>CM051352.1:39407101-40668183 GCA_028015215.1 Gynostemma pentaphyllum | reverse complement strand
TTCATCTCTTGACAATTGTTTAATACATACCAATGTGCTTTATTTGCCTCATCAACTGACATTTGACGATAACTGCTCCCATCTATGGGACAAATATTTTGACAAAATACTGATAAACTGTCATTTTCCTCCCTCTCATTTACATTATCATCATTACATTCTTCTCTATTAAACTTTGTTTCTATTCTATGAAGGTACATGGAACAAAATGTAAGAGATTCATTTATAATGTACGCTTCTGCTATTGAACCCTCTGGTCGAGCTTTATTTCTAGCATATTGTTTTAACGTATGTAAACTCCTAAAAACAAAAATGTAGTAAATAAATTAGAATGATAAAGTAAACATAAAATTGAAATAATTTGTATAATGAGGTTCATACCTTTTGATGGGATACATCCAACTATATCCAACGGGACCAACCATTTTGGCTTCCCATGGCAAGTGAACAACTAAATGAATCATCACATCAAAAAATGCATGAGGGAATATCCTCTCCAACTTGCATAGAATAAACTTATATCATTGTACATTTTATCAAAATCGGATGTTCGTAATGTCTTTGAGCATAAATCATGGAAAAAATGGCACACTAATAGCAGTACAAATATCTCTTCGTATATATGCTCGAATACCAATTGGGATGAGTCTTTGTAAGAGGATATGACAATCATGACTTTTTAAACCCAAGATTTTCCCTTCTTTCTCATTCACACATCGAGATATATTAGATGCAAAACCATCTGGAAACTTCACAGATTTCAAAAACTTACAAAAATTGACTCTTTCGCTCGAAGTTAATGTATATGAGGCATGTGGTTTGATGCACCTATTTCCAACTTCTTGAAGATGAAGTTCCTTTCTTATTTTCAAATTTGATAGATCTTGGCGAGCTTTGATAGTGTCTTTGGTCTTTCCCTCTATATTCAACATAGTTCTCACCAAGTTATCACATACATTTTTTTTCAATGTGCATCACATCGAGTTTACGTCGTATTTTCAGATGTTTCCAATATGAGAGGTTAAAGAAAATTCTCATTTTAGTCCAGTTATGGTCATTGTCCTTCTTCCACTTTCTATTACGTGTAATTGGATTCTTACCCAACATAGGAAAACTTAGTGAGTTTAATCTGCTTAAGACATTCGTACCCAACATCATGATTGAAGCCTTTCTTAATTCTTGTCTACCATCATGTTTTATGCTTTTACGCCACGTATGATTTAAAAGGAGATATCTACGATGTCCCATGTAACATATTTTACTTTTCAGTCTCATTGAACTTGTATCCTCATAGCACACTGGGCATGCTTTATAACCCTTTGTACTCCAACCAGATAAATTGCTATAAGCTGAAAAGTCATTGATAGTCCATAACAAGGCTACGTATAGTTGGAAAAATCTTCCAGTGTGAGCATCAAATGTACAAACTCCAGTTGTCCAAAACTTATTTAACTCATCAATCAATGGTTGTAAGTATACATCTATGTCCTTAACAGGAGATCTTAGTCTAGGAATGAGTAATGTCATAAAGAAAATGGTTCTCGTATACACTTCCAAGTAGGAAAATTGTATGGAATGAGCATGACTTGCCACATGCTATATGATGTGCTCATGTTTCCAGATGGGTTGAAACCATCTAAAGTGCTAACCTTACATTACGAGCGTCCACTGCAAACAAAGGGTATTGACTATCAAAATGTTTCCACCACTCAGCATCTGTTGGATGTCGTAGTGTACCTTCAGTTTCACATTTTTTTCTTTATGCCACCTCATTTCTTCAGTGGTATGTTTTGATAAATATAAGCTCTTTAATCTTTCCTTCAGTGGAAAGTGTCTTAAAACCTTATGAGGAATCTTTTTACCTTTTTTTGTCATTTATCTTATACCGTGACTCGCCACAATGTGGACAATGATCATATGTTGCATATTCTTTTCAAAATAAAGCGCAATCATATTTGCAAGAATGTATTGTCTCATACCCCAATCCTAAGTCACGTAGTTTCTTCTTTGCTTCATAATATGAAGTAGGCAACCTCACACAATTAGGAAATGCTTCATTCAATAACTGAAGTAACATATCAAATGATTTATTATTCCATTTATTAAGCACCTTAATGTGCATAAGTTTCACTAAAAAGTTAAATGAAGAAAACTTCTCACATCCAGAGTATAATTCTTCTTCCACTTCATTAACTAATCAACTGAAATTGGTCCTTCCACATTCTTCGTTATAGCCTATAGGTGTATCATCTTGCAATTGCTTATTTAACATTGGACCATGCAAATAATTTAACATTTCACACATTTCATCCCCTCTATCTTAATCGTTGTTTAAACTATCAGTATTATATCCCCTTGAAGTAGTTTGCAAATAACGAGACAAATTTACATGCTCTCCATGGAATATCCATCGAACATAAGTTGGAGACATGCCATATTTGAACATGTGACATTCTATATCTTCTAACTTATTAAGTTCGATGTTCATACAGTTTTTGCAAGGATATCTTGTCTTTCCCTCCTCATTCAAATGATTTTTAGCCATATTAATGAAAGTGGTAACACCATCTAAATATTCACTAGACATTCGATCAGTTAGCGTTACCCAAGACTTGTCCATCGTACATATGATGATAAATGGTAAAATTAAGAATTATTTGGAACTTTGTCTTAAAATACCAAATATCTATTTTTTCTCATCTCAGTCTAAAGGTCATACCACTAAATAAAGATTTATACGGAATTTTGTCTTTAAGTAAAATGGATGTTTCTCATAATTAGGTTTTATCATAATAAATTCCAATAAATCTAAAATAAGGTAGATTGGATAAAAGAAACAAAAGGAATACTCAATTAATGCATATATCAAGCCTCCATTTTGCACCCACATATTCTAATCTACCCAATTGAGTCATTTTAAGCATAGTACAATAGTTGTTATTCATCAGAGGACTCAAAATAAGAGTTTAAGGCAAATTATCCTCCAAATTTATATTCACAAGTACTAGCAATACTATAGAGCCATGATTATGTTAAGAAACAAAACAATCATTACCTGTAAATTGTAATATGAAAGTACTTGCAACAAAAATTAGTTCAATTTCATTGCTTTATTTTCCACAAGCAATCAAGCAATTTTCTCAACATCACACAAACATCTTGCAAACTCCATCAAATTAAAGTAAAAAAACACAAATCAAGAAAGAAAACTAGAAACAAAATGGAGTATATTTATATCCATAACTTTAATATGCAAAGCCAATCCAAAATTTTCCATCAACATAATCAAATTTACATGGTTTATTGAAGAAATACCTGAGAATTCAAAAATCTTCAAGGTTACGAGAGAGTTAAAGGAAGTTGTAATCAAAATAAAGCATGGTTAGATTAACACAGAGAAGTCCCAAAAAAAATGAATAACAACAATGGAAGCCCTACCCATTTTTCCTAAAAAAAATTATCAAAAAAACCCTAATAACTCATTTTGTTTTTCTTATCTTTGAAAACCCTTTAAGAGTGAGATAGAGAATTAGAAACAGAAAATGAAAGAGAAAAAATTGAAATTGATTTAGAAATCCATTACAACCTTAAGAAATTTAAGAGAGTTGAAAATGAAATCAAAACCCTTAAACAATCAAAAAGAAAAATGAACAAAAAACTCTTTCCCTGAAGAAGAACAAAGAGAGAGAGAGAGAGAGAGAGAGAAATCGAAAAAGAAGAAGCGAAATATGAAGAGGGAAATGTGAGAGAGGAGAAAAATGAGCAGTGTGCGTCCAAAAAATTAAAAAATAATTGAAACGGCGTCGTTTTTCATTTTCACGGAATTTTAGAGTTTGGTGCTCTTTTTTTCCTACAAAAATATTTTTCGTGTCTGAAAATATAATTTTTTCGTGTCTGAAAATATAATTTTTCCACGAGGCTTGCGTGGCTAAATGTTTATACATCTTTTTCACTTTCCCTCCAATTTTTTAGTAACGAATTCTAGAAATTGTAGCTATATATTAAAATTAGCCACTAATTTTATGATTTTGCTAATAAGCTCGTGGCTAAATAATCAATTTCTTGTAATGCCTCAATACTCTTTCTTCATATGACCAAGTTGATCTTGGAGCTTTTTCAACTCTAGCGCCTAAGGCTATGAACTTTCAGCATTAAACTTTACTACATAAGCTTGTGTTTTCCTTTTTTCGTTGAGCACTTCTCTGAGGTCATACCTACCTTGGGATAAGATTTATAGGATTAAGAGGAAGTGTCCTGAGTATGTAGCCACGACTGCCCCTTTAAACCACTCTTCTCATGATTTAGTGACACTCAAATACCTTCTATAGGCTATTTGTCTTCCTTTCTTGGATCGTAATTCATGGTTGTCAGCGGGGGCTTGGAGGTCTGACCTCTATGTGAGTATCTCTAAAACTTTTATAAGATCTCGATTAACACCCCCACACTTGCTCTTCCAAGGCATCTACCCTTCTGTCTGACACATGAACAACCCTTAACACTTCTTGGTTTTGATCATCTTGTTTTTGTTCTTTAGTGCTACGAGTTTGATATCTCTGATTACGAGGTTTACGGTTTTCACCGTCATCTACATCATCACCATGTTGACTATTTCTTCAACTCATCCTTGATGGTAGAGCACTTAGTTATATAATATTCCTATAGACAACGCCAAATATTGTTGCGTAAAAATGGAAAACTTCCACGTATGTAACGAACTTAGAATATGCTATGAGTTGAAGGTAGTGCGCTTCACTGGAGGTGCTGTGTAGGCGGTGTGCTGAGTAATTGATGAGTAATGTATGTACCTAAACAGGAAACAAAAAGAGCATAGGTGTGATGCCGACCTAATGCCCTCTGATGCTAAAGTAAGAGCTAGTGTGCCAGGGAGAATTATAAAAAGAATTAGCTACCTAATAAATGAATTTCTTCTCCTATTTATAGGAGAAGAGGTTGATGACATCATCGTGACATGTGTCGCATTAGGATTGGGCTATGTGTTGCTTCTCAATTACGTTTCACTTGCAGGTTACGCCACGTGTCATTTCTCAATTGGATACTTGTATTCGGTTCAAGTATATAGGTCTGTGCTAGAGACTACGTAGCCATGCCTTGTCAGGTGCGTAGACTTTATGAATAGGCATTGTGCCTAGACAAGGTGCTCAGATACTGTGTTGAGACAATGTGCGTTGACATTTTCGCCAGATTGTAAAATCCACATGTTATCAAATTTCACCCAAACAATATTTAAAATTATCTATTTTTAAATTTTAAAAATAACAGTAACAAATTAAAAAATATCAAAGTTGTATAAAAAATATTAAAATTGATTCTAATACTTCAGTTGGGATAGAATTCAAGATGGCAGAGAGCATAGAAAGAAATACTTTTGAGGGAAGGACAGCCAACGCACCACAATGTCGTTTTGAATATTTTCTCATTTATATATTATTAGTACTATATTTTTTATCCAAAATTTGGGGCCCCAAACTGTCTCGCACCAGTTGCATTATGCCTAATTTGGCCCTGCCCTTACGGTTTTTGCTAAATACATGAACACCCAGTGGCAGAGTAAGGAATTAAGTTGAGGGGGGGCACGAAGTTAAGTCGCAACTTAAAACTCCCAAATCGATAGAATCTTAATCGAAACCAACTAGAACCTATTAAAATTCATTAATTTAAGTCACTTATGTGTCAAAACGAATTTGACACTTGTCAATTTGATTCGATTCATTTTTAGTTCGCAATTTTTTTAATTAGTTTAATGTCAATTTTAATCAAAACTAACATAAACGGATTTGAAAAGAGTACTAACATACGATCATATAATTGTTAATTATAATATCATTAACTATGATAATAAAATAATCAGGGCATAGCTCATTGGTTAAGACATGTAGTTCTACATTTAAGAGTGTGGTTCAATCCCCACCCTAAAAGTTTGTATTAAAAAAAACAACTATGATAATAAAATCAATATAATAATTTGTGGATTCGATTTTTTTTTTTTAAAGTCAGTAAATATTAATAAATTTTACTCTAATGAGTTTTTTTATGTTAAAAAATTATTCTATTCATAATTTTTTTTAAATAAAAAATTAGGGTTTTTTTTTATGAAAATAAACCCTATGTAATACATGGTGGATTTTTTTTTAAGTGAAGTAAATATTATTAAGTTAATATAACTTTTTGTTTTCTTTTTAATATTAATTAAATAGATAGATAGTTAAGGAAGAATGAAAAAAGTTAATTGCACAAATTATTCATAATATAAAAATATTTGAAGAGTATTTAGAAGAATGAATTCACAAATTTCAAAAGGGGAGTCCACTGGGATTCGAACCTGGATGCAACTTTACACATAAAAGTATATGGGTTAATTTCAGTAATGTTTATTTCAAAAAACACAAACTTTTATATATAAATCAAAACTACCCAAAACCACAACTAGAAAAATTAAATTACATTGTGAAAAGACAAAACATACCCTTGATCTATTAAATGATATGTAATTAATGAGATATAATTATTAGGAGAGATAGAAGGGTAATAAGGTAAACACTCAAATCGGAATCCACCAGAATCACCACCATAAATGGTGTTTTATGGGTAAATATGACATTAATATGAAACAACCATTAAAACTGAAATTAGGTGAATTAAACTGGTTATTAGTATAATTAATTCAAAGTACATTGACCAACAAGTCACTTTATCAAATTATAGTACATTTAATAAATGACATAGAATTTAAGAGCCCAAATTATATATGATTTAAATATCATATATATTTATTATTATTTTACAAATCAAGGGAGGCATCTGCCCCCTGGTCCTACTGTAGCTCCGCCCTTGTGAACACCCCTATAGTTAATAAATAAAATGGTTTATTATCATTGAAACATTAAATATGATTGAAGTCATAAATTTTTTTATTTATTGATGATTTCAAAGTTTTGAAGTGACCAAAATGTATAACTCAAAACGAGAATTCAAAATATCTCGAATCATCCAAATCACAGTTTCAAACGAAAAATTATTATTAAAAAAAAGTTAACGACGTTAGAGAGGATAAGTCTCATTTGCATATTTTTGAACTAAGTGGGTGTAGGCTTGCCATTTTAAAACTATATGGGATGTTCATGCATATGACCAAAAACCACATGAATTTTAATATAACTTCTTACTTTATTGGTAACTACATTTAGGGGCTCTTGCACATATAGCAGAATCAAATCCAATATTACAAAAATAGCAACCCAAAAAAGTTATTTGATAATATAGCATAAATCCCAAATATAAGAAATTAATCACTTTCTTTACACGTAATCACTGATTTCCGCAATGTAATCACTTAAATTCACATAAAGTAATCACTAATTTTACTGATTCATAGTATTAATTGATATTTCGTACAAGTAATAACTCATCCATCTTATACTTTATTCACTGATTTCATTGATTCACATGAATAAGTGTTTTTTTAATGCTATATTTGTAAATACTTTTTTTAAAATGCTATATTTACAAATATCGTAGAAAATTCTGCTACCCAAACAATACAACTTAATTTGTTTTTAATAAAAAATAACATATTAATTCTAGTTTAATAAATTATTAAAAATAAATTTACAATTGATTTTTAATATTTACTATTATCACTTTTTTTAGGCTACATGATTGTCATCTAAATTAGTTTGTAGGAAGAATTTTTTTTTTAATAAATTAGTTATTAATTTAATTTTGATAATCCTATTCCTAGTTATAATAATTTATTGCTTTGATTTTAATAAATTATTGAATAAAAAGTTTGCTATTTAAAGTAACAAACTTAAAAATGATCACATATATATATTTATATATTCAGCTATTTGAGATAATTTTGTATTATTTCAAATAAATATCTTAACATTAATCACCACTATTATATTAAGTTTTTTTTAATTAAAAAACTATTTAAGATTAATAATTTTACCAGGTAAAAGCTAATTTTTTATTTATCAATAATGAAATTTTACTATTTAATATTACTTCTAACTAATACTTGTAATTGTGTGCCTTGTAATAATTTTCATTAATTAATCATTTCATGATATCTTCCTATATCTAATTAATTTTTTTTTTACAAACCCATATCTAATTAATTAGTTATTAATTAATATTAATTTTCATTAACAAATAACATTAAATTATTTATTATCACTAGTTTTTATTAACTTCCATGAGCAAAACCTACAAAAACAAATAAACACATTCTTAAACATTTATTATCATGAATATACACATTAAATACACATTTACATAATACACATTTCAGCGGCGGAGCTACATAGCCCTGGAATACATCTATTGCTGTTTTTGTAGATGAACACGTTAGTTCAGTGGTCGGCCCCACAAACTTATCATAAAATGTGTAATTGATCGATTCTGCCTTGAGGCAAAAGGCGAATTTTCTTATGCATTCACATCTAAGTTTTTTTTTATATCATAAAATTAATTTTTTTTTTTGAGTTTTATAAAATATTTTTTTTATGAATTGAAAAGAGTTTTGAAAATTTTCACGAATGATATTTTTTTCCTCCTTTACCAAAATCATATTTTTGAAAATTTTTAAACATCGACTATTTTTTTAAAAATAACTATAAAAGTATCGTATAGTGAAAATTTTCTATATTTATTAATCAATAATTTTTTTCCACAAACAATAATCTCTGTACATATTTACATTCACACACATATATATATATATGGAGAATACTTGCCTCCTCATAAATCAGGAGGCAAGTATTTTCATATATATATAAAACTTCTTAAACAAGATCTAGAATAGAAATCATAATTGGTGTTTTTTTATTTACTTAAATTACATATAAATTGTTGAATATATTTATCAGGTATTATTTATATATATATCATAATATACGGTGGCGAGGCCAGAATTTTTTTTTCCGGAGGGGGGGGGGGAAAATCTATATAAAGAAATGATTGTATAAAATGTCAACTCCACACTAGTTTCGATATATTATATTACAAATTAATATAAAGTTAGATTTTTAGATTTTGACTTGTGCCTAATATAAAGTTATATCTTTTGCAAAAAAAAAATATAAAGTTTTAAAATGGATAAAAAAAATTTTGCTAAAAATTATGTTAATTATAAAAGTATACATGTCTTCAAAATAGAGGCAAATTTTAAAATAATTTTTTAATATATTAAAAAAAAATATTAATCTCTCAAATTATTGAGATTAATTTTTCATTCCAAATGTTTTTTTAATCTAATAATAAGAATCACAATCAAAATTAACTTTATTGTGTATCATAGAGATGTTTAACTAATTTTATATAATAATTAACAAGTTTGTAATATTTAACTAAAAGTACAAGTATGAAATAATAAAATTATAACAATTATGAAGCTCATGACATAAAACTATATAGTTATTAATAAAATTTGGATTTCACTAAGAGACATTATTATTTATAATTTAGAAAAAATAAACTATTTATAAACAAAAAATTACACTCACTTCTTAGTTAATAAATATGAATTAAAGTGTTTATAAATGTTGAACATAAAATCATCACTACATAATTACAATATAAAAAAAATATAGAAGTAAATAAAATGTATTTATTTAAAATTTTCATTTTATTAAACTTAACAATAAATAATACATTGTATAACTCATATATGGATGCAACAAAATTATTAAGAAAAATCAACAATTATCATAAAAACTCACATTAAGGAATAATAAATTGGATAGAGATTGAGAGAGAAAATTTAATAGTAACAAACCTAAATGTGGGATAATATATAAAGAAAATTTGTTTTTTAAAAGATTAAATTGTCTTAAATATTGTATAAATAATGGGCAAGCATCAAATTTTTGAGGGGGCAAAATTAAAAATTATATAAAAATATATAGTTTTATTTTTTTATTTATTAATAATATTTTTTTATTAATTATTATCTCTGTTATTTATTATTATTAGTATAAAATCTATTGATTTTCCATATAAAAATCAAATGCCATGTTTAGAAGAACTAAATATCATTTATCAGTATATAAATTATTTATAATAAATATTCTTATATATGTACTTAGGTTGCGTGCCCCCTTCATCTTAAATCCTAGATCCACCACTGAATTTAAACCTCATGTATTTAACTCTCAAATATTTATTAATCAAAAGTGTTATTATATGGCAGTTTTTAAATAACTATTTAAAAAATATATAATTTGGTTAATTTTTTTTATAAAAAAAATAACATATTTTTAAAAGGTATGTGTGAGTCATGGTTGGCCCTGAGGATGTAACGTCCCGGGTTTTTTAGGTATATTTTTTTATTTTATTTTATTTTTTATAATCAATAATTTATTTATAGTTAATTATTTAGTCTTTATTTAGTAAATCTTTAACTTGATAATTGTTGTGGAAGGTTTAAGTGGGCTAAATAATATTAATTATTCCAATTAATATTATTTGGTCAACTTAGTAACTATATTAGTCTAGTTAATTTGATGGGGAAATTTCATTGGGTAGCAGAATTTTCAACAATATTTATAAATATAGCATTTTTAAAAAGTATTTGTAAATATAGCAGTTTTTTATAAACCATCATTCATGTAAATCAGAGAAATCTAACTGATAATTAGTGATAACTATTAGAAAATCAGTGATTCATGTACAAAATATCAGGATATCAGTAAAATCAGTGATTATTTGTGTGGAAATCAGTGATTACTTGTGAGGAAATCACTGATTACTCATGCAAAGTTAGTGACAATTTTGTAATATTTTAGGTGCGAATATTAGTTTTTTTCTATTTTTGCAAATATGTTTTTTTACTGCTATATTTATAAATATTGGACATAATTTTGCTATTTTTGCAAGAGCCCCTAATTGATGTGGTAAATTACTTGGAAATGTTTGAACTAGAAGCTAATCAAATGGCAAGGGTCATTTTAAAGAGGAAGGAAAAGTAGGAGGACCATTAAGCAATTTAGAGTTATCTTTACCCTAAGGGGTTTTAGGGTTCACCCTTAACCAAAAAAATAGAAAAAAGTCACCCATCTACAAGGTTGTTGTCGGCCATACATTAGGGAGGAAGAATTGAGATTTCTTCCTCCCTTTTTCCCAAAAACTACTTCTTCTTTTTTTTTACACAAATTTTCCATTTTTGTATTGAGTTTTTGAAATCTTCCAGGTTAGCAGGTTTCCTTTTGGAAAAGTCTCCTAATGTAATGTTTATCATAACCAAGTTGGTAGAATTGATTTTTCTCGTTGTTTTTTTTTTTTAGTTTGAGTTGGGATTTCAAGTTCCTATTCTTGAAACTTGAAATCCAAAATCAAATAGCCATTTCTAACCTTTTGTGAGTTAATCTTAGCCAAGACCATCACCAAAAAAATCAAAATATAAACACCTCAAAGACACCTACAAAATTGCCAGCATAGGCCATGTTTTCCCAGCTTCTTTGTTTAAATTTCAGGAATTTGAAACCAAAAACACCAAACCCAACTTCAAAACATTACTACCCATTGATCAAGGAACCTGAAAAACAAACCCGGTTTCTCCCTAGATATTACCCAAAACCTGAGGACCGTCCCCTTGTAGAGAGGTTGTTCAGTCGTGAGGTGTAGAGTCCAAAACCCGGGTGGTTTTGCGTATTTTATATATCAATTTAGTAGTTGATCGTTGTTTATGTGGTTAAATTCAATGTTTTTAGTTAAATTTAATGTAGGTAGTGCTTGATTTATTGCTCGAAAGTCATGTTGGGTTTCCGTTTACTTTGCAATTAAAGGTGAGAATAGATAGAGAATTACAATAAATTTAGGAATTCATTTCTTATGAACGATTCGCATGTTTCCGGAGTTAAAGTGGAATTAAGTGATAAAAGCATGCTTAACTAGTTTTAGGATGATTTTGGGAGTTTAGTGTTCATTCTTACATTATGGATAATTATGAGAATTAGGAATTAAGGAAAGTATTATGGATAATTATGAGAATTAGGAATTAAGGAAAGTTATGGAAGTTGGTTACTTTAGAATGCCTTATGTTAAAATAGTTCTTAATATTATGACTTGTAGTATTTACTATGATTATGGTTCGAAGTTGGATTCTGCTTGATCTTTTATTCGTAGAGTTATAAATGTTTGGAGTGGGTTTCTGCTGAAATTATTGACTTGTGTAGTTATAAATGTTTGGAGTGGGTTTCTGCTGAAATTATTGACTCGTGTATAGTTATAAATGTTCGGAGTGGGTTTCTGCTGAAATTATTGATTCGTATAGTTATAAATGTTCGGAGTAGTTTCTATTGAATTATTGATTTGTTTAGTTAAAAGGTTTAGAGTGGTTTTCTGATGGATTATTATTTATTATCTTGATGTGATTGTGAATGACCATTGTGCCTTATGTGATGTTCTTACGAATGTGATATGTAAAGACTATGTGTACTTTGCATGTATTAATGGGAGGAATAATGAGATAATGTTGAGACTGCGTGTACTTGTATTATATGATATTATTCATGTATTTTGTTACAATATTTGACATTATGCACGTGTTGTTGTGACATAATTAAGATATGTAAGTACTGCGCATACTTTGCATGATCTTAGTTTATACATGGTGAGGGTAGTAGTGGGAGGAATATTGAGATAATGTTGAGATTGTGTGTACTTGCTTTATATGTTGATACTCATGTGTTTGATGTGAAATGAAAATGATGTGTGTACTTTGTATGTTCTTAGTTGTAATTATTAGACGATACTTTGTATTCATGAGCATAATGCCTTGACTTGTCTAATACTATCAAAGTTAGATAGTATGATTTGAAATTTGGATTTTGTGAACTTGAGAACTATTGGGAGTCAAAAGTATGAAAAGATACCTTGCTTGTTTAGGGTTGGATAGTAAAGTGTTAGTAGGAACTTTAGACACAAAAATCTGGATCCGAATTTGGATCCTAAAGTTACCTTCTTTTATGTTCATCTTCACTGGGTTTTTTTTGCTCATGATATTACACTTTTAGGTGCGAGATGTGGTAGGAGTCGTTGATGTGGAACTGGTGCCTTATGATCCAGAGATGATGACTTTTCGAGAGTTGGACAACAGGCTTAGTTGTTTTACCACCCATGAACTATTTTGCATTTCTTTCCGGAGATGAACTTGGTCTTTTTAAGCCCTTGGGGGTATTTGCATATTTGGATATTTTCTTATTTTAAATATTTGGATTATTACCACTTTGATGGATGTTTGAACTTTGAAATATTTTAATTAAAAAGGGTTGCGCAACCTGTTTTTAAGAAATATATGGATTTTCATCCAAACTTGTTTATCGGGTAAATTTCGATTTTAAGTTTTCGGCTGTGTCATTTTAAATTTTACTTGAAAATAAAGAATTGGGTCTTTACAGAGGGAGTGTAACATGTTCTCCCGTACAGGGCTCCCAAATTTAGGGGGCCCATATCAAGAATGTCTTTTTTTTTTTAATTTAAAACATGAGCTAAATTAACAAAAGCTAGAACGTTGGTTGTCCAAATCTTCAGTCCACATAAGCTTTTCTTCTCTTGTTCGAATCCGAGGTGAAACGTTTTATTTTTTTTTTGCTTAATTATAATATTTTTAATTATTTATTACATTTGAATATTAATTGAATGAATTTAAATTAAATTGATACAAAAGTCTTTTGTTTGTAATTGATTTAGTTTTAATAAATTAAATATTGTTGATCAATCATTAATTTATTTTTTTAAAATTATTTTAATGAAAAATTACTCCCAATAGTATTCTAACCTTAATTTCTAATATTGTAAAAGATTGATTTATTTTTAAAAAGATTTTCTTTTGTAACAACCCGATTTTTCAGAGTTTAATTCAAAACATAAAACACAACGAAAGACTAATCGATCATCAATATCTTTATTGTAAGTTTAAAACATAATTTCTTTCATAAACATCGCCTCAAAACAAAATAGGAATTCCGGAATTTTACTTTAAAATAAAAGAATAAGAAAGTATATTAAATAGACCCATCACATAAAATAAACAATTCATGTAAATTCAAATAACATGAAATAAATAGTTTTTAAGAATCTCGACACGATAGAATTGTCGGCACCAATATGAACACCAAATCTTCACAACTTCATGGACTCTTAAACTTTACTTCTCTCTTATGAAAATCAATAATGGCATAGTGCACACACAAGAAATTCATCCTTAATATAATATTGAAATCAGGTTTATCAAGCGCAATCAATGTAACAGTCACACATTTCTCAAGCAAACACAGTTCACCAGTTCTAAACATCCTATCAATAGAGACCGTTCCACCAATTGGTGTCTTAACATTCAATTCAAAATTCAGAGGCTCAGTTTCAAAACTTGCATACTCAACACATTTAGCAGATATAAACTAGTGGGTAGCCCTTGAATCAAATAATACAAAAACTTAATGGCCAAGGACTGATAAAGTACCTGTAACAATATTCTACGCCGCCTCAGCCTCACCCTTAGTAGTAACAAACAGTTTCCCTTATTGAGCATTATTTTTTTGTTGACCCTGATAAGCAGGTCTGTTTTGTCCCTTATCCATTAGTGCCTTTAAGTTCTTTCTACAGTTCACAACCAAATGCAACAAAGCACTTTTGAGGCTGGTTACAAACCCCAGTGTGTCTCCTCCCACAGTTCTTGCATTTTAGTATAGTAAATTGTTACCCACTACCCTAATTTTACCCGTTCTAATTAAACTATCTCTTCTGTGGTGCTTGGCTCCCCTTGTTACTCCTTGGATACTATTTCTGATGAGGCTCATTCTCAGCCTTTCTTTTTGCCCAACCACAGACTTAGCTGTCTCTTTCACCATTGTCTTCCCCATCAAGAACTTGTGCATCCTCAACTTAGGAGAGGCCACCTGATAATTAGAAAATTTAGAGAGTCGATCAAACTCTCTCACATACTCAAGTACAAACTTGTCTCCCTTCTTCAAGGCTAGGAATTCACATTCCTTCATGCTTCTATACTGCTTAGTATAATACTTCTCATAAAACTGCTTCTGAAACTACTTCCATATCAATGGAGTAGTGGAACCCAATGCCCACCAATATAGCGCATCATCTACAAGTGAGAATGATAACTCAAAATTACGTATATTTACTAGTAGTAATATTTCCAAAATAATTAAAATATGATTGAAAATTGATTTAAATGTCCATAATATTATTAATCATTGAATTTATAAACGTAGGCGAAAATGGCGCTCAAATCGAACTTAAAACGAAGAAGTTATGCCCATTTTGGTGTTCAAATAGTCCACAGTCGTGGTCACGATATCTAGCGGCCGCGGCCTGTAGAAATAATAAATTCTAAGCCAAAAATCTTGGAGTAGTGCCTATGGAGGTGAAACAGGGTGGCTGCGGCGACAAGAAAAAAGTAAAAAAATAAGAAAAATAAATTAATTTTCGAATGCTGACGTCAACACATAGGAAAGGAATGTGTCCGTTGACGTCAAAGCGCACTTGCACTGCGTCAAAGAGACGGAGCAGCATGTCACTAAAGAAAGAAGTGCCAAGGCTTACGACGGGTCGGCTCGGCTCTGCTCATGTTCGGCATGCGTGCGACTCCACTCACAGAAATGAAACGCTGGCGTGGCTTCACTACAAAAAAAACTGTCAAAATGCGACCATATATTTGCGACAAAAAAAAGTGGTAGTTTTCTGGTGACCACTTGGTCACTTTCTTTGAAGGTTGACTATGGTCACTTTTTTTGCAACCAGATTACGACCAAAAGCAGAAGTAGTCATAAAAAATGGCGTAAAAGAAGCAACCAATTGGTCACATAAGAAAATGACGAGCTGCTCGCATTATTGTGACCAAAATATGCCTTGGTAACAAAAAATGGCGCGTAATTTTGGAGGGAAAAAAGCTACCAAGTGGTCACAATTAAAAGTGACTACCTGGTCACAATTTTTGTGACCTTTATTGAGCAGTGGTAGCTTAAAATTTTGGCGAGAATTAAGCTACCACGTGGTCACATTAAGAAGTGACCAGATGGTCGCAAATTCTGTGATTTTATGTGACCAATAATTTAGTGGGATAAAAGCTACCAAGTGGTCACCAAAAAAAGTGACCATGTGGTCGTAAATTCTGACTTGATATGACCCGGGGCAGTGAGGAAAATGGCGGGAAATTTTGGCGGGGAAATGCGACCAGGTGGTAGCAAAAATGCTACCACCTGGTCGCAAATGAGCAGAGGAGTCCATTATAAAAACCCCTTGACCCATTGTTTGTTAGCATTAAGAAAAAAGAAAATGAGAGAGTGGATGTATGTTCGTTTGATAGACGGGTATTTGAACGATGAGTTAGTGACCCATGGGTTGTTGAGCAGTTTGTTGAGTTTTGCATGACAACTGCATATTGTCTATTATGAAAAGTATGGTGGAAAGCTACGTTGCCGGCGGTGGTTTTCTTCGCGCGAAATGCGACAATAGGAGAATCACACTACCATTTTTATCATTTGAGTTGAAGGTGCATCTTTATAGTCGGGGTTTGTGCGAATTATTATCACTTTGGGTGTTTTGGGGAAACATAGGAAATGTTTCGTTTTCTTAATTCTTACCGAATCGGAATCGAGATGATACGAAGGTAATATTCGAATGTAGAGGTTGTTGACGAAGAACGGAATGATGAACAACAAGATAGATTCGATAATCAAGAAATGATACTTTGATGGTGCGGGGTATGAGGGCAATGAAAATTTTCGTGAAAGTTTAAACGTAGACGATGATGAACGGGTTGTAGAAGAGGAAATGAATCTGGATGCACGAAAGATGCTAAAGATAGCCAACCGACCATTGTACGATGGGTGTGAGGTAAGTCAACTTGCTGCTGCTACAGAACTTTTAAATATAAAGGCGCATTACAACATACCCGGTAGATGATTTGATGCGATTGCATCGTGGTTTCGTCGATGCGCTCCAGAAGAAAATAATATGTCCCACAGTTTGTACGACACAAAAAAGCTAGTGGAGGGACTTGGATTACCCGTGGAGAAAATAGATTTGTGTCAAAACGGATGCATGATTTACTGGGATGTGGATGAGGACCTGCATCATTGCAAATTCTGTTTTCTTCCAAGATACAAACAAGGGAAACGCATGATTCTCGAACGCCCGCATGTTCTATTTTACCGCCTCTACCCCACGCGTCCAGGGGTTGTAGCCCGGATGCGCTCGCACATGAGATGACATCACGAGCATTCACAGGATGAAGGTGTTATGAGACATCCCTCAGATGCTGCCGCATGAAAGCATTTAAATAATTGTCATCCAGATTTCACACAAGATCCAAGAAACGTCAGATTAGGCTTATGCACAGATGGCTTCAACCCGTTCGGGACATCCAGGGCACAATATTCAGTTTGGCCAGTCATGGTAACCCCGTATAACTTGCCTCCCTCGATGTGCATGCAAGACCCGGTGATTTTTCTAACAGTGATCGTACCTGGGCCGAAAAGTCCAAAACATAAACTGGATGTGTATTTGCAACCACTTATTGCAGAGTTGAAAAGGTTGTGGATTGACGGTGTTATGACGTACGACATTTCGAAGAAACAAAATTTCTTGATTTGCGCCGCGTTAATCTGGACGATCAGTGACTTCCCTGCGTATTCAATGTTGTTAGGTATGTTGATCTTTAATTGCTTTCATATACATTTTTGAGTCTGTGTTTAGCTTTTGTTATTGCTTTCCTTAGTTAATGTAGTTAATGGTGTGAACCTCAACTCCTCCTCTTAATGGATGGAGTACGGCGGGGACATACGCATGTCCATATTGCATGCTAGACACAGATGCATTTTATCTCAGAAACGGTCGGAAAACTTGTTGGTTTGACTATCACCGTCGATTTTTGCCGTTGAATCACACATTCCATTCAAACGGCAGTGACTGGAAGAAGGGTCGACGAGTAAGAAAATAAACCCCCCCGACCATGTATTGTGGAAGACAGATTCTTCATGGTATAGATGCTATAGAGATGCAGAAGATTACAGTGGAAGGTGCAGAGAGTGCAAACAATGCGGCTGGGAAAAACACGGGTTGGAAGAAACGGAGTATTTTTTGGGATCTACCGTATTGGGAAGATCTAATGATTAGACACAATCTTGATGTAATGAATATCAAGAAGAATTTCTTTGACAACATTTTCAATACGATTTTGAACGATCCGGGAAAAACGAAGGACAATCTGAAGGCACGTTGTGATATACGGGAGATATATGACCGTCCTGAGTTGGAGCCTGACGACAATGATAATTACGCAAAAGCAAAGTACATGTTGACGACGGATGAAAAGAAAACATTATTTGAGTGGATCAAATCCATCAAATTCCCAGACGGATACGTTTCGAATTTGAGTCGGTGTATAGACAGTAAAAAACATATCATGTTCGGGATGAAAAGCCACGACTGTCATATATTCATGCAACGATTGATGCCCGTCGCATTCAGACCGTTCCTAGAGAATAGACATTGGGAGCCGCTTGCCCAGTTGAGTGTTTTTTTCAGGGACTTGACATGTACAGAGCTGACGGAAGCTACTGTCGCTTCAATGAGTTCAGAGATCGCCTTTATTATTTGTAAGTTGGAGCGAATGTTCCCACCTGGATTTTTTGACTCCATGGAACATCTTTTAGTGCATCTTCCATACGAGGCATTCTTAGGGGGTCCCGTACATTACCGTTGGATATACCCATTTGAAAGGTAAGCACAGTTATTTTGTAATGTACGCGTATAAATCAGTACATTGATCATCGAATGTAAATTATGTTTTGTACCCACAGGTACTTACGTCGGTTGAAAAAGATGGTTGAAAATAGATCACGAGTAGATGGATCTATCTGTAGTGCGTACCTGACGCAAAAGACTACTACATTTTATTCATACTACTTTGATCAACACATTGCAGAGTAGTTTCAACTGGCGAAATGAAACATTGTCAAAAATTTACTTGAAGGTGTTGACATAAACGAGTTGCCGATTTTTACGGAACCTGGAATGGTTGGAAGATCAATGCGTAGGCCGTTGACCGATTTTGAGTATCACGTAATGCAAACGTACATGTTATGCAACTGCGAAGAGATCGAGCCTTACATAGAGTGAGTTTGTAACTTAACATTATTTCATCACATAAACAAACTATTTGCTAACTATTTTTGTATAATACAGATTATTTCTAAACGTATACGTTCGAATGACACGAGTTGGTCTTATAGACGCCGAGGAGGGGTCAATAATCGACAAAGAGTTTCGTTCTTGGTTCAGTGCATACGTGAGTTATTTTAAATTGTCAAAAAAACCGTGGCATTTTATTGAAAGAATTACTATCATCTTAACATTACTGTATGTGAACAATGACACAGGTTGACTCCCCTACATTATCGATGGATGATCCTCGCATCATTTCTTTGGCAAAATGACCTGGACGGATAGCAAGGTCGTATGGTGGATAAGTCGGTAACGGTTACAGATTTCAAACGAAGGCGCATTCAGTGAACAGGGCAACAAACAACAGTGGTGTTTGCATAAAAGGTCACGTGTTCGGCACAAACGAAGACGATTACTTCGGAGTAATCGATGAGATTCTTGAGATTCAATACGCAAGTCCGATGCTAAAATGCATTGTTGTGTTCAACTGCACTTGGTTCGAGACAACCAGACGAGGCTGAGTTCGTAAGATTGATCATTTACAAATCGTTGAGGTAAACAAGTCTAAGCATATGCGCACCGCTGATAGGTTTGTCCTGGCTTCACAGGCGATTCAAGTTTATTACCTGAACTATCCAATTATTAGACGAGATCTGACAAATTGGTTAGTTGTTTGTAAAGTTAAACCACGCTAGGTAGAAGAAAACTTGTCCGAGAAAGACGACCATGCAGAGGAAGCTGTTGCTTTTCAAGAAGATGAGATAAGATGTCGTGCAATCGACGATGGTCAGAATGCAAGTACTGTTTGTCCTTTGAACGATGGAACGATAACATTGCATGATGATGATGATACAAATGCTTCCACTTCTCACGCACGTGATATTGATGCTGAATTTATTCGAGACGATGAACCGGATGAAGAAAATGAGAGAGAAGAAGAAGAAGAAGAAGAAGAAGACTTTATGTGACGGACTTCTTGGAGGCGATGATGAATGAGATATTTCGTTAACTTGATTATTCAATGTGTGTATGTGTGTTTATTAATTAAAACTATTTCTTTTAATGAATGATTAAAAAAAATATATATTTTAATATTTGCGACCCTCAAATATTTGGACAGAATCATCATCATCTTCATCTTCAATATGCTCACTTTTAAACATCACTTTCTTTTCCTTGATTGGATATTGGATTTCAGAAGCACTATGATCAAATATAACAACATGGAAACAAGAGTTCCATTCATATCTAAATATCAGAAAGTAACCCAATTTAACAGAGTAAAACTCCACAAAGTAACCCAATTAAAATATATATATATATATATATATATATATATATATATATATATATATTAATATTTGCGACCATGTGGTCGCAATTTCACACAAAAGGTGACCACATGGTAGTAATTTAGAAGGGAAAGGCGACCACATGGTCGCATTTTTGAAAAAATATAATTATATTTTTAAAAAAATATAAGTGAGATTAGGACCATATGGTCGCAAATATCTGAGCGGTAAATTTAAATTTTCATGAAATTTATGGCGGTGAATTTAAAAATTACGACCATCTGGTCGCAATATTTGGCGGTGAATTTCATTATTGCGACCAGATGGTCGCAATTCTTGATGGGACTCGTGATATGACAGCTGTTCTTGATAATGGTAAATGGGCGACCAAATGGTCGCTTTTTCAATAAATGCTACCAGATGGTCGCAAATATCTCTAAAAATGTGACCATCTGGTCGTATTTTCCCCAACACGCGCGACCTTTCGTTTCTGGTCATTATTACATATTTGCGACCATTTGGTCGCAAAATCTGATTTAAAATCAGATCAGTTTCCTTCCCCCCGTTTCTTTTCCTTTCCTTTCTCTTTTTCTTTCTCTTTTTTCTTTCTTTTATCTCTTTCCCCCGTTCTGTTCCCCGTTGTTTTTTCCCCGTTTCCGTTCCCCGTTCCTACTTTATACCTAAACACCCTAAACCTCCAATCTCGGTTTCTATTACAAGATTAGTTTCGTATACGTTTTAAGTTAGTTTTAGTTTAAGTTTATGTTTAAATTTAATTAGTTTAGTTTAATGTTGTTAATTTCATTAATTTTAGTTTAATTAATGTAATTTAGTTTAATTAAGTACTTAGTTTACTTAAGGTTAATTAATCTAATTTGGTTTACTTTAATTAATTGATACATTTTAGTTCAATAAATCTAATTTTAATTTAGTTTAATTTAATTCATTAGTTTAGTTAAGTTTAGTTTTTATTAATTAATGTTAGTTAAATTTAATTAATTTTAGTTTAATTTAATCTAATAGTTGAAATCTTCATTACTTAGTTTACTTTAATTAATTACTTAGTTAAGTTTATTTTAGTTTTAATTAATTAATGTTAGTTTAATTTAATTAATTTTAGTTCAATGAATCTAATTTAGTTTAATTCTTCATTACTTAATTTACTTTAATTTAATTAATTTTAATTAATTCTTCACTCTTAGTTTACTTTAATTACTTCATTTTAGTTCAATTAATCTAATTTTAATTTACATTATTTAATCAATTATTTACTTAATTTATGTTAGTTTAATTTACATTATTTAATCAATTTAATTTAGATTATTTCATTAATTAAGTAATTTAATTTATTTCAATATTTTACTTACGTAAATAGTATTAAATTAGTTTAGTTTGGTTGCAGGATTATGACGCGACGACGTCCTCCCCGGCGAGACGGACACGACGACGCGGTGACGAGGCTCTCACACCTCTGCCGTTGCCCGATGCGGACCACGACAGAGGAGTTGGACATCCTCTTCGGCCACGAGACAGGACTTGCCGCCACGCTTGATGATGCGATCCCGAGACCCGGTCTGCGACACCACGATCGCCGCAGGACTCCCTGGCCCACGACTCCCGGCTTAGCATCGGGAGTGCATTAGGGTATGCGTCCAGGTCCGCATCATGGTGGTCGATCGAGTGGCCCCTCCACTTCATGCACTCACTGTCTCGGGCGCAGACTCTACCCTTCGGATTGAAGGGGATACGTAAGTAATTTTGTTTACTGTTTTAATTACTTAATTTTTAAACCTTTAAACTTTTTTCAAAGTGTTTTTTTTTCCGTTAACTAATAGTTTCTAATACCACAATAATTTTTATGTTTCTTTAGAGTACAGCCACATACAACCGTTTCAAAACGGTTTCGCGAGGTCCTCCAGAGCATGCCTCTACCCAGCGACCTTCGCTGGCAGAAGATTCCAACGACGGAGAAACGTCGGATGTACGAAAATTGGAAGTAAAAAACATTATTTATTTTTATAATTAATTAATTTTGAAATTTATAGAAATAAATTAATTACGTTAACAATTTTTTCAGGGCAAGTTTCCTGTTATCGATCCCGATATCACGGACGGTAAATTGTTCCCCCTATGGGACAGTCACGTCCAAGATCGATTCAAGAACCTCATGTACCGGGCGCGCAGAAAGCAAGCAGCAAACCGCCTCGGTGGATGAGCCCTGGAGGACCACGGGCGGCTTATCGCGAGCTTGAGCACTCCTGAGAGAAAGGCAGTGTCAAGCAGGAATAAGCCCAACCGTGCGAAGAATCCCACCAAACACACAGCGGGGGCCCGGACCCACGACGAGCACCATCGCTGATTGGTAAGTTTTTTTTGGTCGTTTTCTTACGTACTTTTTCTCGTTTTCTTTTTTCAATTAGTTATTAATTTATTATGTTTTATTCTTCAATCTTTAATATTTTTAGGAAGCGAAGCACGAGCGCCCCGTCCCGCCCGATGAGGTGCACCGCTTTCTTCACACGAAGAAGGACGGGGCGTTCGTTGACGATAAGGCGAAAGCAGTTCAGGTATTTAATAATTTTTTCAATTATTATTTTTTCTTTACAATTTTTCCTAACTTACATATTAACTATTTTATTTTCTGAATTTTAAATGTTTAGGAACGTTTCACGGAGTCCTTGAGTCAGCGGTTGCCCACACTAGACTCGCAACCGACTCAGGAAGACCGTAGAGAGGTGTTCTTGGAGGCTGCTGGAGGGGTCCGGCCTGATGGATCAGTTCTTGGGCTCCGCTCGTACAGGCGACGCCTTTACGCAGATGTGCCCCGGCCTCAGCGGAGCGAAGCGAGCACTAGCTCTGGCCCTTCTCCGGTTGAGCAGCAGCTGCGCGCGGGGACTTCATTTCTCGAGTCACTGCGATTGAGGCGAACATGTAGGAACGGGTCGAGGCCCAGGTCACAGCAGCTTTGGCCGCGTACTTCAGATCCTTAGGCGGCTGCCATTCATCATTGACGCCTCCTCCACCACCCCCCGCCCCTCCGCAGTAGTTCTAGGATGCTTTTGTTTGTATAAAACGTTTTTTGAATATTTGATATATATATATATATATTTTTAATTCCAATTTTTTGTTATTAAATTTTAATATTAATTAAATAAATAATTAATAATTAATTAACTAATTATTAAAATTTAAATTCTTTAAAAAAAATCTTAAATGCGACCGTATGGTCGCACTTTATTTCAAGAAATTGACCATATGGTCACATTTTGACTGAGTCCAAAAGTTACCATGTGGTCGCTTATAAAACAACCACGTGGTCACTGTTTAATGTGACCAACTGGTCACTTATCTTCAACATAAATTACAACCAGATGGTCACTTTTTAGGCAACCATCTGGTCGTATTTTGACTAAGTCCAAAAGTGACCATTTGGTCATATAAAATACGACCATTTGGTCACTTTTTTATGTGACCAATTGGTCACTTATCTTCAACATAAATTACGACCAGATGGTCACTTTTGAGGCGACCATCTAGTCATTTTTTCAAAAGGTTGACTTTTTTGTGACCAAACGTTTATGGTCGTATATTTGTGACTATCCAGTCGCACAAATTCTGGACCGACCAGCTTTTTGGCCACCACTATTTTGGTCGCATTATACCCTAAACACGACCATTTGGTCGCAATTTCATGGTCGCAAATAGACAGTTTTTTTGTAGTGCTTGTTTTTATGCGACGGCTTGGCTGAAGGCTAGAATAGAAAAATGGAGCATATTTTATCTGTTTTATCTTATTTTTGGCTATTTAAAGCTCCATTTGACTCCTATTTCAAACTACTTTCTTCCCCTTTTTTTCTTAAGACTTTTAGATCACTTTTAATATATTTTCTACCTAATTTATTTATTCCAACTAGAAGATTATCAAGGTTTGGTTTATGAATTTATGAGGTTTTTCTCTTAATTTTATTTCTATTCTCTTTATTCATGCTTTCTCTTTGTATATTTTATTGTTGGTTAACTGCTGTGCATAATGGCCATATGTTCAATTTTTAATTTTTTTATATCGCTAGTTTGAACGTTAAATCTGTAATTGTTTAATTGTTCTAATACAAGTAGCATAATAATGTAAATGGATTGAGGATATTTCTTTGATCATGTTATGGGAATTTATGATCTAATTTAAATGAATCGGTTGTACTGTGTTTGTTGGTTAAAATTGGGTTATTCTCTTCTTAATATTGTTAATGGGTTAAATCTTATTATCATATTCTAGGGTTATTAGTTAATTAGGGAAGTAGGCATTAGATCGTATCTTGGCTATCGAATAGTTAAGGAAGAGAACTAATAAGTTCTTGATTGGTTTTGGTAACTTCTAACCAATTTAGAGAATAATTTAGGAATGCATGTTTATTAATTGATGATCAAATTAATAAACCATATCTGAGATTAAACCTTTAGTTTGAAGCTTTTCTCTTTTTATTTCTTATTCTTTTTAATTCGTTTTCTTTTTATTTTCTAAAAACAATCCAAAACCCCCCATTTTCTTAACTTTAATTTAATTTCCAATTCCCGTGGAGATCAAACTTACTCACCACTACTACAAAATCAGTAAATGGATAATGTTTGGGAACCTTATCCTAGTAACACTGTTGATAGCTTCACATTTTATTTTATAGACGAACGATCTAATCCTGATCATTCATGTGGATTACATGAATTGGAAGTATCATAAGCAATGTTAATGAATAAGACAGGACCATGATATTTGATCAAATTTCTCATTAGTACCGTTTATGAAAAATGATAGAATATAAAACTAACACTACAAAAAAAAAGTCAAAATGCGACCAACCATTTGCGACCAAGAAAAAGTGGTAGTTTTTTGGTGACCATTTGGTCACTTTTTTTGAAGGTTGACCCAAAGTGACCATCTGGTCACTTTTTTTCCGACCAGATTGCAACCAAAATCATAAGTAGTCATAAAAAATAGCGCGAAATTATGGCGTGAAAGAAGCGACAATTTGGTCACCTGATAAAACGACCAAGTGGTCGCATTTTTGTGACTCAAAACATGACTTGGTAGCAAAAAATGATGCGAAATTATGGCACGAAATAAGCGACCATTTGATCACCTAAAAAAGACCAAGTGGTCGCATTTTGTGACTTAAAATATACTTTGGTAGGAAAAAAAAAGGAACGTAATTTTGGTGGGAAGAAAGCTACCATTTGTTCGTCTAAAAAAACAACCAATTCGTCGCATTTTTGTGACTTAAAATATACTTTAGTAGCAAAAAAGGCGCGTAATTTTGGTGGGAAGAAAGCTACCATGTAGTCTCCTTTTTAAGTGACCATATGGTCGCATTTTTTAGACTAGAAATATACTTCGGTAGAAAAAAGGCGCGTAATTTTGGCAGGAAGAAAGTTACCAAGTAGTCGCCTTTGGAAGTGATCATCTGGTCGCATTTATTGTGACCAAAGTTGACCACTTGGTAGTAAAAAAAGGCGGGAAATTTTGGCGGGAGAAATACGACCAGATGGTAGTAATTTTGCGACCATAGGGTCGCAATTAAGCAGAGAAATCTATTATAAAATCTCCTCCTCCCATTGTGGAGAAGATAAGAAAAAAGAAAAATGAGAGAGTGGATGTATATTCGTTTGATAGACGGGTATTTGAACGATGAGTTCGTGGCCGAGGTTGAACAGTTTGTCGAGTTTTGCAAGACAACTGTCTATTACGCGAATTATGGTGAGAAGCAGCTATGATGTCAATGCAGAAAATGCGACAATAGGAGAATCATACCGGTTTCAGATGTGAAGGTTCATCTTTATAGTCGGGGATTTGTGGAGAATTATTAACACTGGGTGTATCATGGGGAGACGAGGGAAATGTTCGACGCTGCAGTACAGGAAGCTAGACAGTACGAGTGTAGCAGCTCGAATGCGGACGTTGTCGTCGAAGAACCCAATGAAATGCAACAGTATAGTTAGATGCAGCAAATGATACTTGATGGTGTGGGATATGGGGGCGGAAATGAAAGTTATCGCGAAAGTTTGAACGTAGACGACGAAAGAAAAGGGGTTGTGGAAGAAGAAATGAATCCTGAAGCACGTAAGATGCACGATTTGCTGAAGACAACGAGCCTATCGTTGTACGAAGGTTGTCCGGTTAGTCAACTTGCTGCTGCTACAAAACTTTTAAATATAAAAGCGCAGTATAACTTACCTGCTAGAGGATTTGATTCGGTTGCATCATAGTTTCGTCGATGCGCTCCATAAAAAAACCTGATGCCGCAAAGTTTGTACGACACGAAAAAACTAGTGGAGGGACTCGGGTTACCCGTAGAGAAGATAGATTCGTGTCGAATCGGGTGCATAATCTACTGGGATGTGGATGCGGATCTGCATCACTCTAAATTCTGTTTTCTTCCAAGATATAAACAGGGGAAATGCGGGATGATTCTGTACGCTCGCATGTTCTATTTACCGCTGACCCCACGTCTGCAACATTTGTATGCATCGGATGTCACAGCTTCACACATGAGATGGCATCACGAGCATGCATAGGATGAAGGTGTTATGCGACATCCCTCAGACGCTGCGGCTTGGAAGCATTTAAATAATTGTCATCCTGATTTTGTACAAGAGTCAAGAAACGTGAGATTGAGCTTATGCACATATGGCTTTAACCCGTTCGGGGCATCCAGGGCGCAATATTCAGTTTGGCCGGTGATGGTATCCCCGTATAACTTACCACCCTCGATGTGTATGAGAGACCCGGTGATTTTTCTCACAATGATCGTACCTGGCCCGAAAGGTCCAAAACAGAACTGGATGTGTATTTGCAACCACTTATCGCAGAGTTAAAGAGGTTGTGGACAGATGGTGTCATGACGTACGACATCTCGAAGAAACAAAATTTCTTGTTGCGCACGGCGTTAATCTGGACGATCAGTGACTTCCCTGCGTATTCAATGTTGTCAGGTATGTTGCGTTCAAGTTCATTATTTCTTAAGTATGAGTTTTTTTATTGTTTTTCTTAACGTTCATTAGTTAATAATTGTAAACATCGATCCCCATCCTTTATTAAAGGATGGAGTACGGCCGGTAAATACGCATGTCCACATTGCATGCTAGACACAGATGCGTTTTACCTCAGAAACGGTCAGAAAACCTATTGGTTTGATTGCCACCTTCGATTTCTACCGTTGAATCACGCGTTTCGTTCAAACTGTATTGACTGGAAGAAGGGTCGGCGAGTAAGAAAGGAAACCCCCCCGATAATGTACAGTGGAAGGCAGATTCTGCACTGTATAGATGCTATAGGGATGCGGAAGATTACACTGGAAGGTGCAGAGCTTGCAAACAATGCGGCTGGAAAAAACATGGGTTGGAAGAAACGGAGTATTTTTTGGGATCTATCGTATTGGGAAGATCTACTTGTCAGACACAACCTGGATGTAATGCATATCGAGAAGAACTTCTTCGACAACATTTTCAATACGGTTTTGAACGTTCCTGGCAAAACAAAGGACAGTCTGAAGGCACGTTATGATATACGGGAGATATGTAACCGTCCTGAGTTAGAGCCTGACAATGATAATTACGCAAAAGCAAAGTACATGTTGACTACAGATGAAAAGAAAACACTATTTGAGTGGATCAAATCCATCAAATTCCCTGACGGATACGTTTCGAATCTGAGTCGGTGTATAGACAGTCAAAAAAATGTCATGTTCGGGATGAAAAGCCACGACTGTCATGTATTTATGCAACGATTAATGCCCGTCGCGTTCAGACCGTTCCTAGAGAACAGACATTGGGAGCTGCTTGCCCAGTTGAGTGTTTTTTTTAGGGACTTGACGTGTATAGAGCTGACTGAAGCTACTATCACTTCAATGAGTTCGGAGATCGCTGTTATTATCTGTAAGTTGGAGTGAATGTTCCCACCTGGCTTTTTTTGACTCAATGGAGCATCTTCCATACGAGGCATTCTTAGGGGGTCCGGTCCATTATCGCTGGATGTACCCATTTGAAAGGTTAGCAAACTTACTTTGTATATAATTTAAGTTTTTTAATGTTAAACTTATCAGAGGTTTACTTAATTATTTGTGACCCACAGGTACTTACGTCAGTTGAAAAAGACTGTCGGAAATAAAGCAAGAGTTAAAGGATCTATCTGTAGTGCGTACCTAACGCAAGAGACTACCACGTTTTGTTCATACTATTTTGATCAACACATTGCTAAGCAGTTTCATCCAGCGACATGAAACGTTGTCGAAAATTTACTTAAAGGTGTTGACGTAAACGACCTGCCCATATTTACTGAACCTGGCATGACAGTTTGAAGATTAGTGTGTAGGCCGTTGACCAATTCTGAGTATCACGTAATGCAGAGCTACGTGTTATGCAACTGCCCAGAAGTCGAGCCTTACATCGAGTGAGTTCTCGTAACGTTACATTATTCCATTGACTTAACAATCACAATTGTTTCAAATATTTTCTTACTATTTTTGTAACATACAGACTATTTCTGAACGTATACGTTCGAATGACACCAGTCGGTCTTACAATCGCTGAAGAGGGGTCAATAATCGAGAAGGAGTTTTGTTCCTAGTTCAGTGCATACGTGAGTTATTTGAAATTGTCAAAAATATTATGTTAAAGTTATTTGCTGAAAAATCCTATATCCTTCTAATTATACACTATATGTGCTGCGTTACCGGTAGATGATCCTCGCATGATTTCTTTGGCAAAGGGACCTACACGGATTGCAAGGTCATATACTGGATACATCGATAACGGATTCAGATTTCAAACGAAGGCGCATTTTGTTAACAGGGCAACAAACAACAGTGGTGTTTGCATAAAAGGTCAAGTGTTCGGCAGGGAAGGCGATTACTTTGGAGTAATCGATGAGATTCTTGAGATTCAATACGCAAGTCCGACGCTAAAACGCATTGTTCTGTTCAACTGCACTTGGTTCGAGACAACCAGACGACGCGGAGTTCGTAAGATTGATCATTTACAAATCGTTGAGGTAGACAAGTACAAGCATATGCGCACCGCTGATAGGTTTGTCCTCGCTTCACAAGCGATTCAAGTTTATTACCTGAACTATCCGAGTAATAGACGAGATCTGACAGATTAGTTAGTTGTTTGTAAATTTAAACCACGACAGGTAGAAGAAAACGTGTCCGAGCAAGACGACCATGCAGACGAAGCCGGTGCTTTCCAAGAAGATCAGATAATATGTCATGCAATAGACGATGGCCAGAATGCAGATACCGCACGTCCTTTGAACTACGGAACGATAACATTGCATGATGATGATACAAATGCTTTCTCTTCTCGCGAACGTGACATTGATGCTGAATTTATTCGAGATGATGAAGAAGAAGAAGAAAAAGAAGAAGAAGAAGAAGCAATGACTGAAGAAACTGAGGATGAAGACTAATACACTTTGTAAATTTATATGATTCACTGTATGTTTTATAATATCGCCATTGTTGTGTTTCATTAAACAATATATATAAATATGTTTTAATCTCCATTAATTTATATATATTAAAAAAATATAGAGGTAAAATTACGACCATATGGTCGCAAATTTCAAGTAAAATGCGACCATATGGTCGTATCTTTGAAAATGTAGACTTAAGTTCTGTTAAAATTTGTATTAATTTATGACCATTTGGTCGTAATTTTGTGACTATCTGGTCGCTTTATTTAGCGGTAAATTTAAATTTTCATGAAATTTTTGGCGGTGAATTTGACAATTACGACCATTTGGTCGCAATTGTTGATGGGAAGTGTGATGTGACAGCTGGTTGTCATAATGACACGATTACGACCAGTTGGTCGTATATTTAATCAAATACGACCATCTGGTCGTATTTTTGAACCAAATGCGACCATCTGGTCGTAATCGAGAGACTTTTCGTTTCTCGTCATAATAACGAAATTGCGACCAGATGGTCGAATTTTTGATTTAAATGCCCACCCCATTCTTTCCCTCCCCCACCCGATTCTCTTTTCCTTTCTTTTCTCTCTTTTCTTTCCTTTTCTCTCTTTCCCCCGTTCCCGTTCCCCCGTTGCTTTTTGCCAGTTCCCCTAAACCCCGTTCTTTCTTACCTTTCCCGTTCCCCGTTTTTCACCCATTCCTGTTTCAAAAACCTCCAAAACCCTTAGCGTATTCGAGGTTAGTTTTCATTTTCGTTTTAATTAAGTTATTATAAATTGTTTTAGTTTCGTTAAATTTAGTTACATTTAATTGAATAGTTTAGTTTAACTTTAAATTAGTGTAATTAATTACTTAATTAGTTATGTTTAGTTAGTTACTTTAATTTGTTTAGTTAAACTTAGTTAAGTAATTAGTTAATTAATTTAATTTAGTTAAATTACTAAATTAAATTTAGTTTAATAAATTATTAATTTAATTTAATCACATTATGAATTTAGATTACTTTTTTTAAATTAATTTAATTTAATTAGGTTGATTAATTAGTGTAGTTTACTTACTTTAATTAATTTAATTTACTTTAGTTTCATTAATTAATTAATTTAATTTAGTAAATTATATATATTAGATTACTTTAATTACTTACTTAACTATTTTTCTTTAATTTAATTAATTAATTTAGTTAATTTAGTTAAATAATTAGTCTAGTTTACTTAATTAAATTAAATTAATTAATTAATTAAATTAAATTTAGTTTAGTTTAGTTTATTTAATTAATTATTTTAATTTAATTTAGTTTAATATACTTAATTAATAAATTTACATTAATTAATTAAATTTAATTAGTTTGATTAAGAAAATGGCACGCCAACGTCGTCCTCCGATGTCCGGCGATGATGCGCAGGACCGCACTGATCCGCCACCAGAGGATGACGCACCGGAGTTGGACAGTTCTCCAGAGGAGAGGGACTGGACGCATGCTGACCTGGACGAGATATTACGGTTGGACGACAATCCCGACCCGACATATCCCTCCGTAGTACCCAAGTTGCAGGACTCACCGGCTCCAGCCACTACTGTAGCAGGACCCTCCATTTCTGGCACCGCACCCGATCCAGCGGGAGCTTCCAATTCTGGCACTGGCCATCCTCGGGCCACCGCCAACCCGACCCTTCGGATAGAAGGGGATATGTAAGTTGACAAGTAATTTTTTTAATTAAATATTCATGTTATTTATAACCTAATATCACTAATATTTTTAACTTTTTTTTTTTTTTTTTTGCAGAATACAGCCTCATCAAACCGCTTCAAAGCGGTTTCACCAGGTCTTCAGAGCATGCCTCTACCCAGCGAGCTTCGTTGGATGAAGATTCCGACGACGGAGAAGCGTCGGATGTACGACAACTGGAAGGTAAATAACTTCACTTATTTTTATAATTAATAAATTTATAAATTTGTAACAATCAATTTATTACTTTAACGTTTTCTTATTTCAAATTTTTTCAGGGCAAGTTTCCTATGATCGATCCCAATGTCATGGATAGTTGGATGTTCCCCCTATGGGACAGGCACGTGCAGGATCGATTCAAGGACCTCATGTACCGGCGCGGCAGAAGCAAGCTGAACACCGCCTGTGTGGATAATGAGGAGGAGCATGCCCGACTCCTCGCGAGCTTGCAGTCTCAAGAGGGAAAATAGTGTCGACAAAGAATAAGGCCAACCAGGCCAAGAACCCGAGGAAGCACACCGGTGGCGTGAAGCGTCACGACGAGCACCATCGTATATTGGTAAGTAATTGTCATTTTTCTTTCACGTCATTTTTTTGTTTTTTGTTTCAATTATTTATTAATTTAATTTCTGTCTCTTTTTATAATATGTTTAGGAAGAAAAGTACGGTCATCCTGTTCCACCTGATGAACTGCACCTGGTCCTTCACATGAAGGACGGGACGATCGTCGATGACAATGCGCAACAAACTCAGGTATTCAATATATTTTTTCAATTATTACTTAGAATTTGTTCATCATTTTCTAACTTTTACATACTTTCTAAATTTTAAATATTTAGGACCGTTTCAAGGAGTTTTTGAGTCAAAGGTTGCCCACACCCGACTTGCAATCGACTCGAGGAAGACCGTCGACAGCGTTCTTGGAGGCTGCTGGAGGCGTTCATCCAGATGGATCCGTTATTGGTCTCGGCTCGTACGGGAGATGCCTTTACACTGATGTGCCTCGGCCCCAGCGGAGCGGAGTGAGCATTAGCTCCGGCCCTTCTCTGGTTGAGCAGCAGCTGCATGCAGAGGTTTAGCAGTTTCACACCGACATGGACGCTATGCGCGATGACTTCGTTTCTCCAGTCGCTGTGATTAAGGCGGATATACAGGCACGAGTCGAGGCCTAGGTCGCAGCATCTTTGGCCGCGTACTTCAGATCCTGAGACGGCGGCCCTTCATCATCGACGCCGCCTCCGCCACCCTCCGCCCCTCCGTAGTAGATCTAGGATGATTTCTTTTGTATAGAACATTTTTTTAATATTTGATTTATATATATTTTTATTTTAATTCCAATTTTTTACTATTAAATTTAATATTAATTAATTAAATAAATGAATGCTAATTTTAATATTAATTAAATAAATAAACAATAATTAAACAAATAAAAAAAATATTGGTCGTATTTACCCTAGAAAATAAACGACCAGATGGTCGTATTTTATCTCTAAAAAAGGACCATCTGGTTGCATTTTGGCTGAATCCAAAAGTGTCCATTTGGTCGCTTATAAAAACGACCACGTGGTCACTATTGCATGTGACCAACTGGTCACTTGTCTTCAACTTAAATTACGACCAGATGGTCTCTTTTTTAAGCGACCATTTGGTCGTTTTTTCAAAATGTTGACTTTTTTACGACCAAACATGCTTGGTCATATTTTTGTGACTATCTAGTCGCACAAAATTCCAGAACGACTAGCTTTTTTGCCACCACCATGTTGGTCGCTTTTTTGGTTGCATTCTACAATAAAAACGACCTTTTGGTCGCAAATGTCTGGTTGCAAATTGACTTTTTTTTGTAGTGTAAGTTTATCAACCGTGATAGATCTCAATCCTGAGTGAAGTGTGGACTCCTATTTGTGGAGTTATATTCTTTGATTCACATGGTTGAGAGCGATCTGTAAGAACGCTCAATACACTCCTGCTTTGGGAACATAACTAGATAAGATGGAATTCATAACTTTCCTATAAATTAACGGTATCAGTGCGATACCTAAACATTTTAGGAACTTTAGAAAACCCCCTTGATATACTGATTCGAGACATGAATAAGTGACGTCATGACTTCTATTGATCACAGAAGTACATTATCTCTAGTTCGACTAAACATAAAATTCATTAGAGAATCAGCGGGAACACAAAGATAAAGCGGTAATTACAGGGCAAACTAGTAAATTTAATCCGCCTATAATTATGAGGGTTCCACATGAAGGATATATCACAGATATAAACAAATATAAACTAAATGAACATAACTCATCTGTAGTGAGGGGAGTTCAGCTATGAATCTATAGTGGAGTTATTCATAGTTAGATAATAAGTAATTAACTGATTATGAGTTAATCACTTAATTGACTAATTATTAAGCCCATGATGTATAGGTCCATCGGGTCCCTATGCTAGCCAAAATATTGTAGTCGCGAAATCAAGTAAAAGAAATGAAAATTTTAAGTAAAGTGAATTACTTTAATAGGCAATATTAATTGTTTAAATATTGAGTTTATTTAAACAGGAAATTAATAATGAAATATTATTAATTAGATATTATTAATTATTTAAATATTGAGTATATTTAAATGGTAATTAATAATTTGAAATTAATTGATAATTATTAGTTGTTTAAATAATTAATTTTATTTGAACGAAAATTAATTAATTAATAATAAAATATTATCAATAAGCATTATTAATTAATTAAATAATGAGTTTATTTAATGGAAAGTAATTATTATTATTAATTGTTTAAATAATGAAATTATTTAAATGGAAATTAATAAATAAATATCGTATGATAATATTTAGTCAGGAGAAATTATTAATTATTTAAATAAAGTATTTTATTTAAATGGCACTTAATAAATAAATTAATTAAGTTGGACTTATTAATTTCAGAGAGAGTTTTATGCCCAATTGAATTATTGAACCCAATTGAAATTGGCCCCAAAAAATTAATTAAATAAATTGTATTTATTAATTATTTATTATGTCATTTTCAGCCATCACATTTTATTTAAGGAAAAATAATTGTTTGAATTATACCCTAAAATAATTACATAGATTTATTTATCCAAGATAAATTAAATAAAGGAAAAGAAAATATACTCTTGTTTGTGTGTTGAAAACTCACCATAGATAAAGCTTTCGCCATCTCCCATATCTTGGAGATTACCACCATAATTTCTGTGAGATCACCACTCTTTTTGTTGATCAAATTCACCACTTCTAAACAATCGGATTCCAGGAAAATAGATGAAGCCGCATCTCCCACATTTTCCAGACCTTCCATATTAGCGAGCGCCTCCATGAATTTGGGTGAAATCTAGAATCTAGTAACTTTGCATCCACTCATAATGATTTCCGCTTCTTGATTTCTTATTACCCATCCCAAACCTCCTGAATTTGTTTGCAAATTCATAGCTACATCAACATTTATTTTGAGCTGATTAACCAGTGGGGGAATCCACTAGCGAGGAGCAACAGATAGCTTTGAAACAGATATGGATCTCAAAAATTCAGACTCCCAACCCACAATTTTATTAATAAACTCAGACCAAGGGAGGGAGATTTTATTGAAGACCAAGTTATTTATGTTGTGCTAAATATGCTAGATTGCAATGAGGATTTTCTCAAAACATCCAGGATGCTTGTCATTCAACCAGATGATGCAGCCAACAGGATCTTTAATAGCTAATTTTTTATCTGGGAAAAGGCCTTTCCATATTTGTTTTGCACGATGACAGCCCAGATCATGTGGGAGGTGAGTTCCATCTTATTTCTATAAATTTGACACCAAGGATCAACATCCATTCCTTTGGTTTTGAGATTGACCAATGAGGGAAATGATGTTAGAGAAGACTTTCCATCCATGGATCTTGATTTTTGAGAGTACTTTAGTTTTCCAGAAGAATTTCCACCAACCATCCTGTTTATTGAGGCCTGAAGAGGAAGCAACTGATGAGTGAGAAGAACTTAACCCCAATCTGTATATACTTTTTACAGAAAAATGCTTGAATTTGAGAAACGCCAAACAATGGAATATGGAATTCTTCTATTCCCCACTGGAATGGAAAGAATTTTAACCGCATCAGTTTCAATAAAATTTTCAATAATGAGTCCTTCGTTCCATAATCCTTCCACATCCATGAAAGAGGCCACCAGATACCCTTGGAGAAAGAAAGGGGTCCAGGAGACCTTATTATCAGATTGACCTGGGTGCCAAGAATCATAATCAATATTGATAGAAAAACCATTCCCACTTTTCCAGTGAATGCCTTCCAAGAGAAGATCACGACCTCATAAAATGCTCTTCCAAATGAAAGAAGGGGAACTCTCAATATATGCCTTTAAAAAGCTTCTAGCTTTGAAATGTTTCCCTTTAAGGATCCTTGCCACAAGGCTGTTTGGGTTGTGAATGATTTGCCAGCCTTGCTTAGCTAGCATGGCTTAGTTGAAGATAGAGATATCTCTAAAACCCATACCTCATTCTTCTTTGTTAAAACACATCTTCTTCCATGACTTCCATTGAATATTTCTCCTAATGTCATTTGATCCCCACTAGAATTTAGCTAACATAGAGTGCAGCTCTTGCAAAGAGATGACGGGATCTTGAAGCAGCTTAGAGTATAGTTGAGAATAGCTTGGGAAACCGCTTTAATGAGAACTTCGTTTCCACCTATGGAAAAAAACTTTTCTTTCCATCCTTGCAGAACCTTCCAGACTATATCTTTCAGCCCTATGAAAATTTCTTTCTTGTCTTTCCCATTTTGAGAGGGTAATCCAAGGTACTTTCCCAAAGAGGCAGAGTAACAAAGATTCAGAAATCCTTGATGTTTCTACTCATATTCTTGCTAGCCATGAAGACTCATTTTTCAAAATTGATAAACTGACCAGACGCCTTCTCATAAGTTGTTAGAATCTCCTTCACTGGTAAACATTCCTCCTTGGAAGCTTTGAAGAAAATGAGACTATCATCTGCAAAAAATAAATGAGAAATAAAGGGGCAAGACTTTGTAATTTTTAGAGATTCTTCTTTTTGATTCAGCAGAGTTGAGCAGAGCGGAAAAACCTTTTGCGCAAATAAGGAAGAGATATGGAGATAGAGGGTCCCCTGGCGAAGACCTCGATGGGGGGCAAAGCTGTCTGTAGGGACCCAATTAATCAGAACGGAGAATGTGACTGAAGAGATGCAATCCATAATCAAAGCAATCCAGCGGTTTGCAAAGCACATTTTCAACATCATTTTCTCCAAAAAAAACTCCATTCCACCCTATCATAAGCTTTAGTCATATCAAGCTTCGTCACAATTTCCCAAACCTTACCTTCAGTTTTTTTATTGATTGTGTGAATACACTCGAACCAAATGATGGCATTATCCGTAATGAGCCGATTGGGGATGAAAGAACTTTGTGAAAGGGAGATAATAGTATCTAACACACCTTTAAGCCTGTTTGCCAGCGTCTTTGCTACAATTTTATACGGGATGTTACATAAATTGATTGGCCTAAAGTCAGTCATATGCTTGGGAATAGCCACTTTAGGGATGAGCGCAATGTAAGTGTCATTCAATTGTGCAACAGAAACGTTGCAATTAAGAATGTTGAGACAATGTCATCCCCTACAATCTCCCAATAATGTTGGTAGAAGATGGCATAGGTTCTATCAGGTCCTGGGGCCTTTGAAGGATGCATTCTTTGAATAGCTTCCACAATTTCATCTCTAGTAAATTCTCTCAGCAAATTAGAGTTCATTGTATGAGTGACAGTGCACAGGATACAGTCTAGGACCTGGGATGTAGCTTCATCACACGGCTGAAAGGAAGTAAATAGATTTTGGATATAGTTTATAGCCACCTCCCCTATCTGATCTTCTTCAGAAATCCAGCTACCATTCTTGTCAAACAAACCATCTATATGATTTCTTCTTTTCTTGTAAAAGGCTCTTTGATGGAACCACTTCGTGTTCCTATTCCCCAGTTTAACCTGTTCTCGTGAGCACGAAATTTCCAATAGATGTCTTCTTCCTTAAATAGCTGTTCTAACTCATTTTCAAGCTGATTTATATTTTGGAGAAGTAGTGCATCTCTGCTTCTGTAGATATTATCAATCTGCTGCTTTTTTTTACAATTGCTTCATTAATACTTCCTCCTAACCTCTTCTTATTCCAGCTTGAGAGTCCGCAAATAGTTTTTTTGCACTAAGTCCTTATTGCCCAATCTCTAGATCTTATCTATAATTGTTCTGCATTCTTCGAAATTGAATCCAACCCTCTTCAAATCTAAGGGGTTGTGACTACCATGCCTGATTCGAGAAGAAAAATCCTCTCGCAAGGGAAAGAAGATTGGCCTATGGTCGGATGCTAGAAAGTCTAGGTGCTCCACAAGACTACTTCCAAATTTTGATTCAAAATTGTGGTTCCAGCAGTAACGATCAAGTCTTTCCTACACCAAAGTCCATCAAAAAATTTATTGGTCCACGTAAAGGGGTCACCATGAAATCTAACCGAGGAGAGATGACTGAAATCCAAAGCATCTTTAAAAGTTTTATGAGATGATTGTTTCTAAAAGATCCCTCATTCTTCTCTTTATCTTCGATAATTTCATTAAAATCTCCCCCCACTATTAAAGTATAATGAATTCTTTATATCTTCATTAATGAATATCATAAGTATTTATACAAGATGACTTTAGCTATTAACCACCTAATAGCTTTTAACTAACTTATAACAACAAGACTATCTCTAACTATATTCCATAACAGATTTATTACACAATATATTCTATTACACCCCCTCAAACTCATGGTGGTAAAGCATTGACCATGAGTTTGCTTCTAAGTAACAGAAACTGTGTGTTGGCTAGAGGCTTGGTAAGAATATCTGCCTTCTGAGCTTGAGATGACACATGACGAACATCAAGAAGACGACGGGCCACCTTTTCACGAACAAAGTAAAGGTCCAATTCAATATGTTTAGTACGCGTATGTTGAACCGGGTTGGCAGCAAGCATAACAATGCTTAAATTATCACACCAAACAATAGGACACCGAGGCAGATTATGATGCAATTCAGATAAGACAGATTGTATCCAAGAAATTTCAGATGTGACAGCAGCAAGGCTCCGATATTCCGCCTCCGTACTACTATGGGATACAACAACTTGTTTCTTTAAACTCTATGAAACAAGGTTGCCCCCCCCCCAAAGTAGACACAAAAACCCGTAGTAGATCTTCGATCGTCTTGATCGGATGCCCAATCAGCATCACAATATGCTATAAGATCAAGAGAAGTAGAAGGATTTAAACACAAACCATAGTGCATAATTCCAGCCAAGTACCTGATGATCCGTTTGACGGCCTTCCAATGACTAATGAGAGGAGCCCGCATAAACTGACAGACTTTATTGATTGCAAATGATAAATTAGGTCGGGTAATAGTAATGTAGTATAGTGCACCAACAGTACTTCTATATAATTGAACATCAGTAAAAGGCATACCACCATGTTTGGATAGTCGTTAAAACTAGCCATTAGAGTTGCAATGGACTGGCTTGATGCATATTGAGCTTAACAAGAAGATCACTAACATACTTTGCCTGAGATAAATGCAAGCCACTGTCTTTCAAAGTTGCCTGAATCCCAAGAAAGTAATTGAGGGTTCCAAGATCCTTAAGTGCAAAAGAGTTGTTCAATTTGGTGATAAAAGAAGCAACAAATGTACTGTCAATTCCTGTTACTATAATATCATCCACATATACTTGGATAATGACAAACAAGGTATGAGATGACAATATGAACATAGATTGGTCAGATCTAGCAGGTTTGAAACCAAGAGCACAAAGATAAGAAGTTAACCTTTCAAACATGCCCGAGGAGCTTGTTTTAGGCCATATAAAGCCTTTGTCTGTTTGCACACATACTCAGGATGTTCTTTATCAATGAAACCTAGGGGCTGCTCCATGTAAACATCTTCAATTAAAGACCCATTCAAAAAGGCATTTTTTACATCAAGTTGTCTAATGCACCACTTATGAGTTAAGGCTAAAGTAAGAACAATTCGAATTGTTGTAGGCTGAACAACAGGGCTAAAAGTTTCATTATAGTCAAATCCAGCCATCTGATTATACCCCTTAACAACCAATCGTGCCTTATATCTTTGGATAGTCCCACCTGAATTCTCCTTAACCCTGAACAGCCACTTACAGCCTATTAACTTCCTATTTGGGGGATTTGGAACCAAGGACCAAGTTCCATTTTTAATCAATGCTGCATATTCTTCATCCATTGCAGCTTTCCATAAAGGATCAGTCAAGGCCTGTTTAGGAGTAAAGGGTTCTTTAAAAGACAGTAACACCTTAGGCTTATAAAATGCCAGATTTTCCTCTTGTAACCATCTTATGTGAATTATGTACAGGTTGAGGACATGATTTATCTTCAATAGGCTGTGGCAAAATGTCATATGGAGTAGTACCCGAAGGTGGAACAAAAGAACATGAGTTATCAGGGTCAGATAAGATAGATGAGGAATGATTATCCTGTATCACATTACAAGGAGGAGAAGCTAATTGTATTAGGGAACTAGGAGATGGAGAACACACCCTAGTTGATGAAATAAGAGGTGGATGTGCTTGAGGATGGGAAGAAGTAGAACTAGTTGCCGAAGAGTCAATGTTTGGAAACATAAGGGAATAAGGAAAAGAATGTTCATTAAATAGAACATCTCTAGAAATAAAAACTCTCCCAGTGGAGTCTAAGCACTTATATCCCTTATGATGAGTGTTATACCCTAGAAATAAGCATTAATTAGATTTGTAATCAAATTTATGCTGATTGTAAGGTCTCATGTTTGAAAAACAGGAACACCCAAAGGTTTTAAGCATTTTACAATCAGGCTTTATCTTGTAGAGGAGTTCTAAGGGAGTCTTATCAGCAATGACAGGTGTGGGCAGTCTATTAATAAGAAAAACACTTGTAAAAACTGCTTCATCCCAATAGAATAAAGGCGGGGAAGCTTTAGCTAGTAGGTTGAGAGCCATTTCAACAAAATGTCTATGCTTCCTTTCAGCAAGACCATTTTGTTCATGAGTATGTGGACAAGAATTTCTGTGAACAATGCCATTGTCTTGACAGAATTTTGTAAATACTCTATATTCCCCACCCCAATCATATTGAAAACCCTTTATTTTGAAACCTAATTGAAGTTCAACAAGCTTTTTAAACTGTAAAAAACAGGTAAAAGACTCTGATTTTTGTTGCATAGGAAAAACCCAAGTAAATCTAGAGTATGCATCAATAAAATGAATATAATATCGAAAATTTCCAACAGATAGCATTGGAGAGGGGCCCCAAACATCAGAGTATACCAATTGTAAAGGTTCAGTATACACAGTTGTTGAAGTAGGAAAAGAGAGTTTATGAGCTTTACCCAGTCAACAAGCATTGCAAAAATCAGAGACAGTTTTATTTGCAAAAGAAACATTACATGAATCAAGAACGAGTTTGGTCGTTCTAGCATAAGAGTGGCCTAAGCGACAATTCCATAGGTTAAACAATGGATTAGAAGGTAAAACTAAATTTGAAAGACTTGTGGAGTGCAAAACATATGCCTCCTTATTAACAGACTGACATCTTACACTTGTTTGCTGGAAAGACTCCTTAATTGGAACACAGGAAGGATGAGATGCATAGAGCCCTCCTTTAAGAGTCCCGTGCATTAACACCTCCTCGGTAACCTGATCTTTCACAAGGCAGAAGTCAGAATGAAATTCAAAGAAGACATTATTATCTTTAGCAAAAGAAGAAACACTTATGATATTTTTGGTAATGGAAGGAACATGAAGGAGATTAGTCAAAACTAAAGTCTTAGAATGATTTTGTGATAGAAAATTTGATTCTCCTATATGTTTAATTGAAACAGGATAACCATTTCCCATGTGAATCTTATCATTACCTTGATACTCATTTCTTAGGTTCAAATTCTGAAGGTCAGAAGTGACATGATTTGTAGCACCAGAATCCGGAAACCAATGTTCATCAGAAACAGAGGATGGAGTTGCCATATATGAAGCTATCTGTGCTTGCATTTGTTGTGGTGCATAATTGTTCTGATTGTGGAAATTGCCAGATGAATTTTGGCCAGTAGAATTACATTGAGAACCTAATCCTTGAAAATTGGGATCAAATCGGCCATAACATTTGTTCAACAAATGTCCCATCCTTCCACACAATTGACACTGAGGACGATTGTTAGATTGGCAAGGATTCTTACCACGATAATTTCCAGACTGTTCTTTGTTTTTGTTTGAACCTTTGTTTGAAGAAGAACTACCATGAGATTGCTGAGAGGTTGGATTTGGCATAGAAGAAGATTTACCTCCAGAACCTGAATTCTGATTTTGCACCAGATTAACCGACAAATTTCCAGTGTCCTTTAATCTTTTCTCTAACCGTATCTCATGAGCCAGCAACAGCGATTCCACTTCTTCAACAATATATTCATCCTTCCTAGAATGAATAGACACTACAAAGGAGTCATAATCGGCAGTCAATCTGTCAAAAATTGCATCCATATGCTCAGATTTTGAAACAGCAGCTCCAGTAGAATCCAGTTGATCAATATTACACTTGATCTTAATGAGATAATCAGTAAATGAAAGAGATCCTTTCTTCGTTTCTTTAAGTTGATCACGAAATTGGGACATCTTTGCTTTTGTTTTGGAGGCAAAAAAAGTCTCCAATGCAAACCAGATCTTTGACGATGTATTGCATCCTACCATTTTAGTCAAGACTGGAGTTGAAATCGAAGATAACAACCAGGAGACAAGTAGATTATCCTATGCATCCCAATCAAAAAAGGCAGGATTGAAATTTCCACTCAATTCATCATCAGAAGACAGAAACCTTGCAGGAATAGAAGGAATTCTTTCAAACACATATTTTTGAAGCCGATGACCTCGAATCCCTGCTTCAACCTGTTGACGCCAAAGCAAAAAATTACCTAGATCAAGCTTGACTGAAACCTTATGAGAGAAAGTAACAGTCTTTGATGGAGATTCAGAAGAAGATGGAGCAATCATCATAGATTTTGACGAAGGATTCGAAGATCCAGAAGCATCCATTGAGAGAAAATCAAGTTTCAAAATTGAGAGAAATGCAAAAGAAATTAAGGAATTAGAAAAATGTAAACTCTGAATTCCTTTTCCTAAGCGACGATGGAGATAAGAAATGGAGCTGTCACTCTGTGGAGCAGGACTTAACAGTTGGCGCGGAAGAGTAAGGTAGTGGATCGTGATGTAAGGCTGATACCATATTAAAGTGTAATGAATTCTCCATATCTTCATTAATGAAAATCATAAGTATTTATACAAGATGACTTTAGCTATTAACCACCTAATAGCTTCTAACTAACTTATAACAACAAGACTATCTCTAACTATGTTCCATAACAGATTTATTACACAATATATTCTATTACCCACTAGCCATGAGAGTGAAGAAAGGTGGCTTAGACGTTTTAGGAGTTCCCAAGAATTCACTCGCTGTTCGGCCGCTGGGTTGCCATAGAAGCCAGTAAACTTCCACACAAAATTTTTATATTCAATAGTTGTATCAATGTGCCCTATGGAATAGGACTTCACTGTAACGTTAATGTCAAATTTCCACAGCAGCATGAGCCAACCGCTCTTGCCTTTACTATGCACTGTTAGGCAGTTAATCATATTCGTCACTTGTTTAACCTTATTTTCCAGAAGTTTAGCACACTTAGTTTCCGATAAGAAAATAATATGTGGGTTTTTTGTTTGCTGCAGATGATGCAGCGCCCTGAATGTTCGGGTTTTTTGTTTACCACAAATTATTGTTTTGACTAAAGAAAAATGAAACAAACTATTAAAAAAATTGGTTTTATTGGGTTCCGGGGTCTTTTTGCATATTGGCTCTTTTTGTCTTTTTCCTTTTTTAATTTGAACTTCACCGACTCAACTATTAAAAGGGGTGGTAAAGGTAATTTTTATTTTAAAAAGAACATGTTAATTTTCCAAAATAATTTTCTTTATTGTCCCCTATGCTATAATTATAAAATGTCTTAGGTGAGTTTTTTAGATGTCAATTTCCTATATTAAGGGATCTAGAATCTATATATAAAACACGTATAAATAAAGGTGTTCTTTCCCCTTTGGTAACTAAGTTCTGATTGAACAAGTAAATATCTGGCTTGTATCAAAGTATGTAATATAAAATTGTAGTCCTAAAGAACCATCTTTCCAAAAGAAAACAAAAAATTTCTCTATAGCCTTTTCATAAATAAAAAAAAATATAAAACACCTTTTGGTCGAAAGGATATGCACGGTATTATTATAATCGTGTTTGACTCGGTTTCATATGTTGAAAAATTATCTTAAAAGGATTTTTCTAATTTTTAGTTTTGGCCTTTTATTTTGTCATAAATAAAAAGAAAAACATTTTAATTCTTTTTCTCCTTAAATGAAATGTCAAATTTCAAAAAACTCCCTTCTCCTCCTTATCTCTTAAAACTTTCATTTTATTTGCTAAGTTGCTGATTCTCTCTCTCAATTATTCCTTCGTAAGAATTGTGTCAATTACCAGCCATGTGATTGCTCTTTTTAGGCAATATTACCAGGTATCTGATTGCTTTTGTTTAGAGAAAGTCTCCAGCTTTTGATTACTATCTAATTTTAGGGATTGATTGAGCTAGTTGGCCCTTTGGCTCCTCCATCAGAGGTGTTCTAATTTGGATATAAATCTAAGCTACCTTCTTGTCTGAAACTAAGCTTTTTATGTCTAATTCTTGGCTTTGTTATTAGCATTATTTTGTGGCCAGAATTCTATTTCATGAGTGTGTATCAAAGTATTTATACCATCTGCATTCAACAAAGCTTCAAGTTGAAAGATTCTTGAAAAAAGAAGTCCTACAACTTCAAATCGAGGAAGGGAGTTTCTCGTGAAAGTTCTATACAAGGGGATCTTGTTCGGGACGTCATTCTCACAAGGGGAGCTTGTGGTGATCAAAATAAGAATGGGAGGTTCTTGTTTCAAATCTGCACAAGGGAAGCTTGTGTTTAAATCCATCGAAACGTACTTTTGCAAGGAGCATCAAGGGAGTTTTCGTAATTTATGTCTTTTGCTTCAAATTTCTTGTATTGAAAAGTGACTAACTAGTGGATTGTTTATGGGCTAAGGTCCCGTGAGTTTTTACCAGTTGGAGGTTTCTCACGTTAATCATTTCATTGTGTCCTCTTTACTTTGTATTTACCTTTTTGTTTATTTGCTAATTGACAAGTTTGCTTTTCTGCTCTTGCTAATGCAATCACCATTGCAACACTGAATCCGTGGCTTAAATTCTGCATAATTGAGAATCTACATAATTCACATTCTGTCATCTTCGTCTCTGTCAAGCCTTCACTGTTGTAACACTCGAAACCATCTCCTGAACTACTCCTTTATTTAGACTAAAATCTGTTTTAATCAATCTTATTAAAATCAAAAAGTTTAGGTCCTTCGTATTAATGTTAATGCTAGAAAATTGGCAGATTATTTGGGGCAATGGCGAGGCCACGTTTGTGCTTGGCGGGCAATTGCCCCCCCCCCCAATATTTTTTTAAATTAATTTTCATATATACAAATTTGCTTAACTTTTTATTTTGCCCCAAAAAAAAAATGTGTTTGGCCCTTATTTTGAGCATTAAAATAAATTTATTTCAAATTTTAATTTTGCACCTCTAAAAAAAATTAGGCACTTATTTTGAGTATTGTAAGATATTTAATTTTATAAAAAAAAAAAAAGATTTTCTCTACAAGCTTCTATTTTCATCTTCCCAATAATTTCTATCTCATCATTATTACTTTTTTCAAGAACCAAAGTCTTATCTCTCTCTTAATCCTTCATCTTCTTCTCCATCTCCATTATTTTTTTTTTCAAAAACTAAATTCTTCTCTCAAACCTTTATCTTCTTCTCCATTACTCTCAAATCCTCTTCTTCTTCTCTACTTTTTCATATTAGAGAAACACAAAATTTTCATTTTCTCTTCTTTCATTCCTCTCTCAATCTCTTTCTAAAGTCATTTGGGAACAACTTCAAAGGATTTTACTCTTCATTAATGTGAGTTTTTATTGTTTTAAATAGATTTTTAAGTAGTTAGATTCATATATATATATATATATATATTACAATATATGGTGATAATTTTATGTTTTAGGTTTATAAATAGTTTAATTTATTTTATTAACTAAAAGATGAGTATAATTTTTTTGTTTATGAATAGTGTAACTTTCTTAAGTTTTAAATATTAAAAAAAGATGTTCTTTTTTATTTATTTTTTCTTAGTTATGGAGAAATTCTTCAAAAAGATACCAACAATTGAGTCCACATCTCATGAAGACAATGATAAAGAGCAACATGGTGCTAAAAGAAATTGTTTGGATGTTGATTTAAATAATCTTATTGCCGATCCCGCATTACGAATGCCAATATCATCTTATCACCCTAATGTGCAACATGCTATTCGAAGAGCTTATCTAATAAAGGGTCCTTATCAACCTCATGGTCATAAATTCAAGCAAACATTGCAAGGAATATTTTATAGGAAATTTGTTCATACTTGGTTTGATGAATATCCTACTTGGTTGGAGTATAGCATTTCTAAAGAAGCCGCATATTGTTTGTGTTGCTATCTCTTTAGATCGGATTCTAAAAAGTATCAAGGTAGTTCTTCCACATTTTTTTTGAAGGGTTCACAAATTGGAAGAAAAAAGAAAAAATGCAAGAACATATTGGGAGGTTAAATAGTCCTCATAATCAAGCTTCACAAAATTGTCAAGTTTTGATGAAACAAGACCAACACATTCAAACTTTACTGCACAAGCAAACTGAACAAGCTCGAGTTGACTATCGAATACGCTTAACTGCTTCTGTTGATTGTGTTCGCTTTCTTTTAAGACAAGGGCTAGCTTTTCATGGTCACGATGAATCGGTTGATTCAAACAATCAAGGGAATTTTATAGAGATTTTAAAATTTCTTTCTAACCATAATGATGATGTCAAAAGGGTTTGTTTAGATAATAGTCCTGGTAACTTGAAGTTAGTCACATCAGATATTCAAAAAGATATTGTAAGTGCTTGTGCAATTGAAACCACGAATGTTATCATCAAAGATATAGAAAATGCATTGTTTTGCATTTTACTTGATGAAGCTCGAGATATTTCGATGAAAGAGCAAATGGTAGTTGCTATACGTTATGTAAACAAGCAAGGAAAAGTCATTGAGCGTCTTTTAGATATTGTTCATGTCGTAGACACTACTGCTTCATCACTCAAAGCGGCTATTGATGCAATGATTGCAAAATATGGTTTGAGCTTGTCTAGACTACGGGGTCAAGGTTATGATGGAGCTAGCAACATGCAAGGTGAGTTTAATGGTCTTAAAGCTTTGATATTGAGAGATAATGAATATGCTTATAATGTGCATTGTTTTGCCCATCAACTTCAGCTAGCTCTTGTTGCCATTGCAAAAAATAATATGCATGTTGGACTACTTTTTAACTTGGTTTCAAATGTTGTGAATTTTGTTGGTGCCTCATGTAAACGTCATGATATTTTACAAGAATTTCAAGCAGTTAATATCTTGAAAGCACTTGAAAATGGAGAGCTCTCAAGTGGACAAGGTTTGAACCAAAAAACTAGTCTTAAATGTGCCGGAGATATATGTTGGGGTTCACATTATAATACCTTGATCAACTAAACACATACAAAAATAATATTTTCCTTTTGCCAAATGAAAAAAAAATCAATAAAGAACAACATAAGTACAACCATTATGTTTTTTAATACATAATCTAAATAATTATAGTTCATACCGAGAAATCTGAAAGTAAGCAAACATTTTTAATTTCCCCTAAAACCATTAAACTTTTAGATACTAAGTAATATTCTTAGGCTTTTACACACAGGTAGAGCATTTGAAATTTTCTTTCTCCCCCTTTTTTCTATTTGAAAACAAATAAAAGCAATTCTTGTAGTCTAACAATTAAAAGCAAATCTAAATAATTTTAATTTGCATTATCGTGCAAGACAAAATTTAAAGAGAAACGTCAATTTAATACAAAGCATCTCACGTGATAGTGCAAAGTGTATTTTTCTGTCAAAATAGTCCAATATTTTTTAATTTAAAACAAGTCCAATTAAACTACAAGAATACCTTCTAATATCATAGGGAACTGCTTGGGAAGATACCCCTGATTTCTTTTAGAAGAATGAGACTGAATTTCTCTAGCCTCCTCCTTGGCAAGTAATAAACAACGATTAAGAAATTAAATAACTTTAGTACATTAGAAATTTAGAATGAGAATGAAGCATATGAAACATGGCTTGCCAAACATATCTGTAAAGAAGAAGATTGAAAGAGTTTATAAACAAATGCCATGGATTGGGGAGGAGTTTTGGAAACGGGAACTTTTATTTTATCATTGTAATTATACATATCATTGACAACGGTAAGAAAAATTTCCATCTATGACCTCAATCATACAGAGACCCAAAAATCAATATCATTATCGAGATCAATTTAATTTCTTTAAGAAAATTTCAAAGTTAATTCAGTTGGAAGAATTTACTATTTCCAGAAAACAACAATAGTAAGAGAATTGTGTAGACTTTTTTTTTTTACCTTGTGAGGAGGAAGAATGCCTCCCTTATTGGATTGAAACTCAAGAAGCGTTTTCCCTATGAGCCTAGTGATCTATCAGCAAAATCAAATAAGAAAATCTCATTATTTAGAATGAATGAAAGAATAAGAACATTACAGAAATTCATGCTAATGGAATTTTACCATGGTTACTAACTAATTACAATCACATCCAAAAACCCCAAAAAATTAAAAAATTAGGTTTTGAAAATCTTACCAAGAACACTTCAAAACTTGTTGAATCTTCAAAGGTTGTTTCTAAAACTCAAGGTGATTCATGAATCTTCAATTTTCCCATTCAATTTCAAGTTCAATTCAACAAAATAGACCAAAATCAGTCGTTCGGTGTTGGTGTTGGCATTGTCGCTGTTCTCTGTCATTCGGCATGGAGCGTTATAACTTGTTAAGAAAGCACTGCTTTCTTATCTGTTTTTTTTATTTAAATTATGTCTATTGCTGACACCCGCGTCAGCAATGGTTTTAGTTTTATTTTTAAATATTGGTATTGCTGACACAACGTCAGCAATATTTTTTGTTTTTTTTCTTTTTAAATATGAGGATTGGTGACGTAAATTCGGCGTCAACAATAGGTTTTAATTTATTTATTTTTAAATAAATTTTCAGTTTTCCTACCTACCTCACATCACCACTGACGTTGTGTCAGTGATGGTGAAACTATTGTTGACGCCCGTGTTTGGTGTCACCAATAGTGAGCATTGGCCACGCAATATTTGTGCGTGGCTAATACCTGGGTCACTAGTAATACAGTTTCTTGTAGTGTTGATGTTCTTGATTTTATTATACAAGATACTTCGAAAGCGGATCAAAGAGTTGAAGCATACAACTTATTAGATTCACTTCAACCATTTGTTTTCATTTTCTCTCTCCATTTGATGAGAAACGTATTAGGAATCACAAATGAGTTGTCCCAATCATTACAAAGAAAAGAACAAGATATTGTATATGCCATGAAGTTGGTTAGAATATCAAAAAATCGGTTGCAATTGATGAGAGATACAGGATGGGCATCTTTACTAGATGAAGTTTCTTCATTTTGTGGAAAACATAATATTGTGATAATTCATATGGATGACATGTTCATTATGCGAGGTCGATCACGACGTAATAGTGAGAAAATGACAAATAAGCATCACTATTGTGTTGAAATATTTTATGCTGTTATAGATTTACAACTTCAGGAGTTTAACAATCGTTTCAGTGAAGTCAATACTGAGTTAGTTTTGTGCATGTCATGCTTAAATCCAAGTGATTCTTTCTCATCTTTTGATAAGAGGAAACTTATACGTCTTGCTCAATTTTATCCTCTTGAGTTTTCTGAGATACAATTATCGGTGCTAGAAGCTCAACTTGAGACATACATTCATGATTTGAGATCTAATGATGAGTTTTTAAAGTTGAAGCTAATTTCCGAGCTTAGTGAAATGATGGTGAAGACGAAGAAAAGTGTCTTATATCCTTTAGTTTATAAGTTGATAACATTGGTTTTAGTTTTACCAGTTGCAACAGCTTCTGTAGAAAGGACATTTTCAGCGATGAAAATAGTGAAAACTCGACTTCGTAATCGAATGGGGGATCAGTGGTTGTCTAAAAGTTTGATCACCATTATTGAGAGAGACATATTTGATGGGATTGATAATGAAGTGATTCTGCAACGTTTTCAAAATATGAAATCTCGTCGAGGGGTACTATAATGGTTGGTAAGTTTTCATTTTATTTATATTTAAACTGTGTCTTTTTTTGGAAATTATGTAATGTTTGATCGTTTAATATTTTGAGCATATAATCCATGACAATATATAATTTTGGTTTATTTGATACTTTTTTTTTTTCACTTTTTTCATCCATTGTTTGCCCCTCAAATAATTGGCCCTGGCCTCGCCACTGATTTGGGGTGGTAATTCATCAATTTGTTCCTTCTTTATTAGCTACATCAAGAACTAGAAATTCTTGAATTGATTGAGACTTTGAAATTTCATCCATTTCATTCATTTGTTGCTTAGAAGGTGCTATCTTTTCATTGAATGCTTTAGTTACAAACTGATCTTTGCTTTTGCCCCACAAAACAAGGTACAAGCCAGTAATAATCACAACTGCTCCAATAACCCTGAAAAAGACTTCAATTTGTTACCTATCAATATTTTGATATTTCACAAATATTTTTACAGGGTATTTTTGAAAATGACAATTTTTTGTAAATTAAAAATTTTAAGAATAAATCAAGTTTTTCAAAATTTTAAAAATAGCACTTTTTTAAGCGATCTCTTAACATTTTATTGGATATTTTTTTAAAAGATTAGTTTTTAAGCCGTTTAGAACGAATATTCATTAAAAACATGTTAATTTATTGTTTTTTTAAAAAAAAAATCTGCTCTGCTCATTTTTAGTTTGTTTTACAAAAGATATAATTTTTAGAATACTTAAAAGTTATTTTCCCTTCTAAAATCATGAATTTACCTCCCCAAGTACATTATCTCAGACAAGATGAAGGAGCTCATAAATGCAACTAGAATCATGCTCATAGGGCTAAATGAAGAAATAAAAACTGGCCCTTTTTTCTGCATTATCAATCCTTGAATATAATAAGTAACTCCTGAACATATTATTCCCTGCAATTTAAATAATCCTTAAAACATTTAATTTTTTTAATAGTAAAATGACTAAAATTATAACTAAAAATTAAATATATATACTTACACCATAAACTACGGCTAGAACTTGACTGTTAAAGTGCAATGACCAAGCCGCAGGGTTTCCTCGGTCCATTATCAAAGCCACCACTGTGCCTCCTATCGTGCCCACTAAGCATATTAAAGCTGTAAGAGATAGCTCTGTCGGGTATGATTTTAGTGTAATTGCCTGTGAAATCAATATTTATTAATTTCTTCAATCACAATCAAATCTGGACTAATTTCACAAGAGAACGGGTATAACGTTGCACTGCACATTCTTGATATCAAAATCAATTGATAATAAGAGGAGTAGCCATGTATATTATAAACCTTTTGAGTTCCCTTCATCTTTCCAACATGGGATTCTTAACATGCCTTTTAAGATAGTATCTCTTTTAGTTTCACCGTTTTTGGGTTGGATTCCATTTTTGAAATTAATGCCCGTTTGGGCTTATTGACTCTGATACCATCCTGATATCACGGGATCCCATCTCAAAAGGAAATTGATAATGAGACAAGTAATTTATGTATCTTATAAACCTTATGCGTTTCTTTTATCTTTTCGATATAAAATTCACTTCACACGTACGCATCTCAATACTCATATAAAAAAATATACTAGTTGCAATTATAATAATAGTAGTTGGTATAATGGAGAATGCAAAAAATGTTTATGCTTGTTGAACTTGATTGAAACCTGTGTGTCTTTTGAAAAAGAAACCGTTTTTTTTTCTTCATAATCAGGGGCACAATTTCCCTTAAATTTGTCTTATTTTATATAAATATACTTTTAGAGTGACAAACTCATGTCCTTCCACACCTGACCCACTGAGTATGCGAAGAAAAAATTAAAAAAGAAAATAGTGAAGAATAAGAATTACCTTCTCTAGTGAAAGGAGGAAAGTTTTGTTCTTCAAAACTTTATTTCTCATTTTTTTTTTAAATTTTTCAGATATAAATTATATTACCAAAAAATCAATAGGGGCATTTAAAAAAAATGTTAAAATGAGCTCTGCTATTTATAAATATGTTAACCTCAAAAAAATATTTACAAAAATATTAGAATTTAGTGGCCTGGTTACTGTTTATACAAATGTCAAAAATACCCTTATCTCATACAGGTATATCAGCAAGTCATTAATTTACCATCTCTGTAATGTTATATCAGTAATCATATATATTTAGTATATCACTGATTGATTATCACTGATTTACCACGATATACTATCACTGATTTACCATGATACCACCTAATTGTATATTTATCCATCACTATTGGTACACCATTCAATAACTAATAGTATATCAGTGATAATTTATCAATCAATCATTAGTATATCATTGATAGTCAATCATTGATTGTATATTATGGTAAATCAATTATAATTAATCATTAATATACCATGATATACCATCACTAATATACTATAATGAATTGACTGATAAACTATTGCTGATTGACTGATTTACTTGCATGAAATAAGAGTATTTATGTCATTTTCATATGAACAATAACCGCCCTTTTAAAATTTTAATATTTTTATAAATATTTTTTTCTTATAAATTTATAAATAGTTTACCTGATTATATCATCCCTATAAATTTCCCAAATCAATATTGTTCGAATGAAAGTGTATATATCGCTTTTTTGGGGTATGTTGTACAAAATGCCCATAACCTTCCGGGTGATCAGTTTGGATTTTGCTCCTAATATTTAAAAAATACCCTTTATTAGAATTTTGCTCATAACGTTTATAATTTCCTTAAAATTTAAACGAACAAAATTCTCATTTATTTTGTCCTTTAACGAATCTATTTCTCAATTATTATTTAAAATTTTTTTTATATATAAATTATATAACTAAAAATCAATATTATTTCAATAAAAGACTGCCTAGAGTATTCTTTTTATAAATACATTATATAAATTATACAAAATACCCCTAATCTGTGAGTTTAGTTTCAATTTTGCCCCTAATATTTTAAAACTTTCATTTCTTCCCTCAATCTTCTAATTTGTTAAAAATACCCTAAGTTGGCTACTTTAGTTAAGTTTAACGGAAATGACAACGTTAGAAGCAAAATATATTACATGTAGTAGGTTTCAATTTTTCCTATAATGAATTTTTTTAATAAAATGTACTTTTGAAAAAATTAAAAGCTTAAGGGTAAAATTCAAAGTTTTAAAATGTTATGGGTAAAATTCAAATCTACCCCATATATTGGAGGCACTTTTGATAATTTACACTATTTTTTTCTCCCTTTTTACATTTTAATTTCATATAAGGTAAAATAATGGAATATAATTATAATGCGTAGTTTTCTTTACTTTAAATCATAATATAATAAAAAAAATAGGGGCAATTACTAAAATAATATATTTTGCATATTAATTACTGAAATGTTTGAACTTTTCAAAAATTACTCAAATAGCATAATTACAGGGACGGCCCTGGGCATGTTCAATGTATGTGTCGGAACAGGGCCCCTAAATATCGATGGCCCAAAATCAGTTATGGGTCTATAGTCTTTAAAACTATTATGCTTTTAAATATATTTTAAAAAACAGATCTTATTAAAAAAACATGTAGTAGTCAAGTTTCATTTTTTAAGAGGGCCCCAGTTTCCGTGTTCGAACCCTTGTGAAGGAAGATTTGTTTTTTTGTGTTTTTTTGCTATTTATTTATTTGCTTGTTATATTAAATATATATATATATATATATATATATTATGTATATATTGTTATTTATAAATTTTAGAAAATAAAATTCTAAATATGATTAAAGAATTTAACACTCACTTTATTTATTTAAAATTTACCACATATAATGAAAAATATAACCCAATAGATTTTTAACCTTAATTTATAATATAGCTAAAGTTTGATTTTAAAAAAAAAAAAAAATTTATATTGCAAATTTACGTATCACATTGTTGATATGTTTTGAAATCGAATTTGTTATTGTTTTAAATTTTTTAGTTTGATTTGTTGTTAATTATAAATATATTCATTTATTATTTTTCTTTCATTTATTAAACATTCAAAAAATATCATTTTACAACATTCTAAAATATTATGTTAATATTTGAAATATACTTTGAAAAAATTATCATTTAAATTGTCATTATTATAGTTATACTTACATATGTAGGTAGATCGTTTATCATTGTGCTCTTGAACCTAAATCATATACCTTTTAATGCCTAAGATGGAGTTTTATTGAATAAACTAAAAAAATAAGATATATATATATTTTTTTAAAAAGAACTTCATTTTTCATTTATGTGGACTAGGAAAATATATTTCTAAAATCTTTATACTCTATAATTTTATCGTTAATGCATTTCAATAAAAGTTAGTTTTTTTTTTTTGTAATTTTTTTATATTTAAAATTATATATGATAGATGGTCTGAAACTAAATTTTCGCACTGGGCCCTTATTTTCTTAGGACTGACCCTGCATAATTATAGTTCAATAATTTATTAAACTGTAGTTCAATAATTTATTGAACTAAAAAAATTAAATTTTTTAACAAATTCATTGAAAATAATAATAAAAAAATGATCAAATACTTCAATAAATTATTGACCTTGAACTTAAAAAACCAAAAAACAAACAAATTCGTTAAACATACCTATGAAAAATAGTTCAATAATTAATTGAATTAGAGTTCAATAATTTATTGAACTATAATTATGTTATTTGAGTAATTTTTAAAAAGTTGCAACATTTCAGTAATTAGTATGCAGATTTATTTTATTTGAGATAAATTCTTAAAAAATTATTATAGTGTACTTATTTATTTATTAACTCATTCTATATTTGAATATTATTGTTGATAATTTTTTCATTATTTATTATCTGTATAGTATTAGTATGAATTGAATTATTTTCAATGTAGAGCCCGAAATGAGGATTTCAAAACATGATCTTGAATTATCCAAATCAAAATTCAAATGAAGAAATTATGGCTAAAAGAAAGTTTACAACATTGGAGGGGATGAGTCTCATTGGCAAATTTGAAACAATAGGGGTGTAATTTTCGTTTTTAAGCTACAGAGGCTATTCATGTCTTTGACAAATACAACATGGTTATTTAAATTTTACCCTATTATATATGTACTCTTGTGTCGTGTGGCCTTTCTTATTTTAAATTATGGATTTGATATTGGAGACAGCTTTCTTACTTAATAATATTTTACCTAAAAAATTTGTTATAAAATATTCTAAACCTATCTTATATTATAAATATTAAGGGTTGCGTTCATCTTTCCGATGTGGGATTCTCAACATACCCCCTTAAAGATGGTGCCTCTTTTGGGCTTACCATTGTTGGGTTGGATCCCAGGACTGAATGCCCGTTTGGGTTTGTTGGGCTCTGATACCATCTTGGATATCATGTGGTTCTATGTCAAAGTCATCTTAGATATTATAAGGTTCCATCTCACAATCAATTGACTATGAGAAGAGTAGCCCATATATCACTTTACAAACCTTATGAGTGTCATACATCTTTCTGATGTAGGATTCTCAATAGTTTAAATATACACTCAAGATTATAACTAGCATGTTTAGTCACGAAGCCAAGTCATAATGGTTTATTAATAATCTATTACGCATAGAATTTCACTGCATAATGACTTAATGTACCTGGAGAATGATGAAAGCTGACCAGGAAATGCAACCAACCGTGATCATCAGTGATCCCTTAACAAGGTCTTGGTAATTTCCAATAACACTTGAAGAATTATAGTGGTGATTGACTTTGATCCATGGAAGATTCAATGAGGGTCCTCTAATAAAGGTCATAGCCATAGCTCCTCCTACTGTCACTATGGTCCCTAATACTTTTGCTTGACTACCCAATTTCAAAATATTCATTCTCTCTAGCCTACATATGTAGATAGTCAAATTTAAGGCACTATTAAAGAGTTCTAGAAATAGTGGGTAAAAAAGGGAAATTTTATAAAAATCAAAATCTCTTTTATTATAATATTCCATATTTTATTTTAAATCTTAATTTAGTTTCCGGCGTCTCCATAAACATGCGATTATGTTGACATGGATATTTGTGGCACCATGTCTTCAAGAAGGCCCGTTCGAAGATGTCGGTAAAGCTCCTTGACATGGGGGCTGCCCGAGGCTGTTGCCTCTTAAAGCGTGCGGGTGGGCTTGCTCGAATAGGCAAGTCCATACCATAGAATTGTCACGGAGGCTTATGGAAGCGAAAATATTGTCTTTAGACAAAACTCCTAGGCCTTTTAATGTTGAATGCCTATAGAATTTTATACTTTTTATGTTTTAGATTTAAATTTTTAGAGTTTCATTATAGTTCTTGAACTTTGTATAAAAAAACATGCAAGTCCTCACTATTAATCATCAGAAATCATTTAACAACAAAAACATGGATTTGTGTGAAATTTAATACTTGAACCATAAATATATCTAAGGGAATGATAGATTGGTTTGGTTTGAATTTTACTAAAATTTCACAACTCGATTGGGTTTTCTTTTTAGAATATACGAACTGAAACAAACCGTTCAATATAAAGAAGCTGAACCAAACCAAATCGGGATGATTTGGTTTGGTCTTGTACTTTTTTCTTTTTATCTCTATTATTCTTAAATACTTAATTTACATCATGACAAATTCAACAAAATCTAAAAAATAATTTCCAAAAAATTTAGGACTAATTTCAATTCATCAAAAAGTCCAATATAACAAATAAAACAAAAATAACAAATATAGTCATAATAAAATTGATACTCTTGTTATAATTATACAAATATAACAAAAATGGGTTTAAAATCCTTCATATTTTTTCATTTTTATCAAGTTTTAGTTAATAAAAAAATCAATTATAATATAGGGAAAGTTGTACAAACCACCCATGAACTATATAAAATTTTGGGGTTAATTGATCAAATTGAAAATTTAATGGCCAAGTGTTACAATCCCTATAATTTAGGGGTGATTAAATTGGTTTCGTCTGGATCGCTTCAAAAATCTCTAAAACCGAACCATTCCGTTATTTACTGGTTTAGAAGCATAGTAAAATATGTATACGAGTTTCAGCACTTTTTTTAGTGGAATGTATCAACTAGTGGTAGACATCATTTTATATAAAAATGAAAATAAATTAATATAATTTTTAAATTACCTGCAAGCCCAAGCCATAATGAATGCCAAAGCAGGTGTAATATTGCACATGGCAGTTGCAAAAGTTGCTGTAGTGTACTTCATACCAGTATAGTATAAGTTCTGGTCAATTACTGGCCTGCCATTTTTCAAAGTATCAAACTTTTTAGACTTAAAGAAAGATATATATATATCTTCTTTTCAAATAATATATCTATATAGAATACAGTTAATAAATTTGGAAGACTTGGAAAAAGATGAGAAGATTTGTTAGGTAGTCTCTTACTCCAAAAAACCCAACAACACAATCTTCATGAAAATTGAGAAAGTCATCTTTGTTCTTACTTTCCTAAAGGGAAAAAAAAAACATCATAATTATTATCAAATAAAACATCTGATTAATCATATACATATTGGTTGAATTAATGTAAAATTTAATCTTTTCACAATATTCTCAACATAAATAAATATAAATACGGGGCTCGTGCAAAAATAGCTAAATTAGGTCCAATATTTTTAAAAATAGCAGTAAAAGAACTTATTTAAAAAAAACAAAAAAAACTCAAATTCACGCCTAAAATATTACAAAATTGACACTAGTTTTGCAGGAGTAATCAGTGATTTTCTCACAATAGTTATCACTGATTTATCTTATAAATAATCACTGATATCTCGATTCACATGAATGAGAATTTTTAAAAAACTGCTATATCTGCAAATACTTTTTTAAAATGGTATATTTATAAATATTGCATAAAATTTTGATACCCAATCAAATTTCCCTATAAATACTTGCATCTTATAATAGTATATTAACTATTAAATCAACTTTGTAAGAAAGAGACCGATCGAAGACGATGGCGAAAGGGGCAATGACAAGAGTAGCAACAACATGACGATAAACTACAAAAACATGTTGGCTCATTCCTTGATTTAGAGCAAACTTTGAGATAATAGCCATTCCAGCATAGCCAAACTGCAATAAAAGGACACCAAGATATGGCTTTGACTGATAAAACAGTTGCTCAAAATTCCTCATATTATAAACTCTCTCTCTCTTTTTTTTCTTTTACTTTTTCAGTGAATGAAACAAACTCTGAGCTTATGAACAAATTGCATGAGGTTTTAGACCTCTTTTTATAGAGAAAAAGAAAGAAAGAAAGGAAAAAAATAATAATAATAATATATATATATATATAAAATATTAAAACACTTTTTTCCTTTCTTAACAATCTATAGTGTAGGGACTCCACTAACACTAATGATGGTTAAAGGATATGTACGCTCACAATTAAAGAACCCAATTGGTTAAAGGATTAACACCAACAAGTTGGTTTCCAGGTGTATATGAACTAGTTAAAGTGGTCATTTTCTTTTGCTGACGGAAGGAGAGGAGAAAGGAGGGATAATGCCACAAGCAAGCACAAAGTGAAATCCACATATTATGTTTAAAACCTGAAAGTAACCAATTTCTCGTGTAATTAAATAACAATTCGTTTTATATCAATTTACTTGCAGACAGATTTAATAAGCTCGATTATAAATTCATCGATAGAAGCACAGTTACAACAGTGATCGTAAAAGTTGTAACTGTCGGCAGAACATAGAACGAACAAAAACAACACTTTAAAGATTAATGGGGAGAGGATCGACGCAAGAAATGATTAACGTGGGAAACCAAACGGAAAAACCCACGAGGCCACACCTAGAGAAAAATCCACTAGAAAAATCAATATACATTCAAAATAAGAATTTAAAGCAAACACAAGCATAAATGAAAAACTCCCTTTTTCTTTGTCTTTGATTGCTCCTTGATGATGTTGATTTTCAAGTTGGATTTCTTCACAAGTTCCCCTTGCGAATCTTGATCTAAGAAACTCTCTTCCTTGTCACCAGCGTATCAAACCGAACTCCCTTCGGAATGTGTTAGTCTTCCCCAAGACTTCTTGAATTTGTATAATGAAAAGAAATGCTAACAACAACTCTCTCAACAACAAATAAATCTCACAAGAATTTACACAAAGAGAGAGCAATAAAGAGGCACTATTGTATAATATTACTTGAAGCTTTTAGTGCATCAAAGAAGTATGAATGACTTCGTATAACTTACTTTTATAGCTGAAATATATGATTGTTGAGAAAAAATCATTCACCAAGGACGTAATCAATTTTTTGAATAATCAAATCATATAAGGAGATAATACATTCGTCATCATAAGTTTGACCAACCATTAATTCAATTTTGTGCTGTAATAATAAAATTGAAAGCTAAATGCAGCTTAAGAATAGAATATATTAGGAATGCCAACACATGGAAACATTAGGAACATTTGAAAAACTTTCACTACAAGAAACTGACTTTTTGCCTGCAAACCTTTGCCGGCGAATCAAAATTCGCCGGTATATATTACTTTAAGCCAGTGAAATTCCAAATTTCGCTGGAAAATAGAAAAATTTAAAGCAAAGCCGGCGAAATATAACATTTCGCCGGCTTAGCAAAATTTCGCTGGCCTTTAGCTATTTTTTTTTTTAATAAAGTCACAAAGCCAGAGAAATTCGCCGGCTTTGTGACTTAAACGAGACCCGCGTCTCTTAAACAAGACGCGTGTCTCGTGGGGGCAAAGCCAGCGAAATTAATTTCACTGGCCTTGCCCCTGGGATTAAATCTCAAACAGCAGCTCGCAATCTCCCTCTCCCTCATACAAAATCCGTCCCCTTTTTTCTCCCTCTCCCTCTCTTCGGCGGTCAGCAGCGGCAGGGACGTTTCCGGCTAGATCTCTTCCGATTTCCGGTTAGTTTTCTTCCAATTTCCTTCCTATATTTCATTTTAGGATAGTATTATATAGGTTAGGGTTATTTTTTTGAAGTTTTCTCTCCAATTTCAAAAGTTAGGGCTTGAATTTATTTTTGAGTTTTTGTAATTTTTAACTAAATGTATGATTACAAAGAATAATTAGTGTTTAAATGATTAAAATTTCATTGTATTGATGTGTTTATTTTGAGTTATTCATTTTCCATAGTTGTTCAAGTTGATAGTTTTGAAAATAAATGTTCTATTTTTTTTAATTCCATGACATTTATGCTATCTTTGTTGAGTTCAATATTGTTGATCAATTCATTGTATTACATGTTCTTTATTTTGTGTTTTTTCATTGTTATGATTAACCATAATATTTGTTTATTTATATTTGACATTTGTAGTTGAAGAAACTAAGTATATTTAGGCAAACAACGACATTGGCGAGCAATGATAGGTAAATTTTCAAGTAATCATTAGACCTAATTATAATAGACTATTATATTATGTTTGTTATTTCTATATAGATAATTTAGAATTGTTATATTTTACTTGTTTTACTTTAATTCATTGTTCATGCATAACCCTTGTGTGTGGCTAACCTGCAGCAAAGTTAGCCACAAATAATTTGTTATACTTTATTTCATTGTTCATACATAAACCTTGGGTGTGGCTAACCTACAGCAAAGTTAGCCACAAATAATTTGTTATACTTTATTTCATTGTTCATGCATAAACCTTGGGGTGGCTAGCCTATAGCAAAGTTAGCCACAAATAATTTGTTATACTTTATTTCATTGTTCATGCATAAAGTTAGTAACAAATAAACTTCTACACTATTATTTTTAAGAATCTCTTTTCTTATTTATCCTAGTCATAGTTTAGATTTATAATTTATTATGTCACGTTAATTAAGTAGCATACCTAACTTTATTACCTCCTCGGTTATGGATCAGGAGTTGGATAGTACTTAGAGACAGATTTTGTTCATAATACGTTAAGGGGATTAAGTTTTTTTAGAGGTAGCGAGGACCATTGTCAATGAAAATGGGAGGGTTCGTTGACCTTGTATGAATTGTGTGAACACTGTATTTGGGGAAATTGATAGCATAGAGAGACATCTCTATATTAATGGAATGTTTCCGACATACGCTCGGTGGGTATTGCATGGAGAGCAAGCAGATGTTAAGGGGTGCACGAGCTATGTCGGAAGTACATCACACGCTGATGAGAATTTAGGGGGACATTCGGATGATGGGAGAGTAAGTGAAATGTATGAAGTTATTTAGGATATACGAGGTCCTTTACATGAGAATATTGAGAATGATAGTTCTACAGACAATGATTTCTCACATTTATTAGGTGAAGCTGAAAAAGAATTATACCCCGGTTGCACAAGGTTTTCTGCTCTAAATTGTTTGGTGAAACTGATGCATATAAAAGTATTGAACAAATAGAGCAACAAATCTTTTGATATTCTTCTCAAACTATTGAAAGAGGCATTGCCACTTGATTCTGTATTACCGGGGTCCTATTACTCTAGTAAAAAGATGCTCAGTGGATTGGGTTTAGGTTATGAAAAAATTCATGCATGCAAGTATGATTGTGTATTGTATAGGAAAGAATTTGCTAATTGTGAGCATTGTCCGGTGTGTGGAGAATCACGCTATAAAGAGGTGTTTGATGAGAAGAGTAAGAAAATTCCCCATAAAGTATTGCGTCACTTCCCAATTAAGCCTAGGTTGCAACGTATGTTTGCTTCTAAACACACGGCATCAGATATGCGATGGCATAAAGATAAGAGAATGGAAACAGATGGTGTGCTTCGCCATCCATCAGATGCACAAGGACGGAAACATTTTGACCGAATATATCCATGGTTTGCGTCTGATCCAAGAAACGTGTGTTTGGCTCTAGCGTCAGATGGTTTTAATGCTTCTAGTAACATGAGTACATCTTACAACATGTGGCCGGTGATGTTAATTCCGTACAACTTACCTCCTTGGAAGTGTATGAAAGAATCTAGTTTCTTTATGTCATTGCTTATCCCCGGTCCGAAATTACCAGGTCAAGATATTGATGTGTTTTTGGAGCCTTTGATTGAGGAGTTGTACGAGTTGTGGAATGAGGGGACTAGAACATTTGATAGTTCAAAATCTGAATACTTTCAAATGCATGCTGCACTTTTGTGGACGATTAATGACTTTCCATTAGATCATGTAATGCGTAAAGGATATAAGGCGTGTCCTTTATGCCTAGATGATACATCGTCACGAGGGAAAAGCTGTTATATGGGTCATCGACGATATCTACCATTAGATCATGTAATGCGTAGAAGTAAGTTGCATGATGGTTTCCAGAAGTTACGCGATCAACCTAGGGTTAAGACTGGTTCTGAGATACTATCTTAAGTTAATCGTTTACAGTTTGTTAAACCAGGGAAGAATCCTATCAACGTTGACAAAAAACGAAAACAACCTGAACATAACCATAATTGGAAGAAGCTGAGTATATTTTTTACTCTCTCATACTGGTCATCCCTACTTTTACGCCACAAGTTAGATATCATGCATATCGAAAAGAATGTTTGTGATAACTTGATAGGGACATTATTTTCGATAGATGGGAAAAACAAAGATACTTTAAAGGCACGGTTAGATTTACAAGATTTGAAAATAAGGAAAGAGTTGCACGTATGCAAGGTCAGTAACAAGTTTATAAAACCTTTGGCATCTTTTACCTTGTCTTCAAAAGAAATAGTTCATGCATGTAAATTTTTTAAAGGTGTCAGATTCCCTGATGGTTTTGCATCAAACATATCTCGTTGCGTCAATGTGGAATCTGGAAAATTATATGAACTTAAGAGTCACGATTCACATGTTCTATTGCAACGTCTCTTACCACTAGCTGTTCGGTGTTTTGTGGACAAGAACATAGATCGTGTTATTACTGAGTTTAGTAATTTTTTCCGTTTTTTGTGTTCGAAAGTTATTCGGGTTGAAAATCTGGATAGGTTGGACAGAGACATTGTCACTATCTTATGCAAACTTGAACAGATATTTCCTCCGGTATTTTTTGATGTGATGGTTCACTTGTGTGTTCATTTACCATATGAAGCCAAAATAGTCGCGCCTGTTACATATAGTTGGATGTACCCAATAGAACGAAGTCTTAGAACCTTAAAACAATATGTCAGGAATAATTCCCGACCAGAAGGATCTATTGCTGAGGCATATGTGTTAAACGAGTCAATCAGTTTTTGTTCAATGTATTTGGAAAACATTGAGACAAGGTATAATAGGGTTGACAGAAACGATGAAAGAGCATCACTCATTTGTGCAAATCGGGATGTTTCTGTTTTTAGACTTCAAGCCCGTCCATTTGGAAGATCTGTATTTCGATAACTTTCACGAGATGAAATGAACAAGGTACACTGATACATATTAAACAACTGTGACGAAGTTGAACCATTTATTCGGTGCGTATTCTTCAAACCTAAACTTATATTTTGAAAAATCTATGAATATGTATGGTTTACGAAATTGATTATCTTTCTACAATAGGAAACATTTTGATATTCTTCAAACGGAAAGATCAAACATAAATATATAGTTCATCGACTTTTGGTAAGTACTTTCAATGTAATATGAATGAATGTATTCTTTGTTTTGTAATATGAATGCAAGGTAATTTTGTGTATATTTATGTAGGATAACTTCATTTTTGACCCAATTCGAGAGGCAGTGAATGTGTACCTCAATCACAAAATGTCAAACGCATTGAACGAGTTTCGTGGAAAGTTGCATAGATATTATGAGGATAATAAAGACAAAGACGGCATTCAAGTAGCCCGAGTAAAGAAGCACGCACAAGTGGAGAACTTAGATGATTGGATATTTTTATGTGATATGTGGGAGACTCCTAAGTTTAAGGTAAGCACATAAATATTAACATTTTCATTATTATCGTTTATATCACAAAACACATATTGTAATCTTACTTTGATTGTGTTGTAGGCCATGTCTGAGGCTAATGTTGAAAATCAGGGGGAAATGAAATATAATCACAAAACGGGCTCAAGATCACATGTGCGAGTCATGACGGATCATGTAAGTTAAATTTTATATTACTTAATAATTAAACATTGCTTAAGTTATGTTATCTAATATAACTTGTATTGTTTTTTATTTTAGCAAGCAGAAGATGAAGATCATGAAGAAGAGTTCAATCAAATTGATCTCTTTCGAGTCACGCATACAAATGATAAAGGTGATTGGATCAATGATGCGGCGAAGGAAGATTATGTAAGTTTCACGAGACCCGTAGATTCTATTATAAAGTGTTCGTTTCATTGTTTAAAGAACGTGTTATGTAAATTGTAAAGAATGTGTGTGATTAGCTTTTAAAGAGTTGGTTGTATTCTAAAGTATTGTTTTTATTGTGCAGGGCATGATGTGTGATTTGCTTGCTGCCCCCGAGGTGGAGGTGGACAGAGTTGTCCAACCTCACTACAAAAAAACTGTTAAATTGCGATCAGAAATTTACGACCAAAGTATTGGGTAGTTTTTTTGGTGACCACTCTGGTAGTAAATATGAAGTTTGACTTAAAACGACCATATGGTCACTTTTTTGCGACCAAATTACGACCAAGAAAGGAATTAGTCATAAAAAATGGCGCGAAAGTTTGGCGGGAATAAAGTGACCATATGGTCACTTAAAAATTACGACCATATGGTCGCTATTTTGTGACACGAGGTATCATTTAGTAGCAAAAAAAGGTGTAAATTTGGCTGGAGAAAGGCTACCAAGTGGTCACATTTCAAAGTGACCATATGGTCGCAATTTTGGTGACCTTTAGTGACCAGTGGTAGCTTAGAAATTTGGCGAGAAATAAGCTACCATGTGGTCACATTGTTAAGTGACCAGATGGTCGCAAATGTTGTGATTTTAAGTGACCAGTGGTAGATAAACAATTTGCTGGGAGAAAAGCTACCAAGTGGTCACCAAAATAAGTGACCATGTGGTCGTAAATGCTGTGACTTGATGTGACTCGGGGCAGGTGGGAGAAAAGCTACCAAGTGGTCACCAAAATAAGTGACCATGTGGTCGTAAATTCTCTGACATGATGTGACACAGGGCAGTGAGGAAAATGGCGGGAAATTTTGGCGGGAAAATGCGACCAGTTGGTAGCAAAAATACTACCATCTGGTCGAAAATGAGCAGAGGAGTCCATTATAAAACCCCCTCCTCCCATTGTTTGTTATCATTAAGAAAAAAGAAAATGAGAGAGTGGATGTATGTTCGTTTGATAGATGGGTATTTGAACGATGAGCTCGTGGCCGGGGTTGAACAGTTTGTTGAGTTTTGCATGACAACTGTCTATTATGAAAAGTATGGTGGAAAGCTACGTTGCCCGTGCAGGACATGCGACAATAGGAGAATCATACCGGTTACAGATTTGAAGGTTCATCTTTATAGTCGGGGATTTGTGCAGAATTATTACCACTGGGTGTTTCAGGGGGAAATAAAGGAAATGTTCGACGCTGCATGTCGCTACGTAAATGCGACGTGGAAAAATAAAAGGGAGTCGCCACTAATCATTGGTTTTCTAAATTGAGTGTGATTAGTCACCTATTCATTAACTAAGGATGGTCTACTAACTTTTGAAAATGGGTTCGGGAGTTCATTCACACATAGGGAAGGTATTAGCACCCTATTATGTTCGTTTTAAAACGATTGTTGTTTTTTATTTTATTTGGTGTATTATTGAAGAAAGCCTTTATCTATAAAACAAAAATTATTTATTTGGTTATTTTTAAATGTCTCATGTTTTATTACTCAATACTTTAGTAATAAAGCATGATTAAATAAGTATGAGTGGCGTAAAGCCATTAGAAAAAAATATTGTCGGGAATTTTAACTCAGTATTCTGAGAAAAAATTCCTTACCTCAAGAATGTTTAGGAGCATGGTATTCCAACGCCCCATATTTCGTCGTCGGAGTTTTCGAAAACGATTTGTTGGTTTGTTTTTTATGTTTAAGTTTTAAAAATAAATATTTTAATTAATTATGAATTTTTTATCTTTGTTATTAAAATTATTTTTTAGCTCAAAATTAGGTTTAGGGTAAGTTTCACTTTTGGCCCCTAAGTTTTAAAAGGAAAACTTTTCTTTGTTAAATCTTTTAATTTTTCTTAATCAGAAAATTAATACCCGAATAAATTCAATTTTTCTTTAAGGTTTTGATTTTAATGTTTTGTTTTTTTAGAAAGTTTGGTAAATTAAAACCCTAATAAATTCTAATTTGTATATTTAAAATTTCACTGTTGATTTTTATGATTTGGAAAATCTGTATTCTAATTAATTCCAATTCTATATTTAAATTTAATGGTTAATTTTTATGCTTTGGAAAATTAGTATCCTAATTAATTCTAATTTTATATTTATATTTAATTGTTAATTTTTATGCTTTGGAAAATTAATATCCTAATTAATTCCATTTTTATATTCAAAAATTTGGTAATTTAATCAAATTATGTTTTTTTTAGGAAGTTAGAAAATTAGTATCCTAATAAATTCAAACTTCTTTCTTTTTTTGAAAATCCAATATACATCAATATAAAATTAACAAATCAATTCAAGATTTACCTTAATTTGGGGACAATAAATAGAAAATATCTCGGCAGCATGCACGGGACATCCAAGCTCTTTTTCCTGCAAAAGTTAAAATTTAGTAAATATTCAATTGAAATCAAGTAATTTAAAGTGAAAAATAGGAAAAAAACTTACAAGCCTCTTATGGTGCTCGAAGGGCGAGAGCGAACCTCTGGTGTGCTTCGATGGGTTAGTGTTTCGGTTGGCACAGTTGATCACTGAAATCCTCTAGGCCTTTGGAGTTTGCTTACGGCCCAAGATATCCGCCAAGTCCTCCGTAGATATATGGGTAGGCCTTTTATCGGCAGGGGCATGGTGAATATTGTAACCAGTGTCCCTATACCGAATGTCGGCCTACTGATTCCAGCGAGCATAGATGACCTCAACGATCAGCTCAACTGGAATATCGAAGTATTGCTGAAAAACAACAGATTCTATAATGTTATAAAACATTTAAATAAATAAAAGATATAGGGTTTTATTTACCTTCCAAACTGTCTGAACAAACGGATACCTCGACGGTGAGGTGCCCCACTCTTGGAGCATCTGGATACACTCTGACACCTGGAGGAAACGCTCCGTGATGGTTGTAACCTATTTAAAAGAATGAAAAGTTAAGTTAGATTTTTTTAAATAATAATGTATGAATAAGGAAAACAAAATATTATTAAAAACTTACTTGCCGGCCTCCAAAGTCAAGTGAACCTTCCCGCTGATTGAAAGCTGCTCAGGCTCAGTCGCCTGATCATCCTCCCATTGATCAACGGAGTTAGAAGTATCCCCGAGGTCGATATCCTCAATATGGGGTTGACTCGGTGAGCTACTGGCCCCCGATGTATCGGATAGTGCTGGAGGACGTCTACGAGGAGGCGTGACCTAAAATACAACTAATTAGATACTAATTATATAAAATTACATACTAATTTAATTAAAAATCTCTAAGTACTTTACACACTAATTAATTCTTTATTTAATTAATTAATTGATATATAATTTAATTGAAATTACATACAATTTAATTGAAATTAACAAATTACAAATTACATAACTTAATTAATATTACATAATTACTAATTTCACTAATTTCATAACAATTATACAAATTTAACTAATTTCATAACAATTACACAAATTCATACAAATTACAAAATGTACCTAATTTCATATAAATTACATAATTTCAATCAAAGTTTAGCAAATTACTTATTATTAAACATATAAAATTACATAAAACTTAAAAAAAATAAACATAAAAAATGGAATTTTACTCAACATACTCGGAATCGTTCCAAGGTTGGAAGGATTAAAATAAGGGAAATGAATTTAAAGGAATGGGAAGAAATTGGGTGAGAGAAGGGATTTGAGAGTAAATGGAGTAGAGAGAAAAGAAGAAAACGTAAAAGATAAATGAAGAAAATGGCAACCATAAGTGTGTTTTATTCATGATTTAACGATGGATTCCATCGTTAATCACTTAAAGATCCGTCGCGCGTTTTTTTAACGACGGATTCCATAGTGCACGCTATGAAGGACGTCGTCTGTGTTCTTATGGAGATGAACAACACGACTCAATTCATCATTGATTACATGCAAACGATGTAATTCGTCGTTAAGAGTCAACTTCAAATCCAGTCAGGGTGACTTTTCATATTCTCGGGCGATGGATTGCATCATCCTGTCCCGCCTAAATATTCCTGAAATTTTTGAGCTTCGCGCGTTATTAATTGCCAATAACGATGGATTTCACCGTCAAGGATTATGAAAAGTCACCACAATTCTATCTGTTACAATGGATTAACAATGGTATTCGTCGTTAATATCCAACACTTAGAAAAAATTTCCCACTCTTCTGTTTTGTGGGGTTATTGATGATATTTGTCGTTAATATCAAGCCAACACTTAGAAAATTTTCCCCCACTCTTCTGCTCTGTGAGGTTAACGATGTATTCTCTGATAAATTAACGACGTAAAACATCGTTAAAATTAATATTAACGAGCCTTTTCTTCGTTATTCTATGTTTTTTTTACATTAAATTATTTTCACTCGTTACAAATAAACACTTCAATCATCTTTATCAAAATCATTCGTCTTTTTTGAATCAATGCTATCTTCTTTAGTTTCTTCTTCGTGTGTTTCACCTAGAGAAGAATCATTGTCATTTTCAGGTGGAACATACACGTTTACTTCATCAAAAAGTCTCTCTATTTCGTCATTCAAAGGACATGCATTGTCAAAATTAATACTTTTATCGATTTCCGATTTTACACTTCATCCTCCTGGAATGCAACGTAATTCTCACTATCTTTATTAGGGAGGTTGTCATCTATTATCAGCGGTCTTACTTTACAGACAACTAACCAATCAGATAGGTCTCGACGATGACCGGGATAATTTAAATAGTAAACCTGAATTGCTTGTTGTGCCAAAACAAACGATCTTGAGTGTGCATGTGTTTTGACCGGTTCACCTCAAGAATTTTAAGATTTGTATGATTGCGAATTCCACCTCGTTGCGTTGTTTCAAACCATGTGCAGTTAAAAACAATTGTACGTTTCGTACTCGGACCTGCAAATTGAAGCTCAATAATCTCATTAATGATTCCATAGAAATCTTCTGCATTGTTCTCGAACACTTGACCCCTTATACATATGCCACTGTTGTTTGTTGCTCGGTTCATTGAATGAGCTTTGTTTTGAAATTTGTAACCTTGAACGAGATAACCGGTGTAAGATCTTGCAATTCTTAATGAACCTTTGGCGAGCCATATTATGTATTGATCAAATATCAATACTGTTTGAGAATCAACGTAATTGTAAAACCAAGAACATAAATGTTTATCTATGATGTTCTCTTCTTCTGATTCAGCAATACCGGGGTGTGATGGTCGTACACATAAAGTCACAAATAATCTACAGAAAATATGTAGGAATTAATGAAATTAGAAACAAAATTATTTATTAATTAAAGAAAAATTTCATGAAGTATAAAAACTTACTCAATATATGGCTCCACTTCCACACAGTTGCATAATAAATAAGTCTGGACTATATGGTACTCCTCATCACTTAAGTTTCTCCGCATAGGTTTGCCTAAACCTTTCCCTGGTATGGTAAACATGTTCAGATCGTTAACGACTACACTTTCGGAAGATTGTCAATCAAGTTACGGTTCACTAGACGAAACTTATCGGCGATATGTTGATCAAAGTAATATGAACATAACGTAGTTGTCTCGTGTACCAAGTACGCATTACAAATCGATCCTTCCATTCTTGATCTATTTCCAACACTTTTCTTCAATCTATGCAAATATTTGAGAATCGTGCAGTAAAAAAATATAATTAACACCATATATATTTAATTATAATAAAAGGTAATTAAAATATTATATTTTACCTCTCAAACGGATACATCCATCTATATTGAACAGGAACGCCAAGTAGTGCCTCATATGGTAGATGAACAGGAAGATGCTCTATCAAATCGAAAAAATTCCGGTGGAAATATTTGCTTTAATTTGCATAATATAACTGGAATCTCTTGGGGTAATGATTCGATTGTCTCTTATGTTAAATCGGCACATGTCAAATCTTTGAAGAACACACTTAATTGTGCCAACGGTTCCCAATGTTTCTGTTCTAGGAATAGTCTGAATGCAACAGGTATCAATCATTTCATGAAAATGTGACAATCATAACTTTTCATTCCGAAAACGGTATGACTCTGCACGTCGATGCATCTCGAGAGATTAGAAACGTAACCATCGGGGAACTTAATCGATCACATCCATTCAAATAGTAATTTCTTCTCTTCTGTATTAAACATGTATTTGGCTTTCGCGTAGTGTCCATCTGCATCCGGCTCTAACTTAGGGCGACGACATATTTCTTGAATGCATATCATGCCTTTAGGTTGTCTTCCATCTTTTTTGGCACGTTTAAAACTATATTGAAGACATTGTCAAACACGTTCTTTTTGATGTCATCCAAGTTGTGTCTGATTAGTAAATCTCCCCAATATGGTAAATCCCAAAATATACTTCGTTTCTTCCATCCAATGTTTTTACCAGCGGCCTTGTTTGCAACCTCAGCACCTATCTTAGTAATTTTTTTCATTTCGATAGAATCCAACCCGTTTAATATTTCAATTCTTCTAAAAACTCAGGGTGGCCCATGGTTGCGTGCATTACTACCCTTATACCAATCTAACTTATTTGATCGAAACGAATGGTTGCTCGATAAAAATCTTCTGTGACAATCAAACCAACATGTTTTCCGTCCATGTTTAGATAAGAAAGCTCCATTGTTGATCATACAATGAGGACAAGCTAACTTTCCGGATGTTCTCCAACCTACGGTAAGTTTAAATTAATTAAACAATATTATTATACATAATTACCTAAATATTAAAATAAATTATAATTAAATAAGCTAGCGTGCCTACCAGATAACATTGAATATGCCGAAAAGTCACTAATCGTCCAAATTACTGCGGCTCTCATACAAAAATTTTGTTTTCTCGATACATCATAAGTTAACGCTCCGTTATTCCACAAATTAATCAACTCAGCAATAAGAGGTTGAAGGTAGATATCTAACCTTTGTTTTGGACTCTTTGGACCCGGTATGATAACCGTTAAGAATATAACAGGATCTTTCATACACATCGATGGAGGAATATTATATGGTGTCAACATAACAGGCCATACAAAGTATTGTGCACCAGAAGCGCCGAATGGGTTAAAACCATCAATACATAACCCCAATCTCACATTTCTAACCTCTCTTGCAAAATCAGGATGACAATGATCCAAATGCTTCCACGCGTTAGAATTAGATAGATGTTTCATATCACCATCCTCTTGTGAATGCTCGTAATGCCATCTTATATGAGAAGTCGTGATTTTCGATGCATACAATCGTTGAAGACGAGCAGTGATCAAAAAATAAAACATACGAGTATATGGAATGAGACTGTGTTTACCTTGTTTATATCTCGGATGGAAAAGAGAATTTACAATTATGAAGACTCGAATCTCCATCACCCTAGAATATCATGCATCCGTTCGGACAACAATCAATCCTCTCAACAGGAAACCCGAAACCCTCCACTAATTTTTTCGTGTCGTATAAACTTTCTGGCAGCGTGTTGTTCGCAGGGGCGCACGATGAAACCATTGTGTAAGGGAATTAAAACCCCTCTCTGGAATATGATATGGCACTTTTATATTTAGAAGCTCTGTAGCTACAACCAGTTAACTAACATCACAACCCGGGTACAATGGCATACTTGCTTATTCGAGCATATGATACATTTGTTGTGCTTATGGATTCATTTCTTCCTCTTCCTCTAGAATAGTTTGATTATCGTCTTGAGTATGATTAAACACACCTTCGTATATCATATGTTGCATCTGTCCATACTCTTGCTGTCTTTCATCACAATTTTCTTCCACATTCGCTACTGCATTCGAGCTACTTCCTTGGTAGAACACGGCTCGCTCCAATGCCGCATTATATTGATCGTCAGATTCCCCTTGATAAACCCATTTGTAATAATTCTCCATAAATCCACGACTATACAGGTGTTTCTTCACATCAAATGAAGAAAATAACGTTTTATTTTTACACTTTCTACACGGACATCGTATCATTTTGCAATTCTGAACATAATCAACAGTACTTTCACAAAACTCCACAAATTCTTCCACCCCTTCTATGAACTTATCATTCAAATAGCCTTCTAATAGACGAACATACATCCATTCACGTCTTTTTTTTGGATATTTTAACAAACAAAATCATAAAGTAACAAGGTGTTTTTTATGATGAAAAAATCTGATTGCCCAACACATCAATTTATACACTCTAAAGGTAGCGACATAATGTGTTGCTCCGGTAAGCGGGAGATTTTCCCTCCTTAAAGTGGAACGACGGAATCCGTCGCTCACTTGGAGGGGCCATTTCCCGCCATATTACGTAACGATGGAATCTGTTGTCCTATTTCACAGGAAAATTCGCGCCTTTTTCAATGACGACATCGCCCCACCTATTCGTAGGAAATTATGGCTCCAAATATAGCGACGAAATGTCTTTTCCAAGGCATGTCACTTTCTCTCACCAAATTTCTGCGGCCTTTTAGACGACGGAATCCATCGTTGAAAGTAAACTCTTCACGGGCGATGGATTTCGTCGTTGTTTAGCGACTCACTGCATTCGTCCGCTTAGCTGTGCCTTGCTAAACTGCCAGGTTTTTTGTAGTGGACAATGTAAATATTACTAATTAATAATTTCTTTATTTACTTATAGTTGTAGAAACCCAGGAACCTGTGAGTCAAGCATACCTATTGAGATTAGTTTCCTCTTTAAGATAGGCACATGCTTCACATCATGAAAGATTCTTGATGAGCCATTTGCTAATTAAAATTCCATAGTTCCAACTCCAATAACATGCAAAAATTATTATTCCCCATGTAAACTATGCCTCCTTTATAAGATCTATTTGTCCTGAACCAACTTCTTGAAGGTGTCATGTGATAGGAGTATCCTAAGTCAAGAACTCAGACCTCCTCCCCTTGATCTTTGCTTTCATTTATTTTCTTGCCTTCTATAATTAAAGTTTCTGCAAAAGAGTAGCCTACCTCTCCCACTGATGCCTCTTCTTAGGGTTCTTTCCCTCTCTCTCTGTCATTATATTTCTTCTTGTCAAGGCAATCCCTTTTGAAATAGCGTTTTATGTGGCAGATGAAACACTTCAGTTTTGATTTCCTCTTCCACTTCGATTAGTTCTTTGAGTTCTTGTTGTAATTCAATTGTTTTTCTTTGCTTTGTATATAAAGACCCTCCCCTACCATGTCTTGTTTCTTTTCTATAATTAGCTCTAACTCCTTAGATCTAATTGCCGAGATAATCTCAACAACCTTCAATTATTTTCTTCCATACTTCATGGCAGCACTTACATCTTTATAATCATCTGGCAAGGAATTCAGTAGAATAATGGCTTCATTCTTTTCACCAATCTTTTCCCCAAGATTGTTGAAATCCATTGTCACTTATAGATATCAAGATTCTCGATCAATGTCTTCGATGTGTCCATCTTGAAAGAAAACATTCTTTCTTTTACAAATATTTCGTTCGACACAAGTCCTTTGCCATGTAGATTGAATCAAACTTTTGTCATATCTTCAAAAGTTGTCCCTTCTTCTCCAACTTACCTCAACACTGTATCACTGAGATTCAGGAATTAGAATGTTGTTAGCATTGTCGAGGACATTCGTCTTGTGTTCTTCAATCGAGCCGGTTGGCCATTTTGGCTCTTCTTCCAAAGCTATCAAAGCTTTCTTTTATACCAATATTGCCTTGATCTTCAATTTCCATAATGAATAATCCCTCGTGCCATCGAACTTCTCTACTTCATATCTCGGATTTGCTATTGATTCAACCTTGATATCTCTTTGGTCTCTATCAAATACCAAATTGTTAAAGAAACTGAACTTACAACACTAAAGAAGAAGAAGTGTTTGAAAGAAAATGGAGAAAATTATATTAAACCATAGTTACAACCAAGTATTTATATATATATATATATATATATATATATATATATATATATATACAAACACAAAGTTAACCATAGCTGGTTTAACCTTTCTAAAATGTCAAAAGAATGCTTAACCAAGAATTTAACTATTAACCAATTGGCTAAACAATCATTGAACTAGCTAACTTGCTTAATCATTGGAAGCTATGGAAATAGACCAAAACTATTACAATTATAACAATACATAATATCAATCATAAATACTCAATCTCAGTCACAAAATCAAACACTACAAAAAAAACACTACATCAAAATATGGGCATAAAAAATTAAACATCAGCATAAAAATCAATTTTTACAAAAAAAAAAAAAGGACTTCATACAGCTACAAAAACGCTCACATCCAAACTATAAATCTCCAAAAAAAAAAAAAATAATAACTAGCAAAGTATATTGATTGAAACTCTCAAAGTTAGATAAAATTTATAGGGGGGTAAAAAAATTGTCCTCAGTGTCAAATGAGTTCGTTGAGGGGCCCACAGAATAAAACCCCCTTTTATATTCCACCCGGAGTCCGGTTGCTCCCATAATATCTAATTATCCAAATTTAGGGCCCCCCCTATTCCATTATCCCCCCCCCCCCCCCCCCCCCCCCCCCCCATCCCATAGCCAACCTTCCTAAGTGAAGATGCCACCGGATGGGTGATCCGGGAAGAGAAGGGAGAGGGCTCGGCCCCCTCTCCCTCTTCCTCCGCCCTTTTGTTCTCCCGCCCTCGGAGAGATGTGGTGGACTCGTTTTGGGATCGTAGGCGCCCTTGACCCGATAACTTGGAAAAAGCTAAATCTCCTTCTCCAGAAGGCCCATAAGATATAAATTGAATTACTTATTAAAGGTCAGGGTTTATAATTCATGAAATTAAAATTTAGGGTTTAAATTGATATATTAGGTTTAAGTTCAAAGATATAAATTGAATTTTTTTCCTTTTTACTTAAATAATTGTTTTGTTATTCTTTGTGAGTCTAAGCCAGTTTGCACAACTGATATCACGAGACAATCACACGACCGTACAATATTTGGCGTCAAGAAACTCATATGATAATATCCTTATTATGACACAAATTTGAATTTTAGGACCCTAGCCTGAGCTAAAAATAAGTCTTTTAAACACTTGGCCAAACCATAGTTGATTTATTTAAATAATTAAATAATTATTTGAAAAAAAAAAAAAAAAAAAACTAGAAATGCAGGGTATTATAATCGTGCTTGACTCGTTTCATATATTCAAGTTAATGCCAGAAAATCGGCGATTATTTGGGGGTGATAATTCATCAATTTGTTCCTTCTTTATTAGCTACATCAAGAACTAGAAATTCTTGACTTGATTGAGCCTTTGAAATCTCATCCATTGCATTCATTTGTTGCTCAGAAGGTGCTATCTTATCATTCATTGCTTTAGTAACAAGCTGATCTTTGCTTTTGCCCCATAAAACTAGGTACAAACCAGTAATTATCACAACTGCTCCAATTACCCTGAAGAAGAATAGTTCAATGTGTTACCAATCAATATTTTGATATTTTTAAATTTTAATGATAGAAAAAAATTTCTGAATTTTCAAAAACTAGCATTTTTTTTAAAACTTTTAAGATCATGTTGGATATTGTTTTTCAAAGAGTAGTTTTTATATTTTTCTAAGACTAATATTCATAAAAATAAAAAAAATTTGTCTCAAATAGCATAAATCTATATACTAATTACTAAAATGTTAGAACTTTTTAAAAATTACTCAAATAGCATAATTATAATTCATTAAATTATTGAACTTATAGGTATTCAATAAATTTTGAACTATTTTTTACCTTTTAAGGTATTTAATAATTATGAGTATTTTTTTATCTTTATTATTATGTTCAATAAATGTTTTTTTTTACTGATTTTTTGTTCATTAAATTAATTGAATTATAATTCAATAAATTATTGAACTATATTATGTTATTTTAGTAATTTTTTAAAAGTTCTAGTATGAAAAAATGTTATTTAAGTAATTGCCCCAAAAAAAGAAATGTTTAGATGCTTGTTATTTTTAAAACTTGTTTCAACTTTTATTCGTTTTAGTTTGTTTCACAAAAGTTATAATTTTTAGAATAATTAACGTTAATTTTCCTTCTAATTAAATCATGGATTTACCTCCCCAAGTACATTATCTCTGACAAGATGAAGGAACTCATAAATGCAACTACAATCATGCTCATAGGGCTGAATGAAGTAACAAAAACAGGCCCCTTTTTCTGCATTATCACTCCTTGAATATAATAAGTAACCCCTGAACATATTATTCCCTGCAAATTAAATTATCTTTTTAACATTTATTTTTTTTTAATAGAAAAAATGACTAATATTTAAAACTGATATATATACTTACACCATAAACTATTGCTACGAGTTGACTATCAAAATGCAATGACCAAGCTGCTGGGTTTCCCCTGTCCATAATCAAAGCCACCACTGTGCCTCCCATTGTTCCCACTAAGCATATTAAAGCTGTAAGAGATAGGTCTGCCGGGTATGATTTTAGTGTAATTGCCTGTGACATCAATATTTATTAATTTCTTTGATCACAATCATTTCTTTTTTTAGTATTTAGGCTAATTTACACGTTTCTCGACTAATTTCACATAATAATTAGAGACGGGCCCGCTCATAGTCAGATTCCTCGTCCTCTTCTCGTTTATGAAAAATAAACTAGTTGCAACTACAATCATAATGTTTGGTATAGAGAATGCAAGAAATGTTAATGCTTGTCAACCCATATGATTTTGGTAAAATGTATGAACACCCCTACCCCTTGTAGTTTAAAAATGATAAATCACATTCTTGTAGTTCTAAATTATACCAATAAGACTTCTTCCCTTCAACGTCGTTAACTTTTTTGTAGTCATAACTTCTTCGCTTGAGTTTTAGAATCCTTATTTCGGACTCTACATTATGCTCACTTCAAAACTTCTAAATCATCAATAAACAAAAGAGTTTATGAATTCAATCATACTTAATATTTTAATGATAATAAACTCTTTTATTTATTAACCATTTTGAAGTGAATATAACGTAGAGCTCGAAATGAGGATTTCAAAACATCTTGAATCATCCAAATCGAAATTTAAACGAAGAAGTTAAACCAAAATGATAGTTACAGTGTTGAAAGGGGTGAGTCTCATTAGTATACTTTAAACTACATGAATGTGATTTAGGATGTTCATACATTTGACCAAAACCGGAGTCTCATTGCATCCCTTTATATAAATAAACTTTTAAAAGGACAAATCTTAATTTTGAATTGAGAAAAGAGGCTGAGGTAAACGGAAATTGGAACAGCTGTGAGATCTTTCAAAGGACAGATGGCAAAGGCATGCTAGAAAATGCCAAGAAAATGCTAGAAACGGAGAGAAAATGCAAGAAAATTCAAACTTTGCAAAATACCTAAAAAAATGGTGGTCCAGGACCATAGGCTCTTGATACCATAATAGATTCAGTGTAAACTCTCAGCAAATGATATGCAAGAGAGGAATTCAATATATATAGTGTAATAAAAGACAACTCATAACAGCCCAACTAACCCAACAAACTAACCAATACATAACAAACTATTATCAACAATATAATACTCTAACATCCTTTCACATCCATCGTATGGGAGGAAAAAATTAAGATAAATGGTGGTTGGGTTTTGGTCTATGTAACCAAAATCGAAACTGTAGAATGAGGATTACTTTCTCGTTTAGAAGGAGGTAAATTTTGTCCTTAAAATAATCTATTTCTCATTTTTTTTTTTTTTTTATATTTTCATATTTTTTATACATAAATTATATAACTAAAAATTAATATCATTTCAATAAAAGAGTACATATTGTATTTTCTTTTGATAAATTATACAAAATACCTCTAAACCTATGGGGTTAGTTCAATTTTACCCCTAATGTTATAAAAGTTTCAACCATATCCTTAATCTTTTAATTTATTTAAAAAATACAATCAGTGAGCTACTTTCTTTAAGTTTAACAAAAATTATAACATTAAAAACAAAATATATTAAATATAGTAGGTTTTAATTTTGTTTATAAAGAAAATTTATAATAAAAGAGTATTATTGAAACAAATTAAAATATTAAAAGAACTAGATTTCAATTCATAACTACTATTCTATTTAACTTTCAAACAAATTAAATATCATTTATGAACAAAAAATTTATTAATTTTTATCATAGTTACAATTATATAAGGTACTCGTGTCGCTTGTGTGTTTTCTGACTTTGAACTATGGATCTGATATTAAGAGAAACATTTTTACTTTATAATATTTTATCTCAAATATTCTAGATTAACTACTATGATGTAATCATAAAACTCAAGATTATAACTCAAATGTGGTCACTAAGTAAAATAATAGAGGTTCATTAATAATCTTTTATTGTATAATGACTTAATGTACCTGGAGAGTGATGAAAGCTGACCAGGCAATGCAACCAACCGCGATCATCAGTGATCCCTTAACAAGGTCTTGGTGATTTCCAACAACACTTGAAGAATCAGAGTGGTGATTGACTTTCGTCCATGGAAGATTCAATGAGGGTCCTCTAATAAAGGTCATGGCCATAGCTCCTCCTACTGTCACTATGGTCCCTAATACTTTTGCTTGACTACCCAATTTCAAAATATTTACTCTCTCAAGCCTGCAAAATATGTTTTTATCGTATGAATCATTGATTAACTAGTTATCAACATTAATCACTTTAGACTATTAGCATTAATTATTGATTTACAAGAACAAAATCATCTATATTTATAATACTTAGTAAGTCATGTGCTATATTTATAACTGCCCCAGTAAATTATGGTATAAAATTAATTTAAATTTATCATTAATATTTTACTTAAAACATTTATTTCATAATAAATTTAAAAATATTTTTTTTTAAATTATTAATTGAAATTACATGAAATTAAATTGAATATTTAACTCTTATATATAATGAGTTTAGGATGTTAATCCAAATAGTAACAGTGAGTTTAAGAATCTTAGGAATATAATTTCAATCCCACCAGATAAATAACTCTTCCAGTCCCTACGATAGGTTTGGAAATCTAACATTTAGCCATAAACCATTACATAAATGGCTTCAATACTATGTACTCATCGAGTAAATGAATAAAATATATGACATCGAGTTTCAATTTTAGCAATCAACAAAAAATAATAATAATAATTTCTTTATCCAATATTTACTAACTAAAACAAAACAAAAACAAAAAAACAGAACATTTGAAATTTTAAGAACCAAAATATAATAAGCAGATGGATTCATAGATAAATAGAATTTTAAACGCTTTTTTTTAGTGGAATGCATCAGCTTTCAAACGAGCTAAAAATAAACAAGTGTAGCTATCATTTAATAATAAGGGAAATTTTTCATTAGATAGCATATTTTGAAAACAATCATTACTTAAAACTATTTGTAAATATATTAATTTTTATTATATTTATCAATAATTAATGTGTGTATGAGTGATAAATTTAGTGTAAAAATATATAATTCAATATTTATCACTGATTCACCCGATCAAAATTTACTATATTTACAAATATTTTTAAGAGTTAATATTCTAATAAATATTACTAAAAAATTTGCTAGATTTATATTTGCCCCTTATAAAAATTGAAATAAATAAATAAATAAAATTTTAAAACTACCTGCAAGCCCAAGCCATTAGGAATGCAAAAGCAGGTAGAATATTACACATGGCAGTTGCAAAGGTTGCTGTAGTGTATTTCATGCCAGTAAAATACAAGTTCTGGTCTATTACTGGCCTGCCATTTACATACACACATTCTTTAAGAAGACTTAAAAAAATAGTTAAATAATGTATTCTTTAAAATATATATATATATATAGTATAGAGTTAAATAATATGTAACACTTGAAAGAAGACTTTAAAAAATGAGAAGATATGTAAGGTGTTCTCTTACTCCAAGAAACCCAACAACACAATCTTCATGAAAATTGAGAAAGTCATCTTTGTTCTTACTTTCCTGACCAAAAAAAAAAAAAACATTATAATTATTAAATCTGAATATAAAAATAAAAGTTAATATATTTTCAATATTCCCCTACAACGTCAACTATTATCAAATAAAAAATCTTGTGTATTATATTGGTTGAATTAAAGTAAATTTAATCTATTCACGATATCTATAACATAAGAATATATATATATATACTTGCATCGAAACATAGTTTTAATTATATAAGAGAGACCTGTCGAAGATGATGGCGAAAGGGGCAATGACAAGAAAAGCAACAATATTGCGATAAGCTACGAAAACATGTTGGCTCATTCCTTGATTTAGAGCAAATTTTGAGATAATAGCCATTCCAGCATAACCAAACTGCACAAAAATGACACCAAGATATGGCTTTGACTGATCAAACTGTTGCTCAAAATTCCTCATTTTATAAACCCTCTCTCTCTTTTCTCTTTTTAGTGAATGAAAGAAACTCTGAGCTTATGATCAAATTGCATGAGGTTTTAGACCTCTTTTTATAGAGGTTAATTAATGAATAAACCATTTTTTTTTTTGTAAAAAGACAAAATAATATTAAAACACTTTTTTCCTTTCTTAACAATGTAGTGTAGGGATTCCACTAACACTAAGAAGCGGGCAGAATATGTAAACTCACACAATAAAAGAACCCAATTCGTTAAAAGATCAACACCACAACCTGGTTTCCAGGTGTATTAATTTGGTTTTTTTTTTTTTTGGCTGACGGAGTAGAGGTGAAAGGAGGGAGTATGCCACAAGCAAGCACAAAGTGAGATCCACACATATTATGTGTTTATTTATTTGATGGTATGCTAATCTAATTAGAGTCTAATATTTGAAAATAATTGATATCAAAAAAATATTAACGAAAATAGTAAGGATATAAATTATATTTTAGGTCCCTAAGGTTTAGTTTTGGTGTCTATTTTGGACCCTCAAGTTTGAAAAGTGACGCTCTAGTCTTTGAGAATTAATAAATATTTCTAAATTATATGATCCATAAAATATATTGAGGTGTTAGATTAACTAACGGTTTTGGTGATACATTAGTTAATTTTTTTATATGAATTTATTGACATGGAAATAAAAGATTTTTTTAATTTATTATTTCCCACATCACTATAAAAATATTTTTTTGGGAAAATCTGAGATTCATTTTATTCTCTCTACTTTGTATGGTATCAGTGGCCCCATTGACACACATCCAACTATGGTTACTTCCTTGACTGCACAACCTGAAGTTCTCTCTCCAAATGAGGTTAATCATGGTAAAGACGGGTGAAAAGTATTTTTCATTAATGAATGAATAGCTATTTATTCAAGAGTAGCTTCTAATAATAAGCTAACTAACTATTCAACAACTCTAACAAACTCAACTAACTTAAAACATTTAACTAACTCTATCTGCTTAGTCCTAGAAACATGCCTAACATCAAGCATCATATGTGCAACCTTCTCTCTTACAAAATAAATGTCTAACTCTATCTGCTTAGTCCTAGCATGTTGGACTATACTAAAGTTATCACACCATACTATTAGGATATTACAAGAATTAAAACTTGTCTCAGCAAGTAAACGTTGTATCCAAGATAACTCAGTTGTCACCAAGGCTAAGCTCCTATATTCGGCCTGTATTACTTCTTGACACAAGAGGCTGCTTTCTAGAGCTCCACGAAATGAGATTGTCCCCATAGAAGATACAGAAACCAGTAGTAGACCTCTTATCATCATGGTCTGATGCCCAATCAGCATCACAAAAGGCTACAAGACTGAGGTGAAAGCTGGTTTAAGAAGAAGACCATAAGAGGCAGTGCCTACCAAATATCTAAGCAACCGTTTAACACTTTCCAGTGAGTGTCCCTCAGAGTTTGCATGAACTAACACACCTTATTCACAACAAAAGCAATCTCGGGGTATGATAGTAACATATTGTAATGCCCCAACCACACTCTTATATAACTGCACATAAAAAAAACTATACACCATCATGCTTAGTGAGTTTTTCTTGCTAGCAAGAGGAGTTGCAATACCCTTAGCTTCCTTCATGTTTACTCTACAAAGTAGGTCAGCAATATACTTGGATTGGGATAGATGTAGACCAGATTTAGAGAAAGTGGCATGCACTCCCAAAAAGTAGCTTAGGGAACCAAAATCCTTCAGTACAAAAGATGCATTAAGCCATGAAATAAGAGAAGTAATAAAATGTGTATCACTACCAGTAATAAGAATGTCATCAACATACACCAAGACAAAAATAATACATCTGTTAGATGAGAAAAGAAACAATGATTGATCAGCTTTTGCAGACCTAAAACCCATTTGAAAGAATCCAGAACTTAGCTTATCAAACCAAGCCCTAGGTGCCTACTTTGTTAGTTAATGCTTCTATGCCATTATCCTTTTGGGATGAGGCTGTGCAAACTAGTGTTTATATGATAAACAAATTGCCCACTGCTACTATTAATGGAAGAACACCTTTAGAATGTCTGTTTAAAGTTCATCCAGATTATACTTTGTTTAAAGTCTTTGGTTATTCTACTTTTCCAAATTTGAGACCCTACAATAAAAATAAGTTCAATTTTAAATCTTCTTATTGTGTTTTTCTTAGTTATAGCACACATCATAAAGGGTATAGGTGTCTTGATGTTACTGGAAGGGTATTCATATCAAGAGATGTCATTTTCAATGAACTCTCCTTTCCTTACACCATCCTATTTCCTTCACCAAAATCTCCTAGTTCTATATCTGATTTTCCATCTGCTATTCCACCCTTACTGCCTATTCCATCATTCCAATCTCATATTCCCACATCACCTTCTTTATCTCATGTTTGTAAAACAGACTTGCTCATTGTGCTATTCATAGAAGATTGATTTAAACAAACTGAAGAAGGATCAAAAGTATAAAGGCCTTCCTTAAGTGTCCCTTTCATTAGGATAGCCCTAAAAACTCGATCTTTCATAAACCAAAAATCAGGATGGAATTCAAAAGGCACATTATTATCTTTTACAAAAGAAGACACACTAATGAGATTCTTAATGATGGAAGGAACATGAAGAAGATTATTTAGATTTAGCACCTTGGAAGTATAAGGAGAAGTAAAAGAAGAACAACCAACATGTTGTATAAGAGAGGAGTGCCATTACCCATGTGAATCATATCTTGTCCCTGATAAGCAATACAAAGATTAAGTTTCGTGCATCAATTGTAACATAGTTTTTTGCAGCTAAATCTGGATACCACAATGAATCAACCATACTCTTAAGAGTAGCCATATAGGATGTTGCAGACATGGGATTGGGAGACAATAACTGCTGGAAACCATATTGGGAACCAGGTGTATTTGAAGAAATGACATAATCTCCTGAGGAATTACCATTGTTATTAACATAACCTAATCCAAAGAAATTATGATCAAAGTGACCATAACACCTTCCACTAAGATGTCCAACCTTGCCACACAATTAACATTGAGGTCGATTCTGACCAAAATTCTTTCCTCGACCATTGCTTCGACATTTGCCATTACCATTTCCAAATCCCAGAGAAACAGCAAAGGGATTTCTGAAACTCGGATTCTGTGAAGAGGATTGATTCAGCGAGAAAGATGATTTCTTAACCTGAGATGAAATTTGAACATTGGCTAGATTCACAGACATAAAATCAACCGTCATAGATCGTTTTTCAATTCGTATTTCTTGAGCTAACAGCAGAGACTCAATTTCTTCCACAGAGTATTCACCCTTTTGGGAGTGAACAGACACAATGGATGGATCATAATCCTCCGTTAAACCACTGAAAATAAAATCAATATGTTCAAAGTCAAGATAAAGCATGACCAACTGATGCCAATTGATCAACAATATGCTTTACCTTTATAAGATAATCATTTATAGACGGATTACCTTTCTTCAAATCCTTCAACTTATCTTTAAACTGAGAAACCATAGCTTTTGATTGATTCGCAAAATAAACAATCATGACATTCCAGATTTTTACAAATGTATTACAACCTACCATTTTTGTGAGAATAGACTAAGTCGTGGAAGAAAGAAGTCATGAAACAATCAGATTTTCCTAAGCATCCCAATCCAGAAATTCCAGAGTATAAGTTTCTTATTTCTCATCTTCAGGAGAAGCAAACTTGGGAGGAACAAACCGATCCTTCGAGAAAATGAACTTTTGAAGCCGATGACCACGAATCGTAGCTTCAACTTGTTGCCTCCATAACAAAAAAATTACTTTGATCTAGTTTGACAGAAATAGGATGGGAGAAAGAAACTTGCTTATTCAATTGAGAACCTTGAATAGCAATCGTTGAAGATGGTAAAGCACCAGAGGTTTGAGAAGTGTTTGCGGAATCAAAAGAATTAGATGCCATGGATGAAGAAAACCTGGCCGATGATAACAAGAAAATGATAGAGAATGCTAGTTGTCAATTAGAAATATCACATGGCTCTACTAAGAAAAGTGAAGAGAGAGAGAGAGAGAGAGAGAGAGAGAGAGAGAGAGAAATTTCAGTCAAAGCTCTGATACCATGTAAAGACTGATGAAAAGTATTTTTCATTAATGAATGAATAGCTATATATACAAGAGTAACTTCTAATAATAAGCTAACTAACTATTCAACAACTCTAAAAAACTCAACTAACTTAATACATTTAACTAACTCTATCTTACTCTTTACAATCATTCGTGCTCATCAACTAAGATATTGTGAGGGTGAAATTTGATAACACGTGTAATTTTACAATTACTTAGCAAAAATGTCTACGCACATCGTCTGAGCATAGTATCCTACGCATGCCGTCTCAGCACAGTACTTGTGCGACGGCCCGTGTTCCCGGTAAGCTTCACTTAAATAAATATTATTTTTTATCCTATAATATTTATTTATTTTGGGAAGAGATGGTAACTAAATTTAATTATTATTTCAGGAATTAAATTATGAGTTTTACCATTTATTTGGAATAAAAAAATTAAAAAATAAAAAGGTTAAGACACATGATGTGGCGTGGGAAGGGAAAAAGAAAAAAAAGGGAGACGTGAGACGTGAGAAATCCTTGAACATGAAAACAAGAGCACAAAGAAGAAAAAGGTAAGTCTTCTTCTTCCTTCTTCTTCTTCCTAGCCGACGCTAACTTGACCCTTATTGGGCAAGTTTTTTTTATCAATTTCTTCTATTCTTGATGTTAGTAGGATTGATTGGAGAATCTTGGTGATCGTCTTGGAAGAGTTATGTTTTAGTTGGAAGGGTTTTATTCAAGATTCAAGAGAATGTATGGGTTTTTTCATCTAAATTTCATATTTTATTTATTTGAATCCAAATGAGAAACCATGAAAGAATTCTTGAAAATTTCATTACTTTTCTTCATGCTATCAACCTTTTCTCTTCTAAATTTTCAAACCATAGAAACTTTAATCCTTCCTCCATCGAAAAAACTCATCTTCCTTATTGTTTGAATCACCAAGAGACGGACCCAAACCCCGCCAAGGAGCCGCTACCACTGCTACAAAGCCGCAGCAACAGCCCCTATGGCTGCTAATGGTCGACACTAGCAGCCCTATTAGTGGGCTACTTGCGTGTTGTTTCGCCAGTTAATGCACAATATGTTTCTTTTATATATTTAGGTTAATTTAGCATGGTTTTAAATAGTTGTGGTTGACATTTCAGGTATTGGAAAATCCTAAAAGGAAAAGGAAAGTTCAAGTTTTGGAACAAAACTAGTTCAAGGTTAGTAGAATTAGTTAACAGTTAATTTAAACCATCTGCAGTTTTTTTCTTGTTCATTAAAAGTAAACTTATGTTTCTGATTTTGAACCTATAAGAGATTATTTTAAACATGAATCGTGTGTTTTTTGGTTGAATTAGAGTTGCAGGAATTTTGGGTTAAAATGTAGAAAAGTGGGGGGTTTTGCATGCATGTTTTGGACTAGTATTGTTCTTGTATCTTGTAGAATTAATTTTATCAATTGTATGAATTTTTTATGATGTTTAATTGTGATTTATGGACGGTTTAAAGTCATCTAAAGCTGCTTGAATTATTGTACAAATTGTAAGTTTAGTGCCCAAAAGAATGGAAAAATAGCCTAGGTGGATACTAAATTTTGTGAATTGGGTTGTGGGATGTTTTTGGGAGACTTCTAAGTGTATTAGAATGATTTTGGTGGTGTATATAGGATCATTTTTCTACTAGATTTTATTTATAAAAAATCACTTTCTCCTAGTGTCCGAAATTAGAGCAAAACTACACTAGTTTATTCTAGTTTATGCTAGTTTTGCTCTTTTGATTAGAAATTCTTTTGGGTGATCGTTTTGTGAGTCAGGCTTGTGATATTGGGTGATTTTAGATCATTCTAAGGTTGGAAAATTAATACTTTTTCAGAATTTTAAATTTCTAAGTTTAAGCCTTTCAAAAGTCGGTTTTGGGTAGAAACGGTATTTCTAGGCTAGCAACCGAACTTAGGCTTGTCAAGAATTTTGGTATTGATGTTTTTAGGTAAATCACATTATTTTGGTGCCTTGAATAACGTGGTTGGAGGTTCGCATTAAGTAGGGTCATACTTAATAAAGAATATGTCATTAAGAGGAAAATTATAGCTGTGCACAACATAATTTCACTTAGCGGGGCAGGTTCATTCCATTTGATTAATAGGAAAGAATATCAAAGTAGGTTCGAATGTGTGTGTCTTGCAAACACATAAGAATAATACCTCAAAAGGTTGAATCGTGGAAACACGTATTTGATACTTTTGAGCGGGAAACTCACCTTTTTTTGCAAACAAGAGATGAGTTTAAGGCATTTGTGTAAAAAAGAACTTGTTTAGTGTAGAGAGAACTTATAATTTGGAGGTTGTGATGTCGTTTATGGACTTAGTGTATTTAGAATACTTCGCATGACATTACTTTTCTTTTAACTTTTTCTACTCTTTGGGCATATCCTCATGATGCTACATTAATTTTTTTTTAGGTAAAAAGAAGAAGAAAAATGGTCATTGACGTTGCTTGTGAATGGTGGCGGTTGGCATGGATTTACACACCGACGACATGTCTTTTTCTTCTAGTAGTTGTCTAGTTGGGGATGAACTGGTTTTTATTTGAGTTGTTTATCGTGTTATGTGACAAGTTGGAATTTTATTTTATTTACTTATTTTCATTTCAACTGGTTGAAACTTTGAAACAATAAATTTGAAGTTTGGTATTTGAAATAAGTTCGATCAAACTGAGAATAGTTTTTGTTTATAAAATTAGAATAAATGGGTTTTCATTGATTTATATTGCTTCACTGTTAAATTATGTTTATTTCCATGTTTTGAGAATTTGGGTTGTTACAACCTGAGCACACTGTCTCAACACAGTATCTGGGCACACCATCTAAGCACAGTGCCTGCTCATAAAGTCTACGCACCTAACAAGACATAGCTACGCAATCTCCAGAACAGACCTACATACTTGAGACTAAAAAGTTACATTATTCAAATATCTAATCAAGAGACGACATGTGGCATAACCAACACGCAATACATTGTTGGGAAGCAATATGTGGCCCAATCCCAATGCGACACGTGGCACAATGATGTCATTAACTTCTTCTACTATAAATAGAAGAATAAACTCAACCATTAGGTAACTAATTCTACTATAATTCTCTCTGACACACTAGCTCTGCTTGCTCTGACTTTAGCATCGAGGGTGTTAGGCCAGCATAACACCAGTGCTTTGTTTCTTTCCCGTGCGAGTGTTGTTGGGATTGAGGCCTCTATAAAAGAGTTTCTCAAGCGAAAATCCCAAGGATCTTTCCTTGCAGTATAATATATTCAAAAGGAATGCATAAATAGAATGACTAACCCTTGTAGAGAAGTGTTTTACTCTCGCTCCTTGTTGTTGGTTACGATCCTGGAACCACCAAAAAGATCTTCCTCACTAAGCATAAAAGAGAATCGGTGCGTGAACACTATCCTCTTTAGAAAATGGAAGAGGGAAGAAAAACTTTTCTCCCCTACACTAGGGGCGGCGGCGGCACCAGAGAGTGAGGAGATGAATTTTCTGAGCCTTTTCTTTTACTCTCTTAGTTGTGTATTTTGGGGTCACCCCAAAGTTCCTATTTATAGGAAAACTAAGGCCTTGGAAAATCTTTGAATATCTTTTTAATTATCAAATAATTAATAAAGATATTATAAAATATATTTTGAATAATTAAGATATAATATCTTATTCCATAATAAGATATAATATCTTATACTATAATAAGATATTCCCATATCACAATTTAAATTAATCTTAATTGAAATTAACTATTCCATATCTTACTCATTTAAATTAATCATATTAATTTAAATTAAGATATTCCATATGTTTTAATTAAAATAAATTGTAAATAATTGGTTAATTATTAACCAAAGTGGCATGTGGCCTACCCTTGGGTCACACTTCCACATCATCATCTCTATGACAATATTAGGCATTTTATTTTTCCTTTTTATTTAATAGAACAATTCCATTAAATATATAAATAAATAAAACTCCTTTTATTTATTTAATTCCTCTTTAATTTGACTACCTCAAATTAAATATTTAAATAGACTCCTCTATTTAAATCCCCATTAATTTTGGACAACTATAAAATTAATTTAATTAAATAGGCTCTTCTATTTAATCTCTCTATTATATAATTAAATAGACTTTTCTATTTAATTAATAACTAAATAGACTCTTACATATAATTAACAATCAAAAAGACTATTCTATTTAATTTCACCATTAATTAAATAATCAAATAGACTCTTCTATTTAGATTCATTTAATTAATCAAATAGACTCCTCTATTTGTATTTGCCTTAATTAATTTGACAACTTCAAAATTAAATACTTGAAAACATTTTTCCAAAGAAATTAATCCATATTAATTTATGTTCTCAATTATGGACCTATAGGACCAAGCTCCAATGATCTAGAATTACATTGATCAAACGCCTTTAATCAATTAATTCTTATTCATTAACTCCTAGTAACTCCATTGGCTAATATCATTAATTACACTTTGATCCTTCACAAGTAGTTCGTATCCATGGCTAGGTAATTTTACCGTATTAACCTCCATGATACATCTTGTTCCTTAAGCCCAACTGATTCTCTAATAAACAACCTTACATAATCTCCATTATGCGTCATTCTTTTTCTTTGATCATAGGAATATGAGGCCCCACTATTCAAGCACTTAATGATCATTTCATAAGGGAGCTACTTATCTATTTTCCTATATGGAAAAGAGTGAATTCTAATCTTGTGTAATTACGTTCCCAGCTATAAGCAAGGTACAATCCCCAAAGTGGGAGGCATATTGAGCAAACTATATCGAGTCACTCTAACCTATACAAATCAAAGGTTTTTCTCTTGTGAACAGGAGTTTGTAATCCACTCAGGATTAAGATCAATTGTACATGATCAACCGATTGATATACTAAGTGTCTTTCTACCATGTCTTTACTAGAAGACAGTAAGTATATTTTAGTCCACTCTAGTACAATTTCTATTGCAGCAACCCCCCCCCCCAACTCACATGTCTCTACATGAGCAATCCAGATGAGATCACTTGTGCCAATTCACAAATGGACCGTGTTAGTGGTGTTACAAGAAATAACGCACTCAACCTTTATTCATATACAACTTAAATGAATCTTCCTGCATCACATGCTCACTGTAAGTTATCATAAGTAACTCTTGATCTCATGATGGATTACATTTATTAAACAATAATAAATGACAATGAAAATATTACTAATTACTAATTCCTTTATTTATTTATTGTTTTATTGGATTACATTATATTTAAGGCAGAAACCTCAGCAGGTACCTACGTAGCACACGGTCAAGGCAGCGTACTACCTCTGACTCGTCCCATATACTAAGTTTGTTGCATACATGGAAGCTCTCCATTTTTACGCAACAACATTTGGTGTCGTCTGTGGTAAGAGTATATAACTAAGTGCTCTACCATCAAGGAAGTCAGCAACACGGTAATGATATAAATGACGATGAAAACCGTAACCATTGTAATACGAGATATCAAACTGATAGCACTAGAGAACGACAACAAAAAGAAGTTGATGAAAATCAAGAAGTAGTAAGAGTTGTGCCAATGTCAGATGGAAGGGTAGATGCTCTAGAAGAGCAAGTGTGAGGTGTGAATCGAGATCTTGCTAAAGTATTCAAAATTCTCACACAGTAAATCTAATCATCAAGCCCCCGCTGACAACCAGGAATTACTATCCAAAAAGGCAAAGACAAAGAACCTATAAAGCACATAAGTGAATTACAGAGTCATGAGAAAGGTGGTTGAAAGGGGAATTCGAGGCTAAATATCCAGGACAATTACTCTTCCTCTCATAAATCTTCTCGCAATCAGCAACCTAGTTAGAAAAGAAGGTTCAACCTCAGAGAAGTCTCAATCAAAAGAGAAAAAAACATGCAAATGTTATGAAGTCTACTGCATAAAGTGCCCATCCTTGAGTGCTAGAGTTGAAAAAGCTCCTAGATCAACTTGGTCGTATAAAGAAAGAGTACCGAGGAAATACTTCTCTTGCACTAGAAGATCTCCTCGAGCAAACAGAGCCGCCATTCACCCATGATATAATGGAGGTGGAGCTTCCCACCAAGTTTAAAATGCCAACTATGACCACGTATGATGGTTCAAATGATCCAATCAATCATGTTGATACGTTTTGGATCTGGATGGAGCTCTAGGGAGTCTGAGACGTTATCAAGTGTAGATCATTCCCCCTCACATTAGAAGGCCCTATACACGGATGGTATAGGCAGCTCAAGCTAAGATTTATTTTTGTAACTTAGTTCCTTGGAGGAAGGGATGATAAGAAACCAGCCACGCACCTTATGACCTTGCGTTATAAGTCGGATGAAAGCCTCCGAGACTATGTAGTGAGATTTAATAGTGAGGCGTTGAAGGTGGATGGTTACAGTGACAACATAGCTCTGAATTCTGTGATGGCCGGCTTGAAAGATGAAACGTTCTTGTGGTCACTAAGAAAGAAGATGTCTATTACATACACCGAGCTTCTCGCTAGAGCGCAAAAATATATGAGCACCAGAGAGTTGCTTAGTGCAAAAAAAATTTCAAATGAAGAAGGTAGTAGTAAATGATCAGAGAACATGAAGATAGACCGAGCAGAAGACTTTGTCTGGAGGACTGATCATCATGAGGATGACACAATACATTGGTCAGGAGACTAACTTGAGAAACTGAGTCTTCCTTCTAATAAGTTTAAAAAATACACTCCTACCACGGTCTCGATTGAACAACTACTCATGGAGATCAAAGGCAAAAACTTGGTTAGGTGGTCGCCTAGGATAAAACAGGGTCAAACAAGAGGAACAAAGACAAGTATTACCTTTTTCACAATGACCACAGTCATACCACCTCTGATTGCTTCGAACTCAAGGAAGAAATTAAGACCCTTATTTAAAAAGGGTATTTGAAAGAATTTGTGAGAAGTAAATGAGATAAAGAAGATCAAAACTGTGACAATCAAGATTTTCAAGATGGAGAAATGAGAACCATCTTTGGGGGCCCGACTAGTGAAGAAGAAAAGCACGTTAGGTTACTGAGGTAGTAGGCCAAGACATCAACACAGTGATTAATCTCATCTGAAAGGCTCTACTAAACCTATGAAGATGTCAAGAAAGTTAGATTTTATTTCAACAATTTTATTTATTGCAGTTTTCAATTACAATAAAGTTTCTTATTGTAAGAGCTTCCACAATAAATTTTCTACTTTATTAAAATTACATCTATGTAAATAGATTAGGCTCAAATTATTTTAAGCACCCTTAGACTCGAGCTACACTTCAAGATATAAATATTTACTCGAGTGGTGGCCAAGTACATAAAACACTACACTAAAATAAAAGTTCTAAGTCCACCAAGGTGGAAGAACTCTACATCCAAATAAAAAAGATCTATTCCACCAAGGTGGAAGAGTAAAAATTTCAAAGTCCACCAAGGTGGATGAGCAAAATGAAAATGTTCTAAGTCCACCAAGGTGGAAGAGCAAATTTAAAAACTTTTAAGCCCGCCAAGGTGGAAGAGCTAAATAAAAATTCTAAGTCTTTTTGGAAATGGAGGGCTCGCACGAGCCGCACCTTGTAGAAGAATTTTAAGAGAGAAAAATTCTAAGTCTACTAGGGAGTGCAGAGCTATCATGAACCGCGCCTGGTGGAAGAGTTCAAAAGAATAAAAAATTCTAACTCTTCTTGGAGTGCAGGGCTCACACAAGCCGCACTTTGTAAAAGAATTAAAGAAAAAAATTCTAAGTCTACTAGGGAGTGTAAGGCTCTCATGAGCCGCACCTCGTAAAAGAATTTAAAATGACAAAAAATTCTAAGTCTACTAGGGAGTGCATGGCTCGCACGAGTCGCATCTGGTAGAAGAATTTAAAATGAGAAAAAATTCTTTGTCTACTAGGGACTACAGGACTCGCCCGAATCGCACCTAGTAGAAGAATTCAAAATTACAAAAAAGTTCTAAGTCTATTAGGGAGTGCATGGTTCAAAGAATAATTAAGAAAAAAGTCAACTATCAATGGTTATCAGGTCAAAGGTCAACTGATCGAAAGACGGAGTCAAAAAATTTCTTACAAGTGCAAGACAAAGTACAAATGTGAAAGCATTGAAGACATAGCCATGATGACAACGCCCTATTAACATAGCTCTAATGACAATGCTCTATTTACATAACCCTTATGACATAGCCATGATGACAAAGCCCTATTGACATAGCCCTGATGGCAAAGCCTTATTGACGTAGCCGTAATGATGAGATCCTAATGACAATGCCCAAATGACAAGGCCTAATTACAAGAATGTATCTGACGATGGAGCCGACAACCAATTAAATTTAACGACCTCGACAAAAGTCAAGCTACGAGACTCCAACGATAGTTTTTCTCTCAAATTTTGATGACTACAAAGGTAGAAAATTCAAGCTACGAATTCAACACTTAGAATATTTTCAGAAAATTCACAGAGGCAAATTTTCATTTTAAACGAATACTCCCAAGCAGCATTGAATTCACATCTCAACCCAGCTCGGGAGTAGAGGGCCTCTGTTATTGGGTGAAATTTAATAACACGTGGAATTTTTCAACTTGGCAAAAAATGTCTACGCACATCGTCCGAGCACAGTACCGAGGCACGTCGTCTCAGCGGGCCGTTGTCTAAGCACAGTGTCTTAGTCATAAAGTCTACGCACCTGACAAGACATGGCTACGCAGTCTCCAGCACAGACCTACATACTTGAGACTAACAAGTTACATTATTCAAGTATTTAATCAAGAGACAACACATGGCATAACCAACACGCGACACGTTATTAGGAAGCAATATGTGGCCAATCTCGGCACGACACGTGGCACAATGATGTCATCAACTTCTTCTACTATAAATAGGAGAATAAAGTCAACCATTAGGTTACTAATTCTAGGGGTGAAAGAAAAAACCGAAAACCGGAAAAATAAGCCAGGAAAGTAACCGTAAAAACCAGGCCTCGGTTTCCATTAATCAAAAACCAACCAGTTTAAAAACCGAACCGAACGGCTTCTAAAAAACAAGTAAAAATCCCATACCCCTTCCCTATTTCCCCTAATTTTTATTTATTTGTTTTATTTTATATATTTACTTATCACTTTATTTTAATTTATATTTTATATATTTATTAATCTAATTTTTTCAACTAAGTTATTGTTTATGTTTGATTTTTTTTTGTTTCATTCTTCAATGTTGGAGGATTTTTTTTAAAAACTAAATGCAAATTGCCTATACTAGAAAAACTGGAAAAAACCGAAAAACCGAACTAAATGAAGCCGGCTTCCTATTATAAAAACCAATCCGGTTTTTAAAATTAATTGAAAACCGGACCGAACCGAACCGGTTTCACCCCTAACTAATTCTACTATAATTCTCTAACTCTGATTGCTCTGACTTTAGCATCGAAGGGTGTTAGGCCGGCACCACACCGGTGCTTTATTTCTTTTCATGTGCAGGTACCTATGAAGCACACTGTCAAGGCAACGCACTACCTCCGACTCGTCCCATATACTAAGTTTGTTGCATACGTGGAAGCTCTCCATTTTTAGGCAACAATATAAGACTTCCTCTCAGATTCAAAATTCTCCAATTTTTCTTCTCTCAAACATCTATAACCTATTTCTTCTTTGTTCTAATTCAACGAATTTTCTCCATGGAGATTTCAATTTTCTTCAATTCTTGAAGCTCAATTCGGACATGTGTTGATGGTTCTACCTCATGTCCTGATCAATATCTTTTTTATTCTACTGCGAATCCATGGTTTGGAATAAAAAGCAAAAAACATCCATGAACTAGGTTGTGACAAATACCCTCATGGACAATTTTTTTTTAAAGTAAATACCCTCCTGAACTATTTTATAAGCAAATACCCTCATGAACTTTTATAAGTGTTTTATAATTTTAATTTATATATTTAAATATTAGGCAAGTTGTGACAAATATGCCCAGAATAATATGAGTTGTGACAAGTCTCAATATTATATTAAAATACGAGTTATACTCATTATTAAAATTTGAGATCATATTGAGGAAAAATTCACGTGTAACACACGTGATTAAATCTAGTTAAAAAAAGTCATTTAATCTATCTTCTAAATACATAAAGAATAAGTAAAAAAATTAACACAATTATTTTGAAGTTATATATTCTTGTTTTGAATTAAAAAAAATCTCTTATATTTCATTAATATTCACACTTTTTAACATTTTCTTTCATATTTTCATAAAAATATATTTTTAATAAAATTTTATAAATAATTAAAATAATAATACAAAAATTAAAAGATTGAAGTTAATATAATTCGAAAGGATACAAAATTATTATTCAATTATGTGCCGCTCTAACATTAGTTTATATATCTCTCGATATTCATGAAGGGATTATAAGTATTTTATCACCGGACTAAACTATAATTAGTTGTATTTACATGTATTCAATATATGATCATCATATTTTTTCAGTATCTCACTGAAAGTCGAAAGTTATGTGTCAAATCCAATCAAAGGTAGATGTATAATGCAAGGAGCATTTAAACAAATATCAATTGGTTTAAAATTGAGGTGACTTAGATAGACATCTTTTTGGGATTCCCTTACTTTAATATCTATATTTGTTTGAAAAATTCATTTTTGATTGATAAATTAATGATATATTCAAATTTTCTAAAATATGGACATATGATAAATGAGTTCCATTCCATACGTGAAAATTCTTCAACTTAATCGATAAACCCTATCTACACATGAATTGTAACTTCTTTTTTTTAAGTTGTTTTACATTCCAATTCTCTAGAGTTGTTTTATATTTAAAAAATAATAATCAATTGAAACTCCTAAATCAATTTAAACTTTTAGATTTTATAATTTAAAACTTGAATTTTAATCAATTATTGAATTTATACCCGCATTAAAACAAAATTATAAAACTGTTTAAAAATAAATTAATAAATCACCAAAAGATCAAAATATAATAAAATATCTATCCTATAATTATAAAAAAATACTTGATCTCAATCATAACTATTCAATCTCAATCATAAAATCAAACACTAAAATTCAAGACACTATATCAAATAGTCTAGTCTAGGCATAAAAAGGCATTAAAAAAACCTCAACATAAACCTAAAAACCAATTTCTAAAAAAAGAAATTACTTCATCCAACTACTAAAACGCTCACATTAAATTATAAATCTCTAAAAGAAATAGTAATTTAACTAACAAAGTATATTGATTGAAAACTTATCAAATTTTAAAGTGTAAATTGAGTTCAGACGTAGCGAAGTTTGAAAACATAAAAAATATGAAGTGTTTGGTAGAATCCATTTTTTTAAAATAAAAAAAGAAGATAGAGTGGATTCCTTGAGAGACTTAATAAATAAATAAGGAGAGGATGTTTAGAGACAAAGCTAAACTTTTAAGTGGTAATACAATATTCTATTTTTCCTCTAACTTCACTCTGGTTTGTTTGGATTATGGGTTTATTTCGTGAATTTCCACATGTTAGAGTGCAAACAAAATCCCACATCGGTTAGAGAAGGGAATGATCATAGATGTATAAGGGGAATGACATATCTCCATTGATATGAGGTCTTTTGGGTGAAACCAAAAATAAACTCATGCGGGCATTGGCCCAAAGTGAACAATATCATACCAATGTGGAGTTGTGGAGGTCCGGTGTCCCTTAACACCACAACATATATGTTATTATATATCAAATACAGGCTACACATACCAGACTAAGGGGCATGTTAAGGATCCCACATCGGAAAGATAAAGAACCTAACAACATTTATAAAGTCTAAGGGTCACTCCTCTCATTATCAATTGGTTATGAGATGGATGCCCACATTGTTAATAAACTTCACCCAACCATCCAAACATCCCATGTTTTCATCATTTTGAAATATTGAAATATAAAAAGAAAACATCAAACGTTGTTAAAATTTTGCTTATATAGAATACACTACTATTTTATTATTAAAAAAAATCAAGATTTGAAAATAGATAACCAAATTAATACAAACTCATGGTTTTTTTAATATCTTTAACTCGTAAAAATATAAAGACCAAAATGGATTAGACGATACCAAACCACGCCTAATTTTCCAAGTACACACAAAGATAGATTGATGAGTTCTAACAAAGATAAAGGAGAGTCTTATCTTGATTAATTAATTGGCTCATTATCTTGATTAATCACTTGGTTTACTTTAATTTGTGGCCTTAAGTGGGAATTTAGTGCATGAATTAGTGGCCGGAGATAAAAGCTGAGAATGATTATTGATTAAAAAATTAAGCTGTTTTTGCTTCCCAAATGCTATCCATCTCATAACTCACAACCACACAAGTGAAGATTGACTATTTTTCCATGGTTCATTTCAATTCCAATATTACATTAAATTATAATATACTAATAAAATGTATACGGATTTCAAGACAATGTGTTTTTTTTAATACCAAGATTCAAACAAAACTTATGGCCAGGGTATTTTTAAAAATGACATTTTTTTTAAATTATAATATTCAAAATAACAAAAGTTTTCATAATTTTAGAAAAAAAAAAATCTTTTCTTAATTTCATTATTTGATAAATTTATCAAGAATGTATATCAATCATTTTTAAAAGAATTATTGAATTTTAATTTATAACATCTCAATTAGAAACATAAAAAACAATAATAATATTTGGGAACGTAAAAGGCAAATACCTTATCAATTCTAAAAATGGCTCATATATATATGGGTGAATTTCACTAATAACCAAAAAAATTATGGATATATCAAATATACCGGATGTTTTTATTAAATATCAATAGTACCCAAAACCGCCACCAACCAAATTAAATGACATTGTGAAAGGACAAACATACCACTGATTTAATTTCTCCTTAATTTGAGTAAAATTTAGGGAAATTTATAAAATCCCTTAAATTTTACAAAATTAATGGAAAAATCAAATCTCAACAAAAATAAAAACTATAACAAAAGATAAAATAAAAAATCTTTAAACTTCTAACTTGTTCTTCAACCTTCTGACTTCTTCTTCATGGAAAAATCGAATGTCTTTCTTGTTCATCATCTTAAAAAGATTGAGATAAAAAGTATACGGTTTAATATTGTGCACTTAAAATTGATACAGGCCAAAAAAATTAATGAAACAGTTTTGAAAACATATGAAAATAGGCTTTCAAAGTAAACATTGAATAAAAATAAACATTTTACTAAAAGAAACTTATCTACAAAATACATAGAAAGCGAGTTCACGAATTGAAAAGGTAATTTTTTTTATAAACAGTTAACTTGTAGTAAACATTTATTTAGGAAAATTCAAATGTCCTTCATGGTTGACCCTCTTACAAAATACCAGAGATAAGAAATAAAAACCGAAAGAGAAAAACAATTCATCCAGAGAGAGGCGAAAGCACAAAATTGGAGATGAAAAAGAAATCAAAGTTTCTATAAATATGTAAATAGAAAAATAAAATAAATCTCGCACAAAAATAAACGGTTTTAAAAAATCCTTTGATCCTGGATAAAAAAATTCAAAGAAATTATACATATTTCTCCTATTTTCGAATCACATCTATCCCTTTACGAACAAATAACCAATTGGGCAATAGAAAAGGCCAAAAAAACAAGCAAATTCAAAGTGGGGGAATGCCTAAAAATTTAGAAAAAGATGAGTTTTTTTTTTAAATTCTAGGGTAAGAGAATAAAAATGGTTTGACCACAATTCCATGTTTCTATTCCACAACCAATCAAAGTACGAAGAAGGGTATGAATATAATACCCATATATTCCAAATGAAGATCAAGCAAACAGGGAAAAAACTTGTATTCTTCATTGGTGTTTAAGATATCTCATTAGGCAGTTTGTGAGGTATTTGGAAGGGGAATTTCCATTTCCAGGGATCCGGATAACCACATGGTTGGGTTTGTCAAGTGGGTTAATGTATTCAAATCTTGGGAATGGAGATTTCGTGATTTCTTCTTATCATCCTGTTTCGTTGGAAAGGACATCGTCGAGTTCTTCCTTGGCTGAGTCTATTATGTCGGAAGGTCGTGGGAAGAAGAAGAAGAAGAAGAATATAAAAAGAAAAATATAATTTAGATTTGGTAACTGACAAATCAAAGTCAAAATTAATATGATAGAATGGAAAGATATCAGTCATTAACTAAATCCCAAGAATCATGGAATCATAGAAAATGATCCCGGAAATTGAAAAAAAAAAGAAAAGGAAAATAAAAAGAAAAAACGAATAAAAAAGGGTATAAATGTAAACTGGATAATTAACAGATACGGTTGTGCCGCCCGGAATGTGTATTTTTTGGGTAAAAGTGTAATAGAATCTTAATAACCGGTAATATTGAAATTGAGTGAATTAATCAGGATACTAGTGATATTAATCTCTATATATATTTACACAGCAAGTGACTGTTTGGCATGAAATTGATCTGATGGCGTTGAGGGGAAAAATTCTAATACTGCTATAATAATCTATTCTTATTAACTGATAAAGTAAATCACACTACTTTATTATTGAGAAAAATTCAGTTGTACCCCCTTAATTTTAGAGGTATTATCAATCTAAAGCTTAAATTTTAATTGCTATCAAATTCAACTTTAAATTATATAAATAATTATAAATTTAACTTCTTTTAACTAGTTGTTAAAGATTTTTATGTAACATGTAAATAGTTATTCTTTATATAAAAGGTAGCAGTATATTTGAAAGATTTAACAAAAGTATTGTACATTGAAAATTATGGTATGAGATTTTACGAGAAGGATTTATAATTAATAAAACATATGTGTTATCTACTATGATCTGATCTTATTTATTTTCTTGTATTAAATAGTTGTTGAATTTTTTTAAAAATTTAAAAAACTAATGAACTCTAGTACAAATAATGAGGGAGATGTTAACAAAAAAAAAATTAAATTTATAATTACTTATAGAGTTTAAAGTCAAATTATTGATATTTGAATATTTAAGGTTAAAATTAATAATACTTCTAAAACTCAAAGTAAAAAATAAAAAATAATTTTTTTTTCCATATTATTAGTGATGAAAGTTTCACATGTAATAGCAGGGAGAAGGGATGTTTTTTTTATTACAATAATACCGAAAATAATTTATCAAACTCTTTTCTTGCAATCCCTTTGATTCTAGGGAATTAAATTATTTTTCAGCATTATTTTCCTCATAAATGTGCAGTTGATCCATGAGTAATCCCCACTCCACAAACCCATTGCCTCGTTTTAACAGTCAAGAGCCACGGGTTAAGAAATCGACATTCTTTTTCCAATTTAGATACATATGATTGGACTAATCAAGATCAAATATAGTTAAGTAATTTGAATATTATGCCTCACAATCTTTCAAAATTATTTGGACAATATACATAATCGTCAATCAAATACTTAAATTCTTATTCCAAAAAAAAAAAATATTCTTTTGTGTTTAAGATATCTCACTTAGGCGTTTGGTAGGAGGTAATCTAAAGTGTAAGTAGAAATTCTATATATCCGGATAACCACATTTGATGGGGATGGAAGACATATTACCAAATATTTTTTATTCTGATATCTAAGATAGATACCATATTCAAATTGGTATGGGTGAAAATTACCGTTAACTCGCCAAACACTGTTGAATAAACGGGGTTGAGGTCGGGGAGAAATTATTAGAAGAGGTTGTCTCCTTGTGTGACATATGGTAGTTTTCTATTTTATCTAGGCAATAAAATAAAGAGAAATTAATATTTAAAAAAGGGTTTTTATTTTTAAAATACCCCGTGTATACACATTGAGAGACACCCCAATAGGCGACAACTCTTTCAATAATTTCTCTGGTCGGAATGGGATATTGAGGCCGTTTAATAACCTTTTTCTTTTTCTTTTTCTTTTTTTCTTTCCTATTCTTTTTTTGCTTAGGTTTGAATGGATGGATCTATTGTTGAATGGATTGAAGGGATGAAATGAATTGTTTTTTAGGTACAATTGTTTATGCTTTATATTTGAATAGATGGATGGATTGAATGAATTGTTAAATTGATTGAATTGCTTTATTAATTAGGTACAAAAAAGTTGAAAAAGTTATATTTTTAAATAAAACTATGTCGTTTTTTCTCTAAATATTTGAATTTACTCCAACCTTGCCTCACCATTTAAAGTTTAAACAGGGAGGGGGCAGATTCGAGGTGATACTCAAATAGGACAAGGTCAGAGTGATAGATTTCTATCTAAACGGAGTGTGGTGTAATCGGGGTACTAACCCCATCCCTCTTACATCCCTACACACTAGTGAGTCACTTATATTTCCCCACCATTGAAATTGCGCCATTAGTTAATTACCTTTAAATTATACTCCTTGCATGAGCCCATTCTCGATTTTCAATCGATCCTAGTGAGTCCTCATCCAGTTTGAATATTAACTTAATATTGAATAAAAAAATCATTTATAAAATTTAGATTGATTTAAGAAGTATTCATTGAATAAAATTTAGAGTGACATATAAATTTATTTAATCAAATTTAAACTGATAAATTAATAATATATTCATAGGGGCATTATTAGAATCTAGAAGGTAACACCCCTAAATTATAATAGCTGTAATAACTATACCTTAGAACTTTCGATTTGAACAATTATTTAAATCGAACCATTAAAATTTAGTTTGACAAAAACTCTATTTAAATTATTAAATTATATGGTCATACCTTATAAAATAACCATAGAAATGATGAATGAATCCTTAATGTCAACGGGACAATGAATAGTTAGATCAAAAAAGAATTCATCATCCCCACGCCGCGAGAACTTTGAGATCAGGGTCAAGAACGGGGCTAAGAGACTTAAACTCCATGAAAAATTTATAATAATGATTAGTAAATTAATAAGTTAAATAAGAAAACTTATCAAATTATGAGTTAATTTCACTAATAATCAAAAAAAAATATGTATATATCAAATATACCTGATGTTTTTATTAAATATCAAACAATCGTAACCAAAACAATGTAATGGACAAATTAAATTACATTGTGAAAGGACAAAGATGCCCCCCCAATTTAATTTCTCCTTAATTTGTGTAAAATTTAAGGAAATTTATAAAATCTCTTAAATTTTACAAAATTAATGCCAAAATCAAATCTAAACAAAAGTAAGACTATAACAAATAATAAAAGAAAAATCCTCAAACTTCTAACTAGTTCTTCAACCTCTTGACTTCTTGCTTAGGAAAATTAAATGTTTTTCTTGTTAGTCTATTCTAAAAAATTGTTAAATAAAAAGTAAACAATTTATTAATATACACTTAAATTTTAAATAAATACAACTTGATGAATCATTTTGAAAATATATGTAAATAGGCTTTTAAAATAAACATTGAATAAAAATAAATATTTTACTAAAAATTAACTTAACTCAAAATTTTAAGTAAATACATTTTTTTACTTGTATATTTTTAATGTTCTAATTTTTATAGGATGATTTTACTTTAATAAACATTTATAAATGATTTATACTCAATATTAATATTAGGCAAAAATTGAAGTCTAAAATTGATTTAAAATAGTTTCAAATTTTTCTAAATATATAAATTTAAATAATGTTTATTGAACAAAAATAAACATTTGATTAATAAATAAATATAGTTTATGTTCATGAGCATCACAATTGTTTTAATTTTATTATTTTAGACTTGAATTTTTAGTACAATAGTTTTTTAAAAATATGTAAATTGTAATTTAAAATAAATGTTAAACATTTAAAATAAACATTTTAAAAAAATCCTTAAATCTGGATTAAAATTATCAAAGTATCATAATTATAATAAACAATGAAGCGAAAAATCAATCTCAATGATTTGAGATCCAACTATCTTAATTAATATCACTAGCAAGATCATTTTAAAATTTACCACTATTTTGAAGGCAATGAAATACGATTATTTAAAGAATTTGTATATTAGAACTTACAATTTGGAAATCTGAAGTTACTAGGAGGTAAATAGAACTATTGAAAAAATTTTCTCAAGCCTAATTATAGTTTCTTAAATTATGGGATGGTTTTGATTTATAGGTTGTTTAATTAAGGTTTTGTTTTTTTGTTTTTTTTTTCAAGTAATCAATAATTTAGTAAACTATTTCTTTTATTAGGAGTATTTTCAATAAGTTTGTAAATTTGAAGGTTGTTTTAGTTAAGAAGAAGAAGGAATATAAATCAGAAGGTTATTGAGCTATAATCTATGACCAAGGGTTTTAAAGCCAAAGATTGAAGAAGAAAATGAAGATGATTTTTGATAATTTGATCGGTTTAAGTACACATAATGTTCTTTATCTAGGTTAAATTTCTTTTTCAATAAATAAGAATTTCTAAATCAAGGTACAATGATTTAAATTCAAACTAAACCTAATTAAATAAATTATGTTTAAATGATTTTAATAATAAGTTATTAATTTATAGATATAATATAAGATACTAAAAAAGTGAAATGGAAATTTACATATCACCTCCATAAATGGTGTTTTTGCCCAAAATGAAAAAAAAAATCATAACCACCAGCATTATTGTAATTGGGTGAATTAAAGTGGTTATTGCTGTAATTAATTCTTAATAATTTTGTAGATCCAATTTAACATACTATAAAATTTAAAAGCTCAATTACTCAAATTTCATGCACGTCATTATTAGATTAGAATCCCTAAACTCCAAACGTTGTTGGTGGAATTTTCTATAGAATTTATCACATTCCCATGACATCATGTAAAACAAACACAACTATCAAAAACGCTCAGACCTATTTTACATATATTCCCATGAACAAATCGTCTTTGGTAGTAAATTTACTAACGGCTATAGTCATACAAAACAAACAAGACTTTCTTAGATTTTCAGTCATCAAGATACCCACACATTATTAATTTCCAAATACCCAACGAACCCCTTTGAGCTCAGTTGAAATATAATATTAACAGCAATCCTGGCCATCCACTTTCCATGAAGAAACAACGCCTCAAAACCTATTCGAGGGAAAACTTGCAGATTTTATTCCTTCTGCATTAGCAAACCGTATAATTTTTTTTCTTGCATTATATTCCAAAACAAAAGCTTATGATTCACACAAAAAGGAAAAAAAGGGTCTAAGTGGATGACGCAGATGTCACATTCTATGCAAAAAGGAATGAATACGTATTGAGATGAAGATAACTTCAACTTTGCTTTTTGTGGGAAAGATAATAATCTTTGTGATCTGAAGGGGAAAAACGAATAACACGCATTATCATCAATGGAATGTCCTCAAAGAAGATTATTCAGGTGGAAATCCAATGTCATTCACCTAACATGGAATAACGATAGGCCCAGCTGCAGGAACACTTAGAAGGGATTCTGGATAGACTCACGCTGCAATGCTTTTTTCACGAGCTCAGTATGTTCCTTGACATGAACCTGATAGAATCCAGTAGCCGTGGAAGCTGATGGAGCACGACCGACGTATTTTACATCTTCTGCGGTGCCTCTTCCAAGTGCTTTCATCGCAGTGGCAAGACGTGGAGAAATGTAGGAATATCCACCCATGTTCATGGGTTCCTCCTGGCACCAGACAACCTCCGCATCTGGAAAAGTAAGAAAGAATATCAAAGTTAGGAAAGAGGCAAATAAAATATATTCTGAGCCAGATGTATTGGCACAAGCCTAATTCCTAACTACTGTGAATAAATGAGTTACATACTTGGATATCGCTTCAGCTCCCGCTGGATGAGGTCATAAGGGAAGGGGCACAGTTGTTCCACCCTACATATTGCAACGTCTTTCCCATTGGTTTTTGTCCGCTCTTCATCAAGCTCATAATATATCTGGCAACAAAGTATGAAAGAACAATTTAAAAATTACCAAAACCTTAATACTGAAACACACCCAATTTCTGAGGGCAGAATACAAAGACCATGGAACAGTCAAACAGTGAATATGAACTTTGATCGGCTAATGCATTCTAGATTAATCGCAAAAGGAAAACAAAGGACAACCCATCTTAAAATATTCCATGTATGAGATCAAATAATGATTCCGTTGGGAATTCTGTTAGGTGTAAATAAAATAAATATTTGATTAGCAGTCAAAAATAGCAGCTTCCAACCTTCCCGGAACAAAGAACTAGTCGTCTGATACCCTCTTCAAGAGCAGAGTGGTCATTCTGGTCCTTTATAAGGCGCTTAAATCTGGTCCCCTGTTTATCAAAACCTGGATGACCTTGAACATCATCAAACTCAGACAAATTTGATCTACAATCCTTGTGTCTAAGCAGATTCTTAGGGGCCATCACAACTAGGGGCTTACGGAACTCCCTGTGTATCTGCAGATAAAATTATATATACAATAAATATTAGTTATTAATGCAGTCACAAGTTTGAATGGGAACAGTTTCAAAATCCAAATCTTTTCAAGGGTTTAGGTGTTGGTAATCTTACCATTGAAACAGATATCTTTCCGTAAGTGGTTTGTGTAGATTATCCAATGAGCCTTCTTTTTTGTTTCTTTTATTAAAAGCATATATGGTTTTTGCAATAATGGTTGAAATTCTAAGGTTGTAAAATATGACGCACTCATTCTCAGCAAGGTTTTTATTCCTTGAAAATATTTTTGTTCATCTATGGCGCTTTATTATCATAATTCTCTGACCATTTCTCAATGAAAATTCCAACATAATTCATGAAATTCATCTAATAAAAGAAATATCAACCACAGGATGCCCTAAAAAAATTCCATTCACAATATGGAATTTGAAAGGTGTTGGAATAAAAACCTTAGTAGTTCCTTCTCTTACGAGATCCTATTTTAATAAGAGATACTATGAATACATTGAATTCACATTTGGCAAGCTTAATTTCAAAAATATTTTTGCTTTAAAAACCAATTAAAAAAATTGCAAAATAGTAATCCATTTAAGCAATTTTGAAAACATCATTTTGATGTTTTCTTTGTATTTTCAAATTTAATATTTCAATTTTTTTTTATACCGTGAGTGTCCGGGCCAACTTACGTGCACCTCAACTAATCTCACGAAACAACCACATGACCCTAGATCACTTGGCATCGGTAAACTCGTAGGATAATATCCTAGATAGTTGTGGCCAACATGATTTGAACCCATGACCTCAAGGTTGGAAAGCAACCCCTTGACCACTAGGCAACCTATGTTGGTTTAATATTTTTTTTAGGGTTTAGGGTTTAGGATTTCAAATTTATGAAAACTCCGAGTGAGGTTTTGTAGAACCTTGTGTTTTTTCGTAAATCATAGCCCCAATCTCTTTAAGCATCCTCTAACTCTATCTTTTCTTTTCAAAAATTGGATTCTACCATACACGTTCAATTTTCTATGTTTACAAAATTCACTGTGAAGCACAGTTTTTCAAATTTTGAATTTGAGGTTGAAGTTTACAAATTCTGATTCTACCAAACACATTCTATTTTCTATGTTGTCAAAGTTCATCACAAAATACAATTTTTCAAATTCTAGATTTAAGAATAAGTTTTGAAATTTTGCTATCGAATGCATTTTCAAATCAAGAAATACAATCTTATTTTGTGTTGCATCCCTTATTTTTTAAATTTTGTTTTCAGATCAAAAACCGAGCAGGGCGTTGTTTTTTGCGACTTAAATCTGACCTTGCTATTCCTCTTTTTGTAACGGCTCACTTTGTTTAAACTTAAAGTCCTTGCTAAAATCCAGATTTTTCAATTGATGTTTTTTTTTTGTAAAAACTCATGTTATTCTCTCTCGTCATCCCTCGCCTTATTTTTGTTGTAAAATATTCTTCATTTAGATATATTCTTATCTTCTAAAGAAATCAATTAAAATCATAAACTTAAAACATGCACTGACCTGTCTCCGCAAAACATGGAAATAGTTAGCAGGAGTTGTTACGTTCACCACTTGCCAGTTGCATTCCTGAATTTGCGTTCTAAGGGTGGAATCCATCTCCGGAATAATAAAAGGGTTGTCATCACTCATCTGCCAGATAATTTATAAAAGTTGTATTATATATTTAGCTAAATTGTATTATACTCTGAATAAACATAATTATTCTATGTTTCCAGGTTCGAACAAAATCTATTCAATCTCCAATGATATAAAAAGTATGGCCAACCACAGTTGAGCAGAACCAGATACTGTGATGTATGAAGTTCCCAATCCTGACAGTGGAAAGGTAAGATGTAATACCGTTCCATTCGTGCATTGATGATTTTTATGTCTTTAAGTTCTGAATCACAATTACTTAACTGAAATAGGCAACCTAATGTCATTTGAAAGTTCCCCATAACTATTTATGATACTTGTATACTTTTGAGCCTACACTGAAATTAAGATTTCACAACAAGGAATTCTATCACCCAAAGCGCATTAGTAAAGTGGAGTAAAAAAAGGAACTGTATCACAATTTTAACCAAGAGATTCGGAGTTCGTGGCCCTCACCCTCCCCATTACTCCTCTCCAATATATATAAAAAAAACAAGGAACTCTATCACAATTTGCAAGTGTATTGCTAAGTCTATGCTGCAGAAGATACACCATACATTTAGACAAAATTAAAATACTTAGTCGGCATGCTCAAGACTATCTCTAATCTAGCTTCTTGTATTAGAAACATTAAAATCTTGCGCATACACATCTAAACTGGACAAGGACAAATAACTAAACTAGACATGGAAAGAGAGTGACCAAGAAAAAGCTAGTAAACTAATATACTGAAAAGTGAAAACAAAAGATAAAAGACAAGAATAAACAAATAAATAGAAGGGGAAAAAAGTTCTTCACAGGGTACCTGAAGGAAACGCTCCAAACGTGCACTTGAATGTTCAGGGCCCTGGCCATCATAGCCATGGGGAAGCAACACAACAAGCCCAGTCTGCCGCAGCCACTTGGATTCACCGCTACTCAAGAATTGATCAAATATCACTTGAGCCCCATTTGAAAAATCACCAAATTGAGCTTCCCAGATTACCAACGAATTTGGATTTTCCATTGAGTAACCCAACTCAAATCCAAGAACACCAAACTCTGAAAGAGAACTGTTGGACAAGAAACGAAAGAACTGGTTAGGAGAAACTCATGCAATAAGAACAAAAAATGTTCAATCCATAGAAGATGTGTGACAGACATATTCCACTTATTACAATGCTCATAAGTGAGGAAATAAGGGGATGATTCCAGTGTTTTCAAAGCGAGAGGCGCATTCCAAGGCGACGACCTCTTGACTTGCCTCTAAGGCGAGAGCATAATAGGGCGCCCCTTAATTTCGAGGCCTATGATAAATAAATTTTAAAAATATATATAGCCTTTTATATAAAGTAATATCCTTAGACTATCAATTCTTCAAAAATCAAGATATACATCAAAACCATGTTAAAAAAGTTTTAAAACAAATTCCATAGGGATGAGATGATTGACAGACAAGGGAAGTAGGAGAGAAAAAGAGAGTTAGGTGGGTGGATTTAATTTGTATTTTTTAATTAAAATCTTTGAAGAGAGTTTTGATGTCTTCGATGGGTGGTTTTTTATTGAATTTTTTTTTTTAGAAAGTTGTTTTTTTCGATATTATAACTCAAAAGTAAAAATCTTAGTATTTCTTTTTATGTTTTTGTGGCTGAAGGGAACTTACACATGGTAGATAGAGGGACAGGTGGTAAATAGAGGGACTGCGCAACCATGAGAGAGAGACAGAGAATGACGGCTGTGGGTGTGAAAATTTTTCAAAACACCTTAGTTTTTAATTTATCTGGGTTTTAGCAAACTTTTGTCTGTGTTAAAGGCGTTGCCTCTGTCGCTTCACGCCTTGCTTAGGCAAAAAGAGGAAGGCGCACCCACAGGTGTGCGCCAGGACCCTGAGGCCGGGGCGAGCGCCGCCCCCCGGCCCCCCGCCCACCTGGATGATTCACAATAAGACTAGTGACAAATCATTTGTGAACTTAGATGTATCACAAAATATACAAAACCGTAAGAATACTCCAAAAAATCTATAGGAGGAAACATAATCCAAGCTGTCAGCTTCTTGTCCATAATTGAAGAAAATTAGGATGGATTTTGTATTGATTGCACAATCAGTCACATGGATACATGGTCGTAAAGGTTCAGGTTGATTTGCAATGCTTTTTTAAAGTAAAAAACAGAAAAAGACCAAGATGGGAACAGTAAAGAACTATAAGGTATTAGAGTTACTGTTATGAATAAATAAAAAGAAGGGAAACAAAATTTTCCACACATAAAAGACCTTTCAGCATGAAAAATGAGCCAAATTAAAAACCAATTGAAAGAAAAAAGTAAATATGAAACATAAAGATTCTATTAAATAACACAAATATAACAGCAAACACAAAAGATGCTTAATGATGGTAGGTAGGAAACGCCGACACGGTTAGTTGGATCAAACCAAAACTAAAATGATTCCATTGTTCTTAACGTGAACTTAAAGGCACAGAACAACCAGGATGTCATCACTCATCTCTGAAGTATTTGGTAGCATTTCTAACATTTCCTATGTTCTAATGACAGTTATATTTGGCGAACAACACAAAGAGAGGTTGCAGGTATGCAGACATATAGAGGATGTTTGTTTACGGGTTTGAGTCATGTTTTTGTACCATGCATAAAACTACCTCTACAAAACTAAGTACTTCGAACAAGGAGCAAACTCATGCATTAAACACAAGCTAAACAAACAACAAACACAGATTTCTTGAATTCACAAGCCAAACACCCTATAGTCTATAGAAACCATAATCACTTATCAATGAAAAGTTTCGCTTCCAATTGAAAAAAAAAAAAAAACCCTATAGGAACCATAATTAACTTTACCTGTTGCTTACAGTGAACATCTCCTCATCTTGGTTCATGATAACATGGTCTAGAGGACAATAGATCCCTCCTGTTTCTTGATCATGTACAACAGCATGGCGATGACTAAAAGTACCTCTCTCGACATCTTGGCCACTTAGTCTAACATGGTTACCTTCCACAAGCAAAGTGGCAAAAGCAAGTGCTTCACCAAGTGCCCAGTCAATGCCCTCTCCAGTTTCAATCATCTGAGCTCGTTGATCATAAACTTTTTTTACTGCTCTATGTGGCTTGAAACTATCTGGAAATTCAGTAATTGCTTTTCCAACATTCTTTAGTATCTCTGGTTTAACTCTGTACAAATCAATCAGATAATAAATTTTAGTGCAATGTTTTGTAAAGTGTGAAGGGCACAGAAGCAAGTCCGGGATTAAGCATGAATCATAATGAAAGCTTTCTTATTATCAAAAAAAATTAATGAAATAATGAAAAGTTTAAAAATGAAAGCTTTCTCTGAGAGATTTTTAAAAATAAAGGGATTCAAGCTATTTCCTTCCCATTTTGTTTTATAAGAAAGGGGGGGGAATGTTTTTTAAAAAAATGCTTCAAATTTGTGAGACGTGTGTGATGCTGCCTCACCTCCCCTGAGAGTGTTTCTTGCCTAAGCGTGCTTAAAAACATGCAAAAATTAGGCATATAAAGTCATGGTTGAGATAATCCTAGATTAAATGTTACCGTACCCAAATAACAAAAAATGTTACCATACCCAGTGTTCCGTACTCGTGAGAGCTGTTCAGGTGACTTGAAACCAGACCAATATGCAGAAAGCCAGTCCCTTCTCTTGGGGACATAATCTTTGCTAGCCAAAAATTCTTCATTAAGGATTTTATTAACCTTGTCACGTATTTTATCAATATCTTCCTGACTTACCTGCCCAGATTCCAAGAGCTTTTTCTGGTAGATCTGAAGAGAGTTAGGGTGATTCCTTATGACCTGTTGTCATTCAACTCAACTGTCAGCGTCAGATATCTAAGAGAATACAAGCTAATAACATAAATACATACTCAAGGTACAAAATTTGAGAAATTGAAAAATTGTACCGACTTGTTCAAGGTACAAAATAAAAGGAACCAAGGTCTGAGAGTTAAAAGTAATCATCAAAGCCAGAGACAGAAGAAGAGTTTGCAATGTTCATATTCTAAACACTTGAATAAAACAGGAAGTACTAACCTGATACATCTTAGGCTGTGTGAAGGATGGCTCATCAATCTCATTGTGCCCAAACCGACGATAACAAACCAAATCAACAACAACGTCTGAATGAAAGGTCTGGCGCCACTCAGCGGCAAGCTCACAAACATGGACAACTGCTTCCATGTCATCACCATTTACATGGAAGATGGGGGCATCCAAAGCTTTGGCAACATCTGTGCAATACTGTGATGATCGTCCCGACATGGGATCAGTGGTAAAAGCCACCTGATTGTTCACAACAATGTGGATTGTTCCTCCTGTGGTGTAGTTAGGAAGAGCACTAAGATGTAGGGTTTCATACACTACACCTTGTCCAGCAAAGCTACCATCGCCATGAATCAAAATACCCATGTTCTTAATCCTCTCAAGATCATTAGAGTAATATTGCTTTGCTCTAGTTTTCCCAACCACAACTGGATCAACAGCTTCCAAGTGACTTGGATTTGCAACAAGAGAAAGATGAATATGTTTTCCACCTCTAGTTGGTCGATCATAGGAAGTACCTAAATGATACTTGACATCACCAGTTCCTGTGTAGAGTCCAACTTCATCCACAGGCTTCGTACCACCACTAAACTCACTGAATATCTGCCTAAGAGGCTTTCGTACGACATTACCCAAAACATTTAATCTTCCTCTATGAGGCATTCCAATAACTATGCTCTCAACTCCAAGATCTGCTGCCCTATCAAACATCTCCTTCATGCCTGGAATTAAAGTCTCCCCACCTTCAAGCCCAAATCTTTTTGCCGTTGTCCATTTGGTGGCTAAGAAATTCTCAAACTGAGTACTCCATATAAGTCGATCAAGAATTACCTCCCGGCGCTGCCTATTGTACTGCATTGGTGTTGGGGTCTCAATCTTGTCTCTCAACCAATTACATTTATCACGATTTGCAATATGCATATATTCATATCCAACACTGCCACAGTATGCTTGCTCAAGACGGGTCAATATGGATCTCAGAGTTTGAACCGGACGATTTTCTGATAAAAAACCATACATCTTCCACACACCAAGGAAGAACTCCCTATCAAGATCAGCATCTGTAAATCCATAAAAAGCAGGATTGAGATCATCTGGGATTTCTCGTTCTTCCAAAGCCAAGGGATCCAACTTGGCTTTCATGTGACCATTAACCTGGTAAGCACGAACAAGTAACAATAAACGCATGCTTTCTTGAATTGTTTGGCCTGAAATACCAGGGGATGTTGCAGCCTGACCCACAAAATTTCTAAAGAAATTATCCCATGACTCATCAACACTATTAGGGTCAGTCTCCCAGGCCCTTTGAAGTTCTTCCAGGTAGACACTGCTTGTCCCATCTAGAAAGCTATCGGTTAGCCTGGAAAGAGGCACCGGGCGTGGTACTGGTGCAGCTTGTGCTTTAGATTTATAAATTGTAGAGTGAAAGTATCGATTCTGAGACGAAACAATTCGGGATCTTGTAGCATATGATCCTCCTTGTGACAAAGTTCTCCGGATGGCATTCTTTGCCAATGCAGAACTAGCTCTAAACCAAGCCATCGTTTTTGCTCAAAAAAAAAAACAACTCTCCCAAATTAAAATTTGTCAGGTTCAATACATACCTACCTGATGAGACGAAAAAAAAATCATTACAAAATTGGATCAAAGCACAGGAAAATATACAACAGAAACATCAATGAATAACCATAACATAAGAAAAATAGTTCATATAAAGCATCAAAAAGATAAAAATCGAATCTTTATAACCCCAATAGCCAAATAAACGATTATCATAAATATTTATACTTTGAGTCATGCAATCCCTCAATTCTCATTAATTCTTACAAAAGAAAAATCCTTACCCAAAAAAAAGACCTAAATAATACTTGGGGATAAGCAAAATGAACTACCAAAACGATGAAGAAAATTCAAAACCCTCAATTGCAGAAAAAGCAAAGCTGGATTTGTAAGCCTTGAGCCTTTTATTCCTCTATATTATATTCTTCATTTTTTTCCACCATTCTTTCCCCTTCAGCTTCCGTTGATTTTTTCCCCTTTTTAAAAAATTAGTCTTTGTGGTGGCCCCAAAATTATAATATAATTTTGTGTTATTTCCATGTATAAAAAAAAACCCTAGTCAAAAGTCTAAATCTACATTGGCTTTAGTGAATGGATAAAAAAATACCTTCTTCTATAGTAAAGAAACGAAAATTGTGTACGAGAAATCTCTAAAACTGATTAAAATTTCATGGTATGAATCCAGAATCAAAATAGAGAGAGAAATGGAATCTTACGAGAGAAATGGAAAGAGATCGAAAGCTTTTCTGATCCAACTCAGTGACTACAGTTTCTGGAAAATGGAGGCTTCAAATCTTCGTCTCTTTCGTTCGCATCATCGAAACAGCAAAACGCAGCAACTAGAATAAAGAAAACCCTGTAATAAATGAAAAATCAAATCCCGTAATTGAAGGATTTACTAATTAAAAACGGAGAAATTTGCAAAAAAATTACTAGAGGTGTAATAATTATAAAGAAATAATTTCTCTACTTACTAATTTCTAAAATATTTTTACTTTTTTTAAAAATTACTCTATTTTATTGTTTTTTTCATTCTTATTTTTAATAATTCTTTTTAGTTTTTTTTTTTTTTTTAATTCAATAAACTATTATCGATAATTTATTGAAATATTTTAATATTTTTTATTATAAATTTTAATGAATTTATTTTTATTTATATTTTTATCATTTTTTTTAGGTTCTATAAATTATTGAATTGTCAATAATTTATTGACACTGCTGTTTATTTAAAAAAAAAATCTAACATTTCAATAATTAGTATGTATAAATACGTAATTTCAATAATTATTTCATTCTAATTTAATTAATTAATTCCTAAACTTAATCAAGTATTAAAATTTGATCAGTAAAATTTTAATTTTATAAATTATACTTCTTAAAACATTAATTTATTTGTTGAAAAAATATTGATTTATTAATTATTATTATAAAATATTTGTAGAGTCATGCCTCCAAAGGCCACCACTCCGCTGAAACCATGTCCTTGACCTCGACCTTAAAATCCTCCTGAGGTTGGAATGAGTAGATATTTTCTAATCTTTTCTTTCTCCGGCTTCTAACATATTTAATTTATAGGGGCATAGACTCAAATGACACATTTTATAAAACTAATTCCCTAAATAGCACCTCTTTTCAAAATTCCCCAAATGACATTTTTTCTAATATAACAAAATTAATTTTCATTAAATTTACAAAAATGTCACTCATTTATTAATTCACTATATTTGTTCTCTTATTTATTATTTAGTGAATTAAAATATGAACTTTATTAATTCACTAAATTTTCTCTCTTAGTCAATAACTTAGTGAATTAAACTTTGAGTTTTATTAATTAAATAAAATTTCTCCCTTCATCAATAATTTATTAAACTAAATTACAACATATAATTGAGATCTTCATATTGATTTTAATTCAATAAGTAATTGAAGTTAATAAATTATTGAATAACGGTTTTGATTTTGCCTATAAAAAACACATAAAATCTCAAAGCTTTCCGCAAATAAAAATCACATTCATTTACACTAGTATGCAACATCAATAACCAATATTAGTGATTATAAACTTGAAATACAAAATAATATTTTCATAGAGTGGTACGATAGTATCAAGATTTTAATTCAATAATTTATTGAACTCAACGCATTAAATAATTGAATTATAAATCTCAACAGCAAGATCCATTTAAACCTATATACATCAACAATTCATTAAAATTTATAACAAACACAATAGTCCCTGAGTTTTGGGGGTCGTGTCTATTTGGTCCTTGCGTTTTCATTTTGTGTCTAAGTGGTCCCTGAGTTTTGAATGTTGTTTCTATTTGGTTCTTGCGTTTCCAATTTGTGTCTAAATGGTCCCTGAGTTTTGGATACTGTGTCTATTTAGTCCCTAGATTTTCAAGAACTATTATAAATAAGTTTAATTGATGCTTAATTTAACATATTCGTTAACTTCTTATCTTATTATTGACTTAATGCTGACATAACATGTTTAATTGGTCAAAATATGAAGATTGGAATAAATTTTTCATCAATCTAGGCCTAAAATTTGACATAATTATTAATCTCATGTCAATATTTTGATCAATTAAATATTTTATTCACCGTTAAGTCGATATTATGTTAATGAGTTAGCAAATTAAGAAAGAATGAAACTTATTTCTAATAATCCAGGGACTATTTAGACACAAATTGAAAACTCATGAACCAAATAGACACAATATTTAAAACTCAGGGACCAAATAGACACAAATTGAAACGCAGGGACCAAATAGACACAATATCCAAAACTCAGGGACCACTTATGTGACGACCCAACTTGATCAAACGAAGCCGGCTGCGGTTACGCAAGCGGAAATAAGTAGTTTAAGCCCAAAATAACTCTTTTATAAAAGATTGAAAAAATGACATATTATTGTGTAATCATCATGCCTATCTTACAATACAATTTATTCCTTGTTTTCATCGAGTTCCAATTCCTCATATACCCTCGAGTTTTCATAAAAACATGCTAAAAAGAAAAATTTGGGGCAGTAGGTTTTAAAATATCATACAAACATAATATATATAAAGTTTAGTCCAAAAAGTAAAGCAAACTATGCTAAACTTGACATCTAAACTTCCAAAACAAAGGCTAACTTGACACAAAGGGATCCAATCAAAAACTGCATTTTTAACGCAAACTAAAATCCACGCGTTTACAAGCTTTATCGAAAGGTGATATAGAGACCTTTGAGCATGACAATCGTGAAAAAAAAATGAATTTGAATAGTGAAGCATGACTTGTTAAAGTAAAGATCATAATGATATGCCCAAGTATGAATGGGGTGAATAGGGTTTTAAAAATTTATACAAACTTTATCAATCAATTATACAAAACATTGCAATTAAGATTACTCAAATTAATTGGACTTTTTAATCTCAAACAATATAAATGAAATTTATACTAAATTTCATTTTTAGCAAAGTAAGCAAAATGATATCATCATAGAAAGTATTTTATCACAATTAACTTCTAACCATTTAATTATGCTTGGGTAAATCCTATAGGCCACAATGATCATATGATATGCATGAGTGGCATGTATAAAATGAGATGGATTAAACATTCTTTTCAACAACAAAGTTATATAACAAGACTTAGAATCAACAAGTATAAATAAAACCACTTTTCAAAAACCGGCGTATGACACAATCTTTGCTAACATAATGTTCAAGTCTCGCATATTCACATGGTTCGTCTTCACAACTATTGATCGAGCATAAATATGGTGTATCAAGTATACATAATCATGGCCCCAAATATGAAACTCATTCTTGGGCTATGAACATAGTAATAGTAAGCCAAATAGGCATGCTAAATTAAACAACTGGCCAAAAACAATGATTCTAGTTTAGGCTATCTAACTTTTTGCCCCTTTAACCAAAATCTGGAAACATTACTACTTCTAGTTAATTTACTTTCTTCCAAACATTACCAGCCAATCCCATAATTCACAAATACTCATAACCTCAACTCCATTCCCAATATAATTGAAGAGAAGCGAAACACCACACACATTACCCCTGGATTCTTTTGTTCTTACCTTCAAAGTTGGCTCCACGTATATCCGCTTGTCTATGGCCTACAACATGTTAATACAAAAATGTTTAGGCTAATATAAACATTACAAATCAGCCAATACAACCACAATTAACCTCGAACCATTAGTGACTAAATCGCCAAAACTAGTTGATAAGGGATGCCATTTTCGGTCAAACAAAAAGAACATGTGATATTTACATTGGATTGATGCTATAAGGTGATTTCCTTGTTAAAATATATATATATATATATATATATATATATATATATATATATATATATAAACACCCAAATGCTCCAGAATTTATAACACTTGAGAATCAACAAAGAAACACCCAAAACTAGTTAAATTTAAAACTAGCTATTTGGCCAATTTTTGAGATTCTATTAAAATTCATTTCTCTTCCTTTCCAAGTTGTTTTTCATACATTTATAATCATATATTACCCTTAACTTCCAGAAATAAGAAACTAAAAATATTATTAATGAAATCCAAAAAATCAAAGAATAACAAAAGCTTCAAGAACCTCCATTAATGGAGTTTTGTAAGAAAAATTTAAAGCTACTTTGTCCTTTACCTTGTAATGAAACTTAAGAGATAAAACATAAGGTTCATAACATCAATTAACTCACCATTTCCAGAAATTTATAAAGAGACCACAAGTTTCTAAACCTTAAACATCAAACAAATGGAATTCCAACACCTCCATGGAAAACCTAAGCGATTTGAACTTTAGGGTGAGAGCTTACCTTTGATCCTTAGTAGTTTCCACCAAATTCTTATGTAAATCTTCCTAGGATGATGATTCCAACATGAATCAAGCAAAGCCCCTTCAAATTGACCCAAGAATCCAAGAGAAGATAATGGGAAAAGATGGAAAATTTTGGAGAGAGAATGGAGGCGCGGTGGAAGGAGGAGGAAAACAATTTTTTTTTCTCTTTTCTTTTTATTTATACTTCCAATATATTAATATAAGAATATATCTAATTTCTCTAATGTCTTCCAACCCTTCAAATTGCCTTGAAGTCATCCCACCTCTTAATTTTATTTTAAGCTAATTCCTAATTTTTCCTATTTTTCATTTAATTCAAAATTAAGAAATTTCCATTTAGCCCTTTTTCAACTTAAGCTGGTTAAACTAACTATGGTTAACCTTAAAAATCAAATAATTCAATAAATAACCTTCCAAATAATTTAATAAATTAATTTAAATCCAATCTTCTAAAATCAATATCAGGCACGTTTGAAAAGTCAGATTGACTCGATTCCAAAACTCGCTGGACTCAATTATAATTTTCCCAAAAAATTAAAAAGGACTATCATATTGTGTTCTCGATTTGGCCTATTAACATTTTTACTTTTTTGTTATCATCAAATTAATATATAAGATTAATTGGCTTGAAAGCAACACCGCAAAGAAAGATTCAATAACCTATGTTCAGGTATAAATCAAATAACTTTAATCATAATTTAAATTATACATTATAATTTAATTCACTAAATTATTCCCTTTTATTCACTACATTATTGAATTAAAAACAATTTTAGAAATCCCAAAATGTACAAAGTTTATAAACTTTAATTCACTAAATTATTCTCTTTAATTCACTAAATCATTCTATTTAATTCACTAAATTATTGAAGTTAAAATCAATACTCAGTTATTCACCAAATTATACATTATAATTTAATTCACTAAATTATTCCCTTTAATTCACTAAATTATTGAATTAAAATCAATATTAGGTATCCCAAATGTACATTTAAATTTAATTCACTAAATTATTCCCTTTAATTCACTAAGATATTCTCTTTAATTCACTAAATTATTCAATTAAAATCAATATTAGGTATCCCAAATGTATATTTAAATTTAATTCACTAAATTATTCCCTTTAATTCACTAAAATATTCTCTTTAATTCACTAAATTATTCCCTTTAATTCATTAAGATATTCTCTTTAATTCACTAAATTATTCAATTAAAATCAATATTAGGTATCCCAAATGTATATTTAAATTTAATTCACTAAATTATTCCCTTTAATTCACTAAAATATTCTCTTTAATTCACTAAATTATTCAATTAAAATCAATATTAGGTATCCCAAATTTACATTATAATTTAATTCACTAACTTATTCCCTTTAATTCACTAAATTATTGAATTAAAATCAATTTTAGGCATCCCAAATATACATTATAATTTAATTCACTAAATTATTCACTTTAATTCACTAAATTATTGAATTAATCCATTTAATTCAATAATTTATTGAATTAAAATCATAACTAAAAAAGTAAGATATTGAATAATAGCATTAACAACATATTACAAGCTAAAGAGGAAATGAAGAGAATCAATCTTTGATGAAACTGACGAGTCATTTTTAAAGGAAAAAAAAGGATAAATATTGTAAACTAACCTATTGATTAGGAGGGAAAATTTAGTGAATTAATAAATGAGTGGCATTTTTGTAAATTTAGTGAATTAATAAATGAATGACATTTTTGTAAATTTAACAAAATAATTAATTTTGTTATATTTGAAAAAATGTCATTTGGGGGATTTTTTAAAACTTAAGCTATTTAAGACATTAACACTAATAAAAGTATCATTATAGGTAAATTCTCTAATTTATATAGGATTAATTTTAATATTGTATAAAATTTAAAAGTCAATTACTCAAATGGTGTAATGTTTTTTTATTCTTTAAGAAATATTCCTATCGTGTTCTCCAAGCTTCACATTAAAGAAACATCCAAAATGGAAAAAAAAATAGATACTATAAATGGTCAAAATGGAAATTATATAAAACTGTTTACCCTAAATTTAAAAAAAAGAAAATCAGGCAAAGATTACAAAATTAGAAAAGGATTGATAATTACCTTAGTAACAGATAAAAACTTTCTTTAAAATCTCAATTTGTTAAGAATTAATTTAGATAATTCACAATCCACTTCCGAAATTGGGTCGTGGTTATCCATGTAATTGTGGGAGGGGGGGACTCGAACAACTTCTTAAGAAGAGAGCAACTGTGGTCACTTGAACTATACTTGTGTTGGCAATTATTGTTGAGCAGCTCTAAAAAACCCCATTAAAAAAACAAACGAATATATTTAAATCTGCTCAAATATGAACTAATTTTGTTGTCGCAAGAAAAATGGTTGGAAGCTAATCAAACAGGCCAACTTCGTGTTAATAATGTTCAGACTTCCAATAGGTGATTATCACATTTCTCAGGAGTAGTGGGTCGACAGTTCTGGGCCTTGTGCGTTCATCTGATTCACGCGTCTTGTTTGAATGAGTTTGATTATTTTACGTCTCTTCAGTTATTTTACATGTGAACGCTTAGTTTTTATCAAATTTCACCCATAAGGCCATAACCAATTTGATATATTCACTTTTATTAATTCAATAAATATCATTATAAAACAACAATAAATTTAAAAAAATCTACAATTTATACTCGTGTTTTTTTTAGAGAAATTTCAGTCAGTAACACTTTTTTTCATCATATTTTTATAATAATAAAATTTTGATTTATATTAAAAATAGTTTTTTTTGTTTCACTGTTTTTTTTTCTAATATACAATAATAAATCTTATTGTTATTCTTTATAATGGTTAATGGGAATTTAAATTAAAATTCAATCATTTTCAATTTTACTATATTGATAAATTTATTAATTAATAATTTTTTTTATTAAATAATAAATAACAAATATCGATTTTTCAATTTTCAATTTTTTTAAAAAATGATATTAATTATAAGGGATAAATGCAAAATACATCCCTACACTTTGAGTTATTATTAGGCCATGTTTACTTGGAAGGAATGAGAATCAATGAATGAGAATGAGATTATTTCATTTTCATTGATCTTGCTTACCTAAAACTTTGAATGAGAATGAGATTGTGGGACCCACACAATTTAGCAATCTCATTCCCAATTTTCAAATAATTTCATTCCCTCATACAAGTTCATCAATCACATTCTCATTCCTTATTTTGTGGGTCCACCAACTTTTATATTTTATTAATTTTCTTTTCTCTCTACTTTTTGTGGGTCCCACAAGAAATAATACTTCATTCTCATCCTAAGACTCTAGTAAACAACATCAATGATAATTATTTTCATTCCGATTCCAAAATTTTTTTTAGTAAACACAATCAAAGAAATCTTATTCTCATTCCATAATTTTTCATTCTGATTGATTTTCATTCCGATTCATTCTCATTCTCGCTAAGTAAACGAGGCCTTAAATCAAACCCCTGCACTTTTTTTTTGTCATAAAATACCTCTGCACTTTAACAAAATTGCAAATCACACCCTTCAATCGATTAGCTTTAACAAAATTTAGACAAATTTATACTATACACATACCACGTGTTCCAAAACCATTAAAAGTTTTGAAAAAAATTTGAACACTTGAGTGTGATGTATAGGTTTTACATCTAATTAGCATAAGAGTTTATTCTAAAATTCTACACATCTGTCAATTTTTTTTTTGTTATTTTTCATGATATCATAATACATGACATACGTGGGATATAAATATATCTCAATTTCGTTAAAACTAATCAATTGAAGGGTGTGATTTGCAATTTTACTAAAGCACAGGGGTATTTTATGACAAAAAAAAGTGCAGGGAACAATAACCCAAAATACAGTGGTGTATTTTGCATTTATCCATCCCTAATTATAATGACTATTAAAAAAGTGTCATTTCTTAAAATAACACTATTTTTTTTTCATACATCTATATATAATTTACCTGATTTACAGGTCACACCCTTATGGTCTATAAATGATTTTAAACACTCATACCATTTGTAAAATTATAAATTATACGCTTATACCAATTAGTTTTAATGAATTTGTAAAATAAATCATTATTAACAAGGTGTAAAACCTACCATTCACACTCATCTGTTAATTTTTTTTAATTGTGTCTAATAGAATTGAAATACATAATAGATAACAATCATGTATACCAATTCAATAAAATAAACTAGTAGAGGGATATGGTTTGGAATTTTATAAACTGCAAAAATATTTAAATATCATATTTTTTTATTATAATTAAATTAGGGGGGAGAGACTCAAATCTTCGACTTCATGGGAAGAGAGTAAGTGTCTGACTAGTTGAGCTATGATCGGATTGACATTTAAATATCAAATTTAAACCATAGGAATGTTACAAATCCGTTAAACCACATCAATGTAATTCACAAGTATCCCCTATTTTTAATAAGGGTAAAATGCAAATGACACCCCAGAGGTTTTGGCCAAATGCATGAACACCTCTAGTGGTTTGAAAATGGGAAATCGCACCCTTTTAGTTCCAAATTATTTCAATGACATTCCTCCCCTCTAACATCATTAACTTTCTTTTAGTCATAACTTCTTCATTTGAACTTCGATTTGAATGATTCAAGATGTTTTGAAATCATCATTTTGAACTCTACATTATTGTCAACAAATAAAAAAGTTTATTATTCACCATATTAGATATGATTGAAGCCATTAACACCTTTAGCTAATAATGATTTAGAAGTTTTCAAATGACCATAACATTAAGTCCGAAATGAGCATTCCAAAACATCTTGAATCATTCAAATCGGAGTTCAAACAAAAAAGTTATGACTAAAAGAATGTCTACAACATTGGAGGGGACGGGTCCCATTGGCATAATTTAAAATTACCGGGTGTGATTTATCATTTTTAATCTACAAAGCTATTCATGCATTTAACTAAAACTACATGGGCGTTACTTACGATATACTCTTTTAATAATAATCATTTGTGCATGTAAATACTTTCAACGTGGCATTTCCGAACACTAAGACATAGAAACACAAACGCCACCAAGGACGTCCTAATAATCCAATAATCGAACATTAAGGCAACAAAAGCGGGAGAAGAGAAATCGACTTGAATCAACGTACTACAATTTTTTTCCATTTGGTGTTAATCATATGAAAATCATAATTACAATTTTTTTTAAAGGGAAGCAAGGAAAGACACTTTAAACTTTATAATGTCATAAATCTCCGTCACAGTCGTTGCCGTGTTTTCAAAAATCTTGTAGTTTCTCTCCCACCAAATTTTCTAAGGAATAACTTTTTCCACCATATCCCAAAGCCATTTCACTTTCTTTAAGGGAGTGTCCAAAATGGAGAGAATGCAAATTGTTTTTAGAATTATCTAAGAAACACCAATTCAAGTTGAAAGTATTCAAGGCCATGATAATTCAACAAAATAATTATCGATAATAATAAAACGAAGCCAACAAGATTCCAGGGCTTTAACCTCGTTCCAAAGTAACAACCAATATGAGCAATCATATAAAATAGTAAACAATATATCAGTCATTTCAATTACACAAGGGCGTCAAAAGGGTCCTTATAATCCCGATTACAGAGCACGTGATGCAGAGACCAAACATTCTTCCTTGTGTGTAAAGGAAGCTTAATCCTGAACTGATTATCTATCTACATCAATGCAAGTAAACTTGAAAAGTCCTAAATCTCAAACTTCAATTTATATATATAAAGAAAGAAAGAAAGGAAAATGAAACTGTCTTGCCAAAATAGAGAATGAAAAATAACATTAAAACACACTATTAACGATTCACAGAAGCAACAACCGGGATAGATGAACAAGCCCATCATAACATCATTAGGCTTTCGTTTCATTCCCAGAAGGTGCCATCATCACCAAGAGCGCTGTCACTCTTTCAATCCATTTGGGTATCTAATGCCATTTTACGAGCCACAGCAAGCTGACTTTTGGGCAGGTTGACTATCGCTGGCTCCTGCGTCCGGCTTGTTTATCTTGATTGTATTAGGCTGCATGATAAACGGATCTCATTCACATTTTTAATAAAGATTTTACTTGATGACACAAATTTTTCGCACAAGGGTAAAGAAAATCCAAAGTAATCAAGAAATAAAAACTATCTCGAGGCTTCATGACAAACAGATCTCATCCACATTTTTTATAAAGGTTCTATTTCGTGACACGCAAGGGTAAAGAAAATTCTGAAGTAATTAAGAAATTTTCAAAAAAAAAGTGGATACCTCTGCCTTTGAATCGGTATCTGAAAGCCTTTGCTTAATGTCCCTGCCAATTGAAAAGAAAACCTCCTCTACATTCATGTTTGTCTTTGCACTCTGCAGGAAATATTCTTTGAATGCAAGTACTAAGAAACACAAATAAAGAAATAGAGAAAACTCTAATTTGTTGTGATCTTGGAGCATCTCCGGACTTACAGTTTCAAAGAATTTGATACCATACTCATCTGCAAGAGCTTGACCTTTCGAAGTAGGCACGGCCTATAATAAAATAGAAAAGGAAGGGTGTCAGAGAAACAAAAATAACAAAAACTGTGAAATCCAACCTGATTCCCAATTCTTTAATACTTTTGAGAAGGCCTAATATGAGTGAGCCTTAAATGCAGTTGCATTGTAACTTCTTCAAACTACAATTCTTCTGTAATCTGTGCCAAACATGATCAAAAACAAGGTTGAGAGCCATTGAGTAATAATGAAATGCTTACCCTTTTACTTTCATCCATATCGGCCTTGTTTCCTACCAGTATCTTGTTTACATTGTCAGAAGCATGTTGTTCAATATTGCGAATCCAATTCCTAATGTCTGAAAAAGAGGTAAACTTCATAATAGATAATCATAAAAGCAATTAGGGATTGAAGCTCAAAGAGTATAACATCCTGACTTTGAGGAAGCGATAATTAACGATTACATAATTAATTTCACAAGTAAAAGAAATAAGAATTTGAATGAACAAATATGATTTATAAAAGGCGAGCATTCCAGTGGCAAATCAAGTATATGATACAAAGCCAGAGAACTTACTGTTGAAAGATGACTCATCAGTGACATCATATACCAGCAGAATACCCATGGCTCCACGATAGTAAGCTACAAGATAACAAACAAATTACATCACAGATTCAAACTCCGCGAATGAAAATTGAAGACAGAATAAAGTTTTCACTTCAATAAAATCCTAACATGATTTTAGGGTATGGAAGTTGAGATACGTTAGTCTCAAAAGTAGTGTAGTCAAGTCACGACATTTGAGAACTAGAAGTGGAGATGTCGGTTAAAAACATTATTTGGGAAATTTGGCTTGAAAGAAATCAGAGGATTTTCCAGTAGAAGGCTAAAACCACCATTGAAATGTGAGATCTCATTTTCTACATAATGACTTCATTTGCTTCTCACTTACGTAATATTCTTGTAATTATGATTTTCACTGATTTACGCTGGCTGGAATAACTTTTGCAATCCTTTGACCCTAGGTTTCTCTTTCTCATCACCCTCAAAAGTGGAGTGACTTACTACTACTTCTCCATACATTTTAACTAAAAAAATGAATATTTGAATCAAACAATTTTCTTAAATATCTAGTTTTCAGCTTTAATGTACTTCAAATTATTACAAAATTTGATGTCATACAGTTAGATGATGATTCTCTTTAATCCAGTAAAGGCAGGACCTGTGACCGACCTATTACAAAATCAAGGAAATTTTTTTATCAATGATCAGATAAGTACCAGTTGTGATGGTCCGAAAGCGCTCCTGGCCAGCGGTATCCCAGATTTGCAATTTGATCCTCTTCCCATCAAGCTCAATGGTTCTTATCTTAAAATCGATACTGTCATAAGACGAGCATTACTGATGTTAAAGAGATGCATTGATATAGAGCTTACAAACCCCAATTATTCTCAAGCAACTCATAAAATTTCTTATACATAGCAATCATGTCATTCACAGAATCACATTGTTACCAATATAAAAAAAATGTCAAACCGGCTTTTTTATAATCATTCCAAACCAATCAACTCTTGTACCTCGATTCAGCTAATATTTCCAACTGTGATCATTACTAAACCTTTCGATAACTATGATTCCAAATCGATATGATGCTAAAGTGTTTCAAAGTGCAAGCTTCAAGGGTACACAAGCAACTAACCCAATAGTGGTGATAAAACTGGTCGTGAAAGAACCATCAGAGAAACGCAGAAGCAGACAACTCTTTCCCACACCTGCAAAACAATTTAATGGAAAAGACTTAGGTGAAGACTAGCTAGTATGCCAAATGGACAGACTTCCATATCTATCACACAAAATCCATAGGAATCACATAAGTAAACCAGCTTTTATTTAATGGAAGAAAAACTAGATTTTTGTTATATATCTACTAGCTCTACACAATAAAGCACCTGACTCAGCAAAAGGCAGAAAAACACAAATAAGCATAAAACTCTGGTATCGTGCGAAATACTTTGTTAATTAAATGAGAGAGTAATGTTCCAATCATCTCCAATCAAACAAAAATCTCCTTGAATTGAAAAAATAAACAGAAAAACAGAAAGAAAGAAAAAAAAGACTTTGTTCTATATAAGGATGATCCCGCGCACATTAAGCATCAGAAAGATCACAGCACCTATAACTACGTCTACAAAGTTATTGCACACAGAACCAAGGTCCAATCCCCCATAAATTGAAAGGAAAAAAAATATATAATTCCAGATAGCGAAGAGAATACGAAAGAACGACTATTTTCAGATCAAAGCTCAAATCGAGAACATGAAATACCATTTCTCCCACCGAAACCACATTCAAAATAGAGAAACACGTCAGATCTCCAACAGTAACATACATTTCAATTTCCTTCATTTTCTCAGAAACCAAACATAAATCACAGACAAGATTTTTCAAATCTTAAGAAGCTAACCGCTATCGCCAATAAGCAAAAGCTTAATGAGGTAATCGTAATCAGCACGAGCCCTAGCCGGTGGTGCCGCCATCGATTTCAAGTAATTTTGAACGAAATCGATTCCGTTATGGAGCCTGGAAAAGAGACGAAAAATCAAAATACGATTTCCTGCGTAGAATTAGACGATAGCTCCATAAAAAAGATCGGAAAAACAGAGAGAGAGAGCGAGAGAGAGAGACACCTTAACGAAGATTAGTAAGTCGTCGGCGACATCGAGGAGAGAGAGAGAGAGAGAGAGAGAGAGAGAGAGAGAGATGAAAACAGATAGTCTGATTTCGCGCGGAGAATGAGATTGGTTGATTCAGACTTTTCCTCTGCGTTTAATTTCATCTACCAATCTTGAATCTCTGATCATTTACTTTGTTAACCTACACTCGCCTCCACTAGATTGGACCCTTTTTTTTTTTTTTTTTTAAATAAGGTTTTAAAAAACATAAAAATAAAAATTCAGCTTTTTTATATTTGAAAAATATGAATATTTCCAACCAACTAAAAACTAAAGTCAAATTATGAATTTATTGTTTTGGTTGCTTTCTCACTTGTTTCTACTTGTTATTTAAATATAAATAGTTTGATATTTAAACTATGGAATGATTAGATTTCGGTTTGGATATGGTTTGTTTGAGGTGTTTTAGTTTTTAGGTTAAACTAGTCTATAACACGTGCGTTGCACGTGATCTTATAGCTTTTATTATTAAATATTATTATATGATTTAAAGATATAATTTATTTATTTCGTAAGAAGAAAATTTACATTACTTTTTTTTTCAACATTTTTATAATGTGCATATTTTCTTATCCAAACAAATAAACGAATTGTTTCATTATTTTAGTTTATGAGAGAAGTTTGGAGTGAATCTTGTCAAGAATTATCAATAACTAAGTGTTAGCTACACATTTTTAGAGAGTAATTTATCTAAGAATATAAACAACATAAAAATTAATCCATTTGAAGTAAATTTGTTGAGCAAGAAATTAAAAGAACATATTTCATAACCCAAATGTTAGCATCTAAAAATAATTTTTTAAAAAAAGAGCTATATATCGAGAAAAAAGAAGAAGCAAGATGTCTTATTCTTCTTCGAATTGAGCAAGATTCAATCCAACAACGAATGTAGCCACACATGTTGATTCTTGCCATGAATAATATAGGAATTGAAATCCTCCATCCTAATTCTTCATAGTTAATATAATATACTAACTATGAAAATGTGAAAAGGCCTCCAAAAATTACAACAAACCAATAAATACCGATGAATATATATACTTGTAAACAACGGAAAATTATAAACTTGCGTATGGAAAAAAAAAGGGTACGTGAATATATCCTACACTACGACGACATATAATTCCTTCCCTCCTCCAACCGTGAGACAAATACGTTTACATCGTTTAAAATGGGTCCTCTCTATTAGTTTTTCAAGAGAAATCTCATATTCTAATTCACATGAAAACGACCCATTTTAAATCTTGTATCCTATGTTTTCTTTTATCCGGATTTGCTCCAAGCGAAGATATAGTGGGTAAATTAGGAAATTTGGAAGTTTATAAAATGGTAAATTTGTCGATCAAGATTCACAGAGAAGTTGTCGTTTTGTTTCTCAATGTGCTGCACTGAAGGCTCTATCTTTGGTTTAGCTAATAAAAAATTAATCGGTGTCATCCAACAACCAAATAATAACAATAGATGACAAAAAAAATCCCCTGCCCCACCCCTCCGGATTATCTAAGATAAATACGCAAAAAGTGAATTGAAATTTCATGTATGGATTAGATAATTTTCATAAAACTTAATTTACAATTTTCTAAAAGTAAAAATAGGAAAAATGAAAGTAAAGCGGGCGAAAAACTAATAATCAAATATGAATTAAATTACCTCTTTAAATCTTCCATGTATTGTGAAGTTCGAAACACACCTTAGATTTGACCCCCGTCTTTCACCGAAAATCTCCTACATATTAAAAAAATCGTCTTCAAATATTATCACAAAAAATGACTACCTTCTTCAAAACCCATCTGATTTGTCTCCCTTGTGTTGTGTCCATCATATTAACAAACAACAATTTTGAATGCATTTGCCAAAAAGAATCATTGGGAAGGTAATATGTCGTATGAGTTTTCAAAGCAATTTTGAATGCTTTGGCTAAAATGAAGCATTGAGAAGTGTGAAGGTTTCTCATGAGTTTTCCATCAATAAAGAATGTAAAGCCGTACATATAAATTAATTGAACCTTGCTCATCCAAATTTCTATTGCATGCACTATTTCTCATACAATAAATTAAAGAGGGGTAAAAATGGAAGTGAGAGATTCTCCACCATTCTCCTTTTTTAATATATTAAAATTAAAGTGCAATGAGTATAATTTAACAACTCAAAATATATTTTAAATTTTGATAGAAAAATAAAATTAGACAAATGTTTAATAAAGTCAAATATGTAATGATATTCCTTTAACAAAAAATAATTATGTGGATGAAGTTTTCTATTTATCAAAAAATATAGTAAAATAATTAACTAAAATTAATTACGTATATTGAAACAAAAGTTAAATTTATATCCTTTCAAAAAAAAGTAATATTAAATAAGAAATTAATTAAAAGTATATTAAAATAAATAATAAAAAAAACATATATATTTAATAGGGGCCAAAAGGGGAAATCAAAAGTTTCTCCCCTAAACCCTATCAAAAAAATATAGTAAAATAATTAACTAAAATTAATTACGTATATTGAAACAAAAAGTTAAATTCATATCCTTTCAAAAAAAAGTAATATTAAATAAGAAATTAACTAAAAGTATATTAAAATAAATAAAAAAACATTATATTTAATAGGGGAAAAGGGAAATCAAAGTTTTTGCTGCCCTTTGAGTTGTTATTTATAGATTATACCGAATGTCCCTTCTATAACGGTTAGTTTTATTTTTATCTTTTTCTTAACTAGTAATTTTCGTTAAGTTTTGAAACTTATAAATGTTTAAGGTTAAAATTAAAACATGCTACATTTTTTATATTTTACCTAGGAATAAAATTTTCTTTTCATTGATTAAATTCATCTTTTCATGTCTAACAACGTAATTGTTCTTATTAACGTTTTTTTTTAAAGTTAACCATGACAGTCAAAGACTTAGATGTCGATATTGTGTCGATGGTAATGTAGACACGTAGTGACATGACAATAAGGTTTCAAATAATAATTATGAAACATAAATTAAATTTTGATAAAAATTATGATAATATTCTTACTTATAGAAAATAGGTCACTACATTTGATTTTTAAGAGTTATATTACATTTAAGGGTAAATAGCAAATAACACCCCTATGGTTTCGATCAATTCATGAAAAGCCCATATACTTTAAAAATGGCAAATCACACTCTTGTAGTTCCAAATTATGCCAATAAGACCATCCCTTCCAACATTGTAAGTTTTTTTAATCCATAATTTCTTCGTTTAAACTCTGATTTGAATGATTCAAGATGTTTTGAAACGCTCATTTCGAGCTCTATGTTATGGTCACTTCAAAACTTCAAAATCGTCAATAAATAAAAAAGAGTTTATTATCATCAAAATATTAAGTATGATTGAAGCCATTAACCCCTTTGTTTATTGATAATTTAAAAGTTTTCAAGTGACCGTAACATAGAGCCTGAAATAATGATTCGAAAATATCTTGAATCATTCAAATCGGAGTTCAAACGAAAAAGTTATGGCTAAAAGAACGTTTACAACGTTTGGGGGGGTCTTATTGACATAATATGAAACTATATGAAACTACATGAGTGTGATTTGTCATTTTTAAACTACATGGGCTATGCAAGAATTTTACCGAATGCACAAAGGTGTTATTTACAATTTACCCTACATTTGGGTCTCGCAAATAGACTAGTTTTATTTTAAAGGAATTATTGAAAGAGCATTAAAATATGTAATTATTTATTTTTTTTGATAATAAAAAATAGGGGCATTTTCAAATCTAGCAAAATTTTTAGTAATATTTGTAAAAATACAAGCTCAAAAAAATATTTACAAATATAGCAAATTTTGATCGAGTTTATCACTGATAAATATTGAATTATATATTTTTACATTATGTTCATCACTGATAAACACATAAATAATTGATAATCACTGATAAACATAATAAAAATTGTTATATTTACAAATACTTTTTTGAGTTGATATTTTTACAAATATTGCATAAAAATCTGTCACCCAATGAAATTTCCCTAAAAAATATGTAATTATTTATCTAGCACAAACTTATTTTTTTGTCAAGATAGCATATTGTTTCTATTTCAATACTGTGACGACCCGACTTGTAAAACAAGTTTAGGGCGCGAGTACGCAAAGCGGAAGCTAAGACCCTCATATTTAGTTAAAAATATATGACAAAACAATAAAAATTTGGACATGAAGTATACGTAAATTCTTATAAACCTGCTTAAAACTCAAACTCGACTTGTCGGCCATTTCAAAATGTCAAGTATAATTCAAAACATAAAGTAAAAGGTGCACCAGAAATGAGTTATTACAAACCAGGTAAAAACTACATAAATATTTACAAAAAGTTCATAAATCGCTCGAGCCGTGGCTCCCTTATATGTCACACTTCCCCATTTTTCATCAAACCTTTGTTCAAGCCAATACCACATTCCATTCACTTATCGAGTCACTATCATTTATCGATAAACTTTCCCCATCTCATACACACATTTCAAAAGAAATTAACTAAGTATGAATGCATAGTAATCATCAAAACCTAAATATGTATGCTTGTGCAAACTCACAACTTTTCAAGTTCAAGGTCAAGTCAAACCGATACCAATTTTCCATTTCATAATTTCCCATTTCACATTCCTCGCGTCTCACTACGCACATACACAAACTTTCACATATAACACTCGAGCCGTAGCTCACTTTATTCTTTAGGTTATCGTAATAACCAATCTAGCATCTAGGCCATCCACCACACAACACCTCGGAGCTACACAATATTCGCCACGGTAACCACATGTAACGTCCCACAACCACTCACCATTACATGGGTTATGACCCCATGGCTATGCAACAAACGAATGATATGCATGAATGAGATGAAATGTAAATGAACATGTTTTCTTTGTAAATTCTCATCGAATACAAACTTTAGCATAACGGGTTCAAGTAGGATAATCCTCCAATCAGCATATTACTCAATCCTTTCTCATAACACTTTCAAAGAGTACACTAAGCATAGAATAAATGAATATAAAATCCAATTCAGTATATAACTCGATCTTTAACTTGACACATGTATAAATGCAAATAAAACATATAAGAATAGCTCAGGTTATAAGTGAATGCAAAAATGGTTCAAGGTATTTCCTATTTTCCGAATTCTTGACAACTTGTCAAGTTTTAGCTCATATCTTCCATTTCTTTCACAACCTCCATTCTCTTCTAATTCAAGGACCAAAGTAACCTCAATTCCAACCATGACAAGTTCAAAGTTCATCTCACACCATTTCACTAACACCACAACAACACCACCATCACCACTTTGATTCTTTTTGTTCTCACTTTCACAAATAGGCTCTCAATTAGCTTGCTCTTGCCCTTACCCTACATCAAACATTCCAAGCATATTTAGATTCAAAGTGAAACATTTATCTCAGTCCAGTATAAACAAAACACAACCCAAACCCGGCTAGTGGAAAAAGTTCAAAAAACTAGTCAAATTAAGGTGCAATTTTCGGCCAAGTGGAAATTTATCAAAATTTATTAGGTTGATCTTCCAATGTGTTTTTCATGTATAATATATACAAATAATCACCCAAAAATTTCAGAATTGATAACTTTTCAAAATTAATCAAGAAAACCCAAAACTAGCTAAGTTTAAAACTAGTATTTTGGCCAAATTTGAGAATCTTAAAAAAAAAAAAATCATTTCCTTACTCTTCCAAGTTGTTTTTCATGTGAGATCTATATATTTAGGCATACATAAGTTCCAGAATTTAGAGTTTTTAAGTAAAAGCCAAAAAAAACCCAAAAATTGAAAAACTAAAAGCTTGAAAAAACCATCATTAATGGAGGTTTTGAAAGCTTACACCCAACCATGGCTCCATCATCTTCTTTCTTAAATAGGTGGAACCTAAAGCTTGAATTCATCATTTGAAAATAGAATTCCAGAATTTAAAAAATGAAAGGAAACCAACACCCAAGTGATTAAAAAACATTAACTAAGAACAACCCAAAATCTCCATGGAAAAACCTAGAAAAGTTTGAGCTCTTGAAATTAAATCTTACCTTTACAGCTTTCTAAACCAATAGATTCTTGCTTCAATCTTCCTAAAATGATGCTTCTCTCACAAATCAACAAAAAACCCTTTGATTTAATCAAGTTTCATGAAGAATTGAGAAACTAGAAATCCACCTCTTGGAGAGGAATATGGCTCACGGTGGGGAAGAAGAAGAAGATAAATGAATTTTCATTCTTTTTCCTTTTTTTAAAAAAATTCTAACTTAAATAATTAAGAGTAGCTGAAACTAAAAGTTGGATATTTGCATTAAGGTCCCTCCACCTCTTCACCTAACAACAAAAACCCCTCCACTCAAAACTTTGCCAACTAGTCCCCACTTTAAGTTTATTTACTAACTCACCTTCTCCTTAACTAACCATGGTTAAAAGCTTTTCTTTTAAACAAATCTTCCACCCTTAATTAATTTTAACCATGATTAACCACCAAATTACAAATAGAAAATAATTTCTAAAATGCTTATCATTTAAGTAAAATTTTAATTCACTACTTTTAAAAACCCAGGGCCTTACGAATACATTATCAAAAGGTTGATATTTTTCTATAAATTTTTTTAGACTAAATAAATAATTATCATTTAATTGGGTTTTTAGGAACTAAAACTCTATATTATTATAAATTATTTTTTAATTTAATTTTGATATAATTTATTGTTTTGATTTCAATAAATTATTGAAAAAAAATATGTTAACTAAGTAAAAAAAAAAAAGTGTTATGAATAAATATAAATAGTTGTACATAACTCTCAAGGTTACAAATTCTATAACATCCACAAGTTTAACTAGAATTTATGTTACATATTTAATCCTTGTAACTCATGAATTTTTTATCTCATTGAAGCCTGAAAATAGAGGTTGTAAGAACGGTTTGATTATCTCTAAGTGAATTATGGATACCTGGTGCCGCTAATCTTAGATGATGACTTAGAGTATGAACTTAAAACAAAACATGCGATACATGAAATCTACAGAACCGTTAGACTCTGATTCTAACTGTAAAGACTCGACTCTTTATTTTAGATAAAATCAGAAATTATTTCAAGCGAAAGACTTTTAAGGTAAATAAACACTAGATAGGCAAGTTTGGTTAAAACCCATATCATTTGTAAACCAGGATGCACATCCCTTTTCAATCATATAAAAGGAGTTTCAAAACATTCATAAAGTCATCAAGTTCATAAACCAAGTCAAGAACTAGTTAAAATAACTTAAAAGGCCAAGTTTTCAACAAGTAAACATAAAACTAGTCCATGGACTTAACAAAACAGCACTAGTCCATCTCTAACATCGTTATCTCGGATCAGGCAGCGCCAGCTCAACGACCGCGACCGCTTCTCACCTCTGAAAATGTAATATCATGAGAAAAAAAATACCCAATGAAGATAATCAGGAAAAAAAAAGAAGATAACTTTAGATCCAAAATCGAATCCAGATTTGTATCCAAAGTTTTTATTATCTCTTTGCTACCCAAACCCATAATACCAACTTTATAACATGCTAGCTCAGAACTAAGTACACTTTCTTAATCAAAACTTCCCAAATCACAAGCAGGATAAATATGATGCTACATCTCAAAACTCGTTAATACCACATCTAGACTACATAACATCAAAACTTATAGACATAGTCTCCTTAATCACAACGCATCATATACATCATTAAGAACATGACTAATACCAGATAATGCAAAGAACACACAACAGATACATTATCTCATTATTCCTCATATTAATACATCCTCCAAATGTAACCTAATATCATATAAGATGCCAACATTCCTCACATACCTTATTTACATTAAATCAGAAAAACATGGATAATACCAGATAATGCAAAAACCACACAACATATATACATTGTCTCATTATCTCTCCCATTATACATGTCCACCAAATGTAACCTAAGATCATATAAGGTGCCAACATTCCTTACATATCTTAATTACATTAAATCAGAATCACATGGATAATACTAGATAATACAAAGAACTCACAATATATACATTATCTCATTATCTTTCCCATTAATACATCCGCCAAATGTAACTTAATATCATATAAGGTGACAATAGTCTTTATATACCTTAATTACATTAAATAAGAAAAACATTGATAATACTAGATAATACAAAGAACACATAACATATACATTATCTCATTATCCCTCCTATTAATACGTCTATCATAAGTAAACTAAGATCATATAAGGTGCCAATAGTCCTTACATATCTTATTTACCTTTTAAACTACAAGGAAACATAAACAGAGTTTTGAGAGTTGCATAACTCATAAATCACAGATCCATACCATAATATGTAGTTTTCCATAATAAAACTCAAGGATTCCAATCATTACGTTTCTAACATTATCAAAATCATTTAGAATCATCAGAAATATAATAACTAAGAAAACCCATAAGCAGACCCTAAACATAAACATACTTTACTAAGCAACTTCATGACTAAACTTAAAGCCCAAAATTAAACATAATTAAAAAATCAATACTATGCTCCCAAAAACTATTAAAAAATAGTTAAGCATGGTCAATTTCTCTTAATTCCAATGCTTGCTCATCTCCTGAATCATACAAATTGTTCTTGAATTAAGTTCCTAAATTTACCCAAATTTAAATTTATCTTCACCTTACTTAGCAACCCAAAAATCAACTTGATTATCCAATTGAAATCAAACACTACCTACAAACATATACAACCAAAATTTAATTTAACTATACAAATAGCAATTCATAAGTATGTAATTAAAACATGAAACCGGCCTTAGGTTGAGTTTCATTGTCAAATTTTAAAATCCGAGATTTTGGGAAATGTTTCTTCCAGTGGGGAAAAGTATTGGAAAACATCAAGAAAACCCAGTTTGATTTTAAATTTCAAGTTACAACATTTGAAACTTGGAATTCTAAACCAAAACAACCTTCAAGAATAAAAACCAATAAAAATAAGTTTAGAAATCTCACCTTTATAGCCTTTAATGAAATGATTCCTTCCCCAAATTCTTTGTAACTTTTTTTCCATGATCCAAGCAATTTTTTCTCAAGAAAATCCGAAGAAACGAACAAGAAATGAAGATAACCCGTTTTTCCTCTAACGGAGACGAGAGGTATTTTGATGATAATTTTTTCTAAAACACTTGGATAGCTATAAAATTAGATTCAAAGATAGATCTTGAAAAAATGAAGAGTTTGATATGTTACGGATTCACAATGGAGTTCAAATGAAAAAGTTATGGCCAAAATACTTAACAAAAACTCATTTGGCCGAAAATGGAGAAAATGAAATTGAGAAAGTGAGAGGAAGGGGATGATGAAAAGTAACTTCTTAGGGCCCAATTCAGATTTGGGTTTAAAGAAGAGGTAAAAGTCTATTTTATCCTCGCTTAAAATATGGCTAAAGGGGGTAGAAATAGGTATTTGGCCCTAACTTTATTTTGGGCTTGGAAAGACGTGTCGTTCGATGTGTTAGTATCTATACTAAAAATACATGAAATTTTATTAACATTAAATTTAAGTCAAACTTACTAAAATACCCTTAATAGAAAAGGTAAGAAAGCTAAGAGTTAAATTGACAATTAATCAAGATGTAATTGTTTGAACTCAAACCCAAAATTAATATTGCCTAATGAAAATTAATATTATTTGTTCAAAATAATAAAAAAAAAAAAATTACCCGAAAATTTGGGACGTTACAAAACGATAAAGATTGAATCCCTTAATACGATTTATTTTAGTTTTGTCCTATAGTTTAATTGAGTAAATAATTATATGTGATTTTTTAAAATTAAATTTTAATCCAATATACTCCCGCAGTAGCAATGATTGAAAATTACTATGAAATTGAGCTCATGTATTCTTGTGGCTGGAATAAGACAATGAGATTTTGATAGCAAACAATGAATCTCGATCAATTGGTTTAACACTATTCACTCAAGTGAATATTCTAATATCCAATGATCAATTATAATAAGGATGAAGTCATGGTCATGATCGTAGTAGATAAATAAATATTGTCTCATATCCTAACAGTCATAATAAGATAACTCTTCAAATTTCAAAAAATACACACACGGAGGAAAGAGGAAAATTTTCAAAAATCAAGAGCTTTCAAATTTTTGAAAATCATTTTTTTATGAGTGTTTTAAAAGGGCATTAGTTTTGTACATGTCATACATCTAAATACTTAGTTAATATAAATCAAGCCCCGCTAAAGAAAATTTGGAAGAATTTAGAAGAAAATTTTACATAATAAGATGGTAGTAAATTGGATAAAATGCACTTTTGGCCCCTACGTTTTTCAGGTCTCATAGTTTTAGTCCTCGTATTTTAAAAACCCAATGAATCAGACCCTAAGTTTTCCCAAAAAAAAAAAAACTACACTTTTGATCCTCATATTAACTGAAGGTTGATTGGGCAACTTAAATGGAAGATGACGTAGATTATTTAATATATGGAATTTTTAATCATTTTAATGGAATTAAAAAAGGGGCACATTAATTAAAAAAAAGTTAGAATACCATTAAAACATATTGCACAAAAAAAGGGAGAATAGAATGTAAAGAATAACATTCGCATGCCTAGGGTTCATCGATAAAAATGGACAATTTGCGAGAGAAGAAGATTCACACTTGACGATTTGCACAAAAAGAAGAATCATGCTTGAGAGAGATGATTCATGACACGATTTCAGACGTGTAGTTAGTGTTCAACGGTAGATATTTATTTTCAATTTTTTTCTTTGACATTCAAAACTTGTGAAGAAGATAATTTTCACCTTATCTATGTAACATATGGATAATTTTCATGAAGATATATGATCTTTTTTCTTTTTCTAGTATAAAATTTTATAAGTCTACAAATGCATTTTAGAATGTAAGCTACTGCAAAAAATTGGTATTAAATAAAGTTGAGAAACTAAAATCCATTAGCCTATTTCAAAGCACTATTAATCTATTATCATTCTTGGACTTGATATTGATTATGTATAAATATTTTTCCACACTTTTATATAACACACTTATATTTTGAAGATCATCATCTAATACCAAATCATTTTTTGTTTATGAATGTGCATAAAAATGAGTGATCATATTGAACTACGTATTCACTACAACTGCGAGCTTGAGTATGGAACGACTATATTTTTTCCACACTTTTATATAATTATATTTTGAAGATAATCATCTAATACTAAATCATTTTTTGTTTATGAACGTGCATAAAAATGAGTGATCATATTGAACTACGTATTCAATATAATGGCGAGCTTGAGTATGGAACAACTAGTTGCTACACTAGAGGTGAAGATGTGAGAAAGGAGATTCAGAGTGATTGTTTATCTTTAAATGGATTGACATTGTTCATGGAAAAGTTGGAAGTATAAAATATTGCTCATTTTTATTATGTTGAGTCGGGTCTTACGTTAGAGAATGGGTTGTATGAGTTACATAGTAATTAAGGTGTTTTGGATATGATTAGGGTAGTGAAGGAAGTTATGCCAAACGAAGATAATATGGTAGATATTTATGTGAGGCCTGAACCAGATATTCTCGCGATATTGAAGAGCCTATAGCAAGGATGAATCCCTTCCTTCTTAAGTACCATCCTCGAGAGGACATTGTTGGTAATGAGTATAGGACCATTTATGATGGAGGTGTTAGTTTTGATGATAATGATGAAGATTATATATTTGAGGAGGAAGACATTGATTCTGATTTATACAATTATATGGTTGATGATGGTGCAAGTGACGATGCGGACAATGATATTAGGGGTGTTATAGGTGGTCATGATGGTGATGTGAGTTTAGTGGCTAACCCTATTCCTATAACTGATGATTTGAGGGGATTTGAGTTAGGTATTCATGTTAGTGATGGAGATGTAGATGTTAACTCGGAGTATGGTACAAATAATTAGCTACACACCCAACCTAACTCAGATGATGAAATGTTATTTCCTTAATTTAGGCCAGGTTTAGATAGTGGTGTACGTAAGTTTTCAAATGGAGCGGACTATCCAACCACCAAAGCATTGAAGGATGAGATACAAATATATGACATCAATGGGCCACTCAATGTAAGTTTTAAGAAGAATGACAAGGAACGCATCACTACGTGATGTTTGAAATATGAGTGTTCTTGGCGTTTACAAGCTAGTTATGTAAAATCTCGTAAGAACTACCAAATTAAAACATATGTTGATGAGCATACATGCCCTAGGGAGTTTCAAAACCGAAATATGAAACCTTCTTAGCTTGGGAAGAAATACGTTAAAAAACTTAGGTACACGCCAAATTGGAATTAGTCTTAGCCAAGCCTATAGGGTAAAGAAGTGGTAAGTTGAATGGACAATATCTCAGATTATGGGACTATGTAGAAGAGATACGATGTGCGAATACAGGGAGTACTGTGAAGATCAAGTGTGATCGTACCGTTGAGACCGAGCCACAAATTTTTTTGAGAGTATATACATGTTTTAAATCATGTAAGAACATTTTTAAATTTGGGTGTAGAAATTTTGTTCTTTTGGATGCTTGTTTCTTGACGCAATCAGCACAAGAACAACTTATGGCTGCAATAGTTGTTGATGGCATACCCTTTTACTTGGGTAGTGGTTGAGACAGAAACAAGAGATAGCTGGACATGGTTTCTGCAACTACTACAAGAAGATTTTGAAAGTGGTGATCTTAAAGAGTACACTTTCATATCAAATCAACTGAAGGTACTTTGTCAATTCCTCACTAGTCATGTGTTACAAGTTTTACACTTTCAATCCCTCCCTAGTGATATTTTATTTTGTGTAGGGACTTGTACCAACCTTTAAGAATATGTTCCCTAATGTCGAGCACAAATTTTGTACAAGACATTTGTATGCCAATTTTAAGAAAAGATTCAAATGGTTAACATTGAAGAACACATTTTGGGTTGCTTCTCAATCAACAACTACAAGTAATTTAAATGAGGCAATGGAGGATATAGCTAGACTGGATAGCAAATCCCGCTAGTATTTGAGTAACATTCGTGCCAAACATTGCTTGAAACATGCATTTTCTCAAATGGTGAAGTCGAAAACTAACTTGAACAATCTATTAGATTCTTTCAATTCATTTATAACCAAGGCTAAGGACCGACCAATAATTAAGGCGCTTGAGACCATACGAAAAACAGTTATAAAACGACTAGTGAAGAAAAGTGAGTTATACAAGAACATACAGACTACAGTTGGTCCCAGAATAATGAAGAAGCTTAAAGAATTTAGGACTCAATCTAGAAGTTTTGTTGCTCATTCTGCGAGTGATATGTTGTTTGAGGTATCTAATGGTGATTCTCAATATTGTGTGGATTTGAATCTAAAAACATGTACCTGTAATGGATGGACGATTAGTAGGCTGGCTTGTATTAATGCGATTCAAAGCATTCGCATTTGTAGAAGACGACATGAATATTTTTGTCATAATATTTACAAGAAAGGGGCAGTGGTGAGAACATACAACCATTTCATAAAGCCAATTAATGGTTAAAAAATGTGCAGCTTATTGGCTTGGAAGTCATAAGACGAACACCTGAAAGGCCAAAAAAGATAAGAGTGAGGGACGTGGATGAATATGGTCCTTCACATAGAAAACAATTGCAATATAAAAAAACGTGTTCCAAATGTCATGGCACCAGTTACAATATAAGGGCATGTAGGGGGGGCCATGTGGCACAACGAAGGAGTGAGTCAGAATTCATGGGATTCAATATACCTCCAAATGTAAGTTTAGTACTTTCCACTTTGTCCACTGAAAAATTATAATTTTTTGTGAGTTATCTAACAAGGCATAGTTATTTTTTTTTTGAAAGATTAGATTGTTGAAAGCAACTTCTTTGCTTCATATATTAACACTAAAAAGAAGTTTCAGACAAATTAGTTGTATGCTTGTTTCATGAAAGTGTATATAAATTAGTTGTTTGCTTGTTTCATAAAAGTGTTTTGTAGATAAATTAGATATGTAATTTATCATTTGGATATAAAAGTTTTTTAAAAAACATGTTTTGTTTCATGTAGATTTCATGTGAGTTATTGGATATAAAATGTTTATGATTATTTAATTAGGCCCTTACCTCTGTTGGAGAAACTTTAGTTGCTTTTACATTTGCTAGAAGAAGGGATACAAGAGTAAGGGTGATGAAAAGCTATTCGTGGAGGGGTAGCAGATCCTCAAGGCGCAACAACATCATCAGATTTTCATGGAGCAACAGGTCTTCATGGTGGGGTAGCAACATGTGTTCATGAAGATTAATAACTTTTTAGATATGAGTTTTTTTTATGGTTGGTAACAACAAGTTCTAATTAATGATTCACCAACCTTTCTTTTTGGGAATATGCTAGCAATAACAACAAGCTTCAAATGGTTTCCATATTAGTTTGTCACAACTTTTGTTTGGGATATGCTAAAGTTGTCATATATACTGTCTTCTAGTGTTAGATAGATTTCTTTTTTTAGGATATGATATTTTGACTAGTCAATAGTCATCTTTTGTACAAAAACTGATATGGTACGCACGGAGTGATGTGAAAACATCGATAACACGTACACGGGCCGGGCGTCGGCTAACCCCATCCCACCCCCACCCCCCCCCCCCCCCCCCCCCCCCGTGGGTAGTATGTTTATGTTTTAATTCATTTAAACGAAATAAACACGTTTTTATATACTTTAAGATAAAAGGTAACATTTTATAATTTATAAGTTAATATAACCATATTTTATATATTTTTTAATAAATAAAGATAAAAATAAAAAAAATATAAAAAATTTAAAAAAAAAATTTGTTTTGGGGGGGGAAAAAAAAAAAAAATTTTCCCCCCCCAAAAAAAAAAAAAAAAAAAAAAAAAAAAAAAAAAAAAAAAAAAAAAAAAAAAAAAAAAAAAAAAAAAAAAAAAAAAAAAAAAAAAAAAAAAAAAAAAAAAAAAAAAAAAAAAAAAAAAAAAAAAAAAAAAAATGGTAATATGATGTGGTAACAAAGATAGTTTGAGATACGATTATATACTTACGATAGTTTTGTGTAGAAAGACTTAGTAATCATTAGCACTTTTATTTCAAGTCTCGAATTCATTACTTTACAGAGTTGGATGTTGATTGATTCGGAGTTATATGGTAATTGGAAGTGTAGAATGGGTAGTAAAAGAGTATTTTAGGTCTTTAGACACAATTTTCGATATGGAATTTGATCCATAGGATTACTTGCTTTCTCACTAGCATTTTTATGCTAATGTTGCTACACTTGCAATTTTTAGGTACTCCTCGACGAAAGAAAACGTGGTAGAGGAAGTGGTGATGTTTGACTTTCTCGAAACGATGAATGGACATGAACAATAGATATATTTTGTATAGCATTCTTGAAATGGTTTGATATACTTTCCACCTTTCATACTTTGTGTTTTGAACTCGGAAGAGCGTTTGTTTTAAAATTGTTAAGGTCTTATGATTTTAGGTTGTTTTTAGAAGTTTATTTTCAATTGGAATGCGCATTCTATTTTTATCACTTTCTCTGATTAGGAACAATGTAAAACAGGCTTTGGTTAGTCTGAATTTTAAACTTACCCATGCCCTTTTTTTTTAAAAAACCCAAGTCTTCCGTTGTGTCTTTGAATTTAAAGAATTTAACGGATTCGGGTCTTTACACACTTAATATGAACCTACAAGTCTATATGTTTTTCACATATTACATGCATGAAATGAACCTGTGTCCCCCCGAGACCTCTTTAAAGACTTGAGACGAGACGTACACTGATGGCAAGTAATAGTCAAAAGCCAATACTTACCATCAAGGCAAACTAAACATAATAGTTCTAGAAAAATATTTCAAACTAAAAGACTCATGTAGTAACTGAGCTGATTGCGATATGGGTGGTAGAATAGCTCATCGTAGGCTCTTTCATCTTCTGAAACTCGAAAGCTACATGTGGGGGGAAAACATTTGAAAAGAATGAGCTAAAAAGGCTCAGTGAGTGTAATTTTTATTAGACTAATATTTTCTTCAAAACTACATAGTATATAGTAGTTTCCAAATTCATAAAACTATTCAAAACTAATGTTCGTAAAACTTAATAATCATAATATTAAGATGACCCTAAATAAATAAATATACTTAAATGTACGTACAATATAAAATTCTCATATATTATATCATAGTGTTAAAAACCACACTAAAAATGTACCCTTAACTGGTCATACTGCATGTAGAGCGAAATCATGCATGCAGCAGAGCAACTGAATACTGAAACTAGTCATGCGTGCGCAGAGATGCCCCCAAATGGCTATGCACCCTAACATACGGCCCAAAACCTATGTGTATGCTAAAGTGGGTCCCAAAGACCTTCTGAAAGCTGATAACTGAGGGTACTGTTTCTAGCAGTTTGAAAATAAACTACTGAAACTATTAACGTAATTTTCAAACCTTTCGTACATAACTGTTTCTAAAAACATAACTGCGTGTCCATAATATTCGTAAATAATATATTTATCATAAAACTCAATTCTCTAAAATTTGTAGCTAAATATCTAAATATTTATATTTCAGAAATCCAAATCGTGATAATATCATAAATCTTAAAATGGAAAGCCACTCACAAACTTTTGCTGAGAACATTCCAAATCATAAATCAATTACGCCACTATATCACCTGAAAATATTGATTTAAGAAAATACATATCATTCATCTACTTAGTAATTTGAAATGTTAGAAAACCATATTGAAAATAAAATTGTGGTTAATATCACATGGCTAAAGCTTCATTTTTCCTTCAATGACTACATTTTCAATATACTTTTCAAAGCCAATAATATCAACTTGTTGCCCTTCCTCCTTCCCAACATATAAAATCCCAACTCAAATTGAAAAAAAAAAACACATACAAATCCTCTTCCCAATTCATACAATTTTCATAGCAACTCCATAAAAAATATGAAAAAACGCCATTTCTACACCATTCTTAATTAATCTTAAACACCAACCTCTCAATTTAACCCATATCATTTAAATTTCATAAACAACTAAACTCATAAAACCCATAAACCAACCTTGAAGCATAGAAAAAACTACCAAATCCATCCAAAAAAATTCCCAAGTTTTTCTCTTTTTTTTTTTCTTTTCTTTCTTTCACTTTCGCTTTTCTCTTCTTTGCCTACGGGTCAACAACAAAATCTGATAGTTTTGTCTTTTTTTTAAATACACCACCTACTGCCACGTGTCAATGCCCCAGCCACACTTCAAATGCATTTTTTTAAAACTTATCTTCTTATTTTTAATTTTTTTTAAACAAAGAGTTTACAACATGCCCCGTAAAAAGATTATTTATGCAATATATTACATAAACAATATTTACGACATATTCTTCATTAAGTATTATCCTACTCAATGTAAACCTACAATGTATTCACTATTGATTAATGCATCAATCAATACGAACTTCTCACACAGTCATTCACTTACAATTTTAATACAAAATAAAATAAGCATGACCATCTAGTTAAGTTCTACCTTGACAATACGAACTAGAAATTTATATCCATAACCAAGATTTCTCTTTAACGAAATTAATCGTAACCAATCAGCTCTATATTAAACCCAAAAACCTCATAATCATTCTCCATAACATAATCGAATCACCCAAAACCAACACCCAAACAACCTTGCTCAAAACTAGCTTAAAACCACTTCTTAACTACACTTTTAACACCAATTACTATAAAATCTAGCAATTATAATAACATAAAACACCTTAAAACAGCCACCTACACACCCAAAAACAATATCATCCAAAAGTTCACCAAAGACCACCATTAATTACCACATGAAGATTACAATTTACGCATATATTTTTCTAGAAAAATCAGCAACCAAAGATATCAAGGAAACCATCTTAAATCTCATCCTAAACATTCGTAAAACATATGCCTTCACTTCCAACAATGTCAGTTAACAACACGGGTTTTTTCAAAAACAAAGAAACTCAATCCATTCATTTACTCATCTTGTTCAAGTAAGAATTTTCTTAATTCTTCATTTATCAAACACAACCACAAATGTAACCTGAAAAGAAACTTAATTATGATAATAAAGAATCAATTTAAACTAAAACTAAAAATAAAATTTAAGAATAGAAAACAATCATTTACCCTTCTCGAAAGTTGAAAAAATTTTTTCAAAACTTCCTCAGACAATTACCCACTCCAAGGAAGGGTCTTTCTACACCTATATGATAAGAAAAACGGAAAAAAACATCAATTAAATTAAAAAAAAAACCATAACATGTTCAAATAGTTTTTGGATAATAACATGGACAACTTGTACAAATCGGAGTCCGGATGAGAGAGTATGGTGAAAATACTCCATAGGATATAGGTTAGGTGAAAATGGGAGAAAATATCATCAGGAAGATGTGATTTTGCGTGAAGCAAGTAGAAAATATGAATTTTGGGCTGAAACTCGATTTCCAATAATTACAAAAATACCACTAGACAAAAATGATCATAACACATTCACTGGGGCTCAGATCGACATGTCAGTAGCTGTGTCGAAATCATAAGTACGAGTAGATTAACATCATCCAAAAATATTAAATTAAACTGGTAGTTTTAATTTTAAGGTTTGAAAAGTTACCAAAATATTCTTATCGAGAGAATGAGTTTTTTCTTATCCAATTTATCAATCCAGCCTCATTAATATTTTAAGAAAATAATATTACTTTCCAAATTTTTTTATAGTCCTACTCGGTAATGGGTCGTTACGAAATCCCTAAGCTCAAAATTGAATACTCCAAAATTGAGAAATATAAACACAAAAAAAAAAAAGAGAAGAAACATAAAAATAGGTGGCAAGTGAAGGGAATCACGATCAAGAAGACAAAATCGAGAGGTAGAAGACGACAATTTTGATTTTCTCTCACCTTTTTGTACGATTTTTTTGAAATGTATTCTACCTTTTTTTTTCCTATTGAATTCTTGAACCCTGCAATCTGTTATAATGGTAGTATGACTTTTTTTAATTAATCTGCACCATTTTTAATTCCATTAAATTGATTAAAAAAATGCCACATATTAAACAATTCACATCATCTTCCATTTAAGTTGTCTAATTTGCCTTCAATTAAGTTTTTATCGTTTCAATTAATATAAGGACTAAAAGTGTAGTTTTTGGTAAAACTTAGTGTCAAATTCGTAGGTTTTTAAAATATAGGGATTAAAATCGTGAGACCTGGAAAATGTATGGACCAAAAGTACATTTTACTGTAATATATTTGATCCCTTGATATAATATACTTTGAAGTTGTTGATTTCTTGAATTTTTCTGATGAGAAAACTATTTTTGTTAAACAAGCAATCAACACTTAGATTGTATATGAGAACATCTAAAATATAGTATATTATGCCACAACATACTAAAATTGATCCTCGAAGAAGGTTGTGAATTCATGTTAAGTATGATTCCTATTTAGTCATCAAATACCCCAAATGGGTGATAATATTTACTGCATAGTTGGTTCTCATATTGATGAGATACTTTTCCTACTTTAGGGGAGAAGTTAAAAAAAGTTGAAAAAATTGTTAATTCTACAATTAACAAGTTTAAGATGCACCTGAAGTTTGGAAGCCAATTGGTTCTAAAGATATAAATCTTCTTACACCCAAAGTGTGAAATGACAAATGATTTCATAGATAAAATATGTTTGAAAAAAAAGATTGGCAGTACTTAAAATGATTCAATCGAGGAAGTAAAGGTTTTTGAAAAACTGTAGACATAACTTATTCTAAAAATCTAGATGAAGGTCAAGCACTTAAGAATAGTGAAAAATGATGAGATTTGATTAATTATGTCATGACAAGAAAAATATGGTATCAAAGAGTTGTCTATAATATTACTCATGATATCTTAGAATGTGAGGATTGTGAACAAAAATATGTCAGAGAGGGTTGAAATAAAAGAGATTGGCCTAAGTGAAAAAAGATAAAAAAAAATTAGACTCACTTTTCAAGTATAGTTGTGTATAAAAAGATGTAGCAAACATCTCATGGATTAGTCACAACATATTTTTATGACTTTCTTCACAGTGAGATCTATATAAAACATCCTAAAGGATTTAGATGTCAGAGATATAATTTCAAGTTCTCGAGAAGTATATTTAATCAAATTATATAAATCATTATGTAAATTTAAACAATCAAAACGTATGTGGTATAACTGTTTTAGTGAATATTTGTTGAAAGAATGCTATCAAAATAGTCTTATTTGTTCATGTGTTTTTTTTGTAAGGAAGTCACATTTAGAATTCACAATTTTATTGTATATGTTGTTGATTTAAATATTCTTGAAACATCTGAAGTGCTTACAAACTATCCTTAAAAGGAATTTGAGATGAACAATTTGGAGATCAAAATTTTACCTTGGAAGTTGTAAATTAAGCATCTACTGGATGAATTTTTTATGGATCAATCAACTTATACAGAAAATGTCTTGAAATGATTTTATATAAGAATAAAACACATCTATTGAGTAGTTTAATGGTAGTTTCACTTAACATTAAAAATGATATTTTTGAATCTCGAGAAGACAACTGATAAATTCTTGGTTCTGAAGTGCATATCTTAGTGGAATAGATGCACTTATGTATCTTGCTAATAATATATGAAAAGTTGTAAAATTTTAGTGAAATTTATTATCTAGATATAGTTTTTCCAACAAGAAGACAATGGAATAAATATATATTTTATTGCTATTGACGAATCATTGATATGAGTTTATTTTATTTTATATTAACTGATATAAGTTTAAGCTAATTGGTTTTGCAGATGCAAATTATTTATATGATCCAAAGAGTTAGATTTTAAGCAGGTTATTTATTCACATGTGGAGACACTGCTATATCATGGCGATTGATAGACTATAATAGTTACTTCATCAAATCATTTTAGAGTTTTTTTTTTTTTTTTTGCAATTCATGAAGATGTCAAGAAGACATTAGTTGATGTTCGTATGAGTGTGAGTAAATATTGAGTTGTACTCTTTTTTCTTTGCCTATGATTTTGTCCCATTGGGTTTTCCTAGCAAAATTTTTATGGAGACAATTTTAACTATATAAATTATGTACTATTTTTCCTTCACTAAGATTTTTTCCAAAGGGTTTTTCCTAAGGTTTTAACGATGGATATTCATTAGACAATGAATATCTAAGGGAGAGTGTTATGAATAAAATATAAATAGATGTCTATAACTACCAAGGTTACAAATTCTATAACCCCCACAAGTTTAATTAGAATTTATGTCACCTATTTAATCCTTGTAACTCATTAATTTCCTATGTCATTGTAAGCCTATAAATAGAGGTTGTAAGAAAGGTTGATTATCTCTAAGTGAATTATATGATCACTTCTCATATTTTTTCCTTCATCTTTCTCTCTTTACTTGTGTTCTTTTCTTTAGTTTATAATAAGAAGTATTTTGTTTTATTTTTCTATTTTTTAAGTAAAAGAGAATAAAATTGGTTTAGATGTAACAAGCAAAGTTTTTGGCTAATTTCACTCATTCTGCCTCTTTTTCTCACTAAACCTTCAGCGTCTTTTTCTAGAGGGGAAAAAAACTTTATTTCCTCCTCCCCTTTTCAATCAAACCCTAAATCTAAGAGGGAAATAAAGAACCCTTTGTACATGTGTATGACGCTTAACAAAATTATTGAGAGCAGGAAGAGAAAAAATTAGGAAACTTAAAATACTCCAAAGAATCTCATAATCATTATTTTAACACGATAACAGTCGTATGTTATTAAATGGTTTTTATCATTGTGGTTTTTTTAATTAGAACTAAAATAAGGAAAGTAATAGTTCATTCTTTAATTTGTATAATAAATAATATCAGTGCCAGTTAGGGTTGAGCAAAAAACCGGCCGAATCGAGAAACCGGCCCAGCCCGACCCAAACCGAGCCACTCGGGTCGGTTATTTCGGTTTTCCAGGTTTTATCAGTTCACTTTTGGAGAAAACCGAAGTTTTTCGGTTTTATCCGGTTTGGAGCCATCGGTTCGGTTACCGAGGTGGTATAATATAAATAGTTTTTTTAACCCTAATTTCATTTTCTCCTCCTTCTTTCTAATCCCTCCTAGCCGCCGCCCCCTTCTACCTCACCTCTCTCAATTTTTTATTTTCACTTTTCCATTGAAGTTCTAAGCAAACCTCCTCTTCAATTCTTCATAGTATCAATTTTAAGGTATATTTCTCCATCAAGTCTCTACTTCTCCTCTCTCAATTTCATTTAGATTTTTTTAAATCGAAATGAAGCTATGATTTCGATTTTGGGATAACCCAATCTCGAAATCAATATATGATTTCGAGATTGGGTTATCCCAAAATCGAATACACCTTGTTTTTGAAAAACAGTGGCCAAACAGCCACTATTTTTGAAAAACAGTGGCAGAACAGCCACTGCTTTAAAAAAAACAACTTAACAATTTATTTATTTTTAAATTTTGTTGTGTTGTTGCTAATATTCTTGGGAATTTTTGATATTTTTAGGTGATTATGTCTAGTGAAATCCCTACAAATGTGGAAATGGAGAGTGAAGAATCGGTCGAGGAAATTGCTCAATCACAAAAAGTTGGCATAAAAAGGAAGAGGAATCAATTCAAAAATAGTGAAGGTAATAAGACTTCTCCTGCTTGGCAATATTTTACAGTAGTTGACCCTAAAGCTGAGTTTATGAGAGCTAGATGTAGTTATTGTGGTGTTACGTATACATGTGATACTTTGAAAAATGGCACAACAAACATGAATAGACATCTTGTTAAGTGTAAAAAGTATCCGGGTAGGACGAATGACACAAAACAAAAAATATTGTCATTTATGAAAGAGGGTCAAGATAGTTCTAGCTTGGTTGCTACTACATTTAATGCAGAAAAATGTAGGAATATGCTTACAAGGATGATTATAATGGTTGAGTTGCCTTTTAGGGTAGTTGAGAATGAAGCTTTTCGTGATTTTTGTCATCAATTGCAACCTAAGTTTGTTGTGCCTTCTAGAACCACTGTTGCTAGAGATTGTCTTAAACTTTATATGGAGGAGAAAAAGAAGTTGAAGAGTGTTTTAGTTAAGAATGATAGAAGAGTTTGTTTAACAACTGATAATTGGACATCGGTTCAAAATCTCAATTATAGGGTCCTTACAGCTCATTACATTGATGATGATTGGATGTTGCAAAAGAGAATAATAAACTTTTGCTTGATTCCAAATCATAAGGGTGATACCATAGGAAAGAAAATTGAGAAATGTTTGCTTGGTTGGGGGATTGAAAAGGTCTTAACTGTTACGGTTGATAATGCTAGTTCAAATGATGTGGCCATCACATATTTAGCTAGAAAAATCAAGAATTGGAAGGGAGTTGTGTTGAATGGAGAGTTTATGCATGTGAGGTGTTTTGCTCATATTCTTAATCTTATTGTAACTGATGGTTTGAAAGAAATGAATGATTCGGTTCTTAAGATTAGGAATGCTATCAAGTATGTTAAATCTTCTCCTTCTCGATTAGCCACTTTTAAGAATTGTGTGAAAGATGAAAAGATTTATGCAAATAATTCGGTTAGTTTGGATGTGTCAACTAGATGGAACTCCACATATAAAATGTTAGCACACGCTGAAAAGTTTCAAAAAGCTTTTGAGCGTTTGGAACTTGAGGCTGAGCAATATATATTGGAGTTATGTAGGGGTGAGAAGAAAAAAGGTTCTCCATTGAGTGAAGATTGGGATAATGCTCGTGTGTTTGTGCACTTTTTAAAACTTTTCCATGATGTTACTTTAAGAATTTCTGCTTCTTTGAGTGCCACTTCACATAGATATTTTCGAGAAGTTTGCTTGATTCAAAATGAATTACAAACTCATGCAATCTCTCAAGATTCTGTGTTGTGTGCTATGGGTAGAAAAATGGAAATTAAGTTTGAGAAGTATTGTGGAAGTCATGGAAAAAATAATCTCTTGTTATTTGTCGCAACCGTCCTTAACCCTCGATGTAAGTTTGAATTTGTTGATTTTACACTCCCTCTTATGTATGAAGAAAGTGTTGCAAAAGAGGTTAGGAAGAATATTGATGATATAATGAAAAAGTTGTTTGAGGAATACTTGGATAAGAGTCGGGGAGATGATGTGGGTGAAGATTTGAATAATGAGAGAAGGTCATTGGGAATTCCACCCAAGGGGAGTCAAGATGTTTTTGCTAAGTTTGAAAGTCATATGATTCGAAAAGATAATAGATCCACTATGAATGAACTTGAGAAATATCTTTCGGATCCTTGTGAATTATGTGTTGAGCAATTTGACTTGTTGAGTTGGTGGAAGACAAATGCTCTCAAGTACAAGACCATTTCCAAAATGGCAAGGGATGTATTAGCCATTCCTCTCTCCACGGTTGCCTCCGAATCCGCTTTTAGCACGGGAGATCGAGTTTTAGATGCATATCGTAGCTTATTGTCTCCCAAAACCGTTGAGGCTCTCATTTGTACTCAAAATTGGCTTCGTTGTACACCACTCACACATGTTGAATGCATTGAGGAGGACATTGATTTCCCCTCCTTGGAAAAAGGTAATGCATATCTTTTAAATATTATTTTCTTCATGTTTTATTTTTTTTGAAATATTATAAGTACTAATTCTTTTTTATTTTTTATGTAGAGATGTTAAGTGGAGAGGGTACTTCTACCGTGACAACGATGGAATTGGATTGATGTAATTCTATTTATGTAGACTCATTTGAATTTACTTTGGCTTGGACTTTATTATGTATAAGGACTTTTTGAATTTGATATGGTGTTAGATGTTACTTATTTTGACTTATAATTTCATATAAGTAATCGATTTGGAACTTTGAATTTGATAAGATATGTATTTGGGCTTTATTTGGAATTTGATATGGATGTTATTGTGAAAATTATCAATGTTAATTGGATGTTATTATGAAAATTATCAATGTTAATTGGATTGAATTCAATCAATAATATAGACATAAATTATAATAGGTGTAAAATTAGATTTCATTCAATAATATAGGCAATAAATTTTATTAAAAAAAGTTGTTTTTTTAAATATAGACCCAAATGTACAAAATTTTACAAAAAGCCCATAAGGCCCAAACCGAAAAACCGAATTAAACCGAACCGATCGGTTCCCTTAAAAAAGGTGAACCGATCGGTTCACCATTTGTCCAAACCGAAAGGGTCAGTTCGGTCCAAGGTTTTGGGCAAAACCGGACCGAACCAGCCCGAGCCCAACCCTAGTGCCAGTAGTGCTAAATCTTAAAGGAAGCAACATGATTTATTTATCAGATTTATAATACGATGATTCCAAATAGTATATCAAGTTTCTCTTTAAAAAAAATATAGGTAGACATCTATTTTATTGTTACTATTTATCTTTTAGAATGAATTTGATGAGAATATCATCCTACCACAAGGCTCCATCACGAGATCAAGGGCTAAGAAGCTCCAATTCAACCGGAATCTACATGTATAAGCATTAGTAAATTCGGCCAACAACTTTTTTGCAAAGTTAGATTCTTTTGAGGATTGTCTTGCAAGATAGGGAGTCCATATTGAAGAGACATACAATATATTCAAGATAGAAATCCAAGTTAAAGATGCATTTAATGCAAGCAAGGCTTCATTAATGACAACTCATGTTACATTAAATACAACTCACGACTATCTTCATGATATGTTGAAACTTCAAGTAAGACTTCCATCAAAGGTGTTTTGGTTATAAAGGCTCACAAATCTGAATTGTAACTCTTCGAATTTCACTTACACTTTTGTGAATTCAATAGGCTAGCCGTTTGTCTTAAACTCATTTGGTTGTTTGCCTTTAATTGCTATCTTTACTTTGATCAGCTGCTTCTTGACCTTTTATTTACTTTTTTGAGTTTTATTTCTTTGTTCTATAAGACTATAAAGTCTCGAGTCATGTTTGTTGTGACGACCCGACTCTTTTAAATAATTTAAAATCAGATTGACAGCGAAAGTCTTTAAATTTAATAAAAATTTGGCATGGATATGTTTAAAACTCGGACTATCCATAACCTGTTTACAATTTAAATTCTGAAATCTAAAACACAAGGAACTCAAGTTCCTATCAGGAGTTCAAAGAGGTTTATAATAATAAAAGTGAAATGAAAAGCTCTTAAGAGCTTATAACAAATTTACATCTCAAAGACCGAAAATAAAACAAAATAAGATAAGCTTAGCCCGAAGACTTTTAAATGACATCTAGTCCATCTCCTCATCATCATCCTCTAGATCAAGCCGCACCAGCTCCTCTCTCATGACCCGAACACCTGAAAATGTTTGTAATATTATGAGCTAACAACAAAGCCCAGTGAGAATAAACAAAATAAAAAGTAAAGTTAGACTCCAAACCGCATCCGGATTTGTGTCCAAGTAAACTCACATTCTCTTACCTTTCAACCACAAAATGGTTTTACATTAATGTTTCACTTTTACTTACCAATTCTCCCAAATAATTGAGGAAATATCTTTCAACCATTAGGAGGATATGTTTCATAACATATAAATATAACATTTCAATCTCGTTCTCTTTAATACCTTATACTATACATAAGGTTTACATCAAATCTTATTCTCCAATTACGAGATCTTCCAATTTATTGAGAAACTAGTTCTCTTACATGTCTATCACATGATAATTATACAAGGTTCAATACACCATTGTATTCTCTCATTATCCAATTCAATCTCATTCCTTTTTCCTATAGCACTCGGCTATACATCAAATTCATTTCTTTTCTCTCTAGAAATGAACGTCTTACATAATCCTTTCTATAGTCCTCTAAACTCTAGAAAACTATCTTTCATAATCTATAAACTCTAGAGGATGATAGGATCCACATTCTCCCTTCTTTTCTTTCTCACTTTCTTTTCTTTTTCTCTGAAGGTAATGTGAACTTCCCGTAGGATTCATCATTCTCCCTTCTTTTTCTTTTTCACTTTCTTTTCTTTTTTCACTGAAGGTAATGTGAACTTCTCGTGGGATTCATCATTCTCCCTTCTTTTTCTTTTTCACTTTCTTTTCCTTTCATTTCAATGATGCGAGATGTTATGGTGCGAGATGTTATGGTATGCTCGCAAAAGTAAATAAACATAAATATGAATGGAGCGTAAGGTTCAGGGTATGAAGTAAAGTGCATAAGGAAAATGGATCATAGATGTCCTTATGCATAAAGTAAATAAATAGGAATTTCGGAAGAACAATATATAAATCGAACTTCCGATACTTTCATAAAAGTAAGTTCTTATCTTAATGAGTAAGCCTCCACTTTCAAGGATTCTAAAATCCCAAATAAAATCCAAGGTTCTAATTTCAAGTTCCTTTAACCATTCTATCTAAAAGTTTGAATCCTTTAACTTCCAATGATTCATTCTAATCTCCGAAACGATTCTAACTTAGAACTTTCAAAAGTTCAATGTTTCCATCGAGAAACTCCAAAGTTTTCTCTCAAAGAACTAGCTCCTAATCCTAAGGTCACTAGCTCACTTTTCTTTACTCTTAGATTCGAATCTTAATCTCAACTTCCGATCTTACAAACCGTTCAACTTATTCGTTTTCTAAATCTACTTTAAATCCTATTTATTCTCACCTTGGCCCATTTAGTTTTCCTCCAAATCTCCAATTTCCCACGAATCAACAACCGAGCAATCACACATACAATTCATCAATTGCACAACATATTACAACTCATATCTAATATGAGAACAAGTTTGAATTTTCGAATGAATAGTGTTTTCAGATGAATAGTGTTTTTCGAAAATCCAGGCTCAAAATCGTCAATTTCCATGATAGAAATTCATGATTTCAACTTCAAAACTCATTTATAATAAAAAAACGAACAAAACCATATAAAAAGTTTTGAAAACTTACTTTTTGGGACTTCCCCTAGAGAACGGGAAACTCCAAAAAGGTAGGTTGGATAGGTAGCCCTCGTCCCTACCAATCCAACACAACCGAAATCAAGCCGATCCACCGAGAAACGAAGAAAACCCAAAGGTTTTCTTCCCAAAATGGCTCCCACGGTCATGGCATGGAAAGGAAGAGAGAAATGTCATTTTTTTGGTCAATTTTGTGATTATTAAAGATGAGTGAATAGTGATTTTAGATATTTTATGAATTTTGGAAATGACGGTTACGTCCCTTTAGTGAATTTAACTCATAAATAGAAACCCGAAGTTCTTAAACTAGCCCAATGGTTATTAATAATTATTAATTGGCCGGTTAATAATTATTAATACGACCAAAACTAATTTAAGTTAATAAAATGATTAATAGAGTTTTCGAACGAAATTAACTACTAAATTCTGTACGAGAACGGAAGAGTGGTGAACCTAGCTGACTCCATTAGTATGATTCAATATCATCTTCGAAACTAATTTCATGTTAGTGCTCTATAAGGCTTATGCTAACCTCACATGGTCGTCGACCGCAATCAAATCTGCCTTCATTAGCATTTGGATAATTTTGGAGGACCAATTCAGGATCTCTGCAATCAACTCTCACAGGGAGCATGAGAAAAGACAATGGAATCTGGGTATTTGTGCGACTATGTAGGTAGAACGGGGACAATGGGAAGTTTTTTTTTAAATATAAAAAAAGCATATGTGGTAATTCACATCATTCTTCTATATCTATCTTATATATTCTTCTTTATTTTTTGTCATAGTAAATTGACATTGTAAATTATTGTAAAATTAGTCATCTCCTATTAAAATTGGGTAGTTTTCCCTATCTCATTCTTGGTTAGCCGGCCTCTGAGTTGTTGGTTGTTTCTTAATGAGCCTTAATTTATCTTCTTGGTCTTATTTATATATAATCATTTATGTAAATTAAATTTAAGAATAATATTATTTTTATACGTTATTAGTTTAAATTTATCAATTCTAAACTTATTTTATCACAAAAATATAATAAAATTAAGACTTTCACGTGCGTGTAATAAAAAAGAAAAAGAAAAAACGTTTCAGTGAGCTTCTTTCTTTCTTGAAAACAAGAGCTTTTTTCTCTCTCTATCATTTTTAAATACTTAATTTACATCATGAAAAATTCTATAAAATCTAAAAATTATCTTCCACAAATTTTAAGATGACTAATTTTAATTTATCGAAAAGTCCAATATAATAAATAAAACAAAAATTACAAACATAGTCATAATAAAATTCATAAAAACTTGTTATAATTACACAAATATAACACAATAGGGTTGAAAATTCTTCCTATTTTTTCCTTTTATTAGGTTTTATTGAATATTTTAAAAATATGTTATATTATATATATATAGCATAATATATATTGGATTGTATCACTACAAAAATTTGTAAAACCGAACCAAACCGTTATTTATTGGTTTGGACAAATTGAAATTTAAAAACCAAACCCAACCAGTTTGGATTGGTTTGGTTCAATTTGGACAGTTGGATTGGTTTGGATTTGTTCACCCCTACTTTCTTCCTTCTCTCAAATCAAACTCTCTGCAAAGCAAAAACCCTAAATCTCTGAAGAAAATGGCGAGCTCGTTGGACATGTCCCTCGACGATATCATCAAGAAAAGAAAAAGAACCCAAATTAGTAACAATGATTTCTCTCAACACACTGCCCAAACCTCCTTTCAACGCCCTTCTTATCATCCTAATATCGCCGGAATAACAACTCCATACTCGATTCCTACTGTATTTTCAATTCAATGGATTCCATTTCTTTTGCTTTTGATTACATTTTGGTTTTTTGAGAGAGTGAAAGTTAATGTTCTTTTCATTGCAGCCAATGCCGGAGCCGGAGCCAAGATACGCGTCTAATTCTCAAGGAGGAACCAAGCTTTACTTATCAAATTTAGATTACGGTGTTTCCAATAAAGATATCATGGTTTGTTCATTTCTTTTTAATTTACATTTCATAGTTTGATTTGTTCTTGTTCTAGGTTTAGAATTGTTAATTTAGGTGGATTTTTTAAGTGAGGGGAGGTAGTAAAATAATGCATGTTTTCTTAGGAAGTTTTGTAAATTAGGGAAGAAAAGGAAGGAAGGAATTTCTTCGTTGTTGCAGAAATCTATTAGAACACAAATTGTTTATTGATTTAAGAAAGGGAATTTGAATCAGAATCATGTGCTTACTTAAAACAAGTATGTGTTTATATGAGTGTGTTTACTGAGGATTGAATTTGTCTATAGATTGTTGATTTTACATGATTACAGATTCTCTTCTCCGAGGTAGGCGAAGTGAAGAGATATGCCATTCATTATGATAAGAGTGGAAGATCAAAGGTATTATAAGATTGGCAGGTCTAAATGATTCAATTCATAATATTTATTTCTCACTGGCTAAAAAACCCCTCCCCCGGGTCAATTTTTGCCCCGGCGCAATTTAGGGAACCGCTGAAGTCGTCTTTGTAAGGCAGTCAGATGCACTGAAAGCAATGAGAAGATACAACAATCTTTCACTTGATGGGATGCCAATGAAAATTGAAGTTGTTGGTGTGGATTCAGTTGTTCCGAATTCAAGTCAAATAATAAGAAGTCCAGAAGGTAGCTTTTCCGGGTATGTAGCGCATAAGCTGGCCCGAACACTCACGTTATCAAAAAAAAAAAAAAATGTTCCTGTTTTGTGTATTCCATGTGTGACTAAATTCATGAATATTCATGTGCAGAAATACATGTTTGGATAGTTAGGTTCAAGTCCTACTTTGTTTTGTTCACTCGAACAAACGACAAACATTTCATATTATTACTCAAAATGCTCCTTGTATGTATTTCATGGTTTTTAGCATTTGAGGTATTTTCATTTGCTCATTTGTCTATGATATCCAACCATGGAAGGACACCAAGAATCTTTTGCTTGAAGCTCTAATTATACTCTATTTGGCAGAGGGCAAGCGGGATATAATCCTGAAGCTGTTCGTGATGGTTACAGACATACAAGGGGCCGAGGACAAGGAAGAGGATTGTATGAAAACCGAATTGTAACTGCTAAAGAACTCGATGCTGAATTGGAGGATTATCGCCGCACTGCTAAGTAGAATATATGAAGTTAACTAAGACATTTTAAGTTTCAGCTGCACCCCAACCCATGTAAATGACATATCTTAGAAACCTGTTTTACATCACATAGGGTGAATAGCTGGTTCTTGTTTATACTATATACTTAGCTAGAAGTTATAAATTCACATAACCGTTTAACCGTTTTTTTTTACCAGGCAGTTGTGATTTGGGACCAAATTTTCCTTCAATGTATCGTTCTTCCCAATTTACCAATATTAAGATACAGTTCAAATCCTTTCTTTAGATGTTGTATAAAAAAATCAAGCAATTTGAACGTAATTTATTTTCACCTAAATATTTGATTTTTTTTTCCTTAATAAAAACATGGAATTATTAATGTGTTTGAAAATGCCTGGACCAAATATCTTTCATACCGATACTCGCACATGGTAGCACAATACGGGTTTTGAATCGAATTGTATACTAAAACTAGAATAATCTTCTTTAAACTTCAATTTTTTTTTTAAATATAATTCTACTTATTTACTTATACATGAAATAAAGAATTAAAAATATTTATATCAAATATAATATAGCCAACCCCTTTAACCATCTCATTTCTTCCAATTTAATTTATAATTTTTATTTTATTTTATTTCAACCAAGAAACAAATTTAAAAGTAAAATCACCTAATAATCCAATGTCCTATTTACTATTTAGATATTATTTTTAAAAGTAACCTTTTGCTTTTGTTTACAATATTACACTTTCATAACAATGAAATTCATCAATAATCGTACAGCTCCACTAGATTGGAGCTTTTTGTCTTTTTTCTATAATTCAGCGCTTCTATCTTTAGTTTATTAAAAATATGAACATTTCTATCAAACAAAAGCTAAAGTCAAATCATGAAATTATTGTTTATTTGTTTTCTCACCTGTTTCTTTGTTATTTAAATATTTTAAATTCGAATTATGGATATGGTTTATAGTTACATATAGAATATATTTTTTTAAGGGAATGGATTCAAATAACATATTTTATAAAGCTTTTTTTTTTTAATCATCATATTTTATAAAGTTAGTTCTCCATAATAGGACACCTCTTTCATAATTCCTCAAATGATACTTTTTTAATACAATAAAATTAATTATTTCGTTAAATTTTCAAAAATGTCACTTTATTAATTCAATAAAAAAAATTCTTTTATTTAGTAATTTATTGAATTAAAACCCGAGCATTATTCATTTAATAAACTTTCCCCCTAGTCAATCTATGTGTTTTCTTTGAAAAATAAAAAAGTGTCAGACTTGCTGTAACATACCGTTTTCTTTTACGTGGATAATTTTTATTTATTTTATTTTAGTTTGTTTATTTTAGTTTATTATTTACCATTCATATTTTCTTATGGTTTGATCTTTTCACCGATTTCGATTTAAATAACTTTATTTTAAGTTCATAATAGTTTTCGGGTCGTTACGAGTTCAACGCAATGAGCCATTCGTTAATCTGACTTCCGAGTTAAAAATTATGGTCGAAATATCGATTGTAACCTTGTTTTGGTATTTGTTTCAAAGGCATTTTGGTAATTCGTCAAATTTAGCCAATACTTTTAGTATTTCACAAAAACCAAGGTCTACACGATTCACTCTTGCGCAACTATTCACCTCCCTCACCGCCGCCAGAATGAAAACCAAGCTCAACTTTTCCTTTGATTTTCTTCGAAAAAAAGGTAAACCCCATGCGTAATCTTTCTCCCCATATTATTTACAATGAATTTATTTTTTATTTTTACTTTTTTTAGTTCAATATAATTATGCTATTTAAGTAATTTTTAAAAAGTTCTTGAATTTCAATAATTAGTATGTAAAAATATGCAGTAATTGCCCAAAATTTTTTATAACATTTCAATATAATTAGCATAAATATACAACTTAAGTTTTGTTTTTTTTTTTTGTTTTTTTTTTAAATTGTCATATTTAAGGCCAGTAATATTATAAAAAAATATCATGATAAATATTCATAATTAAATTCAAGGGAAAAATACAAATACCACCCCTGTGGTTTTGGTCAAATGCAAACACACCCCTTATAGTTAGAAAATGAATCTTTATACTCTTATAGTTTCAAAATTATGCAATTTGACCCCTCCCTACTAACGTTGTCAACTTTTTTTAGTCATAATTTCTTCGTTTGAACTTCAATTTGGATGATCCAAGATGTTTGAGAATCTCATTTCAATCTCTGCATTATGATTACTTCAAAAAAATTATATCAATAATAAATGGAAAGAGTTATCGTCATCAAAATATTAGGTATGATTGAAGTTAGAAACTCTTTTATTTATCGATAATTTAGAAGTTTTAAAGTGACCATTACATAGATCTTAAAACAAGAATTCCAAAACATTTTGAATCATCTAAATCGAAGTTCAAACGAAGTTGTGACCAAAAGTTTGGAATGTTAATAGAAAGGGGTCAAATTATATAATTTTAAAACTATAAGAATATAAATATTTTTTTTTAACTACACAGGGTTTTTCTTTGCAATTTTCCCTAAATTCAAAGGAGGGATTCCCTGTCATTTTTTTACCATAATGTATACATAGATTACATATATATATTAAATTTAGATTGAAAATGAGTGGGACACGTGCCCCTAAGACCATGGTGCAAACTGCAAAGCTTCACAAACACTGGTTTTTCATTCCTTTTCTTTTACTTAATAGTTCAATGCATTTTTTGAACCGATATCCATAGGTTTAATAAAATATCTTATTATACTATAAGAAATATTAATTTTATATGACTGTAGCAAATAAATTAAAGGGAAAATTAAGTAAACCATATCTTAATTATAGGAAATGTAATAATTAAGGCCACAACTTTCAATTTGATCAATCAACCCCTAAAAGTTTATAACAAGTTAAAATTATAGTAATATTAAAAATATATAATAAATGGCCGAAGGGGTATCTAAAAAATATTATTTCATTATGCAAATTTTTACCGACAAATTAATGAGATTAGTGTAGAGGATAGTTATATATATATATATATATATATATATATTTAACATTCTGTTTAGTATTTCAATTTTATTAAGTCAAGGACTATTTAAACCTATTTCCAATAAATCTGGACTAATTAGACAAAATTAAAACTTTGAGACAAAATAGACATGTGCTCAAAACTAAGAGACCAAAATGACAATTTACACTTCTTGTTTTTTTTGGGCAAACAGGGAATTAGTGGAAGATTTCATGAACATGTTAACAATAATACAAAAAGCTCTCTAATTGTAATGTAACCATTATAAATTATGCTAGAAGTAGAGAGTCAGCAATCTCACAGCCTTCCTCCACAGAACATGAACTAAAAAGAAAAATATTTTCTCAACCTAACTAAAAGTGAAATGATATGAGATCAATTATGAACAAGTACACTATTACAGTTCAAATATGAATACAAGGAACCAAAATTTTCAACATTTCACATTACCAAGAGATGTGATCTGTGAAACAAATACACACAAGGGTTATAAAAGACTAATAAAATGTACAAAACTACAAAGGTTAAAACAATAATAATGATAATAATGATTTTGACAGACTAAGCTTCTAAAAAAAAAAAACCCATACCAGGCAAGCAGGCAATTTGTCCTAAAATATCGGACGCCCGCAAAGCTCTAAAAAAATGAGACTTGTGAGCCATGTGGTTGACTACATATTTAATAACTGATATTTTCCATCAGTTAAACGACTTTACAAACCTGGAAAATTTCATAACAAAGATGCTCTCTAAAAAAATGATAAATATAGTTAAAGACAGCCTTCTAGGAATGACAAAAACATAAGAAGGCTTAGAGGTAATGTGGTTCTGTACAATGAAATGAATCTTCTCAAGTTTCACTTGCAAGTCTCCCGGAAAAATAATGCACAACACACTGCTGTTTCCATCCAAAAGAAGACGTATCAGTGCAAATAATGATTGAAAAAGAAGAATCAGATTCAATCAAATATGTATGGTCTCTGTCTCTAGAGAAGCATGGCAATGGTAATTAAAATATTGAAGATAAATTGGTAGTACCTGACGAAAACTATCCAAAAACTTTCATTTCCCACGACACATGGCAGAAGAGGCAGTCAAATGAATCAATGGAGAAACCTAAAAGGTCTTCCTGAATGCCTTGGTAGCCTTTGTCTTCAAAATATATTTGAACAGAAAAGTTCATGGGCATTAACAGGGAGGGATTTCTACAACAAAAAATCCGCAGGCCGAGTCATCACTTTGGCTCACCATTTTCTGCGTACTTGGCAAAGAAAATTTACAAAGTTGCTGGCTGAATTAAAGAATCAACTGTACAGTGGCAAGAGAAAATCAGAATAATCCAATAAACAAGATCATCTCGTGGTATCACCCTTTTCAATCGATTTTGATTCTCCTAGCTTGATCTAAATTAAGTTCCGAAATAAGGTGCCAAAACTCTTTGATGTACATTTAGTCGACTGCATTTCTTCACAATTTCTGTAAACGGAAGAATAGAGTGAGGGATTGAAGACCATGAGTATCAATACATTTTCATGGACTCCACTGAATGTGATGTATCCATGTCAAGAAGAGATCACTTTCAGAAAATGAAGTAAATCACAACTCAATGCCCATATCGTTTGCTAACTTGAGAATACCACGCATCTGAAGGTATGGATTTTCCAACAGCTTCTCATTATTGCTCTGCACCGCAAGAGTAGAAAGCAAGTATGTTAGCAATGTGAGCTGAATTATCAAATGAAGTGAACACTAGCGCAGGTGCAGTACTAATGTACTAGCAATATCGTATTAAGGACCATTTTTTAGATGGGGAAGGTTTGGAAGTGAGTCTTAATCATTCTGGGAACTTCCATTACCAAAGATTACTGTAAATCCCCAACACCCCTCTTCGTATAGCTGACTGGAGAGCATTTTAATCTCTCGGACTGACAGTTTGGATTTCTTATTTCCCCTCCATTTCCGTTGTTATAGTCTTTCATTTTCAATTCAAGTCTTGCTAACTTGAAAAAAAAAGGTAAGAAAACACACAAGGAGAAGATAAGCCAGCAGTACAATTGAATCCATTTAAACAAGGGCACTACAGCCTTCGAAGTTATGGACAGAAAGCAGATAATATACAATGTCTGATTCATAAAATCTACGAAACCTATAAATTTCTAAAATAATAAAATGGATTCTTTGTTTTCAATTAAATAATAGATCTTATCAAAAAAAAAATTAAATAATAGATAAAAAGAAAAAGAGCACTACATGGAATGTCTAATCTAGCGTATTGTATATCACCTATTTCATTCTTTTTCCCCTTCCTCATTTGGTAAATCAATCTAAATTTTATTCAGGTAAATACTGAAAAACAAAGACGACGTGTTTGCCTAATGCAAAACATAAATCAATTATTTTCTACAAGCACACATCAAATTAATTTACATGAAATGTGATGAATAACATCACCTGCTGAGCTTTAATTACAAGATTCTGAAGCATGTATTGGTACTTTTCAGGTTTCTCTGTCATCATACGCTGAAAACCGAAATTACAATTCATTAACCTCCTAAAAAATATTGAAACTTCATACAAATATACTTGGTGGATGGAGAGATATTCTTGCCTTCAAAAGAAAGGCTGCAGAGTAATAAGCCACCCGTGAATCAGTATCATCTAGAAGTTCTCTGTAAAAACCAACAAAACGCAAATATAACTGTTAGAATATATGTTACTGTACAGCATATATTTGTTACTGTACAGCTGTAATTATCTGTTCACTACAACTGTATTTATCTGTTTAGGGAAGTATTTTTTTATTTTTGGTCACTTTGTAATTAGTTCCTGATTTATAGGGTAGGCATCATCTTTCCCTTGTTTATGTTGCTTTACTTTCCAAATTAGGTTTATAATTCTGGTTACTTAAAGAACCAGACTTGTACATTTTTATTATCAATGAATATTTTACATTGACATGGTATCAGAGCTTCTTACGCTCTTTGGGAATTTTTTCGCCCTCTGCTTTGTCTCAAACGTGATTTGACCTTAATTGTCAATCGTGGGAGATTTTGTTTTGATCTTTTTTTCCTGCTTCTTTGAGAAGTTTATTGGAATTTTGCTGGTGGAGATTGTTATTCCGCCTCTCTCTCTGCCGCTTTTTTGAGGGTTTCTGTTCTCGTTCGTGACTGCCTTACTTTATTCGCACATCTCTCTGGCCTCATTCGTGAAGACCTCTCTAAATTACGTGGGATCTGTTTTTTCCCTTACGTATGGCGGTTGTCTCCAATCGTGAAGATGCTGATTTGTTCGTGGGATATAGTAACTATTGTTGTAGCTTGCATATTGATTAATAATGTCTGATGTTACAGCTCTTTTCCCCAAAATACAAAGGCTGACTCACAAGCTATTGAGGTAAATAACGGTTCTCCCACAGGGGATCTTCAGAATCTTCATTCAACCTTTAGTCTGAAAGGAAAAAACTATCTCAATTGGTCTCAATTGGTTCGCACTTTTTTGAAAGGTAGAGGAAAGTTGAGTCATCTTCTTGGAACTGGACCAAAACCAGAAGACCCAAAATTTGTAGCGTGGGATGAAGAAGATTCGATGATTATGTCTTGGCTATGGAACTCTATGACTTCTCAGGTTAGTGATACGTGTATGTTCCTTGAGACAGCTAGAGATATTTGGGAAATGACGAAACATACCTACTCCGAAGTCAAAGATGCTGCCCAAATTTATGATATCAAGACTCGTATAGCTTCAACCAAACAAGGCAATAGTACAGTAATAGAATATTCCATAAGTTTACAAAACTTGTGGCAGGAACTTGATCAATATCAGTGTATTGAAATGAAATGTAGTGAGGATGCTACCACTCTTAAAAGATTTGTTGAAAAGAACGGATTTACACGTTCCTTGCCGGTCTTAATGCTGAATTTAATGCTGTTCGTATCCAAATCTTGGGAAAGGATCTTCCATCTTTAAATGAAACTATTGGTACAATCCGTAGTGAAGAATCTCGACGGGGAGTTATGTTGGAGTCACACACAGTGGAGGTATGTGCTATGAAAGCAGAAGGATTTCAATTGAACGATGGGGTATCGAAAATATACACGAGATATATGAGAGATGGAAATTTGGATGGATCAAAAGGAGGAAATAAAGATTCAACTGTATGCTCCTATTGTAGAAAGCCAAGACATACGAAAGATAAGTGTTGGAAATTGCATGGAAAACCCACAAATTTTCATCAGACTAATTCTGGCAACAAGAATTGGTTGAATAAAGGTAGCTGAAACAAGACATACGGACAAGCTCACATGACTTCTACTCAGATGGGTGAAGGAAAGGAAGGTGTGGATGATAAGTGTGAACTGAACGAAATAGAGATTGAGAAATTGAGGAGTCTGTTGGGAAATTTGGATAAACCTTCAAGTCAAGGTAAATGTCAAGTTGCTCTTTCAAGTACGTCTTCTAAACTCTCTATGTCTAGCTCGTGGATCATTGATTCAGGGCAACAGATCATATGACAAATACGAGTTGTAAGTTTGCTTCTTATAACCCTTGCCCGAGCAGTAAGAAGATTGCTACCGCAGATGGAACTTTAGTAACTGCAGATGGTCAAGGAGATATAGGGATAACTTCGAATATTTGTTTAAAAAATGTTCTACATATGCCACGTTTGTCTGTCAATTTGATTTCAGTAAAAAAACTTATAGATGATTTGGGATATAACATAATTTTCTCTTCTTCTGGTTGTGTTCTTCAGGATCCGAGCAATGGGAAGACGATTGGACTTGCTAAGAACAAAATGGACTATATCTTCTTGAAGAATGTGCTAGGGAACATAGTAATAGGAAAGCTAATCAAATGTCTCTTCTTTCAAGTGCTTTTACTCCTTTGAATAAATTGTGTCTATACCACTATCGCTTAGGACATCCATCTTTCAAAATTCTTAAGTTTTTGTTTCTTGATTTATTTAATGGAAAATGTATTGAGGCAATTCAGTGTGATGTTTGTGAATTTGCTAAGCACAAACGTGCTACCTTCATTGGAAGTAATAAGAGAGTATCAACTCCTTTTCATCTTATTCATACTGATGTGTGGGGTCCTTCAATCATCCCAAACATTTCTGGGGTTTGTTGGTTTGTTGTATTTGTTGATGATTGCACTCGGGTTTCATGGGTTTATCTTATAAAACATAAATCTGATGTTAGTTCTGTTTGTCAAACCTTCTTCAATTTGGAGTAGAGTTCAAACGTATTCGTTCTGATAACGCTAGAGATTACTTTAATCAAACTTTGACCTCTTTCTTCAAAAAACAGGGTATTATCCACGAATCATCTTGTGTTAACACTCCCCAACAAAATGGAGTAGCTGAAAGAAAAATCGGGCACCTCCTTGGCGTAACTCGAGCCCTCATTTTCCAAAGGTATGTTCCCAAAACTTTTTGGGGGGAAGCTGTTGTAACATCTATTCATTCAATTAATCGTTTGCCCACTCAAGTACTTGCTCACAAAACTCCCATGGGAGTTCTTTCGACTTTTTCCCAGACCTTCACATAAGTTGGTCTTTGACTCCTCCTGTGTTTGGTTGTATTGCGTTTGTTCACATTCATTCTCATCAAAGGAGTAAACTTGATCCTCGAGCTCTCAAATGTGTCTTCATTGGATGCTCTTCCACTCAAAAGGGTATAAATGCTTTCATCCACCCTCAAAAAAATATTTCATTTCTACTGATGTTACCTTTCATGAAGAAAACAGTTACTTTAGTCCTTATCTTCAGGGGGAGGATGTATTAATGGAAGATAAGGCTCCTACTTCAACTCTTGATCTCACCTTTGCCCCATCATCTTCCTCCACTATACCTCCGCACTCTAATCCTAATACTACTAGACCATTGCAGGTTTACTCAAGAAGAATAAATGATCAATCTCATCCAAGGCAAGTCCAAAAGTCTAACCTTGTTCCTGAAACTGACACAAATGAACAGGATATTGTGAATTGTGAAGAGGTTGTGCAGTCTGTGGAGGTTGTGAATTCTGGAGATACAGATTTTGAATCAAGCTCAGAACTACCTATTGCCTTGAGGAAAGGGGTAAGGACATGTACTAAAAAAACCTTTATATCCTTTATCTCACTTTGTTTCCTATACCAAACTGTAGATAGACACTGTAGCTTCTTGGCCAGCCTTGCTGACATAAGTATCCCAAAGATTTACTCAGAAGCAGTTCAACACGAGGAATGGAGAAAAGCAATGAGCCTTGAGATGCAAGCCCTTGAAAAAAATAAGACATGGGATATTGTGACACTTCCTAAAGGGAAGAAAACAGTGGGTTGTCGATGGGTGTACACTGTGAAATTTAAAGCAGATGGATCACTTGAACGATATAAAGCTCGCTTGGTAGCCAAGGGATATACTCAAACCTATGGAGTGGACTACCTTGAAACATTTGCACCTGTTGCAAAAATGAACACGATACGGATACTATTATCCCTTGCCGTTAATCGTGGATGGGATATGTTACAATATGATGTAAAAAATGCATTCTTACATGGTGATCTTGAGGAAGAAATTTATATGGAAATTCCTCCTGGGTATGAGCAAATGGGAAATAGAGTTTGTAAGTTGAGAAAAGCATTATATGGATTAAAACAATCTCCTAGAGCTTGGTTTGGTAGATTCTCCAAAGTCATGAAAGGAATGGGATATAAACAAAACCAAGGAGATCATACATTGTTCATAAAGCACTCTGATTCAAGGGGAGTTACAACATTGATAGTGTACGTCGATGATATAATTGTTACAAGAGACGATGTTAAAGAACAAGATCAACTAAAAAAATGTTTACTTCGAGAATTTGACGTTAAGGAACTTGGTAGATTGAAATATTTTCTTGGAATCGAAGTTGCTTATTCTCAACAAGGTGTTTTTTTGTCACAATAGAAATATGTAATTGACTTGCTTAGTGAAACTGGAAAGATTGGAGGTAAACCAATGGGAACACCCATTGATCAAAATCATAAGCTACGTATGGCTGAGGAGAGTTCTCCAGTGAATAAAGAGGCTTACCAGAGGTTGGTTGGAAAGTTGATATATCTTTCTCATACAAGGCCAGATATTGCTTATGCTGTGGGAGTTGTAAGTCAATTTATGCATAACCCTAAAGAAGTTCATCTTCGAGCTGTTCACAGAATTCTTCATTACTTGAAGGGTTCAATTGGAAGAGGCTTATTGTTTAAAAAGGGACAAGGACTTAACCTTGAAGCTTACACTGATGTCGACTATGTAGGTTCTATAGATGACAGGAAATCTACTTCAGGCTATTGTACCTTCTTTGGAGGGAATTTAGTTACATGGAGGAGTAAGAAACAAAATGTAGTTGCAGGATCAAGTTCACAAGCAGAGTTTAGAGCAATGGCCTTAGGTATCTATGAATTACTTTGGATCAAGATTGTTCTTGAAGATTTGAAAGTTACATGGGAGGGAACTATGAAGCTCTATTGTGACAATAAGTCAGCGATTAATATTGCTCACAACCTTGTTCAACATGATAGAACAAAGCATATCGGAGTTGACAGACATTTTATTAAGGAGAAGTTGGACAATGGTCTCATATGTACTCCTTTTGTATCAACCAATAATCAGATAGCTAGCTGATATCTTCACTAAGGGACTGATTGGCACATGCTTTCAAAATCTTGTTAGCAAGCTAGGAATGGAAAATATTCACTCACCAGCTTGAGGGGGAGTGTTAGAATATATGTTACTGTACAGCCAGCTGTATATATTTGTTACTGTACAGCTGTAATTATCTATTTACTACAGCTGTCTGTTTAGGGAAGTATTTTTTTATTTTTGGTCACTTTGTAATTAGTTCCTGATTTATAGGGTAGGCATTATCTTTCCCTTGTTTATGTTGCTTTACTTTCCAAATTAGGTTTATAATTCTGTTATTTGAAGAACCACACTTGTACATTTTTATTATCAATGAATATTTTACATTGACAATAACATATCCAGCTATAGAACACAGATTCAAATAAAATAAATATGAAGAATCACCTAAAAAATTGTTCCCCATCAACTTCTTGAAAAGCAGCCGAATCTGAAGTGCACTTAGCAATCAGAAGTAAGAGTAGTGCTGCCCGTATGTCAGAGGAAGAACCGGGGTGGTTCCCTCTTGCTTGGCTTCCAACAGCAACACCCAAAGCAATGTTGTCTGTCGCTGCTCCAGCAAGTTGAAACAATGGCCAATAGAATAGAGCTGCAGGAACATGAGAAATCAACTGCATGGGCACAATAGTCTGTCCTCGGAGTAGTAGCGCTGCCATGGAGGCTGTCTCGTGGTCAAGGGGATTGTTGTAAATTTTACCATATCTGCTTTTGTCTTCCTTCAGCTCATTGAAGTAATCACTCCCAAGATGAGGTTCAGATTCACCAGCCTCTAAAGTTTTACTTTCACCTGAGAAACTCATAACCCTGCTATGGTGCTTATCATCACCAACTGGTCGGTCAGAAGTTTGTGGCACTCTCAAGCATAATTGAGAAAAGAGTATGTCACACATCTGTTCAGAAACAGTAACGAATAAAAACAGGATAAGAAATATGGAAGGGAGATTTTATTACTAAGCAAAGAGCATAAAATTAGCATAAAGATATCAATTTGAATTGCATAAACACCATAAACAGAAGACACTTTCCAAACAAACCTGCAACATCAAACTTAAATCAGATTAAAAGAAATAAACATAGGCTCATTACTTCAATACTTCTAAATTTTTTTGACGCCTCAACGGGACCAAAAACTAGTACAGAGTTAAACTCTTGAGAGAACATATCAAATTCTAAACATCAAATGTTTTTGAAATTATTGAGAAATTCTAAACATCAAATATTACATCTAGTATAAAACAACAATAAAAAATTCAATTCAAAAGATAGTGAGAACATTAAATAAACATATATTAGGTTCAAATGACCTTAAAGGATATTTTCTAGTTAATTTCCATTTAAAAGTTCTACAAGGATCTTACACCAAGTGATCTGAACATTATAATTCTATATAAAGAATGCAAGCAAAAATTGACATCATAGATGTGCGAGTTTTACAGGCTTGTATCTCTCTTTACTTTCATTTTTTCAATACTAGGTCGACCAAAGAGGAAATGTGGACAAGATATGTCTAAATCATCGAGTACCTTTAAAATATTGATGCGGTCTGTTTCATTGATCTGAAAGACCAAGAAAAGAGCTTTGCTCATTATGCTTATCACTGCATTGGCTTTCTCAAGACGGCTATCTTTAGGTGTATTCCCAAGATCATCGCTGCCTGAATTTCGTGAGTCGTTCTCATCCAACAAAAATTTGCATCGCATCAATAGCCTTTCTAATACAAATAAGAAGCCCCATCTAATGAAGTTGTGTCTCGACTTCAAAAGTCCGCACATAAGCCAAATGGAAATGGGAACATCTGAAGTAGTCGAATAATCATTTACACCTGCATATGCAATTCTTTGCTGCAATCTCTTTACATTTGTCCATATGCTTTCATCCCTATCACCAGTTATTTCTTCAAAAAGAAGATCCCCTAACCAGACATACCCATTTTGACGATAGGCAATTCTCTCTGAATGAAGAAGGGAATGCAAAGTGGCCCATGATAGTTTGGGTTTCATGCTAACACCATTTCTTAGTGCTGAACCTTGAATGCTATCAAAAAGTCTGAGAGATTTGGTTATCTGTATCATATGAGAGAACTCATTGTCCAAATGAGTATATGAAGTTATTATTGAATTAAATTTCTCCATTATGTGCTCCAAGAGCTGCAAAAAATTGAAACTATTATTAATTTAAGTTTAATAATTATCAAAGATACAACACACTTGGACACACATTTTTTTTAAAAGAAACCTCACAACGCCATTTAATTGATATAATGAAAGAAAGAAAAAAAGAAAAACAAATACTAAGGATTGCAAGACATACCAAAAGCCACAAAAAACAAAAGAAAACACATACCCTATACCCAAAAAGCCCAAATCCGCCACCTAATTACAAGTATGAGGGCCAACAATTTATAATCAAACCTAAAGGGTAATTATAAAAGAGTTTGGTAGTTGACACCCAAAAGGAAGCATTTACATGCGCCAAATCCCAAACATACTCCCATGATCTTTTTTTCATCCCTAAAAACTCTTCTATTTCTCTCCAACTATATAACCCAAGTAAAAGCACAAAAACCCGCAATCCAACGTAACTTCCCCTTCTCTTTGAAGGGAGGGTTTAGCAAGGCCTCCTCCAAAGACTGACGAAAAGTATCATTACCAACCCAAGACACGCCAAAGGATTGAAATTACTTTTACCAAATAAACATCCACAAATTGCACTTCTACATGATGTGATTGTGGTCTTCTGACCCATGGTTGCACAGACTACACCGGTGAGGGTTAAACGTGTAGGAAGAAGATCGCTAAAGAAACTCGAGGGTATTAATTTTACCAAGTGCCACAGACTTGACAAAAAACCAACTCAAGGGACTCATATTGTAATAGTCAAGGAAAGATTTGCAAGAAAATGTGAGTAAAGGACTAAGAGGCCAAAGTCTTAGATCAGGGGAACCCTCTCTCACCGAAATGCCATCAAGGTTGGTAATAATAGATGACAATTCACTCATTTCTCTATCCCGGATTGGTCTGCGAAAATGGAAATCAATATTCACACTTGACCCTACCCGTCGAATGAAAGACGAAATTGACAGGTTTTTTGGTAAAGAAAGAGAAAATAGAAGGGGATATAGATCTCGGAGGGCAGTGACCCCTAACCAGACATCTTCCCAAAACCGAATTTGATCCTCCTCCCCAACCTTCCATTCCACACAGTTAAAGAATATAGGGTAGCATTAGGATATCGCCTTCCGGGGGCTTGACACAGCAGAAATCTTAAAATTTCAAATCCATGGCCGAAAGAGGAGAAAATGATCTGTTTTTACAATAATGTCTCAAAAGAAGCAAAGCACCTAAACTAATAGCTGTGACTTCCTTCTATCCTCTAAACGGTGAATTTCATCTTTCTTTTATTTGTTCGCAGGTTGAATAATAATTAACATGTATAGAAAAAAAAAATATTAACACGTACTATAAAAAAAATTATCAACATGGCAAATGAAAATCATCTCACAAACAAATAGGAGAAATTCTAAAAAGATCGACCCATAAATCCCAGTTCACACTTTCATCCTCACTACCCATATTTTGAAGTCTAGAATTTCCTCTCTTTTTACCTCCAAATATCAAATAATGATTTCATTAAGTCAGTAAGTCACCACCTATCATCTCCTTTGGCCGCAGGCCCACCAACTCTGTCTTCCTCCCCCTCCCCATTCCCTCTTGAGGGCCTCCTCCATCAACTGCTAGGAAATGTGCAAGGAGGACAATTCTTCTTTTCTAGATGTTAGAGAGAGACCGGGATTTTCCTCCATCAAATTCATCAGGAAATGTGCAAGGAGAAAAATACTTTCTTTTCTAGCCGTCAGAGACAGAGAGAGAAGACAGAGAGGGCTGATGTCAATGCGTGATGGAAAATAACAGGTGCAGATAGAAGGAAGAAGAAATGGAGAGAAATGATCAGAATAATAATTTGTTTTTCTTTTTTTTTTATAATGAACGGAGCTTTCCATTGATAAATGAAAAGAGAGAATAATAATCTAATATGAGTTATGCTAAATAAAAAAACATTTAAAAACAATTGTGGGTAGAAAGAGATATTTAAGGAGGCGAGTAGATATTCCCCAAGATATATGTCAAGCTTCCAATTTAGGCAATTGCCAAAAAATTAAACTTGAACCCTAGAGAGATTGCTTTGTCACCAAATTGACCACCTACAATAATAGATTGAGAAAAGTCCTTACCGTGTTCAGTCGATCACTATTAGGATACCTAGACAATGCTGACGAGATAGAAGCTCTCAATATCTCTCCAACACCTTCAACTCCAAGTTTAATTGAGATGTCAAAAGCCTCGGGTGCATTGGCAAGAGTGAACAGGGCAGCAAGCGGTTGTATCTCATCATCACCATATTCCATAACGCCTGCTGTGATGCATGTTTCATTTATTTGATGCAGAACATAATCAAAAAGCACCAAAAAGAGATTTCTCCGTTCTTCTGTTGAGTTTGCTAGAGAATACTGCATACAAAAATGTACTTGAGTATTTTCTTTAGATTCACTTCACTAAAATATTAGGAAAGATAGATTTTTTATATCATTTTGGGCAGTTGTGAGAAAGTCATCATTCTGTGTGAATATTAAATGCATAAACATAACATCTAAAATATCATAATGTGGTTTCTAGGCAAGGTTAAAAATGTCGATGTCGACATGTCAATTTTACAGAGATATCAAATGTCAATGTCGATGTCGACGGCTATTCCGGAAAAATCACGGATATCACTGTTAACTATAGAAATAGTTTGAATTTGTGGATGAAATTTTTATTAGAGCTAGTGTTCTTTATGCCTCCCTTTGGAGTGCAAACTGTAAATATTTTAGTAATTACTCTCCTTCTATTATTGCCTCCAATTGGAAGGCTTTTTTGTAACCTCTTTTGAGCTTTTTGGCTCTTTCACTTATCAATGAAAGATGTGTTTATTACCAAAAAAAAAAAAATTTATTAGAGCTTAATTAAACATTAAAACATCATTCTAAGTAGTTATAACAATAAAATACATACATATATATATATATATATATATATATATGGACATTAGTGGTACAAAATATCGAAATTTAGGCTCAAAATAACATTTTTAAGAATAAAATTCATTGACAATCTTATAATATCATTTAAACAAATAAAAATATCACTTAATACATATATAAACATCAATATTTGTAGATAGTTTTTTAAAATTTTATATTAAATTTATTAAATATTATAAAACACCCACCTAATTATATATTATAATTTCAAATTTTATTTTAAAACCCTTTATATTAAGAGTTAAACCCTAAAACTATTATTAATATTAACTAACATAACACCTGAGCCAAATAAAAGCCATGGCCCACCATTCCCCTTTTATAATTAAAAAAACCCTAGTTTTAAGACAGCAGCGCCCAACCCCTCACTCTCCCCTAACCTCTCTTCTCGTTTTTTAACTCAGCCGCCCAAAGAAGCAGATCTGAAATTTCCAGCAGATCTGAAATTTCCGACAACTCCTCGATGACTCCGGCGACATATCGGCGACATCTTGGCAATATGTCGCCGAAACGGGGGAAGAACGACTCTTCCCCCCTTTATCGTAATCGAACCCTTCCGATTTCTGATATATCACCGACAATGTCGGCGACATCTCCGACTTTTTCAACCTTGTTTCTAGGGAATGTTGTGGTTATTAAATTAGTAGAAAATCCAAAAATAATTCATCAATATTAACTACCAACATCAACATGTAACGTCACAAAACTCAATTTACTACGGACTAGTAATTTCCAAAACACACAAAGTATCGATACCAACTTGAGGATTTGAAAGCGGGAACATATTAATGATTTTTTTAGTTATTAAATAACAAGCTTTCTTGGGTCAAAATGGATGAATTAACAAGATTTAATGTTGTGGTTATTAAATTAGTAGAAAATCCTAATTCATCAATATTAACTACCAACATCAACATGTAACGTCACAAAACTCAATTTAGTACGGACTAGTAATTTCCAAAACACACAAAGTGTCGATACCAACTTAAGGATTTGAAAGCGGGAACATATTAATGATTTTTTTAGTTATTAAATAACAAGCTTTCTTGGGTCAAAATGGATGAATTAACAAGATTTCATGCAGTTATCTGCAGAATACATTAAAATGTCTTCCACAGGAATTGTTCAGTAAACTATTGCTAACAAATAGGCAATCCTCAAAGCTATGATTAATGCAATTAGCAAAACTAGCATATGCCATGTATTTGTAATTATCATCAAGGTTCTGTGTCAAATACTGGGACCTGCCATTACGTTGATATAACGAAAGAATATCCAGACAATTGTCTTACACACTGGTCCATCAATTCATTACTTTGTCATTATAAACGAATGAGTTTACCTCATGGAAAATAAACTTAGTTCCTCCAACAAGATCCACCTGATCTACAAGAAATACAGGGTTTGATGCATCCTCTGTGGGACACTCGGGGACTTGATAAAACAAGTTTGTTAAGAGGCAAATAAGCCTGCAATGAACTAGTTCAGCCCAAGAATTTTTCCTGCTAGTTTCCAGGAATGCCTTAATAACCTGAAGAAGAAAGACGGAAGAACATAAAGCATGATGCATAGTTATCAACAAATCAGAAAAATGAAAAATAATTGAAGAGGACAGCATTAGTAGAGAGTCTATTCCCAATTTCCTATATTGCCAATAAGCCAGAATAAACATGAACTGATTTAAGGATCACAACACTGTTTGGTGGAGTGCCCAATCTCCGTCCCACTGGAAAAATGATATGATTTGTATGAGAACTACATGGCTTAAACCTCAATCTAAGCCTTTTAATAAGAACTAGAAGAAAGAAGTGTGGGATATTAGTGTTCTTAATGACTCCTTGTGGAGTGCAAATTGTAATTCCTTTAGTAACTATGCTCCCTCTATTATTGCCTCCAATTGGAAGGCCTTTTTGTAATTATGCTTGGCCCTTTTTTGGCTTTTTCATTCATCAATGAAAAACTTTGTTTACCATCAAAAAAAAGAAGAAAGAAAGAAAAAAAAAAGCAATCGTTTTAGCATAAGGCCATAAACACAAAATTGGGAATGATTATGATTTTTTGAAATAGAGACATTTTCATTGATATATTAAAAAGAACATGGGGGACAAAAATCCCCCTCTTTTCTTTTGGAATGACTCAATGATTGTTTATTCAATTATTACTACTAGGCATATGAATTTATGTAGTATACGTATACCCCATTAATGAGTTGAATTCCTCACCTAATTCCTCTGAAAATGCATACTTTTAAATGTCTATTTTATTTTGTTAGATCCAAAAGTTTATAAGGTAAGGATAAGGAACATTAACCTTTTCAAGGTATTCTTAACAGATGGCGGTTTGGATATTAACAAAAGCCCAACATGTGAACTGTTTTTACAAAATAGGAGTATATAACATATAACATAACAAAAGTTTGAACTTAAAGTCTCCTACTCCGATAGCATAATCACCGACCCAAAAGCTTAAGTTGTCATGCTAAAACAAATTTAACATTATTTAACATGCTCTCAATAATTATCAAAAGAAGAAAAAGAAATTTTGAAGCACTTAAAACTCATTTACAAATTTAATATTATTTAAGATGCTCAATAATGATTTTTTTTATTTATAAAAACACCTCAAAACGCCATTTCATTAAAGTAATGAAAGATAAACGAAAAATAAAGCCATACAATAAAACTGGCAAAACAAACCAAAAGCCACAAAAACATGGTATACCGTATATCCCACCACCCATCACCCGCACCACCACCTAATTACAAGTATGAGAGCCAACTATTTATAATTAAACTAAAGGTAATTACAAAAAGTTTTGAAGTTGCCACCCAAAAGGATGCATTTACATGTGCCAACTCCCAAACATAGTCCCATGATCTCCTTTTCTCCTAAAGATCCTTCTATTCCTTTCCAACCAAATGCCCCATGTTATAGCACATAATTCGCAATCCAAAGGCATTTCTTCTTTTCCAGAAACGTCAGCATGCTCCAACCAATCATCTTCCCACACCCACCCCCAAAAAACGAAGAAGAACGAACTCGCACTAACATATTTCTTTTCAAGATAGAAGACAGATCAAAGAAAACACCCCATTGTTAAAAAAAAAAAGAAGAAGAAGAAGAAGAAGACAGAAAAACAACTATTTTAGAGAATTCATTTGAGAGCTTTTTCCTAATCTCCTTAAGGATTGGCGAAGGTACAATGCCTTATGCTTCCTCTCCTTCACAAATGTTCCCTCTTACCTTAACCAAAGTGTTTCTTTTCCAAAAAAGAAAAAATAATAGGTTAGAGAATAAATGCACGATAATCATTACTGATTTGCCAATGTAGTTATTTCTATAGAATTTATCTCAAATAGCATAAATTTGTATACTAATTATTAAAATATCTGAATTTTTTTAAAATTACTCAAATAGCATAATTATACTTCAAAATTATTCAACTATTTTTCATGGGTATTTTTAAAGAATTTGTTTGTTTTTTGCTTTTTCAAGTTCAAGTTCAATAATTTATCGAACTATTTGATTATTTTTCATTATTATCAATGAATTTGTTAGTTATTTTTATAACTTTTTTTCAGTTCAATAAATTATTGAAGTATTATTATGCTATTTGAGTAATTTTTGAAAAATTCCAACATTTTAGTAATTAGTATACAAAAATATGTTATTTCAGTAATTGTCCCTTATTTCTATTATTCAGTATGAGATGACAGATACAATGCACAAATCAATGAGCTCAAAGGCTAATATTTAAACTCTACAATCATTCTCCATTCTTGAAATAAGGGAGTTTGAGCCCCTTTAAAAGACAAATAACTGAATCAGCAAATAGGTATAACCCATATTTCATGCTTCAATATGACGCAACTTCAAGGAAAGAAGAAACAAGCAACTCACCCTTATGTCAAGACCCTTCAGTCGACTTCTCCTGAGTTTTCCTCTATCACAAACAAAATAAAGTAAACAGCTCAAAGCAGATGTCCAGACAGATTCTTCCTTCTCTTCAATCTGTAATTACAAAATACAGGTTTTAGGTATTAGATAAATTGTGATTAGCAGGATGAAACCACATTATCGTTAGATATTTTCCATTAAAATTACAATGCCCTCATTATTGCCTTCGTAGATTGATTGTTGTTTTCTAAGAACTAACCTTCACACAAACTTGCCCAAGGCATTCCAAGCCAATGCAACTAGTAGTAACCATTTCCCCCAGTACAATGGATTAATGGTAATTACATATCCTATTCATCAACTAGAACTTTTCATCTCATTCAAGCCACATTCTAGTCCATAACAAGAAACTACAAATAATGCATCTCCCACATGGCAGTGGAGTGCAACATATAGGATTCATGGGATATGCAATCCATAAATTGAGGCATGGTCATTTTGTTCTCCAACAAGTTCTAGACCTTGTGTTCAGAATCACTGCAACAGTCAATTTATCTGACATGATGGTGCGTCGAAACATAATTCATTGGTTATGTTATACAATACAACCAAATATGTAATCAAGTTGATAAGTCAATAATTAATTGAACCTTCAACCTATAGAAATATATTACAAATTAGATAATGAACAAACCTTGAATGCTATAAACAGTATACAACAACAAATTGGCATCACTAAATTACAGAAAAAAATAAGGTAGTAGTTTTTAAAGGTCTCAACATGCAAATCTTATGGAACTAGAAAAATCCAACTTTCATATTCATTCCTAGAAACTTTGGCTACAAGTCATAACATAACCAACTTCAGAGTTAATTGAGACACAATAAATCCTCATTTCTATAATGCAATCCAAAATTCAAGAACATGATCTCCAAGATGTAAGAGATGCGAGGGAGCTAAATTAGTAAAGAAAATCTCCAAGATTTTGTAACTATAACCACACCAAAGGGAATTCTTATGCTAATACCGGTTTTGAACTTCCATGGTTGATCAACAGTCCTTTTTTGTTTGCGTCTCTTAATCGCATATGCTAGGACTTCTTTGATGTGGAAAAGATTCATTGCCTCGTATTTGGTTTGATTTATTTCAATACTCAGGCAGCCTAAGAAGACAGCATTCATTCAATCATTTTCTTCTGCTTGATAGTATCTCCTGCTACTAGAATTTTTACGCACTGATGTTGATACAAAGCTTTGTAGAAACATCCAGCTACAGGTAAATTATCCAACCGTTTAGTGAACTTTACACTTGCAAGTAAGCCATCCTTCCAATTATGTAATGATTTTGAGCAAAGGCCTCTAAATCTCTGCCAATCAAGAGGAACAAATTTTTCTGATGATTAACGTTCAACTGTGTGGACACTAGGAGACGGGGACATCATCATCAATTTTTTTTGTCACCCCATCCTTCAAAATCTGGATCTGTTCGGATTAGAATCAATTTTAATTCAAGTACTATATCCCATTTTCCCAGTACCTTTGACAGATACCTCGGTTGATTGGGACCATTAAAGATGATGTACTAGCAAACATCAAGTTTCCTAGTGGTTATATGAAGATTAGATTGCCATTGTTATAGTGAAAAATGATTGTGTTTCTGTAAGGATGGCAAGAGACAAGGACGCATTAATAGTAAAATGGTTTAGAGAAATGAAGACAGCAAGATTTGAGAAGAAATAAGGAGAAAACACCTTTAGCTTTGGAAAGGAAAATTATCAGCAAAGCAGTGCAGGCTAAGCCACAGGAATCAAAGCTGAAAAGGCTAAGCCAGAAAGAACCATTAATGAAGTTGAGGTAGAAGAATTCTAGAGTCGAGAAATAGCTTGGACATCGAGGAAGAAGTGATTCCTAATTTTTATTTGTAGAATCATTTTTTTTATAAGAAACACTTTCATTATAAATGAAATGCCTTACAAAAGAGGCCACCCGAGGATTAAAAAAAATTACTCTAGTTGGGGGCAATAAGAGACGGAGAATAATTACAAAAAGGTTTGGCCCTAGCAGACCAAAGCGAAGTAAACCTAACCAAAAGAACCCAAACATCAGAAGGATTTAGGGAGACTTTTTCAAAGATTCTTTTGTTTCTTTCCCACCAAACCAAACAAATCAAAGCCATGATCGAACTGAGCCAGAGAATTAAAGCTTTATCTTTTAAGAATACCCCACACAGAAAACCATGGAGGATCGCCTAGAGATTAGGTGGAGAATGACCTTGGATGGAGAAGAAGTCAAATAAGCTTCTCCATAACTAGTTGTGCAGGGGGCAAGACCAAAACATGTGGAGAGGGTCTTCATCAGCCAAAGAGCAGAGAGTACAGCGATTGGGACAGCACGCATGGAAGGGAATCTCCTCTAAATTTTATCATTAGTAACCAATGGATTGGCCTAGTGGTCAAGGGGTTGCTTTCCAACCTTGAGGTCCAGGGTTCAAATCATGTTGGCCACCTACCTAGGATTTATCCTACGATTGAACTAACGCCAAGTGTTGTAGGGTCATGAGGTTGTCCCGTGAGATTAGTTGTGGTGCGCGAAAGCTGGCCCGGACACTCACGGTATCAAAAAAAAAAATTATCATTAGTATTTTTTATTTTTTATTTTGATACCGTGAGTGTCCGGGCTAGTATACGCGCACCTCGACTAATCTCACGGACAACCACACGACCCTACAACACTAGGCGTTGGTAAACTCGTAGGATAATATCCTAGGTAGGTGGTCAACATGATTTGAAACCATGGCCTCAAGATTGGAAAGCAACCCCTTGACCACTAGACCAACCCATGTTGGCTAATTTTATCATTAGTATCATCAAGACCACCATTTATTTGTAGAATCATAGTTTACAATATAAACAATCTGAGATTTCATTGAGCCAAAACTTGGAATCCAACCATAATCACTAAGATTGTAGGATCTTTAATCTATAAAGTATATTGCAGTATTTTGAAGAAGAGAACCTGCCTAAGAAAAGAAGAAAATAATTCAACCTTAAATACCTTTTTTTTATAAGAAACTTTTCATTGATTAATGAAAGAAAGGGAAACAAAAGGCCACCCAAGGATTACAAAAACACTTTCCAATTGGGGGCAATGAGTGAAGGTGAATAATTACAAAAGGCCTTGTCATTAGCGGACCACAAGGAAGAAAATCTGATCACTAACTCCCAAATACCTAAAACATCTAAATACTCCTCACAAAAAATACGTATGTTCCTTTCCCACCACACGAGCCAAATCAGAGCTCTAATAGCGTTACGCCACAAAATTTGAGCCTTGTCCTTCAGTAACACCCCACATAACAGCCCTTGAAGAATATTGTGGAAGTGAAGGGGGTACGGACCATGCATCGAAAACATCTCAAAAAGCTTGTCCCAAAGGGAAGAGGAGAAGGGGCAAGACCAAAAAATGTGAAGCAGATCTTCATTGTTAGCACAGCAAAGAGAACACCAATTAGGACTGAGAGTCTTATGAGGGAATTTCCTTTGGAGCTTGTCATTCGTGTTGAGGCCTCCAAGAAACACAGTCCACAAGAGAACTTTAACTTTTTTCGGATATTTATCCTTCCAAATTAGATTGATGACGTCAGAAGGTAGGGAGGGATCATCCACGAACAAGGATCTAAAAGCCCCTTTGCAAGAGAACTCGTTTCCAATAGAACCAACCCAACATCTCACATCAGGCGACGTCCCGACCTTATAGTCGCTTAAAATATTCAGAAGGGAGATGAAGTCTTCACACTCACAATCCTTGAGATTTCTTCTTAAAGACAGATTCCAAGAGGCACAAGCATCATCCCAAACCTCTGAAGCTTTAGCCATCGGAGAAGTGGAGAGACCCAACAGCGAGGGGAAAATAGGAGCAAGGGGTCTGGAAACATGGGTCCAATTATCGTGCTAGAAACTGATGGAAGAGCCATTACCAAGTTGAATTCTAGAGTTTTCAGCCAATAAATTATTCAGCTTAGTGGTGGCTTTCCAAGGGCTACGGGAAGAAGAATAAACATTAGAAGCAGCCCTCCAGCCGGAATTAGAACTCCCATGAATAGCTTTGATAACTTCAGCCCACAAAGAGTTACCTTCAAGCGGCAACCTCCACAACCATTTGAGGAGGAGGGCTTTATTCCTTTTAGCAATGTTGCCTATGGCTAATCCACAAAGATCCACCGGTTTAGAAACTATATCCCATTTAATAAGGTGAGAGCCACCAACCTTAAATACCTTTGACTTAGAATTCAAAGGTAGTGTTAAGATCAAGAACCTTGTTTAGGATCAAAGTTTTTTGGATATTGAAATTCCATTCAACATTAGTAACTAAAACAGCAATTATGAGCACTTTTCCATTAGAAAAAAACAGCAATTATGAGCACTCAAAATCAGACTTTAAAACACCTTCATAACAAGTAATATATGGCAATGTTTCTATCAATTCCCGATGCATGTAGCTTCAATGTTTGCTCCACCCGTGTTTTGTTCACATTTTCCAACCTTCTGTTTTTAAACATAACTTTCCATTATCATTCCGATGGAAAATAAATTTATTCACCAACTAACACAATGCATATTAGGCTGCACTGCATAGTAGACTAAAGATTTTTAGATGCCAAAAATTTGCAAGTTTTACCTTGAGGGGGGGGCAATTATTTTTAAGGGAAAAGAAGAGGAAATTTTATTTTTTCACGAAAACAAAAAATATCAGGCATACCTGAACGAGAAGAAGCAGTATCTCATTCAAGATGTTAAGAATCCAAGATTCAAATTTATTAATGGATGAAGCCGCACTTAATTTCTCAGGACTATCCAGCTTTATCTTCCCCTGTGAACTAAATTGGGCTTCTTCCTCAAGATATGACTCTTGAGAATACTCTTCTTCAATTGTAGAATTATCATCCGTCATAATTGGTTCTAATAAGTGAGCATGAACACCAAGGTTCAAGATTAAATCAAAAGCACGAACTCTGCAAGCTGACCTTGGAGAACTAAGCATTTCCTAAAAGAGGGGAAATCATGTTAACATGACCGTTAGAGGGAAAAACTCATTATTTGAATGATCTTGGAACGAAAACTCATCCACAAGTGATACATCACCTCAAGCATGGATAAGGTGAGAGGTGCAGCGATTCCAGAATCCAAAACATACCTGCAAGAGAAATTATAGAATGAACTTTATTCATGCTATCTACAGAAAAACCACAAAATAAATTGTAGATAGCAACAATCAAATAAAATGGATAAAATAATTGATGAATAAAGATGTCAAGTTACATTCAGATGTCTTAAAAACATCAATTGGTTCAATAAAAAATATTTATCAATCCTTGAATCAAATAAATGCCATCAAACTTGGATTTAGGTTATCATAGCATTCCTCCAAAGGCAGACAATATTCATGATTTAACAGATTATTTAAATCTTGAATGATGTCAATTTAATATTAAAAAAATGATAAACTTAGCAATCTAAATTTCAGTAGCTTTTCATGCACAGGCTGCACCAATTCGGCTGAAGAGAAAACCAAGGTTTTCTAGCTTGAACTTTTTCATTGGAGCTGATCCCATCATTACAAACCAGCCACAAGAACACCTTGACCTTTTTAGGATACTTGCCTTTCCATAAAGAAAAGGATTTTGTGGGGCAACACGATTAGATCGGTTTGTTGGAATATTTGGCTAGAGCGTAATAGAAGAATTTTTGTGGACAAAAGAAAGTCTTGGGAAGAAATTTGGGAATTGTCAATCCTTTAATGCCTCTAATTAGAGTGCAAATTGTAAATCTTTTTGTAACTATCCCCTTCTATTATTGCTTCTGATTGGCAAGCTTTTTTGTAATTGCCCTTTTGGGCTCTTTCACTTATCAATGAAATGGGCAAGTTTATTTTAAAAAATAAATAAATAATTCAGTAAATCATCATTCATTCACAGCAAACAACTATCTAAGCACATAAACTACACAATGCTGGAAGTTGGGTATTAGATGACTATCTCGCCACACGCCTTAGATTGCACCTCGAATAGATGTATTGTGGGTTTTCTTTCTTTCTCATGACTTCTGTTGATTTTTTAATTTAAGATGATGCCCAGCCCAATAAGTCTTTCTTTCTTGTACATTGTTGTAACTAATGCAGACTGACTCAGTTGAGGTGAAAGACTTTCGCCCTATTAGTCTAGCGACCAGGTAATATAAAATTATTGCTAAAGTGCTAGTTGAAAGATTGAGAAGAGTTCAAAATGCCTTTGTGGGGAAGAGACAAATTATAGACTCTATCTTGATTGCGAATGAAATCATTGAGTGAGGGAAGAAGAAGTCATCATGAAACTTGAAATCGAAAGAGCCTATGACCCGACCGATTGAGATTATCTTGAAGCTATTATGAAAGAAAAAGGGGCCCCTAGGAGGAGGAGTTGGGTTAGATGCTGGATCAGCAAATTTCTCCATCATTATTAATGAGAAACCCCGAGGTAAGTTGAGAGCTTCTAGAGGTTTGAGGCAAGGTGACCCATTGTCACCTTTCCTGTTCATCCTTATTGCAGATTCCTTTAGTAGATTGCTTTCTAGTGCCCATGAAGCTGATATTGTAGATGGTTTCAATGAAGATAGAGATAATTTGTTGATTAATCATCTCCAGTTTGCGATGACACCCTTGTTTTTTATTCTGACAATGAAGATAAACTCAAGAATTTGAAATTTATCTTGCATTTCCCCTGTTTTTTATTCTGACAATGAAGATAAACTCAAGAATCTGAAATTTATCTTGCATATCTTTGAGAATATGTCTGGTGTGAAGTTTAATCTTGATGAGTCCCTTATTGCTGGCCTTAATCATGAGCAAGGTGAAATTGACCACTTAGCTGAGCTCTTTAATTGCAAAATGAGTTCCCTGCCAATCTCCTATTTGGTCCTCTTGGGGTTAATCGAAAGAATAGAAGCTTTTGGGATCCAGTGGTTGAGTGCATACAAAGAAGAATTAGTGAGTGGAAGAATATGGTCATCTCTAAAGGGTAGACTAACTTTAGGGCAATCTATTTTGAGTTGCCTCCCTACCTATTATCTTTTAGTGTTTGCTGTTCCGAAGAGTGTGGCTAAGATTATTGACAAGATGTTGAGAGATTACTTCAGAAAAGGTGTCGATGGGTCGTTTGGTAATAATTTGTTAGGTGGAAGGAAGTGGCCAAACCTTTATCCAGTGGTGGATTGGTGTTAGGCAACATTTGAGGCTAGGAATAAGGCCTTATTGTTGAAGTGGATTTGGAGATTCTCACTAGAAGAAGATTCTTTGTGGCCCAAACTTATTTCGGGTAATCCGCAAGTGCTCCGATTTAGGTTGGTTCCCTTCATGTGATAGGAGATGCACTAATCGTAGTCCGTCGAAGCATATCAAGACCCTTAACCTTTTGATGAAGTCTCGCTCTTCTCTTGTTTTGGGTAACGTCAACAAAATTAGATTTGACTTGATTCTTGGGTATCTCATATCCCTTTTGCCACTGAATTCCCGAGATTATTCCACTTGGCTACTCTTAAAAAGGTTGTTGTTCGTGGGAGGAAGTTTGGGAGTTTAGTATACTTAATGCCTCCAATTGGAGTGCAAATTGTAAGCTTTTTTTGGTAATTATTCCCTGTCCATTATAGCTTTCAATTGGAATGCTTTTTTGTAACTTTCTATGCCTTTTTCACACATCAATAAAATTGCTTATCATTTATTACCAAAAAAAAGTTACTGTGGCTACGTTTGGGACCAAATTCTCGGTAATTGGAGTCCGACTTTTAGAAGAAACCTAAAGGATGATGAAGTGGATGATTTTATTAACCTCCTTTCTCGGATAAGTGTTATGATTCCAAGTTCAAACCATGATAAAAGCGTTTGGAATGGCATTGGTGATAATTTCTCTTCGAAGAATGCCTTTCTTACTCTTTGCATCAATAACCATGTTATGCCCGAAGAGATCATGAATGTTGTGGAAAGATAACTACCCAAAGAAAGTTAAGGTTTACATATGGACAATGCTTAAAGGGGGTCTTGAATACCAAGGATAAAGTGCAAGGTAGATACCTAAGATGGCTTTTTCTCTCAACACTTGTGTGTTTCGTAGTGACAATAGCGAAGATTCCATTGCCATTTTCCCCAAAAGGCCCCTGGTGCTTATCATGTTCTGACTTGTGGTAGTGGTTTGGTCGATAAAGCTAAACCTATGTGAAAAAGTGTTGTCCATGCCCTTTGGTGGGCTTTTTTTTACAATAAACATTGCAATTTCATTGATGTATGAAAATGCCCAAAAAGACAAGAAAAGTTATAAAAAAGGCCTTCCAATTGGAAGCTATAATAGAAGGAGTATAATTACAAAAAAGTTTACAATTTGCAGTGCATTTGGAGGCATTGAAGCACTATACTCGCAGACAACCTCACACAACTTACTACAGTCTCTAAAGATTTTACTATTACGCTCAATTCACATATTCCAGAGGATTGCTCTAGTAGCATTGTCCCAAAGAATTTGTTTCTCTCCTTTTAACATAAAACCTCAAAACAAAGCTAGCACATTGGAGCTAGGATCTTTGAGACTGACCCATTTCATATTAAAAATGTTGAAAAGCTTAATCCATAAAGCTTGAGAGAAAATGCAGTCAAACAAGATGTGTCCAGTAGACTTCGAGCTGCATTGACACAGGTTACCATTGAGGCTCAAGGGAAATCCACGGCTTTCTATGACATTTTTTATTAGAATTAAGCCCATCATTAAGTACCAGCCACAAGAACACCTTGATTTTTTTTGGGAAGATCCCTTTCCAGATGAGTGAAGAGTGAGGATCACTACTAAAGCCCTCATTAGCCAAATGGATACTAAAGGCTGCTTTGCAAGAGAAACCCAAGCTTCTATCCGGTAGCCACTCTCTCTTATCCTCATTAAAGGAAATGGGCTCCAAGAGAGACAACATAGCACACCAATCATCTTCCTCCAATTGAGGTTTCTTCTAAAATCAATAGTCCAAGAGTTAAGCTCCTCACTCCAGAAATTACTAATAGGAAGAGCCTTCTTAACAGCAATGGAGAACAGCAAAGGGAATTGAGAAGCTAGAGTAGCCTCCCCTAACCAAACATGCTCCCAAAACAGAATTTTGCACCCATTGCCCACCATAAAAGTGCTACTAGAATCCATAAGATGCTAGAACTTATAAATATGCTTCCAATGGCTTCTTTTGATACATTGTGGGTTGAGATTGGAATACCATCCCCCAACATTAAGACCATGAATCCCGGAGATCACCTTATGACATAAGAGTTGCGACTCATTGGGGAACCGCCACAGCCACTTGAGTAACAAGGCATCGTTCTTCTTGCTAAGACCACCAAAAGCCAACCCCTCTCTAGAGAAAGGAGGGGGAATTTTACTCCAACTCACAAGGTACTCCCCCTCCATCACCATTTGCGCCTTCCCAAAAGAAATTTCAACGAATTTTATCAATTCTTTTGGTAACACTAGCAAGTGCTTTGAAAATCGAGAAGAAATAGGTAGGCACGCTACTTAAAATTGAGAGCAATAATGTCAATCTTCCATCTCTTGATATATAAAGCTTCCTCCACTTCGACACTCTCTTCTCAATCTTATCCACCACAGGATCCATTGGATGAAGGATTACCTCCCAAAGGAAGTCCTAAAGAACTCATGGGGAGAGAACTCACCATAAAATTAAAGGGGGCAGCAGCTGTAACAGTATATGTGCACACATGTGAAGTGAACTAAAAATAGAATAATAATAGATGCCATAGACAATATCTGAAGTAATTCAAGCATCCATACTTGTAAAAATAAAGCCACAGAACATACATGTCAATAATGAGCTTTACAAGAACGCTCACAGCCACATCCATCGACGGCTTGCCACTATTCGTACTTAACCTAGATGTTACTGTGAGGGGATTAGCAATCGGTGAAGATGATTCTGCGCAAACTGCAGCAATAACCTCGCACACCTCGGCAGGATTCAATCTCAAAGGCTGTTGTTCACTGTTGGGCATGAAGTTAATTTGTGAGATATAGATGCAAGTGAAGAATACTTTGCTCATGATGAACTTGATGAAAGAAAATTTCCTGCTTGAGTTCAAGTTTACATTGACCAGGAGAAAACCCAACAAAAAAACAGGTTCAACCCAATTAGAAGGATCACGAAAGTGTCAAAAGGCCAAATAGGAAGGGGAAGAAAAAGACGAGTTTCTTATAAAGTTTCATTTTATTAAGAATGTAATAAAAATGACGTCAAAATCACATGGCAAAGTTTATTTTATACCTGTAGTAACGATATTGAAATAGTGGTCTGGCCTTTGGTCGAAATGTGCTCCCAGGTGAATCCTCCCTGAAAAATATTATTAAAATATTGAGAGTCCATTATAAAATTAACCTATTTTAGAATGCTTTTCAGTAATAATTAATATCATTGGGCATTTAATATTTGCTTGTTGAATATGACCTCCATTTTTTTAGGCTTCAAATGGGGGATGCATTGTAATCTAAGAGCCTGAGATAAGCAAGCAAATTATTCTACTACAGCTCACAATAACTAATAGGTAAGCATAAGTTACTGTTATTCTGCCTAACCATTCTAACTACACAACAACTAGTTATAAACTTATAACAGCCAGCTTAACCACATGAGGCTATGAAGCTCAAGAAAACTCATCAAGTGCATAAAAGCTTGAAAGATCTTTGTTCATGAATGTGGCAAGTGATTTGTAGATAATGTTGAATGAGTACCCACCATATAAGAATGTAAACTATCTGACAGATAGAAAATGCCCGTCCAGTGTGAGAGGAGGAGGAATGTATCAATAGGAATTTGAACTCGATTGGCTCTCAAATTCAACCAGGTGAAAAGACCAATAAAAAGGGGGACCTTCTAAAAGAATAAAATAATAATTATCTTATCAAATTTCTTTATAGTTATGACCCAAGCCCCTTGCATCTCTTACCTTGTCCAAGGCCTGCTCTGTGGTACTTTGCTGAAAGATAAAGCTCTCGTCCCTTTTTTTTTTAATAAAGCACCTCAAAAGGCCATTTCATTGATATAATGAAAGAGAAAATAAAACAAATAAAATAATAAGGTGGCACAAACAAACCAAAAGCCACGGAAAGAAAAAATATACCCCCAACCCACTATGCCCGCACCGCCACCTAATTACAAGTATGCGGGCCAACAATTAATAATTGAGCCTAAAGGATAATTACAAAAAAGTTTGAAAGTTGACACCCAAAAAGAAGCATTTATATGAGCCAACTCCCAAACATAATCCCACGATCACTCTACTCCCCTAAAAAATCTTCTATTTCTTTCCAACCAAATTCCCCATATAATTACACTACACCTCGAAACCCATAAACTTTATCCTTTATCTTTGAAAGGAGGATGACATAACATCTCTTCCAAGATTTGGCGCAAAGTATAATAGCCAACCCAATTCATCCCAAACGTTTGGAAAAACCGTTGCCAAACAAGGCTTGAGAAATTGCACTTCCACAACAAATGATCAAGATTTTCGCATTCTTGCTTGCAGAAACAACACCATTGGGGGTTAAGGGTGAAAGAAGAAGTTCTCTGAAGAAACTCGAAGGTCTTGATTCCACCCAAAGCCACAAACCAAATAAAGAACCCGATTTTCTTTGGGATCTTCACTTTCCACAAAGTGGAAAAGAAAAGAGAGCTAGAGATCCGTAAGATACTGTGGCTAAAATCAAAAAAGGATTTACAAGAAAAAATGTTAGAGGAGGTCAAGTTCCAAAGTCTTTTGTCCGGTAATCCCTCTCTCACAAAGATTCCATCTAGAATTGAAATAATGGATGACACTTCTAACAATTCCCTATCCCGTACTGGTCTACGAAAGTGAAAATCAATATTCACACCTAAACCCTCCCTGTGAATGAACGCGGAAAATAAAGCTCTCGTCCTTTAGCCTTTAGCATAACGCTTTTAGAGCTCTCCTTTGGCTTATTTGATGGGAAAGAAATAGGAGAGTTTTTCAAGAGGATGGTATGGACGTTCTTGATTCATGGAGCTTTTGATTATATTTACGTCTCTTTGATCTCCTCAGTTACCCCCTTGTCAATTGCTCCCAACTGGAGGAATCTTTTGTAATCCTGGGGTGCTTTTTTTTATGCTTCTTTTCATTTATCAATGAAATGTCTCTTATCCAAAAAAAATAGTTGGTTTCCTCCTAAAGATTTATTAGAAATCTTTCTACAACATCGAAGTCCCCTCCTAAGCACCATCAGCTTCTACATAAGCCATCGAGGTCAGTAAGCTCTTCCCCTCGTAGGTTTCTATTATGGTCATGATCGGCATCATATATGATAGAAATCTACCATTGAAACCATCTATGAAGGAGATTAAATAGACAATGAGAAGATACCCACCACTGCATCTAAAACATTCACATGCATTCCTCATCACGTTTTTTTAATAGGAAACAAAGACCTTCATTAAAAGAAACCAAAAACAATGAGAGATGAGAAATCATCCTGAAGAGCCAGGCCCTAACAAAAATTATTTCTAGCGTTAATTGAAAAAGTGTTGTAATTACAAAATATATATATATATATATATATATATATATAATCAAGATGGAGCTCCAAAGGGAGACACTGTAATGAAGAACATCCCTACACTCTTTACTACTACTAGATCTAATTTTTTCCGTGAAAAATACAGAATTTCTTTCCATCCAAATTTCCTAAAAGATGCATTTGCTAGCAATTTTCCAAATAATCACGGCTTTCTTTTTGAAGAGGTGACCAACCAAGAGTTGATGAAGAGCATCAGAGATGTTAAGAGGTTGGCATCAAGAAACATTTAAAACATTCATAAAATAATTCCATATAGATTGAGCAAAAGGGCAGAGTAAGAATAAATAGGCCAGAGTTTCTACACAAGTTTGACAAAGGTAGAGGAAGTTTGGGGTTTAGACATATATATATATATATATATATATATGTGATCTTCTTACGAGTGCTCACAATTCAAATGTGCTTGAATAGAGATTGATTCATAACTGAGGATTTGAGGGAGACATGGTAATATATTAGAAAGAAAAGAGAAAAAGAATTACAAGTTTCCTGAGTTGTCCAAAAACCACACGATGCGATCTAGGGGAAAGTTGAGAGTTAGATTGTTCAAGATTTGAAGGACTGATCAATTTGTAAGTCCTGAAGTGGTCTAGAAAAATTTATGCGTCAATTGTTGTTCCTATTTTTCTGTTGCATTTAGAGGTGATATTGAGGAGCATGGGAAAATAAGTTTAAGGGGTGTATCAATCACCCAACAATGATTCCAAAAATTAAATTAGTATTATTTCTATTTTGACTTTAATGAACATGTGAGTGCTACAGAGCTTTATGCAACCAAAGGGTTTAAATATTAAAGATTTCAATAGCTCTTCAATCCAACCACCATAAAAAGGATAAGCTTGATTTTATTATGAAATCGGGGTGGGGATTTCCATCTTTCAAATTTAAGGAACAAATCTTGTAGTATCAAGCAGCCTCAGTTTGTAAAACAATTTAGTGTGGCTGTCAAGAAACATCCAAGGAGGATTTTGTAAGGTGGAACAAGCTTAAAATACATTTGAATCTCCTGAACTATCTTGTGCTGTGGGGATGGAGGAGGAACAAGAGTTGTAAAAACCATACCAGATTTGATGCGAGCCTGACTTTGTGCGCTTCGATGCAGTTATAGCCCTCAAATGAAGACGAGAAGAGGAAGAATTGGTTATAGTTGTTACTGGCGAAGGCCGCGATAGTTGATCAACGCATGGCATATCAGCTGTTCCAAAACATTTCCAAGGTTGACCCTTCATTTTAGATTCTGTGTCATCCACTAAAAGCGCTGCTGCACCTACTTCTAGAAGATTATGTGTTCTCATGTCTTGAGAACTAACAAAATTATCACTGTACATTAAACAGATGCATAAGTTAATTTAATCCGTGAATAAAGCAAAATGAGGATGCAAACTATCTTATATACGTCAGAACGTACATAAAAAGAACAAAAAAATATATGAAGGTTAACTAAAAAGCTAATTTACCTATCTTTTTGGAAAAGAGATGACCGACGTTCCCCAAGCCATCGCCATTTCAAGACATCAAGTGCAACATGTTCAAGGTCTTCCATACCATCAACTTCTTCAATGTTTGATAGATTTGATGCAGATAAAATTGAAGTATCTTTATGTTCTGAAGATTCTCCACTACTTGCAGCATTTAATTGTGAATTGAATGATCTACTTAGCATAGACGATAGTGCAGGAAGTGACTGTCTTGATGCAGAAGGTGCACCAGTAAACGTAGCTGGTTGAAATGATCTCTTTGGGAGATGTTGAGCCACCAAGGAACGGACATATTTCAATGATTTTATGAGTGCCCCAGAGGCAATACTTGATACAGGCAATGGAGAAATAGTGGCAGAGCTTGTAGATGCACCAGACTGTTGACTTAAAGATTGAGACCATGGTGATGACCTGCGGTTTGGACTAAAACTACACTCACTAATTGTGTTTATGCAAAATCGATCTATCTGCATTAAAGTTTCTTCAGTGGGTTTATATCTGCAAAAACAAGTGAAAATGCAAATTTGAATCACCAAACAAAAAAAAAAGGTATTTCAATGAATATTCTGTAATTACTGTATTAGTGATGTTTTCTCAAACTGGGGCCCTTTTTTGTAGTCTATTAGGGGGCTTTTTCCTTTTTGTTCTTTCTTTTCATATATCAATTTAAAGCACTCCTCGTTTTCAAAAAAAAATCCCAGAGGTGAATAAAAAAGCCCAGAATCCAAGTAGGGACTGTACAAAAAGTGTCCCAATAGAAGATTACAAAAGGGCTCTATAATCGGAGTTCATTATAAAGGGGTGTTGATAGGCCTCCTATCCTAATCGCGTATAGTCAAAAGACGAACAACTCTGACCCCAAGGGAGTGCCAAATCCAGCAACTAATTAGTTGTGTGGGCTGACTGAGCCCACGTTTGAGGGAGGGGAAAGGAGTATCCGTCGTATGGGTATTTGTAGGCACCACTTTTGTAAACGGTTAGTAATCGTGGGGATGGCGCAAGTGTGAGGGAAATCTGTGTATGGGGATAGCTGCTATATATTTCCTTGGTAGTATAGGTACGAAATTACCGAGTCTTTGTAGGAGGGAGGAGCCCTCTTGAATTGCCTTCCATGGTTGTATCAACCATTATCTGAATATAAATAAACACTCATTTGTTTGAGTACATATCAGGTGTGTGATTACAAAAAACATTATATAGAGAACGCCAACTGGAAGAGTGGAGCCATGTCTAAGACTTCATCCCACTTCAATTTTTTCCTTTCAAAGATCTTGTGGTTCTGTTCCCTCTGAATACCCTATAATAGAGATTTAGATGCGTTGATCTATAGGACATCAGCCTTTTTCTTGAAACCGTGTCCTATAACCAATTGAAGAGATTTTTTAGGTAGAATTATCAAAGATCGGACTACAGCCAACGGTTTGAAAAGTGAGTGCCAAGCTTTAATGGAGAAATGTCAGCCAAAGAAGAGGTGAGTTAGTGTTTCCTCGCTTTTGAGCCATAAAGAACAGCAGCTTATTTGAAGCGCCATTGTTGGCCACTCTTTTGGAGCTTTTATGCCCTGTTAAGCCTTGCAGAGTTAAGAGTTCAGATTATGAAATACACCTTCTAGGGGAAGCAGGTTTTTGAAATCCTATTGAACAGAAATAAATGAAAAATCTTGGGGTTAAAACTAAGGGACCAAATAAACAGTGGAATCAAAATCTGGGACAGCCTTTCCTTAGCCCCTCCAGTGTCTTTCACACCGGTGGGAATTGCCCCCCCCCCCCCACCCCTTCTCTTCTCCGCCGCCCCTACGGTGGAGATCCCCTTCCTCTTCTATCCTTTACCCCACCTATTTTCCTTCTCCCAACGTTTTCTACTCACTCCACTCAATGTCCCCAGTGTTTGAACCTTAAGGTGCTTCTATGGCTTTCTCAGTTGAGAGTAGCGTTAAGATTGAAAATAAGATCTTCTTCCCAGGACCTGATCGGGTGAACAAGAAGGGTAGAGCTCTATTAAGGGGAGAAAAATAGTAATAATTGGTATGCCCTTTCTCTGGAACCCCAAATGGTAGTGTGGGTTAGGTATGCTATTGATATGATGATCCATAGGCCCGATAATCAGAAGTTTTTTATGAGAAAAGATGGTGAAAATGGAACTTGTTGGGTTAAAAAAACACAAATAAAAGAGGTACTTTCGCCGATGTGTATAAGGTGATGAAAAATGGGGAGAAATCTAACCTTTTCATACCATCTAGGGTGGACAAAGATGGTTGGAAGAAGTTTGTTCAAATGATTGAGGGTAAATTTGAAGGTCAAGAGACTGCTATCAAGCCAAAGAGGCAGGCCTTTGTTAGAAAGGATACCTCCTTTGCAGATGCAGCTAAGATTTCTGGTATGGGTGAGAGGTTTTTGAGGATTGCCCCTGGGGATGCTAGTCTATCCTTGATGCCTGTAGCTTCTCCCCTTACCACCTTGAAGACCACTGTTCATGCTCCTAGAGACAGTATTGTTGAGGAGTCATTGGGGGTGGAGGAAGAAGTTAATAGTCTTAACCTCAAGTCCTCAAGACTACAATAGTGGTGATTAGGAGGTGCTTCCATGATACCTGGGGGAGAGTGTTGAAGAACATCAAGAAGTGTTCTGGGATTTATAAGTTTGAAATAAATTCCTTCCACCCAGACAAAGCCTTGTTGCTATGCCCCTCTGAAGAAGTTGCCCAGAATTTATGTTCTAGGCAGCTTTGGTGTACTTATGAAGAAATCACTCTGAAATACGAATTTTGGAATACCTTTAAACATGGAAAGATGGAGTAATTACCGTCTTATGGTGGTTGGATCAAAATCCGAAACATACCCCATTTGGGGATTGGAGGTTTTTAAAATCATTGGTGATAAATGTGGTGGATACGTTAAATGCTCTAAGAATACTTTGAACAGAATAGGGTGTTTTGAGGTTGTTATCCAAGTTAAGAAGAACTTCACTGGATTTATTCCAGCTGAGTTGGAGGTGTCTAACAGTGAAGGGTTTGGTTTTGTGGCCAACATTGTTGCTTTTCAAGATTGGAAGTGGTTAGAGAGGAACTCCCCGATGATTCACAGTGGTGTACCCCGGAAAACAGCTAGTAAGGACACCAGAGAGCAGTTCAATAGAGGTCTTTATCCATTGGTTAATAGCCAAGACTCTGGAAAATCCCCTGGGTTTGCTAATGCCCGTGACCCCAGGAAAACAAAGGTCTCATTTACGCAGACCCTTCCAAGAGGTGTTTCCTGCCCTATTTAGAATCTCTCTCTTTCCTAATGCCATTGTTGCTGATTGTTGGGATCAGAGGCATAATTCTTGGAACATTAACTTGAGAAGAAACTTAAAAGATCATGAGTGTGATGATTTTGCTTCACTGTTGGAGGTGATTAGCTCCTCCAAACCTAATTCTTCCCCAGATACCAGAATATGGAGTGGTGGTGGAGACAGTTTTTCTTGCAAAAATGCTTTTGGTGCTCTCTTTAAGGATGAAGCTTCCCTCCCCCCTCCCCTGACTTCATTAAAGTTTTATGGAAGGGCAGCTACCCTAAGAAGGTCAAAGTGTTCTTGTGGACTTTAGCTCATGGAGGTCTGAACACTAATGATAAAATGCAGAGGAGATGGCCTACTATGGCTTTAAGCCCTGATAGATGCATTATGTGCAATGCTAATGGTGAGGATTTGAAGCACCTTTTTTGGAAGCGCCACTTTATCTCCCGGCTTTGGCGTAATCCGCAAGATATTTTCTTTATCCATGGCCCGAGCCCCTCGCAACTTCTGCCCACTATTCATGGCATGCCTGTGGTGTGATGTTGGATAAGAAAGCCCTTGTGCTTTGGCGCGTAGCGGTGCGCGCTATTCTTTGGCTCGTTTGGTGGGAGAGAAATAAAAGAATCTTTCAAGACTAGTTTATGGAGGTCAATGACATTTGGGACTTAGTTGTTAGATTTGCTTCACTTTGGTCCGCTCATTCTAAATTATTTTGTAATTACTCCCCTTCCTCTATCGCCCCCAATTGGAGGAATTTTTTGTAATCCCGGGGTGCTTTTGTTTTGTTACTTTTCATTTATCAATGAAATGTCTCTTATATAAAAAAAAAAAAAAAAGAGTACAATCGAGCCACCAACCCTGCTTTAAGCCCCCTCCACTTAATGTCATTTCCCTGACCAATATCCCTATTCAAAATAGCTTTTCCAGACTTTTCTTGGGAAAGAAAAGCACTTTTGTGATGGCTAACAGCAGCCTAGGGAAAAGGAATGACTTTTCCAGTGAAGTGAATGATGGTTTGAATGGTGAGGAGACTGTTTACTATTTAAATCAGTCTGAAGAAGACTTGTTGAAATCCGAACCATGCCTTGTCATGAAAAGTAGCCCCAACAAACAGTGCAACAAGGAGGAAGTTTGGAGAAAGGTTGAAAAGCTTAAAGCTGGCAGCCCTGAAATTCCAGAAAAGGAAAAAAAATTCCTAAAAAATCCTTAAAGGAAAGGGCCCAAAATAAGGTGTTGTTTAAACAAAGTGGCATTAACCACACTACTCCTCTGATCAACAACCTTGCTAGTGACCTTGACCCGGATTTTTACAACTCAAGCCCTTGTGAAGAAGAGCTTGGTCAGGAAAAAGATCTCTTTGAAACCCCTGACATTAGGTTTCCAAAGAGTAATTTGACTATTAAAACTAAGGAAATTGATGGGGAGCTCTCTAAGTTGGGAGACCTTTGCCCTCCGGAGACTACTCTTGATTCCCATGAACCCAACCTCAGTAGGGAAGTGATCCTCGTGCCCGAAGCTCAAGATGTTCTACAGATGGCTTTCCCGACTCTAATCCTCTTCTTGGTGATAAGACTAATGTGGCAGGGCAAGTGATGGGCACTTTTTATTATTTTTGTTGACAACCTTGGCGAAAAGAAGGTGAAGCTGGATGAGTGGCTATACACTACTGAAGCTACCATAGCTCCTATCAAGAGAAAGAAATCCAAATCCAGATCTAAGAACCAACTTGTGATGTATGAAGCAGATGACTCCATGGAGGAAGTTTGGGAGGATACTGAAGGAAGATGGGGAACTTTTATCGTTGTGATTGACTGGTGTAGGGAAAGAAGAATGACTCTTGCAAACTGGCTTCGCAGCAAAAAAAGCCATCATTGAGCCTGTTATGAAGAAAGCCACCAATGTTCTGATCAAAACCCCTAGTAGAGAAGGTAGAGGTAAAAGAGAATTGGTAGGACTTAGAAGCAACATCAACTATGAGAAGCCAAATAATGTGGCTCTCCAAATGTCTATTATACAAAAACCAAACTAGAAATGTCTATTTCGTAATCCAGGGGGTCCTTTTGTTCTTGTATTTTGATTTTCATTAATCAATGAAATGTCTATTATACAAAAATAATGTGGCTCTCCAAATGGGTCAAAACGTTGTGGATGAAGATTTTTAGTTGGTATGTTAGAGGGCTCGAGGCAGCCACCAAAAGAAGCCTTATTAGGGACTTAATCCGTAGTAATGACCCAGATTTTTTATTTTGCAAGAAACCAAACTAGACATCATTGTTAGATGCATAGTCAAGTCTATTCGGAGCATAAGGTTTGTGGGTTGGGCTGCTCTTGATGCTAAGGTTTTTAGAGGTGGCATCCTTCTGATGTCTTATGATCCCTCTTCTATTGCCTCCAATTGGAAGCCCGTTTTGTAACTTTGTTTGGCCTCTTTTTGGCTATTTCATATATAAATGAAAAGCTTAGTTTATTATCAAAAAAAAAAAAAAAAAGAAATCCTATTGAACAGGGAATATGTGATCTTGGGTGAGGGAGGAATTCAGGTGGTCAGAGAGGGATTGGACAAAAAACAAACCAAAGTGTTGATGGAGATCTTCAGTGGTTGCTTGCATTGGGAGTCGTACCGTTCTTTTTTGTATGAGATGTATAAAACATCACAGGTGAGAAAACGGACCCCTGGTTCATAACTTATTGAAGGGAACATGTCTACATACCATAATGAATTAAATTCAAATTTTTAAGTTTAGTATCCAGGAAGACAAAAAACCGCTTTTTTTGGTTGAATTTTGATTAATTAGTGACCAACAATATTGATCTAGGCAGCGCCCTTTCCTTGGTTCTTTCTTTCTTTCTTTCTTTCATGATCTTAATGAAATGAGCCTTTAGGATGTTTTCTTCAAAAAAAAAAAAAAAAGAACATGTGACCAACAGACACACATGACCCATAACTGGAAAGGGTAAACACATAAGCGTTCTCCAAAAATAACCTTGTACTACAAACTGTGATGGGTCAAAAGTAAAGAAAAGGAGAATAACCAATTTATAAGTTATAACATGGAAGTTTTAAAATTATTATCAATCACTGATTTAGGAGCATAAATGAAGCAACATAATTTAATTTTCCAGAAACAACCTGGAATAAACCAGTAGATAATTTGTCTCTCATAAAAAAAAGTTTCCAGAACACAACGAGAGTTTAAGAAGAAAGGACAGTTCAAGTTAACAAGTAACAATGCACTATAATGGACAGTATGTAGATGAGGCATTAAAGATCTCTAGTTAACTAAAACACCTGTTACATGAGAAGCAAAATTTTCCATCTTGAAGGAGAATGATGTTAACATCACAAGGAGATTGAAGAGAGTCACAGTTCAACATAAGTAAGAAGGTACAATTGACATAGATGATGAGTTGATGAACATACCTAAGGAGGTAACGTTTCAAAAGTGCCACGGACCTTGCAACTACTGCTGGGCTGGAGGCATGAATAGCCAAACGGATTACAAAATAGCAATGGCACAGGAAATACCCAACGTCTATGCTCGAAGAAAAAGATAGAGACAAAATAAAAGTAACATCATTGTACATGCATAACAAAGATTGCTTTTGATCAAAGAATTACTCAATGGTGTACCAGGAGGTAATGGTTGATGAACAATCAAAGAGGTAATTGTAATTCAAACACTTTTGAGGTCATGTCAATCTTTAATGGCAATCTACCTAAGATGTTAATATCTTAGAAGTTTCTCAATGTCAAACGTTAGTGTCTTGTGAAATTAGTCAAGATGTACATAAGACAAGATACCCTCAGTTATTTTTTATTTTTAAAGGTTCAAGGGGTAATGATGTAGTTCCCTCTCGTAAGGCAAGCATAAATCAAGGGTAGTTACTCATTTCCATATACTATAATTGTTCTTCCACCTATCAATCCTTTTTTTTGCAGCTATCAATCATTTCTTTGGGGACCTTTGCACTTTTGCGCGCTTATCACCTTTCAGAAGACTGCCATGTACATAATATATATATATATATATATATATCTCTTACTAACAGCTATGATACCATGAACCTTCCTTTAGTGAATATTATCGAACCAAATTGTTTTCTCTAATACCTCATTGTCATCTGTAATTAGGCGAGAAAGATTTTGAATAAAGAATTGCATACGTCTCCCTTGAGTACAATCTCAAGGTTTATCAGCCTTATATATTGCATTATGGGACTCCCTTATAGTGCATTCTCCAGTAATGATGTAGTTCCCTCTCACAATGCAAACATAAAATCAAGGGTAATTTCACACTATGAGATATTATGATTGTTATTTCTATTATCAATCATGAACATCATCTGAGTATCTAGATATATATATATATATATATATATATTTTAATAGTAATAGCATAATACCAATGAACCTTCCTCAAGTGAATATTGTTGAACCAAATGTATGTGAACATCTGTTTGTAAGGATATGGAAAATCATTTATATAGTCCAGAATCATTTTCTTTGGCAGAAATTGAAAATTAAAGAAAACAGTCGGATTTGAAACCATCTTATGCACCAAAAAAAAAGGCACTTTGGGAGAAAATAAGACATATCGTCAGAAAAAGTCTAGTTACCTGCGTTCCCTCTCTGCAATTGTATGTTCCAAAATCATACAATAAGCCAGGTCAGTTGTCACAGGCGCTGCCAAATAATCCTGTAATTAGATATTTCAGATTTCGATGTTAGACTTAAGAATATCATTCTAGTAAGAAAATGGCTTGGTATCAGATAAGAAATATTCATTAAATAGATCTGAAAATAATGAGCTACATCAATCTCACAGAAAATAGTTGACACTGGAGTGTTATGGATGTCAAAATCATTAGATATTAATTTTTCTAAGGTGATTTGCATTTGTACAGATAGAGAACATATAAATCCTACTGCAAGACCAGTAAGGAATAAGCTACCATACTAAGTGTGATCCATTCATTGCTTGACTTACTGATTCAAAATATACAATGCCATTAATTCGTCTACCAAAGAACTAAGAATATGAATGTCTACAAATTCTAGTTAAAAATATTCCCACTTTTTTTCCTATACACGTACTAATTTCTCAACCTTTTCATGGTTCCTGAATTCAAAATCGAAGACCATAACCCAGTAATCTAGAAACTCTTGATACTATCATACTACTAGCTGGGCATTGTGAAATCCAAAGTAGGCAGGGTAAAATGTTTCGAGCCAATGAACTCCTAGTGAAATTCCAAGTCCCGATAGTCGTTAGCCTTCAAACTTCGATATCATCAATAAATAGAAAGCACAACATTACACTATGATTGGTGAATAACTGATTTGAGAATCATCCCATGATGTAAATAAACCCCAACAAAAATCAGCAAGCTTTACAATGGATCAATTCAACATAAGTGCTTGAATGCCCTACAACTTTTCTAATGGGATTATTTGAAATTAATGATAAAATGAATTAACCCAAAATACGTAAAATAAAAGTTGCCATAATTACACTTCATAATTATCCTTCAGTTATCAATAATCTAAAAAAAACAAATTTTCCAATGTACAATTACTTAAAACATAAAAATTTGACAACGAGAGAAATTAACAATGAAAATTGGTCAAAAAATAAGAAAACATAAAATTTTAAAAAAAGAACAAAAATTACAAGATCCAAACCCCAGAATGACTAACCCGGAGGGTTCGAGAAGCTTCAGCAACAAGGAAAGAAGAAGAAGAAGAAGAAGGAGCACCATGATGGGAATGAGAAGAAGAGGAAGAAAGACAATCAGCGACGGCTCTTCGAAGAGGTTCAGGCGGTTTTTTCAAGGAAGAAGATCTCAAACGTGAAACCCCAGAAACCGGACCTAATTGATGGAGCCTTGAACTTCCTGGGCTCCGAGAAGGACTAAACCTAGAACTTGAAGACATAAATACGACCAAAATTGTACGAAATTTAAGAGAGAGAAAAACAGTAAGAGAAGTTCTGTTCTGTTCTGTTCTTGGGTTGTGTCGGAAGTGTCTCGTTCGATTCTACATTTGAAATGGAATCAGAATAAGCTGTTTGCTTTGCATCAGAGAGAGTTTGAGAAGAGGAGGAGAGTGAGATTTTGACAGGGAAACAAAAATTCGAAGGAAGAAGAAAGTAGAATGAAGAAATGGAAATGGAAATGGAAATGGAGAAAGAATCTTAAAATTCGCGAGCGAGAGTGGAATTAGCTGTACGTATGGGCGTAATTTTATGAGGTTTATTAGCTGGCAACCATGCCCCCTTGTTTTCTTACCTTATACCTTTTTAAACCGGACTACAAATTACACTCAATTTATCAAAATTATTGAGATCATTACTTATAAATACCATATTTGTACCTATTAATTACTGAAATGTAAAAACTTTTTAACATGATTATAGTTCCATAACAAGTAAAAAATTCAATAAAAATAATGATGAAAAATATGTTAAAAGAAAGTGAAAAAATTCAATTAAAATAATGATGAAAAATAATCAAATAATTCGATAAATTATTGAACTTAAAAAAGCAAAAAACAAACAAATTCATTAAAAAAAATACCCATGAAAAAATAATAAAGTATTCATTCAATTATTATTGAATCGTAATTATGTTATTTGAGTCATTTTAAAAAATTCTTACATTTTAGTAATTAGTATGCAAATTTATGTTATTTGAGATAAATTCTAAAAATTATATATTTATATATATTAGTAGGGGTGTGAAATTGATTTCGGTTTTTCCGTTTATTTTTTGCACAAATGAAGGATGTTCATAATTTTCATGGATTTCTTTATTGTACGGACCAAAATACGGGTACAATAATTATTGTTTTTGCCTTTTGGAATTAAATTATAGCTTTAAAATAACTTTTGCATTGAATGGTTGTTTTATTAGTTTAGAATGTAAAATTTGATATTTAATTTTATATTTTAAATAACTCTAATATTTAATTTAGAATTGGTGCAATCTAAAGGTAAAAATTTATAAACCATTGGTGGTTATTGATTGTTATTATTGTTGTGATGTGAAATGTCAATCCTCGAGTAATATATTAATTTTAATTTGATTATGTATTTAAATAACTCAATATTGAATTTTGGCTTTCAAATAGCTATAATATTTAATTTATATTTGATGTTAATCCAAACTTAATAAAAGTACAATTGCATTTGTAGAATATTTTGATAAAAGAATTAAAAAAATTGAGGTGATTAACCAATATAATTAATAATATATATAATATTGTAAAAAAGAATATTGAATTAGTTATATATATATATATATATATATATATATATATATATATATATATATATATATATATATATATATATATATTGCTTCGGTTTGGTTTGGTGTGGTTTCACCGCTCTCGGACTGAACCGAACCAAAATTGGCGGTTTCGGTTTGATGAATCGATCAATTTTACATTTTCGACTCTCACCCCAATGTATTACAATAAATTTATTTGTTGCTCAATTGATTAAGGATGATTACTTTCTTTCATAAAACTAGGGGTGAAAGAAAAAACCGAAAACCGGAAAATTAAACCGGGCCGAAATCGAAAAAACCCGAACTGTCCCGGTTTCTATTATTCAAAAACCGAACCAAACCGGCTAAAACCGATTAAAAACAAAACCGAACCGAAGTAAAAATCTTATACCCCTTCCCTATTTCCCCCTAATTTTTATTTATTTGTTTTATTTTATATATTTATTTATCACTTTATTTTAATTTATATTTTATATATTTATTAATCTAATTTTTTCAACTAAGTTTTTGTTTATGTTTGATTTTTTTTTTCATCCTTCAATGTTGGAGGATTTTTTTAAAACTAAATGCAAATGGCCTATACTAGAAAAACCGATAAAAACCGAAAACTGAACCGACAAAAACCGTTCAAAACCGAGCCGGTTCCTATTGTAAACCTAACCGGTCCGGTTTTTAAAATTAATTGAAAAACCAGATCGAACCGAACCGGTTTCACCCCTACATAAAATGAAAGGTTGGAATCTTCTTTATATATAAATTGCAAATAACACCACGGTTGTTGTGATTAAATTCATTAACAGCACCTGTAGTTTAAAAATGAAAAATCACGCCCATGTAATTCTAAATTATGCCAATAAGACTTATCTCCTCCAAACTTATAAACTTTCTTTTAGCCATAACTTTTCGTTTGAATTTTGATTTGGATGATTCAAGATGTTTTGGAATCATCATTTCGAGGATCTACGTTATGGTCACTTGAAAACTTCTAAATTATCAGTAAACAACAGGCTTAATGATTTCAATTGTACCTAATATTTTGATAATAATAAATTCTTTTATTTATTGACAATTTTGAAGTTTTGAAGTGATAATAACGTAGAGCTCGAAATGGGGATTTTTAAACATCTTAAATCATTCAAATCAGAATTCAAACGAATAAATTATGGCTAAAAGAAAGTTTACAACAATTAAGGGGGAGTCTTAGTGGCATAATTTGGAACTACATTAGTGTGATTTACAATTTACCTTATTTATATACATATGTGTGTGTGAAGAAAAAATATTATTTAAAAATTATACACGTATATATTGTTATTAATGTGAGAGGAGTGGCTCTTAACATTTATAAACATTAGTAGGTCTCTTCATCTTTTTCTATGTGGGCTCCTTATGTTCCTGGTGGCTCTTTTGGGCTCACCAATCATAGACCAGATCTTTTTTTAGATCGGATGCTCGTTTGAGTTTGTTGGGCTCTGATACCATATTAATAATCATAAGTTTCCATCTTAAAATTAATTAGTAATAAAAGGAGTAACCCTTAGCATTTATAAACATTATTAGGTGCTTTCATCTTTCCAATATGGGATCCACACTTTCATTATTGATGTACTAATTCAAGACATAAACAAGTGGCGCCACACTTCTATTGATCACAAAAGTATATTATCTCTAATTTTACTATAGATAATGTTAATTGGAGAATCAACGTGAACACAAGGATAAAGCAGTAATTACATGGGCAAAATAGTAAATTTAATTCGCCTGTAATTATGAATTTTCCACGTGAAGGATATACCACAGATATAATAAAAGATAAACTAAATGGACATAACTCATATATAGTGAGGGGAGTTCAGCTATGGATATATAGTAGAATTATTCATGGTTAAATAATAAGTAATTAACTGATTGTGAGTTAATTACTTAATTGACTAATTATTAAGTCCATGATCTATAGGTCCATCGAGTTCATGGACTAGCCCAAATAACGTTGTAATAAAACAAGTCATTTGTTTGACTATTGAAGAAATGGACATTTTAAGTAAGTTGAGTTACTAAAATAGGAAATATTAATTATTTAAATATTGAGTATATTTAAATGGTAATTAATAGAAGGGTAAAATGCAAATGAGACCCATGTGATTTGTTTCAAATGCATGAACACCTCCTGTGGTTTGCAAATGGCAAATCACACCCCTATGGTTCCAAATTTGTTCAATCAGACTCCTCCCTCTCATTGCCATTAATTTTCTTTTAATCATAACTTCTTCGTTTGTACTCCGATTTGGATGATTCAAGATATTTTGGAATCCTCATTTTAGTCTCTACACTACGGTCACTTAAAAACTTCTAAATAATCAATAACCAAAAGAGTTAACGATGTCAATCATACCTACTACTTTAATATCTTCATTCATATTTTTGGTTCCTCCATGAGTTAGTGAATCAATTATACTCTTACTCCTTTTTTAATGTCATAATTCATATCTAGGTGTGGCAAGGTGACAATGTAGCCCATTTTGAATAGCGTAGACAGATTTCCATGCAGTCTCTATCAATTGTATTTTCAATTCAGAACATTCTGAGTCATATGCAAATTCAGAATTTCTTAAATCACTCGTAGCTAGAATAAACTGCTTCTGACCTATTTGTCACAACACCAATAATGGGGCATAAGATATGCCTCCCCATGGACCAAGAAACGGAAGTGTTTGGAAGTCACCACATCTATACATCATAGGTTTAAGTGACATCCATAATGCTTTCCATCATACGTTCTCTAGCTTCAAAGTTGAGAAGAAATCTACCCAAACCTTCTTCTCTGGTGAAATTTGACCCAAGTTTGTTTGAGTGAACTCTAAGATAGGATTCTGCATCATATTCCACGAATTGGTGAAATTCATTCTTGGAATATTGAATTCGGGTGGACATTCAACATGGCTGAGGATCCATATATAATGGAGTGGAGCACATCCTATAAATTTCCCTACTTTCTTTGTGCGACAATGATTCAATGATCGAAAAGTTTCAGCTAAAATGGACTTGGTAGGATTAACCCCATCTTCTATCTTGACAAATAACTTTGCCACCTGCTCTTCAACATATCCTGCGACTTTTGGAAACAACACTGCACTATAAATGCTAAGAGCTAGTAATGTGAGTTCTCTTGAATCGTTAGCAAATTTTTGACAAAAGCTTATCAAATACTCCATAGAGATACAAAGACTTTCTCCTTTCTTCTTGGTTTGTTTGTCCACTTATGTGGCACGAATCTTAGATAATGCTCTACTCATTGTCACATCCTTGTCATAGCTATAAATTCAATTCTCAAACGGGCAAGGTATATGAAGAAGGGATTGATACTCTTCGATAACAAGGTCATATCTATGGGCTCAAATGTGAAACAGTTGTACGCATGATCCCAATGTTGAATCAATGCTCTCAAGACGGAATAATTGATAGAAACATATAAAAGTTGAGCTATATGGCCATACTCCTGAATAAATTCTTCCTTCCTTCCATCAGTGAGATTCTCACATACTTGTTTTAGAGGCTCTAACTGAGTTTCTAGAAAACTGACGCCTTTGATTGGTATTGTGACATCCTCTAGCAAACTGTCTCCACAAGTTTGTTACGTGTGTTCTGACCAAGTTTTGACAACTTCACCTTCCTCGATTTTCAATGCAATGACGGATGGGGATGTTTTACTAATATTCATATTTCTGTTTACTCCTAAATATTGACGAATTGAAACGAATGTCATTTTATTTTTTCATAATAAATTATATGCATGAAAAAAATATATTACATTCGTTTTCTATCTATTTTTTTGTTTTGTTTTTTTGCTGCAATTTTCTTTAAAAAAAACAAAACAATATGCATGGTCAATCCTTTTTTTATCTTACGTCCTTTTTCTTTTTCTTTTTTTTTAAAAAAAAATCCTTTTAGAAATAAAAAGAAAACAAACGTGAAAAAAAAGTAATAGTAATGCAAAAAGATGAGAAAGATTTACCTTATTTATTTTTTTCAAAAAAAAAAATGGAAAGAAAATAAATAAAATTGGAAGAATGATTTTTATTTATTTATTTATTTAAAAAAAATACTTTTCTCTATTATTTTTTTCTTAACAAATAGATTATCGAGTGTCCAAAATAAGCACAAAGACAATGAAATGATAACATAAGGGTGATAAATAAAGGAATGGAACCTAAAACACTAGGTTGGCTTGGGGGTAATTATGAGTATAAAGTTAAGGTTCTAAATTACTTAAAGGATGTCAGGTCCCCAAGTTATCCATAATACCATTTTAAATTGAAATGGTAAGTGGATAACTTGAGTGAGGAATTTCATACTGCCTGCGCGGGAGCCAAGACTCCACGAAAGCAACAGATACTCAGTCTTCGATCTAATCTTGAAGGGTAGAGCCCGGGTAGGAGGCTCGTGAATATGTATGTGAAATGAATGATGTACATGTAATGATAATAATATGAATAAGCAATAGTTGATCATTAATTAATATATAACAAAAATATATAACAGATAAGCAAAATAAAATACAATCAATATTATAATAATTATATAAATACATAAAATGGACCAAAAACAAAGATAATATAGAATAAAAATAAATGGCTTGACTCTCTAAAGAAAAATTATCCCTAGTGGAGTCGTCAAGCTATCACAACATGATTGCGATGTGGAGCGAGCGACATCCGTAATATTAAGTCTCTTATATGAAAATGAAGTGGAAGTCGCCATCAACCATATTTGGGTGTGATTGATCACCAAATCAAACAAAAATAATAATGGTATACGAAAATCAAGTTGGGTTCGGGAGTCGTTTGTGTGTAGGGAAGGTGTTAGCACCCTACAACACCCATTTTAAAATGGTTACCATATTTTTACCTTATATTATCTTATTTTTAAAATGATGGTCCTTAAATTAAATAGTTTTAAAAAAATTAATTTTAATTTATAAAAACAAATGTCTCATTTAATCATTTCTCAACTTCAAAAATGAAGTAAGCAATAGAGATTAAAATGAGTGGGGTTACGACCGTTAATTGAACAATATTGGAATTTAAGAAAACCCCACCTTAAGAAATTGAGGTTTTTATTTGTCAAAATCCATAATAGGAATTGTATTTATATTTTAAAACGTTTTCTGATTTTTATTTAAAATACTTTTTCTTACATATGTCAATATATATCCTTAAACTAATTATATTGGTAATTATATTAAATTAAAATTGATATTTTAATATCTTTAAATCTAAAACAAGACATTAAATAAATAAATAAAAACAAAGCATATTAAAACAAACTAAAAACAGTGAAGGCTTTTTTAACAACATTGTTTATACATATGTCAGCATATATCCTTAAACTAATTATATTGGTAATTATGATAAATTAAAATAGATATTTTAATATCTTTAAATCTAAAAAAAAAACATTAAATAAATAAATAAACAAAACATAATAAAAACAAACTAAAAGCACTGAAGGGTTTATTTTGAACAAAATCATATATACATATGTCAGAATCTATTATCAACAATTAAACGTATTAAAACAAGTTAAGTTTTATGAAGACGAAAAGAATATTTTACTTACTGAATGATGAGAAAGAAATGTTGTCTAAGAACTGTAGAGAGCTAAGACGGATGGATGAGATGTGCTTAAATGATTGTCGGCGCAGGACGTTCTAGGCGATCGATCAACTAGGGAAAAAATAAAATTCACAAGAGAATAAGGTGATGCCTCCACTTTTTGTTTTCTCCCTCATATTGTTTAAAAGCTCCCCTTTTATAGGGTTTTTTATATGGCTTTTTAGGGCAAAACCCACGTCTCATCAAATTAGCAAATTACTTAAATTTAGGCTAATTAAAAGCAATTTGAAATCAGAATCAATTTCCTTCCAATCAGCTTATTTTCTTTTCCTTTCCAAAACTAAATCAATCACAATTTTACAGCATGCTCATTTATTTTGTGCCAAAAATCAAATGATATTTCCAAAAATATCTCCATCAAATCAAATCTTTATTTTATTTATTTAATTTAAATATTTTTAGCTTTATCTACGTAGAATATAACTTATAAAGCTTTTGAAATAAATTTTTTTATATTATTATTATTATTATTTATCTTTTTTCAAATAAAGGAAAATTTTAATTTAAAGTTGAAATAAAAATTTAATTTGTCTTTTAAAGATCTATTTTAAATTAGACTTATTAAGATTTCTTAATGAAATTGAACCAGGGAAAATGCGGTATCTACAAAGCTGATAGAAGATGGATTATGGACTCCGAATAGAGATGGAAACGGGGTGGGGTAGGGTCGGGGATGCCATTCCCATCCCCTAACCCGTGGGGATTTTAAATCCCCATACCCAACCCTATCCCCTAATCAAAGAATCGGGCTGGGTTCGGGGATTCCCGCGGGGAAAATTCCCTTTTTTATATTTTAATTTTTATTTAAAAAGAAATATAAAAAAGAATATATATTTAAAATATACATTTTTAAGATAAAAAGAAAACATAATATTAAACATTTTATAATTTATAAGTTAATATAACCATATTTTATATATTTTTTTCTACTAAATAAATATAAAAGTAAACAAAATACATAAGATGTTATTAAAATATCGGGGTCGGGGTCAGGGGCGGGGCGATGAATGTGTTCCCATCCCCTAACCCTAAAACAAATTTGGAAAAATTTCTCCCCTAACCCTATAAAGCGGGGATTCCCCGCTCCTATAGGGTCGGGGCCCTTAACCCGCGGGGAATTTTGTCATCCCCAACTCCGGATGATCATACCATATGTTTTCTAACAAAAATTGTTTCGAACAGTATAAGGGGATAGAAGGAGGGCAAGTCTTGTTGGGAAATAACAAACCTTGCAAGGTCATAGGTATTGGCTCAATCAGAATCAAGAATCATGATGGTGTTGAGAAGTTACTAAAGGCATGTACCTAAGTTGAAGAGAAATCTTATATTCCTTGGGATTTTTTATCAAAAGGGCTATAAATACTCTGCTGAATCAAGAATTCTAACTATAGTCAAAGACTCAAGAGAAGTCTTGAAAGAAGTCAGGTAAAATGGATTATACAACCTGATTTGGAAGTATTTTTATTGACACAGCTGCAAGTGTTGAAGAAAAAATGGATGCAAAGGTTAAACTATGGTATCAAAGGCTATCCCACCTAAGCGAAGAGGATTTTAAGAATTGGTGAAACAAAGATTGATATCAGAAGAAATGCTTGGGAAATTGAATTTATGTGAGCATTTCATATATGGGAAATCCTGAAGACAAGCTTTCAATGCATTTGAATTCAAAACTAATGAGACATTAACATACATCTATTCTGATGTATGGGGACTAACAAGAGTAGAGTCCAATGGGGGAAAACAGATACTTCATAACCATGATTGATCATCATTTAAGGAAGACCTGACTCTACCTGATGAAGACAAAAGTCCAAGCTTTTAAGAAATTCAAAGACTGGAAAGCAATAGTGGAAACACAAACTAAAAAAAAGGTAAAGATGCTCAAGACATATAATGACCTGGAATTTGTAAATGAAAAATTTACAAAGTTGTGCCATGAGGAAGGCATAATCTGACAAAAAACAGTGAGATACACCCCTTAAAAAATGGAATGGCAGAGAGAATGAATCATATCATCCTAGAAAAGGTAAGATGCATCATGTCTAATGCAAACTTAGCTAGAAGATTTTTAGGGGAAACAGTTCACACTATTGTGTACTTGATCAATAGAAGTCCCTTAAATGCAATAGAGTTCAAAACACCAGAAGAATTATGGACTGGTATGCCTTATAACCTGAATTCACTTAGAGTTTTTTCATGCACTACATATGCCCATGTTAAAGAAGGAAAGTTGGATCCAAGGGCAAAGAAATGCATGTTTATTGGATATCATGATGGAGTAAAGAGGTATAAACTGCGACATGAAGAAGGAAAGAGTGCAACTTGCAACTAGAGATGTCATATTCAGAGAAGAGGAAATGTATATGGCTTTAAAGATACACACTGAGTCTTCTTCAAGAAAAGACTATTCCAATATTGAGGTAGAGAATTATCAAATTATGTCAAGAAGAAGAATTGGACCAACCAGAAATTACAATCCCTGAAGAAACTCCAAAAAAAAATCTAGAAGGATACCAACTGGAAAGAGACATACCAAGAAGAATAATAACACAGCCAATAAGGTATGCATCTTCTGACTTTACCTCCTTTGCCCTGTCTGTTGCTAAAAAGTATGATAAATTAGGACTAAATTCATACAAAGAGACAATTAGTAGAGGTGATAGCCAACAATGGATTCCTGGTATAAAATATGAAATTGATTCCCTGACTAAAAACCAAACATGGGAATTGGTAAAAAGAAAGGAAAACCAAAGGCAAATAGGGTGCAAGCGAATCTATAAAATTAAGCCAGCTGCTAGCAATGAAGAACAACCAAATTACAAGGCGAGGCTTGTAGTAAAGAGGTACTCACAAAAGGAAGGTGTGGACTTTAATGAGATATACTCACATGTAGTAAAATACTCATCCATTCGAATTATGTTAGCAATTGTAACACAATTCAACATGAAGCTTGAAAAACTTGATGTCAAGATTGCTTTCCTTCATGGGAACTTAGATGAGAAGATATTCATGTCTCGGTCAGAGGGTTTCATTCAAAAGAGGATGAAGAACATGTGTGTTTATTAAAGATGTCCTCGTATGACCTAAAACAATCACCTAGGCAATGGTACCTGAGGTTTGATGACTTCATGAGCAAGCAGAAGTTTGAAAGAAGCAATTTTGATTGTTGTGTCTACTTCAAAGATCCAGGAATAGAACAAGCCATATATTTGCTGATATATGTGGATGACATGTTAATAGCATCCACAAATGAAGCAAAGATTGATTCTCTAAAGAAGATGTTAAATAGAGAGTTTGAAATGAAGCATTTGGGAGAAGCAAAAAAAATTATGGGCATTGAGATACATAGAGACAGAAAAGATGGAAAACTCCATCTGAGTCAAAAAACCTATGTGACAAAAATACTCAGAAGATTTTATATGGATCAATCTAAACCAGTACCAACCCCTAATGGAAGTCATTTCAAATTTTCAAAAGATCAATGTCCAGAAATTGAAGATGAAATAGCAGATATGCAAAAAGTGAAAGGATGTTATAGAGTTAACGCAGCAGAAATGGTTTCTAATTAATCTAATTAAGTAACATGGAAGAGTCAGATCTACTTAATATTATGAAAAATTAATCAATAACCGCATATTCATGCTTTATTTTTGAAAATTAAAGGCTTTTACTTATATTGAGTAAATTATGAAGAATCGGTTGGAGGCTTCTTTACAGCATCAAGCCTTCTACGCTATATCACAATCGAACAAGCAAAAACTAATAGTGGGATCGAACTTTAGAAGAAATTAGGAAGAACAAAAAGAATTTTTCTTTCTATTTTAAATAGGTAAAATCGCCAATAGGGCTTATGGAGGAAGAAGAGAGAACTTCAATTTCTAATGAATTGAATTGTAATGATTTATGAATAACCCAAGTCTCCCATTTATAGGCTAATAGAATATCTAATAAAATTAGGAAAATTCCATGGATAAGAGTTCACATTTCACTAAGGATTGAGATTTATCACTGCTGATAAATTTAGTTTGATATTCGATTAATTTCTTGTAAATGGTAGAATTGAGAAATTTGATCAAATATCTTGGTCTTATCTTATACAATCATCATTGTATATGATACTTCCACTTTCATGTCACCCATATGAATGATCCGGATAAGATCATTTGTAAACTATACAAAATGGACAACTATCAATAGTGTTACCGGGATAAGGTTCCCTAACATTATCCGTTTACTGTAGACACTTTAAGTTACTTATCTCGACTTTAATCCTCTTGTATGACTCACATACTTAGTCGTGTTTCATAAAATTAACTTGGGGATTTACTATTTGGATGTTTGATATGAATATATAGATATATTCCTTATATTGTCAATGAATCAATATTGATAAAAGAAAGAACTTATGTTTATTTATTTAAAATAAATTATCTTTATTAAATAATTACAAGTTATAGGACACCATTCCTAACAATCTCCCACTTGTCCTAGATCTTTGGAGATTTTACTTGTAATTCCAGTCAAGTTGGATGGCTATCAACTACTTAGCCATGTTAGTCATTTTAAAACTTTATCAATAACGTTTTTTCATCTGTTTAGTATGTATTTCTTTTGTCTGAAGTTATTTTCATTAAGTGTAATAGATTCCATATTTTATCGCAATAAAATAAACTCTATTAACTTTTTAGTTGAAACTATCATGTTCAAACACGTTTCATTTACTAACAACCTAGTAATCATGTGGATTTAGAGTTAGTTAGTAAGATCCCATTTTACTTATACTTAGTCATTCTAATGGTCAATTTGCAAAAGGTTATGTATTAAATTCTTATACGAAATTTTAGTAAATCCATATTTGAATTTTATCTCATGCATCTCATAAAATTCTCCGTTTTATCTACGTGCACTAACATACTATTAGTAATTTTATTTTAGTCACATTTGTTCTAGGATTCTCGAAATTTTTAAGCTCCCACTACAAAATAATTCTCCATTACTTTCATTCGTTTAATGATTACAATTTTTATACTTGTTACCTTTATTATTTCAAAAATAATATATAAGTATAATTGACTGTTTTTAATTCTATTATTGAACATTCGTGTCAGGTTTATTTCACTTAGTTTGTTTTGAACTTTATTTATTGATTTTGATGTCAATGAGTTTATCTCGAACTTCCAAAAGTCCTTTTGTTTTGTTTGGTTTGGTTCGTACTATGACGCTCCTACTCAAATAAAGTTCTATAAGTGATTTAACCACTACTTGTTTGTTGTGAAATTAAAATAATTGTAATTCTATGTTATTTTTTCTAAATTTAGTAAGGTTTAAAGGTTTCAGTATCATTGAATTACTGAACTTATCTTAAATAATTTGTGCATGCCATTATCCACTAATTATTACTTTTCGATTTCTTTTTTTTATTCCATATCAGTTAGTACTCTTTAAAACAACTTTTAAATAACTAAATATTTGGAATATAGGCAATCGATTTCATGTTTAATTATTACTTAAGTTCTAACATCTAAATGTTTAAATTTTAGTACCTTTCATTTTTAAGTCTAATTATCCTTAATTTAAAGATATTTGATATTACTTATTCTTATAAGTTTATGGATCAATATAGTTAACTTATTTAAGTAAATTTAAACTTAAATGATTAAACATTTTTAAACCTTATAACTTATTTAGATATTTCAGAGTTTAGAATTTGATTTTAGAATAATTATTTTATACTATGTATTTTGAATAACTGTCCAATCACAAATTGGAACATCGTAATAAGATTTCAAGGAATATTGAACTAAAACAACTTTTATTAAAATATTCCTAATTTGGTTTTTATGAAATGAGATAAGAACCAATATCTATTACATAATTCAAAAATAAAAACAATTAAAAACTAAACTAAACTAGAAAACTAAATTTAAAAAAAAAACTGAAAATAGTAAATCTAATATACTTTCTTTCTTGAATCGTCTTCGAATCAGCATTGTTGAATAGTCTTTTCAAGAATCAAGCTGCAACTGTTAAATTTAGAGAAAATTTAAGACTTAGTGACAAATGAATCAACCATTCAAGTAAATGTCTAAAAACTTTCACTAAGTAAATCTAATTTACCTTCTTTCCCCTTTTTCTTATATTCGAGATATTTGGAGAAATTTCTTTTCCAATGTCCATCTAAATTGCAGTGAAAGAATTTCCCTTTAGGCTCTTTAGTCTTAGCCTTAAATGCTTCTTTTTTTTTCAGTATTGAGCTTGGTCTTTTTCTTAGTTGAGCTTTTCTTTTTCTTAGAAGCGTTGAAGACAACATTTGCTTCTTCTGACTTCTTATTTTCCTTTTTCTTTGCTTCCAAAGTTTGAAGTTCATTCAGCATTTGAATAAGGGAATAACTCAACTTGTTTATAACCAAGTTGCTTTTAAAATTGAAAAAGATCTTCGAAAGAGATTCCAATATAAATCTTATCTAGGACTCATCATCGATCATGAACCTGTTCATTTCAGCTACATTGAAGTAGTTCATCATGTTCAAAACATGATCACGAACATAAGTGTCTTCCCCTATTTAAGTGTTATAAATTGACTTTATAGTCTCATGACGTTTTTGTTTTGATGGTTAGCCAAACATACCCTACAGAAAATTAGCTATTTCCATAATCGTTTCCATTGGTTCATGCTTCTTGGCCATAACTTCGCTCATTCCAACCATCAAATAAACATAGGCCTTATCATTGGCCCAGCCCCAACGCTCATATGCATCCTTTACAATTTTAGGAGCACTAGCAGCATGTACATTAGGTTTGGGTTCACTAAGAACGAATTTTAGGTATTCCACCACGAGAATGGTGTTCATTTCATTTTTCCAAGAGCCATAGTTCTCTCCGTTCAGTTTGTTCTTTCCAAGTATAGTGACTAAAGCAGATACCATATTACTGAAATTTAAATAAACCTTATCTTAGTAATCTAACATACTTTCCACATTCAAATACATAAAGTTTTGATATATGATTAAGTGATGCATGAATGCGAACATATTAAAAGCCCTAAAACATGTTATTATGTCACGATATTTTAATGATATCAGTGAAGTGTCATCGATTGATAGGTCAGTTACCATCATTAAAACGAGATACAACTCGAACAACTGACAACTCCAAAATAACTCATATTCCTATGTCTTTATTTATCGGGTATTTGTTCAAGTATTTTGATAACTTTCTTATCAAATATTTTAAGTGTGACCCCTAATTTAGTCTTTTAAATAAAAATTGACGAGTGTCTACGAAGTATAGATTCAACTTTCAATTTGTATTAAAAATTATTTATCTCTTTCGGGAGACTCATCATGATATTGATTTACACAAATAGAATCTTCCTATGAGAATGAACATCTGTAGCAATGTTACAAACACTACAAGAAAAAATGCATATGATAGCCTTGAAAAAACGCTATCATAGGTATACCTTAGCGTTTTACATAATGCCCTGACAGCCCCTGCAGTTAAAAGTCTTTTACTTTTTATAGCCTTTTTTCAATGCTATGCTAAACACTATTATAAAGTCATATTATAGGCTTTCCAAAATGCTATAGAATGATGTTTAATAGCGTTTATAAAACACTATCATTAAACTTATTATGAGACCTAAAAAAGGCTACGATAGGACTTATTATAACATTTAGCATAACCTTGACAAACGCTATTATACCAAAGGACTTTTAGTTGGGAACACATTTACACGAGATGAAATTCATAACTTTTCTATAAATTAACGGTATCAGTGCGATACCTAAACATTTTAGGAATTTTAGGAAACTCCCTTGATATATAGATTCGAGACATGAACAAGTGGCGCCACGACTTCTATTGATCACAGAAGTATATTATCTGTAGTTTGACTACAAATAATGTTCATTGGAGAATCAGTGAGAACATAAGAATAAAAGCGGTAATTACAGGGGCAAAACGGTAAACATAATCTGCTTGTAATTATGAAGGTTCCACGTGAAGGATATGAAGGGATTAGCGGAATATCATTTAGTAATCTAATTAACATTTAATTACGGATCTATTAATATCATGCAATTTGTGATAAAAACATGTAGATTCATGCTTGTTTTCAAGAATAAAAGGTTATTCACTTACATTGAGTAATAAATGGAGAATCGGTTGGAGGTTTCTTTACAACATCAAATCCTCAGCAACACCAGATATTCTACTCTATATCCCGATCGATCAAACGAAACCTGATTGTGGGATCGAACTTTAGAAGAAATTAGGAAGAAGAAAAAGAATTTTTCTTCCCAATTTTAATTGCCAAAATCGGCAAAGACAAGGGGAGAGGAGAAGAGAGAACTTTTAATTTCTAGCGAATTGAATTGTGTGATTTATGAATCACCCAAGCCTCCTATTTATAGACTAATGGAAATTCTAAAATCTCATTAAAATATTCCATAGATATAAATACAAAAAGAAAAAGATATCATCTTTCCATTATCTTTGTATTTTCGAAAAAACCATAGATAAATAAGAGGATATTTTTTTTTATTTGATTTATCTTGGGTAATTAAATCTATATAATTATTTCAGGATATAATTCAAACAATTATCTCCTACAAATTATATATGATGGCCGAAAATTTGATGATTAATAATTAATAAATCAGATTCATTTAATTAATTATTTTGGGCCAATTTCAATTGGGTTCATTAATCCAATTGGGGTTAAAACTCTCTCTTAAATTAATGAGTCAAACATAATTAATTTATTTATTAATTACCATTTAAATAAAATATTTTATTTAAATAATTAATAATATTAATATTTTCTCCCGACTAAATATTATCAAATGATATTTAATTATTAATTTCCATTTAAATAATTTTCATTATTTAAACAATTAATAATAAATATTTCAATTATTAATTTCCATTAAATAAACTCATTATTTAATTAATTAACAATTCTCATTGATAATATTTTATTATTAATTATTAATTTTCGTTCAAATAAATTTATTTATTTAAACAATTAATAATTATCAATTAATTTCAAATTATTAATTACCATTTAAATATAATTAGTAATGTCTAATTAATAATATTTCATTATTAATTTCCTGTTTAAATAAACTCATTATTTAAACAATTAATAATGTTTATATTAATTACTGTTTAAATATACTCAATTTTTAAACAATTAATATTGCCTATTTAAGTTATTCAACTTTACTTAACGTTTCCATTTCTTCTACTTGATTTCGCGACTACGATATTTGGGCTAGCATAGGACCCGATGAACCTATAGATCATGGGCTTAATAATTAGTCAATTAAGTAATTAACTCATAATCAGTTAATTACTTATTATCTAAGTATGAATAATTCCATTATAGATTCATAGCTGAACTCCCCTCACTATAGATGAGTTATATCCATTTAGTTTATCTTTATTTATATCTGTGATATATCCTTCACGTGGAACCCTTATAATTACAGGCGGATAAATTTACCGTTTTGCCCCTGTAATTATCGCTTTATCCTTGTGTTCCCGCTGATTCTCCAATGAACATTATCTTTAGTCGAACTAGAGATAACATACTTCTGTGATCAATAGAAGTCGTGGCGCCACTTGTTTCTGTCTCGAATCAGTACATCAAGGGAGTTTCCTAAAGTTCCTAAAATATTTAGGTATCGCACTGATATCGTTAATTTATAGGAAAGTTATGAATTCCATTTTGTGTAAATGTGTTCCCAGCTACTTATCTAGTTATGTTCCCAAAGCAGGAGTTTATCGAGCATTCTTACAGATCGCTCTCAACCATGTGAATCAAAGAACATAACTCCACAAATAGGAATCCACATTTCACTTAGGATTGAGATTTATCACGGTTGATAAACTTAGTTTGATATTCGATCATTTCTCGTAAACGGTACTAATGAGAAATTTGATCAAACATCGTGGTCCTGTCTTATACAATCAATATTGTATATGATACTTCCATTTCATGTCACCCACATGAATGATCAAGATTAGATAATTTGTCTATAAACAAAATGCGAAGCTATCAACAACGTTACCAGGATAAGGTTCCCAAACGTTATCCATTTACTGAAGACACTTTTAAGTTACTCATCTTGACTTTAATCCTCTCGTATGACTACATACTAAGTCATGTTTTCATAAGAGTGACTTAGGGTTTTACTATTTGAATATTTGATATTTATATATTTCCTTATATTCCTAATATCGTCAATTGAATCAATATAAATAATAGAAAGAACTTATGTTTATTTATTTAATTTATTCGAAATAAATTATCTTTATTAAATAATTACAAGTTCTAGGACTACATTCCTAACAGGATATATCACAGATATAAATAAAAGATAAACTAAATAGACATAAATCATCTAAGGGGAGTTCAAATATGAATCTATAGTGGAATTATTCATAGTTAGATAATAAGTAATTAACTGATTATGAGTTAATCACTTAATTGATTAATTATTAAGCCCATGATCCATGCTAGTACAAATATTGTAGTCGCAAAATCACTTGAAGAAATGAATATAATTTAAGTAAGATAAGTTACTTAAATAGTGTAACGTCCCGTTATTTTTGAAGTGAATAATTTTTTAATTTATTTATTTTAATTAAAGTATTTAAAGATTATTCTAGATTCAATAATCTAGAATTTAGAAGTTAATTTCGCTCGAAACCCCTTTTAATTATTTAAATAGCCTAAATTCGTTTATGTGACATTAATAATTATTAACGGGCCAATTAATAATTATTAATCACCTTTAGATTAATTTAAGAGCTTCGGGTTTTGATTTATAAGTCAAAAGTCATAAAAGGACGTAACCGTCATTTCCCAAATTCTTAAAATATCAAGGCACTAATCATCTTCTCTCTTTAAATTTGTCATTGACCAAAAATTTGACTCCATCTTCTCATTCTTTCTCTTCCAAAACCGTAGCTTCAAGGGTTTGGGGGGAAAAATTCGGGTTTCGTTCGTTTCTCGACGGATCGACTCGATTTCGGTTGCATCGGAAAGCCTTCGGTAATAGGATTATTCTCCACCTAGCAATCGTGCTTTCCATCCGTGTTCTAAGGACTTCTCGGTAAGTTAAAGTTCAAACCCTAAGCTCCAAATAATGTTTTAATGGAGTTTTCATTTTGATTCTTCGATTTCTTGCCGAGGAACTCTGTGTTTTTAATTACAGGAGTTGTTTTTAGTGATTTTGACAACTTTCCCTAAACCCTAAAACCGAGTTTCAGTCGAAGCCCTTCCCGTTTGAATTTTACATCGTGGGGGTTTTTTTGGGGTTTATATTTATTGATATATTGTTTATTGTAATTAAATTTGGGAAATCGATTATTGTTCAAAAACCCGAATCATCGATACCCATTGAAATCGGGAACTTTGAAACTACTTATAACCAACTCAAAACACCTCTAAAGTGCCTAAAAGGCAGAAAACCGAACCCGAAACCCATTTTCCTTTGAGGGGCCGAGAGCACCTTTGGGTTTTTCCGGGGTTGTTCGTCGTTTTGAGCTTTTAGATGTTAATTGATCGATGTTTGATTTATTAATGATCGTTAGATATACTTTTAATTGTAGGTGTTTTTGGATCGTTGATTGATCGTGCTTTCAGAGACTTGGAGCAAAAAACTAATTTGGCTAACGTGAGAATAAATAGGATTTAAAGTAGATTTAGAAACTGAATAAGTTGAACGGTTTGTAGGATCAGAAGTTGAGATTAAGATTCAAATCTAAGAGTAAAGAAAAGTGAGCTAGTGATCTTAGGATTAGGAGCTAGTTCTTTGAGTGAAAACTTTGGAGTTTCTCGAGGGAACGTTGAACTTTTGAAAGTTCTAAGTTAGAATCGTTCCAGAGATTAAAAGGATCATTGGAAGTTAAAATATCCAAACTTTTAGATAGAATGGTTAAAGGCTTTCGAAAATAGAACCTTGGATTTTATTTGGAAGTTTAGAATCCTTGGAAGTGTAGATTACTTATTTAAGATAAGATCTACTTTATTTAAAGTATCGGAAGTTCGATCTACTTAATGTTCTTCCAGAATTCCTATCTATTTACTTTATGCATAAGGACATCTATGATCCATTTACTTTATGTCCTTTATCTTATACCCTTTACTTTACTCTCCATTCATATTTACGTTTATTTACTTTTGCGAGCATACCATAACATCTCGCACCATAACATCTCGCATCATTGAAATGAAAAAGAAAAGAAGGGAGAATGTGAATCTTACGGGAAGTTCACATTACCTTCAGAGAAAAAGAAAAGAAAGTGAGAAAGAAAAGAAGGGAGAATGATGAATCCTATGAGAAGTTCACATTACCTTCAGAGAAAAAGAAAAGAAAGTGAGAAAGAAAAGAAGGGAGAATGATGGATCCTACGAGAAATGCCCACATTACCTTCTTCATTCATAAGGGAGAATGTGGATCCTACGAGAAGTTCCACATTACCTTCATTCATGCATAAAGGGTGAATGCGAATCCTACGGGATGTCCTCATTACCTTCATGCATATTATCGATGGAAATATATATCATGGATAAAGAATTGAGATGTTATGTTTATGCAAAGTTTATTTACTTTTCTTATATGTGTTTTAACGAGTTAATGGATGAGAATTAGACTACGTGTGCTAGTATTATTATCCTAAAGAGTTTATGATTATGAAAGTTAGTTTTCTAGAGTTTAGAGAACTATAGAAAGGATTATGTAAGACGTTCATTTCTAGAGAGAAAAGAAATGAATTTGATGTATAGCCGAGTGCTATAGGAAAAATGAATGAGATCGAATTGGATAATGAGAGAATACAAGGGTGTATTGAACCTTGTATAATTATCATGTAATAGACATGTAAGAGAACTAGTTTCTCAATAAATTGGAAGATCTCATAATTGGAGGATAAGATTTGATGTAAACCTTATGTATAGTATAAGGTATTAAAGATAACGATATACAAATGTTGTATATATATATATATATATATATATGTTATGAAACTTATCCTCCTAATGGTTGAAATATATTTCCTCAATTATCTGGGAGAATTGGTAAGTAAAAGTGAAACATTATTATAAAACCATTTTGTGGTTGAAAGAAAATAAATTATTCTCCTATTTATCTAAGGTATTTTCGAAAATACCAAGTTAAAGGAAAGAAAAAATCTTTTTTCTTTTGTATTTATCTCCGTAGAGTATTTCTAATGTGATTAAATTTTCCATTAGCCTATAAATAGGAGGCTCGGGTCATTCATAACATATAACTCAATTCATAGAAATTGAAATTCTCTTTTCCTCTCCTCCCGTAGGCCTTGCCGATTTTAGGCTATTATATTAGGAAGAAAAATTCTTTTTGTTCTTCCTAATTTCTTCTAAAGTTTGATCCCACAATCGGGTTTTGCTTATTCGATCGGGATATAACGTAGAAGATCTGATGTTGCTGAGGATTGATGCTGTAACGAAACCTCCAACCAAATCTCCATAAAATACTCAATGTAAGTAAAGGGGGGTTATTATTTTTTTTTTTTTGAAAAACAAGCGTGAATTTACATGTTTTTATCACAATTGCATGATGATTAATAGATCCTAAATTAATTATTAATTTGTTTACTAAATAAAATTCCGCTAATTTAGTAAAACAACAAATTCTGTTATGATTATAGAAACAGATGTTGGATTAACGACCTAGTGAAGCTGTTGAAGCTGGGGAGTTGAGTCCTTCGTGCGTTTTGCTATTGTGAGATATAAATTGCTTAATTTTGCTGAGAGAGAGGTGTAAGTTCATTTGTTGTATTCTTCATGGAAATTGATATCTAGTGAATTAGCTCTTGATGAGCAAAGTGGACTAAACTTTCTTTAATAAGCTGAACCACTATAAACATTGTGTCAATTCCATTCCCTTTGTTTCTTCTTTAATCATTCTTTGAATTCCATTTGTTTTAGTTTGTATTCGTGAGTGTGTTTGTTCTTGAAAGTTGCTAGTTTGTCTTCAACACTTTTGAACATAATAATCATCTTGATCTGATTAATAAACTGTTATTTTTTACTATACAATTTATAAGGCTACCAATTACAAATTTCTATAAAACAATCTTACTGAAAATTCAGAGAGAGAAAAAAAATATAGACAATCAAGATAAACATCTCTATTTGAATATGTTGGGAATTTGAAGGATTTGCAACTCCCTAAACTCCCTAAATCAAGAGCGATAAATAGCAACACAAAGATTAATAATAAAAGCGAGAGAGAAACGACATGAGAATTTTTATACAGGTTCCCAATTAGTACGTCCTGTATTATGCAAATATTGTAGGTTTCACTATGATGAAGATGAAGATTTCAATTGAGACGAATAATAGAAGTTTAATAATCGATCACGAACTCTCTATTTTCTCTCAATAATGAATAGCTCCAAATAAACCCGAATTGGATTTATTCTCAAAATCACTACTGCCCACAATTAGGATTTCAGTCTTCGTAATAGCCAACCACCGCCACTGATTGCAATTCTCATGACTAAAAAACCGAATTGAAAGGCGCCACTTTTTGTCTTATATAAAACAAAAAATAACCCTCATGGATTTCCCACACACGCCACATGTCATAATGGACAACCAAAATTCAATATGATCTCCTTTCATTTTGGGCTTAATGAATAATTGGGCTTTTCATAAATAACCAGCTTTTCTTTTTGATTTATTATGTGATTTAGATCCATCAAAAAACTTAACAATCTTCCACTTGGAGATAAATCAAACATCTTCAACTCCCACTGCACAAGCAGTTTACCACTTCTTGGAACATCAAGGCTTCAACTTGCAAACTCAAACCAATTTGCGAAACCATATACCTTTTAGAATCCACTAACATAATTGACCCGTTCAAGGCCACCACTGTGAGCTATCTCCCAGGCACGAAGAGATACTCCAGCAACTCCCACTCTATCTATGTGGCGGGATCAATACCAACTATCCGCCTCCAACGAACATTAGTAAAGAAATATTTCATAATAAGCTTGACATTAAAATTCAAACCAATTGCCAGATTTGAGATTCCATCTCTGATGCTTACACCCTTTTTGATTCTGAAACTAGCCAAAGGTGCCTCATTGCCCTCAGGAAACGTCACTAGTTCGCTATCTTGCGTGTCAGTTGAGGTTATTTTTTGAGCGCTTCCAGAATCTCCCAATTGTTTCTCCTCATAAACTAATGGATTAAGATCTAACTATCCTTTCTGCGCTATCGGCTTATCCCTCTTATTTGAGGGAACATCAACAGCTCTCCAAATTTGCACTTTACATGTAGCACCCTTAACTTTGATAACATTCAAACGTGTCACATACAGAGTAAAACGTTTGTAGCCTCTCACCACCAATAAAGATCCTCTAGTGAATTTCCATACCCCTCTGCTAAACTCACTTCGATAACCAACATTATCAAGTTGACCAGCAGAAATAATATTCAAGTTGTAATTAGGAACATACCTGATATTCCTCAATAGTAACCTGCATTCTGTATCAGTCTTCAAACTTACATCTCCAATACCAGCTGCTTTAGAGATATTTCCGTTCCCCATTTTCACTAAGCCAAAATCGCCTGAAGTAAAAGATGAGAACAATTATTTGTTTGAAGTAATATGAAAAGAAGAGGCACTATCCACAACCCAGTCTGTCATCGACTCATCAACATTAAAACTCTCATCAACACAGCAAAGAGCATGTGTGATCATATTAGCCTCTGAGTTATTGTCGTTATCTTTCTGATCTTGTTTCAGTTTTCTACAATCTGATTTCTTGTGACCGTTTCTATGACAGTAGTAACACTCAATCCCCTCGTTTCATGTACCTTTACCCTTACTGTTGTTACTTTGATTGCCTTTTCCTCTACCGGTATACAAAATAGTACCATTGTTGGAGGCCATACCAGAACTCTTCAAGCGAATTTCTTTTGCTAGAGCAACATCTCTGATATTTGCAAAACAAAGCTTCCCTCTTCCCTGAGAATTAGCGATAGCGGTTTTCATAGTAGACCAACTATCAGGTAAAGATGCCAAGAATGCAAAAACAACCATATCATTAGTCATTTGAAACTAAATTAACTGATTTAAACCTCACAACTCCCAACACTTGCCTGTCTAATAGCTTACATTCTTCATCCTTCATACCCTCTGGCTTCTCTCCCAATGGCATATGCAACTTCCTACTAAACAAGTAGTCTTCAATCTGCATCATCCAAAATGAAAATTTTGAACCATCAAATTTTCCGATCCCAATATCTTTTGTGCTATCCATCGATCTCTACAACAAGTCCCTTGAACCTGACGCTCTGATACCAGTTGTTGGGAATTTGAAGGATTTGCAACTCCCTAAACTCCCTAAATCAAGAGCGATAAATAGCAACACAAAGAATAATAATACTAGCGAGAGAGAAATGACACGAGAATTTTTATATAGGTTCCCAATTGGTACGCCCTGTCTTCTGCAAATATTGCAGGTTCCACTATGATGAAGCTGAAGATTACAATTGAGACAAATAATAGAAGTTTAACAATCGATCACGAACTGTAACGTCCCGTAACTTTCATGGTAAATTTTTTTTATATATATAAATTTTATTATTCTTATTTTATTATTAGGATAATTATTTAATTCTTATTTACTTTAATTATAATAGTATTCATAATTAGTTAGTTGTTAATTAAATTAGAATAGGATAGTTTAGTTAAAATAGTTAATTAGTTAGGAGTAGTGTATCTTAAATTAGTTTAATTAATAAACCCTAATTTGCAATAGCAAATTTAAATGGATGGGAATAGAAGAGGGCCCACTATATATATTTGTCTTATCCTTAAGGAATTAGGGTTTTGGGACTTATTGGACATTATCCAAAAAGAAATTTTAATATAAAAGGAAAACAATTTTCCTCAAATCTCTCTCGTTCAGCCCAGCCGCACGCGTTTTCTCTTTCCCCCCCAACGTCTTTGTTTTCTCCTCTCTTCCCACTGTGAGCAGCCATGGATTCCTCCCCAATCGAGCCCCGTTGTCCGCCATTGAACTTCTAAGTTCATCTCATGAAACCACCGAGCAATACCACCGTAGCAGTCATTGGAACACTCGTAAAGCTCGCCGGAAAACACCTCAAAAAGGGGCGATTTTTCCACTGGTTTTGAGAGGTAATGGATGGAGTTTCTTTCGAGTTTTCGTTTCATATTTTGTGAGTATTATATCTAGCTAAACGTCCTCTTCAATCTGAGTAGCGCCTGACCATGGAAGTCGCCGAAAACTGGGTCTGAAACTCGCCGTGAAACCTTAAGTTTTGGGCTGTCTTCTTCTTCGGATTTGGAGAGGTAAAACTCGGAATTTTGCTCGGATTTCTTTTGGTTGTTCAACTCAGCTACAGACTAAATGTTTTCCTAACATTTTCACAAGTAACAGCTACCCTTAGACCTCGCCGGAATCTGGATTGTTAGCTCGCCGGAGTTCCTTAGTTTTGGAGATTTGGAGTTCGTTTTTGCCCTCTCATCCGAACCCTTCGTTTTAGACAAGTCTCCCAGTCTTTTCCCACTCTGTGAACCCCCTGAAAGTCGCCGGAAAACACAAGGTAAGTCGGCTGCGTTTTTTTTTTCTTCACGTGAGTCCGTGGCTGTTTCATTGGGAGAGAAACGGTTCAGTTGAACCGGCTGGCCGGTTCACCTGAACCAGTTTAGTCTGGTTCAACTGATTTTTCTTGCAATTGGAGTCGGTTCTCGCTATTTTGGTCCGGTTCTCTCGCTAATTAATTATAATTAATTGCTTTCTAGGTACCGGGGAACTTTAGGAGCGTTGGTTTTGCTTAATTGAACGCCGGTTCTTGATTTATCGCTTATTTCTAATCGACAAAGGTAAGGATAAATAGAATTTTACAGTAAATTTAGAAATCAAATACTTGAACGATTTGTATGACTCGGGAGTTAAGTTAAATTGGACATAAGTGAATTAAAGCATGCTAATTTCGTGAAATTATAGGAATCAGGAGTATAGAATTGATATGGGAATTTATGGCTTTAAAATTCTTGGGAGTTTAAGTATGATTTATTGGATTACTTCGGTTATCGCTTAAAGAATATTTACCATGTACTCTTGGATTTTCAATTTAGTTATCGAGCTACCCCTGATTAATTTAACTCTTACTGAGACTGGGCCTCCCAGCATTGGTTATATTATGCCCTTAGAAATTGGTTACGATATCGATGTTTTCTGATTACACTGAGTTATTACTGAGACTGGGTATTCCAGCAATGGGTCTATATTATAATTATTCGATTTGCAGGATTATCATGAATTAATTATGCATGTGCTTACGAGCCTATTCATGCTACACTCTTAACCAATGGGAATCGTTCTCTTTTCCGATTACTGTTACTAATTAGTGGTTTTGAACTTGATTCTCTGATAATATTATGATTCCTGCATTCCTGATTCATTACTATCACACTTGTTTGTTTGGTGATGAATAATGAGATAATGCATAGACTGCGTGTGCTTGCATTTTCTGGTATTATTCATGGTTCGGTATATGTATCATGAGGTATGCATTGACTACGTGAGCTGCATTAACGGAGGAGTTGAATAATGAGATAATATTTAGTTGTGTGAGCTAAAATTATCTGGTATTATTCATAATTGCTATGATACATATACATTATAGACTGCATTGACTACGTGAGCTTTGCATGTCATTGGTGAGATAACGGGATTGTGCATTGACTACGTGAGCTGCACCATCTGACGTTATTCACCCAGGAGGTTCTGTTCTATGATGCATCGACTACGTGAGCGAGCATCGGTTCTTGATAAGAAAGTAAAGGCTTTGAGAGCTTTACTTGATATTGGAATGAGATAATGGGATCGTGCATAGACTACGTGAGCTTGCACCATCTGGCATTATTCACATGTTTTATGTTCTATGACCTGGTTCCATGTTCTATGCTCTGGTTTTACGTATCATGCTCTATGATCTTGTTCATATTATTAGTTAAGACCCTTGGAAGCTCAACCCATATTAGGTCTTATCCTGAAAATATTAACTTATGATTACATGTCCCGATTATCTAGAGTTGGGAGATTGATTACTTATTTGATCCTTCACCGTGTTTCTTACCCTTTATCCTCGGGGGAATTAAATAACCCTGCTCTCAGAAGTATGAATGGGTAGTTAAGAGACAGTAGGATTCGTTGGACACAAATCTGGATGGGATTTGATGTTCTAAAGTTACTTTCTATTCAATTTATCTTTACTGGGCCCCCCCGCTCATTATATTTCATTTTCAGGTACGAGGCGTGGTCGCGGTCGTGGCTGTGGAGCTGGTGCAGTGTGATTTGCAGATCGATGGTGATGGATGGACTTGAGTCAGTATAGTCCATGGACTTGTCTACTTGTTTATTCGTTGCAGTTTCTTTCTTATGGATTTTGTGAGCTCTATGAGCAACGCTATTTATGACTTATTGTCTTTACTGGTTTTCATGGATTTATGAACTATCCTGTTTTATGTTTGAACTTAAAAAGGGAAGCGCTTCCCATTGTTGAACAATATGATTTCAGACTTGATTTTGAAATTAAGTGTGGTCCTTTGATTTACAGGTTTTTAACTATTATTTATAGTCTTCCGCTTGCGTTTATTATTTAATTCTATTTAAAATAGTCGGGTCTTTACACGAACTCTCTATTTTCTCTCAATAAAGCCCCAAATATACCCGAATTGGATTTATTCTCAAAATCACTACGACCCACAATTAGGATTTCAGTCTTCGTAATAGCCAACCACAGCCACTGATTGCAATTCTCACGACTAAAAAACCGAATTGAAAGGCACCATTTTTGTCTTATATAAAACAAAAAATAACCCTAATAGATTTCCAACACACGCCACATGTCATAATGGACAGCCAAAATTCAATATGATTTCCTTTCATTTTGGGCTTAATGAATAATTGGGCTTTTCATAAATAACCAACTTTTCTTTTTGACTAGTAAATGTGTACGTGCGTTGCACGTATTTTACGTAATATTCAATATATTGAAGCCGTTTTGTTTTTAAAATTTGTACTCATTAGATTGTGAGGGATTAACATGGTTAGTCACTTTAATATTAGACATGAGTGAAGAATTGTGTAAAGATATCGATAAAAAATAATCTATTTGTATGCTATTTTTTTCATAAATTTGGAAGTGCTTTTTCTTCCTTTAGAAGAATTTAAATTTTTAAGTTTTCATTTTGATTGTGTAGTTCTTTCCTTCATTAGTAGGGAGCTTAATTTTAAAGCTCATGCTCTTGCTCATAGAGCTATCAACTCTTGTAATCTTTTTTAATCTTTAATATAAGTCTATCTTTGGAAAAAAAAAACAATACAAATGGTTACAAAAATAATAAGAAGATTTAAATTAAGTAGAAAGTGTTACTCAAAACAATTTGTTACTTTTTTCTTAAATGTATTTTTATCCAAATTTTTTATTCTTATTCCACCAAATATTGTACTGAATTTGTGAGTATATAATTCATCTGAAATCTACTCATTAAAATTGTATTGGTCGTAATTATGTACTTGTATTTAGGAAAAAATACCATCAATGATAAATTTTAAGTTTAGTGGTGATTTAACATGTTTAATAATATAATATTCTAAAAAATAAAAAATGATTGGTTAACCTTTTCAATTCTATGGATGAAAATAGGTGGATCTTAATTTGATTATTGATATTTGCATAGTTTCATTTTACTTAACTTTCATTTCTATTTTTAATGAAATAAGTTTTAAAATGAAAAGGACCGCAAGTTTAAAATATTTACCTCAAATCAACCTTAAATCTTGAACTTCTCATTTTAACATGGTTGCATAAATCTCTTTTTTGAACCATGAACACCTTCATTTTCTTTATTAAACCTTTGTAAAAAAAAACTTCTCATTTCCATTTTCTGAAGGATTTCAACTCTTGACTGATAAAGAAATATTGTCTAGTATCTGTGGGCATTTTAAAGAAATTTTTTTGACGGTTTAGGAATGGTTTACTATTATGTAAATTTCATGCTTTTTATAATCACTACTAAATTATGAAAACAAAATTTTAAATAGCATGTATCTTATCTATCCAATAAATGACAATCTACCTATATCCACTCTCCTAAATGAAAAAGGTGAACCAAGACTCCTGGGATTTATAAATAAATTTAATGGATTCTGATGGGGGTGTGAAAAAACATTTGATAGACTAATAAAATCAAATTAATCTAAATGAAAAAAAAAAAATTAATGGATTGAACTTAGACTCGTTTCTTAAAATTGGCAACAACCGATTTCTATTAAACTATACACATGCATTAAAGTTCTTCGATTTAATACATAAAATTAAATAAAGGAAAATATGAAATAAAAGATGCACAAACTTACATAAATTAACAACTAAAATTAGAAAATTAAAGTAGGGGCAAAAGGGGAAATCAAAAGTTTCTCCCCTTAAGCCCCTAATTATAGAAAGATTTATTATTTGATTTAGATCCATCAAAAACTTAACAGAATAATCATTAGCTATTCTAAAACCTCTCTTCAAATTTCTGATACCCAAATATCACAACAAAACAAACAAAAATCTAAAGATCATTCATGAATTTGGTTGAAAACTTACAGACTCATTTAAAAAAAATTTCTTTGTTATTAAAAAAAATTAATGGGTTTCATAGGGTAAAGAAAAAATATTAATGGGATAAAGCTAAAAACCATCATATTTTTTCAGGAAATAAGCCCAAAATCCAAACTTTGATATGTCAAATGAAATAGAGAAAAAAATCAACTTCATTTTATACTTAGATTTTATTTCGTAATGGTCGCATAGCGGAGTGGATATCGCGTTAGACTCCGAACTTAAAGGTCGTGGGTTTGATTCCCATATTTATCTTTTTGTCCTTAGTTCAATATTATGAAACATCTGGACGCTTTTAAATCAAATTATAAAAACCAAAATTCGAAAGCTTCAAGTACTTACTGCCAGCTTAAATCTGACACATTTGATCTAGCACGTGACGTTCTACTTTTTTAATCTTTTAAAACATATTTCAACTTTACCCTCATTCTCTTTTTATTGTGAAATCTTTAATTATAGTCTCTAATAATGTAAACTTTTTTTGTTTTTTTACTTTTTATGGATTTTTAATTTTAAAAAATTCATGAAGCAAAATGAAGATAATTTTGAGTCGAAACTCAAATATTCGATCTCATGAGAAGGGAACAGATGACTAACCACATCCACATGAGCTAATACCTAAATTGATTTTATTTAATAATTAAATAGCGGGAGTAGGCTTTTGAGTAATAAAGACAACTCTTCTAATAATCAATAATGTTTTGAATGTATCATAACTTCATGTAAAATTTAAAAATAAACACTAATAATATTAAACATTCCTCATGCCACAATGAATTTAGCAACTGCATAAGTTGTGAAAAAAAAACATAAAATTGTAAGATACATTTTTCATTATTAAAATTAGACTAAAAACTCATCTCATCTTGTGTGCTCTCTCTCAACCATGTTGATTTGAACCTACTTTAAAATCCAACACCAGCTGCAAAGCTTCATGCAGATGGTAAGAAAATGGTGTGCTTGTTTCCCAGGAAAATAAAGTCTATTTCTTTCTAGGGACTTCAAGTCTTGCCCGGAAATCCTCCTCCATGAGAGGAAGTCCATCTCTCAACTTGATCTTTGGTTCCCATCCTAGAACTTCCTTTGCTTTCGTTATGTCCGGTTTCCTTTGTCGAGGATCATCCGGTGTGTTCTCAACCATAATAATCTCCACATCAGGATTGATAAGCTGCAATACACCAAATTAACATCATATTTGAGTTATCTATCCAAAGTTTAATTCATTCAAACTTGTATCTTTTGCTATACTTCAAACCAATACATCAAACCATGGGAATAATCGAATTGGTTCAACTTGGATATTTCCTACCAACACCAGCCATAAGTTGGTTTAAGAAAATTGGGATAAAAAATAAAGAACCACTTGTCCAGAAATAAACCGACAAAAGCATCTTAAAATAGACATCATCAACTGAAAAGGGGATCGTATTGACCCAAATCAAACCGACTAAAATATTAAACCCACCATTACTATTAGTAAGTATTTCAAACTCTATATTTTTTTAGTGTCAATTCTTGTCACGAGATAGCTGAATCATATGAACATAATGAGAGAGAGAGAGAGACCTCCTTGACAGTTTCGGCAAGTTCAAGCATTGTGAATTCACCTAAAACCATAATTACAATGGGGTTAATTAGCAATGTCTGTGTAGCAACTGTTTACCTAGAATGGCTAGTTCTTGAATAAGCAATAAGAAACCTGGATTTCCAACATTGATTGGTCCAGTGCTCTCTCCTTCCATAAGCCGGATTAGTCCATCAACCTTCAGCAGTTAAAAATGATGAACAATGAGCCGATAGCCCGTACCATATCTGATTACAATTATGATTTAAAATGAAGAAATAAAAGCATATCAACTTTGCATACCATGTCGGAGACATAACAGAAACTCCTTGTTTGTGTTCCAGGCGACTGAACGGTCAATGGTTCACCACTGTTGTGAGGATTTGCACAAAGCATATTAGAATTCATTCAAACCAAACAACAATACTACAATACAATAGTATCATAACAAAAACAATTTCATACTTACAAGGCATCATACTGTTGTATAAATGAGAAGAAGGAGAAAGAAAAACATATTTGATTCTAGTGAGCAGAGACAATACTCACCGGATAGCCTGAGCTATGAAATTGCTCACAACACGTCCGTCATCAATATTCATTCTCGGTCCATAAGTGTTGAAAATCCTAGCAATCCTTATTTCTATTATAGGGAACATTCTTAATGTTATGAGCTTGACATAATATTGGATATAGTAAACGCGGCCAAAACCAGGACATAAATGATAGATCTCACCAATCCCATGCTGCCGATGGTAATCAAACATCAATGTTTCCGCCACTCGTTTTCCTTCATCATAGCAACTTCTAACACCTTTCACATATTTAAAAGCGCAATTACTAGAGAGAGAAGGGAAGAGCTACTCTATTCAAGGGCAAAAACTTGATGCAACTTCACTGATCCATAAACCGATCAAATACCATTACTTTTAAGAATATTTGACTTACCAATTGGGTTGACATTTCCCCAATAGCTTTCATTCTGGGGATGCACAAGAGGATCTCCATAAACCTCTGAGGTCGACGTAAGCAAAATCCTATGGTTTCATTATATCATACAATCGATAACATGAAAATATATTTAGATATTCCTATTAAAAAAAAATATTTAGCTATTACTGATGAATCGTTCAAAGAAATACATGTTACAGATCTAACCTTGCTCCAACTCTCTTGGCAAGTCCCAACATATTTAATGTGCCAATCACATTTGTCTTTGTTGTCTGCAATATCATTTACTTACAAGTTTAGAACATTACCATTCAATAGAATGCCGACCGTTTTATCCAGAAAGCAGTCGTTAAAGATCAAATACCTTTACAGGATTGTATTTGTAAAAGATAGGTGAAGCAGGACAGGCAAGATGGTATATCTGATCAACCTCAATCAGCAATGGTTCAGTGACATCTGCATTAGGACATGAGGAAAATGAGGTATTTCAAATAGTGATAACAAACAGAAAGTAGAAGGGAAGGTGGAAAAAAAAAAAAAACAGAAAATACAAATACCGTGACGGATAAGATCAAACCTAGGATGACCAATCCATCTTTTAAGGTTATCCTTTGAGCCAGTAAAGTAGTTATCAGCAACAATAACCTAACAAGAAGTCAAATAAACTTTGAATATCAACTTTTCAATAATACACAAATGACAACAATTTTGTTGTCTTTTTTTTTTTTTTGTGACAAAATACACACTAATTGTGCGATACCTCATTCTTCTCATTTTCCATCAATTTGTCCACTAGATGAGAGCCAATAAATCCAGCTCCTCCAGTAATCAGAATTCTCATATTTGACTGCCATCAAAACACAGAGCATTTGGGATCGTCAAAGCCGTGTGTAACTAAGATGATACAAGGAAAATTTTGGTCTAAACACAGACAATAAAGGCACATATTTTACCAAAACGAAAAAATAGATATGTACAGTGTACTTTGGAAAAAGAGAAATAATATGCTGATTTGCTAAAAACTTTCATCTCCTCGTAAAAAAAATTTCCATACCTCCCAGCTAATGTCGAAGAACTAATCCCCCACATGATAATATCAAGTCATTTAGGTTCTACTCCCGCATATTTTCAGAATACTCAAGTTGAACACAGAAAACTAATATGAGAATAATAATGTTGACAAATTTGCAAGCTTTTCATTCATTGTAATCTCTCTTATGAGTCATCTTATCATTATTATAAACAAATAAAAAAAGAGCTCTACGTCCGATTTGTCTCATTTCTATTAGAATCAGTATTCACGAAAATAGCAAAATTATGTTAGTTAGCATTTGCAGTTCGTTACTATTCATCGAACTCGAATCCAATGCATCAAAGAGTTCCATTGATAAACAATTGTTCAAATTAAATCCAGATGAAGCAGAGAACAAAATATGTCTTTACCACCTTTTCTATAAATTATGATTCCTAAAATTCTGATCTGATCTAATGAGGAATATCATAAAAAAAAGGGAATGACATTTTCAAAACACTAAAATAAGAAAATATCTTCTCATATCATCTGACTAATAATATATACTCTCATACTCTTACTATACAATTCACAAGGCTACCAATTACAAATTTCTTAAAAAAATCTTAGTACAGAAAAACCAGAGAAAAAAAAAGACAGATTAATACCTGAAAAAATTTGGCAGTTCTCAAAGGAGAAGGAGATGGAGGGGGTTTAATAGAAGTATAAACATCTCCATTTGAAGAATCCTTAGCCATTGATTTCTAAAACCTCTCTTCAAATTTCTGATACCCAAATAAAGCTTTCTGTCAAAACAAACAAAAATCTTATGATCATTCATGAATTTGGTTGAAAACTTACAAACCCACTTGGAAAATTTTCCTTTCTTATTAAAAATAAAATAAAAATTAATGGGTTTTTATAGAGAAAAGCTAAAAAAATCAATATCATACTTTTGCAGGAAACAAGCCCAGAAAAAAAAAAATCCAAGCTTTGATAAGTCAACTGGAAATTGAGAAGAAATCAAACGGTTTTTATAGTGAGAAATAAAAAGTGAGAGAGATATGGGAAAAAGGTGTACCAAATCTGTAAGAGAAAGAAAGAGACAAACGTGAGATATACGAAAAGTAAAAAACAATGAAAGTTGAAATTGAAAGCCTCCCCTCCAACGAACAAATTATTAAAAAAAAATAAGAGATAAAGGTGAGGAAAATTACCGAAGAGAAATCGAAATCTGGGATTACAGAGAATTTTAAGGTTTTTTTGGTTTTTATTATGTTTTGGCCAAGAGAGTGATTGCGATGATAGAATAAAAATAAGATAGGATATGATGAATACGATGATGATTTCCGAAGTCAGATAAACACATGAGTTTTGTTTTTGTTTTCGTTTTATCTGATGAGCTAAATATAACATTTTTGGTGTAGGGACATTTGTAAACTTAGCAATTTTTCTAATAATATTTTAAAAAATTATTAGCTCTAAAAAATATCTGTAATTAATAATATATCAATTTTAATTGGATGTATCAGAGATAAATATTGAATTATATATTTTTATATTAAGTTTATCATTGATAAACACATTAATTACGCTTAATCATCACTTATTAACATAGTAAAAATTACCATATTTGCAAGTTGTATGATAAATATCACTTATTTCGATTTCGCACTTTAAGAGAAATTTAGTCTCTTATATTCTAAAATGTTTCAATTTCGTCTTTTATATTTTAAAATTTTCAATTTAGTTTGTTTTATAATAATTTAATTTTATCTTTAACTATTAACACAATTTGAAATTCAACAAGAATGTTTTATGAAAATATTTTACTAAATCAGGCTAATACATTAAAAACATAATTTTTTTCTTCTAAAAACACATCACTTTCCAGCTTCAAACGGTGATAAGGTAAAATTCAAAATTTAAACACCGAAAATAATAGGGATGAAATTGAAACATTTTGAAACCTCAAAAATTTAGTTGAGACTTTGAAACATGAAGGACTAAATTGAAAAACTCAATATATATTATGGTCAAATATATATTCAGGGAGTGTTTGGAAGGAGGGGTGGGGTAGGGTGAGATAGTCTGGGGTTGTGAAGCCTGAGTTTAGATAATCTATATTTGGATGTGTAGAGCTATAAGTTATATAAACCTAAAGTTTATATAACCTATGTTTGTTAGGAGGTTTTAGTTTGAGTTTTGTGTTGTTTAATTTTTTATGAGAGGTTAGCAAACCTATCAATATTACTGTTTAAAATTCATGTAACAAACATGGGTAGGCTATTGAAGCCTACCCCACCCAACCCTAACCCGTCTTTCAAACGCCCCTTTAGAGGTTGGAATAGTCAGTCTTAGGCCACGTCAGCTCCATTTAGATCTACAACCGAAAAATTATTATTTTTTCTTATCTTTTTTATACACGGAAAATTGTTTATTTTGTTGAGTGCGTTGTTTTTTTTATCCTGCTGGCGCCATTCGGTAAATTAAACTAAAACTTATTTTTATATAAGTGGGTTTATCTGATCTTTTATCTCTACAAATATTTTAATCGAGTTCACACTTGTTTTATCCTTATCAGAAAAAAAAAAATATTAGGATTATAATATTTTAGGATAAAATATAATTTTAGTGTCCGGAGTTTATCTCATATTTTATTTTTGTCTTCAAACTTTCAAAAGTGATATTTTTTATACCTGAAATTTACTATTCGTTCCGTTTTAATCATCCTGTCTGTATTTTTTCGTCAAAATTACTTACGGAGGGCTTATGTGACATATAAATATACAATAACGTTAAATGACAAACCAATATAATAATTAACCGAGGTTTGACGGCAGAGACAAAATAGAAAACAAAATCAAAACTGTGGGATTAAAATGACATGTTTTAAAACATAGGGACCAAATAGAAAGTAAAATGAAAACACAGAGATAAAAATATCTTTTTCTCTATTTCCTTTAATATTAAAAAAAAATTAATGGGTTTCATAAGGTAAAGAAAAAATATTAATGGAAAAAAGCTAAAAACCATCGTACTTTTTCATGAAACAAGCCCAAAATCCAAGCTTGGATATGCCAAATAAAATTGAGAAAAAAATCAAGTTCATTTTATACTCAAAACTCATTCAATAGTGGTCACATAGCGGAGTGGATATCGCGTTAGACTCCGAATCTAAAGGTCGTGGGTTCGATTCCCACTGTGATCATATTTATCTTTTTGTTCGTAGTGTTGCCTTGTTTTGTCCATAAGTTAATACGTAAATTGATTTTATTTAATAATTAAATAGCGGGACTAGGCTTTTAATAATAAAGACCACGTTTCTAATAATCAATAATGTTTTGATGTATCACAACTTGATGTAAAATTTAAAAATAAACAATAATACTATTAAACATTCCTCATGTCACAATGAATTTAGCAACTGCATAACATAAGTTGTCAAAATATAAAAAATTGTAAGATAAAATTTTCATTATTAAAATTAGACTAAAAACTAATCTCATCTTTGTGTGCTCTCTCTCTCAACCATGTTGATTTGAACCTACTTTAAAATCCAACACCAGCTGCAAAGCTTCATGCAGATGGTAAGAAAACATGTGTTTGTTTCCCAGGAAAATAAAGTCTCCTTCTTTCTAAGGACTTCAAGTTTTGCCCGGAAATCCCACTGTTGTGAGAATTTAAAATTGATTCAAACCAAACAACAATACTACAATACAATAGTATCATTTAGGAAAACAATTTCATAACTACAAGGCATCATACTGTTGTATAAATGAGAGGAAGGAGAAAGAAAAACATATTTGATTCTAGTTAGCATCAAATAGCCTGAGCTATGAAATTGAGAAAATAAAAATCAACTTCATTTTATACTCACAATTTGTTTAGTAGCGGAGTGGTTATCGCTAGACTCAGAATCTAAAGTTCGTGGGTTCGATTCCCTTATCTTTTTGTTCGTAGTGTTTTTCGTCCGTAGTTCAATATTATGACAATGAGACATTTGGACTCTTTCAAATCAAATTCTTTTAACAAAAATTTGAAAGCTTCAAGTACTTAAAAAATAATTGGAAAATAAAACACCAAGTACAAAAATGAGTAATAACCACCAGTAGAGACTGGTACGATTCAATTTAACATTTTGTTCATTCAGATTTAATTGTATCGTAGCTCTATAATTCAGATTTGGTTACTTACTTGCCAGCTTTAATCTTACACATCTGATCTAGCACGTGACGTACGTTTTACTTTTTAATCAATCAACCAATAAATGGAAATGGCTAAGCTAGCAAAGGCAGTTATATATCTTATTTAAAACATATATAGTATTTTCATATGAAGTGGCTATAGTTTAGTGGTAAGAAGAGTCCTGGGCTCGAATCCCAGCAAACAAATTTTCTAAGGTTTTAGCCAGGCCCAAAAGATTTTTAGATAATCCACCTGTTTTGGAATATGCTTTATGTCCTATTGTTATGTTTTTAATACCTTTTAGCCATGATTAAAAAAAAAACCTTTTAGCCATGATTAAAAAAAAAACCTTTTAGCTTAAATTGGATTCAATTATAATTTTTATACTATATGTTGTGGGGTGAAATTGATAACACATGGAATTTTACAGCTTGGCAAAAATGTCTACGCACCTGGTCTGACCGCAGTACCTAGGCATCTGGTCTAACCACAGTACTTGGACACCTCGTCTAATCACAGTGCCTAGTCATAAAGTCTACGCACCTAAAAAGACTTGGCTACGCAGTCACCAACATAGACCTACATATTTAAACCGAATGCAAGTGTCCGATTAGGAAATGACATGTGGCATAACTCCTCAAGCGACACATAATTGAGAAGCAACACGTGGTCCAATCTTGTCGCGACACGTGGCACGATGATGTCATCAACATATTCTCTTATAAATAGGAGAAGAAATTCATTCTTTAGTTAATTAATTTCTACTACTATTCTCTCTGGCACACTAGCTCTGCTTGCTCTGATTTTAGCATCGGAGGGTGTTAGGCTGGCACCACAGCGGTGCTCTTTTCCTTTCATGTGCAGGTACCAAAGTAGCACGTCGTCGAAGTAGCGCACTACCTCCAACTCGTCCCATATAGTAAGTTCGTTGCCTACGTGGAAGCTCTTCATTTTTACGCAACAACATTTGGCGCCGTCTGTGGGAAGAGTATATAACTAAGTGCTCTACCATCAAGGATGAGTCGAAGAAGTCAACACGATGATGATATAGATGACGGTGAGAATCGTAATCCCCGTAATAAAAGATATCAAACTCGTAGCACTAGGGAGCTATAACAAGCTGATGAAAATCAAGATGTGATAAGAGTTGTGCCAAAGCCAGACGGAAGAGTAGATGCTCTAGAAGAGCAAGTTCGAGGTGTGAATCGAGATCTTACTAAAGTACTCGAAATTCTTACACAGAAAACTGATCATCAAGCCCCTACTGACAACCAGGAATTACTATCTAAAAAAGGCAAAGACAAAGAACCTATAGAGTGCATAGGTGAATCGAGGAATCTAGAGAAGAGTGGCTCGAAGAGGAAGTCGAGGCTAAATATCCAGGACAGTTCCTCTTCCTCTCATAACTCTTCTCGTAACGAGCAACCTAGTAAAAAATGAAGGTCCGACCTTAGAGAAGTTCTTAATCTAAAGAAAAAAGAACATTCAGATGTTGAGAAGTTTATGGCAGAAAGTGCCTAGCCTTGGACGCCAGAGTTGAGAAAACTCCAAAATCAACTTGGTCATATGAAGAAAGAGTATAGAGGAAAGACTCTTCTTGCACTAGAAGATCTACTTGAGCAAACTGAGCCACCATTCACTGATGATATAATGGAGGTGGAGCTTCCGACCAAATTCAAAATGCCAACTATGACCACGTATGGTGGTTCAAAGGATCCAATCGAGCATGTTGATACATTTTCAGACCTGGATGGAGCTCTATGGAGTTCGAGATGCTATCAAGTGTAAGGGCATTCCCCTTTACATTAGGAGATCATGCGCGTGGGTGGTACAGACAGCTCAAGCCGAGATCCATCTCTTCATTTAAAGATCTTACTAGATCTTTTGTAACTCAGTTCCTTGGCAGAAGGGATCACAAGAAACCAGCTACGCATCTGTTGACTGTGCGTCCGAAATTAGATGAGAGCCTCTGAAACTATGTAGTGAGATTTAATAGTGAGGCATTGAAAGTGGAAGGTTATAGTGACGACATAGCTCTGACTTCTGTGATGGCCGGTTTGAAAGATGAAAAGTTCTTGTGGTCACTAGGCAAGAAGACGCCCGCAACATACATCGAGCTCCTCATTAGAGCGCAAAAGTATATGAGTGCCGGGGAGTTGCTTAATACAAGAAGGACTTCAGATGAAGGAGGTAGTAGTAAACGATTAGAACACAAGAAGAGAGATCGAACAGAAGAGTTTGTCTGGGGGACTAATGTTAGGATCTAAGGCAACCCTAGAGGGGGGTGAATAGGGTTTATTAAAAATTTATAAAACTTTTTCAATCAATTCAAAGTTTAAGATTAACAAAACAATTACACTTTTTAAATTCAATCAATATAAGGATTTATATTAACAAAATAATTGGTCTTTATAAGTTCAAGAAATTTACACTTAAAATTCTTTTAGCAAAGTGAGCAAATATGATATGATAATAGAAAATATTGTATCACGATTAATTTCTAACCATTCAATTATGCTTTGATAAATTAGGAGAATAAATATGTAAAGCAATAATTAAAGAGTAAGGGTTAGAGAAAGTGACACCAATATTTATAGTGGTTCGGCCAAAAATGCGGCCTAGTCCACTTCCCGAGCGCCTCTCGGGAATTTGTATTCACTTTTTGCGGGAGCAAGTGCAACCCAATCCTTTTAGCGGGATCAAGATCAAACCAGAACAATGACCCTTTCCACGGAGCAAGGACAACCGTTATCTATCACTCTTTTTACTAAGGTTTAAGAATTAAACCTTTTACAATGATAAATCCTCACAAAGGATAAATATTACAATAATTTTGCTCACAATAAGAGATAAAACTCTCAATAAAATAGCCCTTAAGGATGGCTAGAAATACACAAATTTTGCTCACAAGAATGCTCACAAAGAGATTAAAGAAGAGCTTTAGCAATGAGAAGATAGCTTGTGATTTTCGTTGGTGTAAAATCTGTCATTTTCGAGCTCCTTTTATAGGTAAAAAAAAATTACTATTTCATCCACCTTCATCTACCTTCTTAAATGAAAATTGACTTCATTGGTGTGAATGGAAGAAGAAAAGGCTCCATTTATGACAAATTGGAGAAGAAAAAATGCCATTTTCGGTGCTTCATTTTTCCAGAAATGAGGTTGAGGAAGAAGGGAGTGAAATGACGATAATAACCTTTGAAGCCTTCATATAAATTCAAATTAGGAAGGGCAAAGTAGTAATCTCCCATATTGTGTAATAATTGCTTCCAGAAAAGTCAAATGAGAGGGCCACGTGTCAAATCGTCATTGGTTGAGCATTTCTGAAATTGAAATTAATAATAATAATATTATTAATAAAAACTTTGGTCAGCAGGGGCAATCCGGGCAGAAGACCGTTGTAAGAGAATTCAAAATTCGGTCTGCTGAAGCAAAGAATGAAGGTCAGGACATGAAAGGCATTGACCAAAAGACCAGGGGCATATTGGACATTTCGCTGCATCTTTAAAAAGCAAAACTGCTTTATTGGGAAGATAGTGCACCACGTGTCAGCCAGAGAGAGGATGAGAGCTGTTAGTGGGGGACAGGTGGGGCCCGCAAATATCAGCGTGCGCAGGGGCGCGTCAGGGCGCTTGTCTTCACGCGCTACGTGGCGGAACGAAGGCCGTCGGATGTGAGGCGGTGAGCGATCGAACGACTCCGGTTTTTCTCTCCTTTTTTTTTTTTAATTTCAAATCCGAAATATATAAATATATATTTCAATTGACGAGCGTGAACCGTTGGATGCGATCGAACGACTTGGAGAAATTCTGCATTAATTCTTTTCCTTTAATTCAAAATTCTGAATAAATCTGGGCCACTGAATTTGAATTCCATCTGATCTGACGGTTGTTATTTTGAGCGCATAATAAATATAATGAGCTTGCCGCATACGATCCGAATGAAATAATTATTTTAATTCCAATCATCTAAAATCAATATCTCGCTCGTTTGAAGTCCGATTGAGTCGATTCCAATTGCGTTGGACTCGTTATAATTTTCTTTACACAGTGGACTATCAAAACACAGAAAATTGATTAGTAATAAAAACACGTTTGTTATCATCAAAATAAGAATAAGATTAATTGGCTTAGAAAGTCAACAACTAACTGTCACGAGGATGACAAAAGACAGAGATCAACTTGAGAAGCTGAGTCTTCCTCCTAGTACGTTCAAAAAATACACTCCCACCACGGTCCCGATTGAACAACTACTCTTGGAGATCAAAGATAAAAACTTGGTTAGGTGGCCGCCTAGGATGAAAGCAGGGTCAAACAAGAGGAACAAAGACGAGTATTGTCTCTTCCACAAAGACCACGGTCACACCACCTCTGATTGCTTCGATCTCAAGGAAGAAATTGAGACCCTTATTCAAAGAGGGTAATTGAAAGCATTCATGGGAAGTAAAGGAGATAAGAAAGACCATGACCGTGATAATCAAGATTTTCCAGGTGGAGAAATAAGAACTATCTTTGGAGGCCCGACTATTGAAAAAGAGCCCAAGCCTTAGAAAGGACCATGCTAGGTCACTGAAATATTGACCAAGGCATCAACACATTGATTAAACTCATCTAAAAAGCTATACTCTACTTACGATGCTGTCAAACAACTTAGATTTCATTTCAACAATTTTATTTATTGCATTTTCATTTCTAATAAAGTTTTTTATTGTAACAAGTTCGACAATAAAATGAATAAGATTGTACTTTTTCTACTTACTGCATCTATGAGAGTTAAATCATTCGAGAAAAATTAGCGAGCTAGACTTCAAGACATAAAACTCTACTCGAGTGGGGGCAAACTATGTGAATCTGCTACAACAAAATGAAAAAAGTTCTAAGTCCACCAAGGTGGAAGAGAAAAATGAAAAAGTTCTTAGTCCATCAAGGTGGGAGCGGTCTACATAAAACTTCTAAGTCTACCAGGGAGTGCAGGGCTCGCACGAGCCACACCTGGTAGAATAATTTAAAACGATCAAAAAATTCTAAGTCTACCAGGGAGTGCAACGCTTGCACGAGCCGCACCTGGTAGAAGAATTTAAAATGACTAAAAAATTCTAAGTCTACCGGGGAGTGCATGGCTCCCACGAGCCGCACCTGGTAGAGGAATTTAAAACGACTAAAAAATTCCAAGTCTACCAGGGAGTGCAGGGCTTGCACAAGCCACACCTGGTAGAGGAATTTAAAACGACTGAAAAATTGCAAGTCTACCAAGGACTGCAGGGCTCGCACGAGCTGCACTTGGTAGACAAATTTAAAACGAATAAAAAATTCTAAGTTTACTAGGGAGTGCAGGGCTCGCACGAGCCGCACCTGGTAGAAGAATTTAAAACGACAAAAAAATTCTAAGTCTATTAGGGAGTGCAGGGCTCGCACGAGCCTCACCTAGTAGAAGAATTTAAAATGGCCAAAAAATTTAAGTCTACGAAGAGTTCATGGTTTGTAAATCTATCAAGCTTGTGTCAAGATTCAACGACAAGTCGACCCTAACAAACCAATTTAAAATTGGTTAGAAAGAAGAAGGGGAAAAAAGAGGAGAAAAAGAAAAGAGGAAAAATAAAATAATTTGAGCACGCGGGTCATTGCACCTACAGACAGAGAGAAGAAGAAAAAAAAGACACGCGGGTCAAAACCTGACCCGGGTCTTTGCACCTATAAAAAATAATAATTTAAAGAACAGTGCCAGGCGCTGTTCTTACTTCTTTCATAATTTTTTTATTTTTTAATTTCTTTTGCTTAGTCTTTCTTTCTAATTCTTTTTCCTAACTTTAATTCTACTCTAGATGCATTCTTTTCTTTCTTCAATCCATAATTTTCAATGGAATGATTTAATATTTTTTATTTCAACATGTGATGATTAAGTGTGACAACTTGGACATACAACCCAACTCCAAAACGACCAGGGACAAAAAATTCAACCTACCAAGCTCTAACATTTAGTATTTTCTCAAATTTTTGAATGACAGAAAATTCAAGCTACAAACTCTCAAAATTTTGACGACTGCAATGGTAGAAAATTCAAGCTACAAACTGCAACACTTAGAATATTTTCAGAAAAATCACCGAGGTAGAATTCCATTTTGAAAGAATACTCCCAAACAGTATTGAACTCACATCTCAACTCAACTTGGAAGTAGGGAGCCTCTGTTGTGGGGTGAAATTGATAACACATGAAATTTTACAACTTGACAAAAATGTCTACGCACCTGGTCTGACCGCAGTACCTAGGCACCTGTCCGACCGCGACACCTAGGCACCCTGTCCGACCGCGATGCCAGTGCACTGGGCCTAACTTGTACTTGGACACCTCGTCTAATCACAGTGCCTAGTCATAAAGTCTACGCACCTAAAAAGACCTGGCTACGTAGTCTCCAACATAGACCTACATATTTAAACCGAATGCAAGTGTCCGATTAGGAAATGACACATGGTCCAATCCTGTCGCGACACGTGGCACGATGATGTCATCAACATATTCTCTTATAAATAGGAGAAGAAATTCATTCATTAAGTAACTAATTTCTACTACTATTCTCTTTGACACACTAGCTCTACTTGCTCTGACTTTAGCATCGGAGGGTGTTAGGTCGGCACCACACCGATGCTCTTTTCCTTTCCTGTACAAGTACCTACATAGGACGCCGTCGAAGCAGCGCACTACCTCCGACTCGTCCCATATATTAAGTTCGTTGCCTATGTGGAAGCTCTCCATTTTTACGCAACAACAATATATTTTCCCTTCCTTATTGCAGTTTTTTATATTTTTTTTCTTTTCAACCAATTTGATTTCTTGATTTTAATAATTCTTTCACTTTTTATGCCATAGTATTAAGGATCATACAAGCTCAAACATTTTTTCCTTAATTTTTTTTTTCCATTCATGCTCAATCTTATACATTCAATAAATTTCGATTCCCATCATCTACCTCTTCCTCTCTCCTTCCGACGTCATTGACTTGTTTCTCTTCCTTTCAATCGCTTTTGTTCTTATTTTAATCCCCGTTTTCATTGTAGTTTTCTTCCTAAACAATCCTCAAACCTCGCCGAAATCTGAAATTTCTCGCCATAAATTTGAGTTATTAGTTTATTATGTTCTTGACCGGGTTTCAAGTTATTTTCCTTTGTGTTTCTCATTTTACTTTAACCCCTAACTACTTTAATCCATATCAAACCTCTTCCCTTTGCTATAAACGACACTGTAACAAAAATAGTGGCTTTTTTGTAATTTTTTGCGTTTTGCACCTTCTGCGTTCTACAATTAAGTACACTACAGTAAAATACATATTGATAAATGCACAATATTACGTTATATACTCTACACAAAATATATAGTACATGCATTTTTACATTTTATCAATATGTATTGAACGTAATAATATTATATATATATATATATATTGAAGGGATAATTTACTAAAATAGCGGAATTTTATTTAGTAAACTAATTATATATTATATGTATTATATATTGTATGTATAATTTTTCATTGCCTTGACCTCTATTTTTGTCTTCTTATCCATTGACTATTTTTGTCTTCTCATCTATCTTATACTTTAATATTATATATTTTTTTTTCCAGAATATGTAATTGTTATTTGTATATAAGTATTCTATTTTTGTTTGTACGTTTTTTCATTATGGTTTCATATCATCACTGTATTGTACCTCATCTCTTAATTTCTTTTTTCCTTCATTGATTTTTCATTCAAATTCGCTCTCATCAAACTCTATTCGTTTTTTAGTTTTTAAAATCCTTCTCTCCCTTTTCTATGGAATTTTTGAATTTAAAGCTTTCATTCCTAAAATCTTACTTAGGCTAGAAAGTGTTATTTTAAATTGTTTGGCCAAAAACTATCATTTCTCTAAAAAAATAGGTCATCTACTGGAATAACCCAAAAGTTTTTTTACCTCCATTTCTAAATTTAAGACCCTTTGCTGATGATACGAGGGTATTTGATAACCTTAGAAAATGAGGGGTATCCACAATTCCTACGATATGATAGTTTCTTTTTATGCCTTATTATTTATCATTGCAACTTTTGACCAAAAAAACTTAATTCTCAATTACTGGTATTTATTTGATTAGATTTATGAAAATAGATATCATAAATTTACTCAATTGATCTATTAAAGGGTGGTATAGTTTTATATAATTTAGCCTAAAATCAAACTTAAACTTTTTATTAAAAAATTAAATGGTATGATTGAAATTTATTTTCAAGAGACGCTTCCAAAACTTAAACAAATGATAAAAGTTAATAGTGAAGATAAATTAAAAAATTAAGTGTTTTGTATTGAGTTAAATAACTCAAGTCAAAAAAGTGCTTTAAAAAAATTATATACTTTTCTATCTTATAATTCAAACTAAAGAAGAACATTTAGAATTAAATAAAGTTACACAAATTAGAACAAAATTGTAAGGTATAATATTAAAAATTATCAACTATTTTTAAGTGAATATTATAAATATAAATCAATCAATAAATATAGTGTAACAGCTCGAAAATTCCCAAGACATGAAAAATATAATTTCAACAGCGAAAGCGAAAATAAGAGTAAATATGCTCAACATGAGATTTATTTCGAAATTCAAAACTAATCATTTAGTTCAGACCGGTCATCCCAAAAACAAAATCCTTAAAATCAATTGAAATAAACGAATAAATTAAAAAAAAATAACAACTTCAATCAAAACCAAAAGTTCAACACAAATAAATAACCCAACAACGAATATCCAAAGGAACATAATTCGTTTGACCATTCAATAAAGAAAAGAATAAACATCGCCGGCGTGCAAAATCACATCAACCAATCCCCCGCCACGAATCCATCATTTACCAGCTTTCTTCTTTCATGTACCTGAAAAAAAAAAGTTGTAGCATCATGAGGCTACGCCCAATGAGTAGAAAATTGTTAAAGAAAGAATCATGCCATTGAGAGGTTTCCTAAGACTTTAAGTCCATATACGTCCTTACCGACATCCGATAAATCACTCAGTCCCAAGGAGTCATAAAGCTTACCTCAAAACTTAAAAGTCATCTCTATCCGAATTAGTTTTAAACATAATTTTTCTACAATTTAAAACTAATCGAAACCTTTCCCGTTAATACCTTTAATCTCCTCTTTATTCACAATCAAAGAGAGACTACGCCCATAAGGAATTTAAACATAATTTTTCTACAATTTAAATCATTTAGGGATATTCTTTTCCATTGTACGGATGGAATGAACCTGCCTCGTTAGGTGTTATTTAAGTTGTGCTGTAACAACCCGAGTTTTAGGTAAGGATATTTTGGTCTTTTCTTCAATTTCAATCTAAATAATTTTATTTTTGGTTATTATTAATCGTTGCGTCGATACGAGTCCAACGCCATTGACTACACTCGATTCCGAGTCCCGAGTAAAAAGATATGGCCTAAATACCGTCTATGTCCTTAACCCTATTTATTACTCCAGGGGCTTTCTCGTAATTTCTCGTCTCATATAAATATTTTCATCAACCCTAGTTTATTCCTTCTTCTACGTAAATCCTCTGCCAGCCGCACGTCTCAACTTTGATCTCCGTTTCAGATTTTCAAGGTAATTTCTAAACTTGTTGCTAATCGTTGTCTCATCGTAATGCTCAAACCAAAGACCGATTCACGGGCTGCTTTGTGGTGTTAAAAACAGGTTTATAAGAACTCCTTAGGTCGCCGGAAAAATCAGAGGTTTTGATCTCTTTTACCTTCGATTCTTCGGTAATTTACGTCAACTTCGTTTCCTTTTGTTTTTCTTATCGATCTCGTGTCAGCATTAGACTAATCAAGTGAGGTTTTCGTTGTTTAAAAAGCTTCGCCGGACTGTTTTTCCACCTCGCCGGAATCTGGATTTTGGTCTCGGTTTTGCTTGGATTTTGGACCGTGTTTTCGTCGTGTTCTTCGTGCGTGGATCCGGGGCGAATTCGTGAAGGTGAGTGTGTGTTTTTGAGTTAAAAGAAAAGGAAAGAAAACAAAGAAAAAAATAAATAAATTTTGTTGCAGCGCTGCAAGCAGCGCTGCGGGCTGAGGAAAGGAGGAGACCGGTCCGACTGGACCGGCTGGACTGGTCCAATTGGACCGGTTCAGCTGGTCCAGACCGGATCAGGACTAATTAGAGCTCAATCGAGCAGGTTTTCGTCCCGTTCTTCCGGTTTTCATAAAATTGACTTTAATTAATTGTCAACACAAGTTTTGGGCACCTCTAGGATTTTATTTGGCATCGTTTGGAGTTCGATTGCTTGCTCGATTTGCTAATAAGGTAGGTTAATTCCTACTTAAAGTGTTAAATTGAATTTCTTTTTGAATGATTGATTTGCCTATGATTGTTCGTATGACTTGGGAGATGTTTTTAATAGATATCTAAGTGTGTTATGTGATTATTTGAGTTTTGATTATTATTTAATTATTATTATGTTTGGTTTGTCAATTGATGATAATTAGAGCCTTTAGGATTTACAATTTGGGATGGACCTAATCATAATAAATATTAAATTTGTAGAGCGCGTCTATGGCACGTATCATGAGTGGCCCTATACCCCACTATGATCATATTTTCAAGCGCATAGTACGGCACGTATCATGAGTGGCCCTATACCCCACTATGATACATATATACAAATTTAATTAAAATAAAGATTAAAGGAGATGTTGTAGGCTAAGTACCTACTAAATAAATAGGCTAAGTACCTACTGAGTATATTTATAAATGAGGAATTGGGATTTTGGACTAGTATCCAATAATTATTACATTTGGTGTGATTTCAATTTAGCTTACTTATATAAGTTGAAATTAATCTACTGAGCTAAAAACTCACGGTATTCGAACGCCCTGCAAATTTAAATTTTGCAGGTAACGATAATGATTTTGGAGCTCGAGGCGCATGACGAGGATGGTGCTACATGGAGGCCTTAGGATTTATTTGTTTCGTCTTCTCCTTTGACTTTTCATATTAGTCATTTCTTTTGTTATTTGAGATATTTTAATTTCTTTTATTTAAACTCATGCATTTTATTTGGATTTTATTATTTGAATTGGCGCCACATTTAAACGTTTTGTTTTATCTTTTATTTGTTATAATAAATGAAAGGCTTCCGCATTTATTGATTTTACTCTGATTTGTTTGTACATTAAATGAGTTCTTTTATCATTTACTTATTTATTTTCATATTGAGTCGGGTCGTCACATGTGCACACTAAATAAGCCCCCCTAACGGCTATTCTTCATTAGACAAGGCCTTGCCTAATGCGAACCTACAACCATATTACCCAAGGTAATTTAAAGTAATATGATTCCCACAACGTCAACCATGACGCTCCAAGAACCAACCATCTTACTTTCCTTAACTAACCCCAACCGAAAGGCTAAAATTCCCTAAATTACAACCCTTGGAATTTAACCTTAAACTCGCCCCAAAACAACCCAAAAACATCCAACTATACTCTTTGGGTCAGTTTCAGTCACTTTTAAACATTATTACAAATCTAGAGACGAAACTAGTCTAAACCTACACCAGTTCGCCCCTTATTCGAAACCTAAATTCTAAAATTTCTAAAGACAAACCAGCGGCATAACGGCTATAAATCTAACTCCCAAAAAGTCCTACAAATCCAAAAATAACATATCGAGGCACAAAATAATTCCAGCATCAGTCTCTACTAGCCACCTAAACCTAAATTCTTCTAGTTGGGCACTATCATGCAAAACAGAACTTATAAAAATTCACCCAAAATTTCATCTTAAACATCTCAATCCTTTAAGCATGCTTTTCATTAAATTTCCAAGTTCTTGATTCAACCCAATCAATCTCATTTATACTTTTAAACATCCAAATTTAATTCCAATTTCAAGAGGTTATAATGTTAAAGAAAAAGGAAAACAAACATAGTACAATTCAAGCCTTAACAGCTTCTACTCACCTTGTACAAAGTAAGAATTCTTCCAAATTCTTTATTACTTTCACAACACAACTACGACCTGAAAAATAAGTTACAATCTAAATTAAATTAAACCTAACTTTATGCTAAGATAAACATTAAACTGAACGTAGGACGGAGGGATTACATGGTAGGACGATTAGGACAACATTAGGACGGAGGGTGACGGGTTCGACTTCGGGTTAGGATGGTTATGACAGGGGGAATTCGGGTTAGGACAAACGTAGGACGAGCGTAGGTCAGCGTAGGACGGACGTAGGACAACGTAGGACGGACGTAGGACAGCGTAGGACAGACGTAGGACAGCGTAGGACGGACGGAGGACGGAGGAAGAATTTTGGGGTTCTGATTCATTCGTTATCTATCAATTCTACATTAGGTTTCAAAATAGGAATCATTACCTTAATTCAATCTTGAAAGAAGACCCTTCTCAAATTTCTCCACAACTCCACCAAAGAGAACCCTAAGCAAAACACACCTATAGATCGCAAAATTCTTGAATCAATTAACCCGAAATCGATCAATTTCTCAATCGAAACGAATGGAGAAGAAGGTGAAGAAGAAGAATGCCTTACCTTTTCCTCTGTCTAGGTCTTTCACGTGAAGCCGGATGAATGATGACTGTCTCTATTTTTTTTTCCTTCTTCTTTTCACGCCCCACCCCTTTTTTTTTCTTCTTCTTTTCACGCCCCACCCCTTTTTTAAAAACAAAATAATATCATTTATCTAATAATTAAAAATTTCTCTAATATCTAAGTCTAAAGTCATTTAAAAATTAATTCTTAATAATAAGAATTAAATTTAAACACTTTATCCTTAAATCATTTAAAAGATTAAAAAGAGAAAATATTTTTATTAAAAAAGGCTAATAGGAATTAAAATATTATACATTTAAATTAACTATCGTATGATTTAAAGTAAATACAGGGGTTTCCATCATAGATTTGTCAATGGAAGAATCAATAAAATTAGATAATATGAATAAATATAATTAGTTTATTACATACATGTATAAATAAGTTAATCGACATAATTTAACTTTCATATACACTTGTCATAAATAAGGGTTATGGAAAAATAACAACTCTACCATGTTTCTCAATACAATTTTCATCACACAAACAAAGTAGTATATATATATATATATATATAATTCTTAGGTATCCTCATATGATTATATTAATAAACACAAAAATCTAAGCTTCTCAGTAATCAAATACTCTGGTATTTAATTCTAAGATATTAGATTACTAGAGTTTATTTTAGATACTAGTTGAATAACCACATGCTACGCACGTAAAATCTTTAATTTTACCTTATTTATTATGATTATTGAAATAAATAAATATTATGCTAGATAATTGCATGACATTAGGAAATTTCAAATAATTAATAACATAAAAATATGAAAAACTAATGATTACAATAATTAAATCATAATAGAAATTTTGTTTAAACACCGTAAATTTCTATCTAACAACTACATTAATAATATTAGCTATTAATAGTAAAATATTACAAAATTGTCAAATTTACACTATAAGATTAATAAGAGCCTGCATTCCGAAATACACTATTACAAATAGAGGGATTACATCGATCTGCTATTCCAATCAATTGAACCAAAATTGTGCTCAAGCCTATTAGAACTTCAAACTTAAAGAAGAGAAAATCATCAAGAGGAAGAATCACTCACGGAAAAGGGAAGAGCTCGAATGAAGATGTGTGTTAAAATTGTGGTGAGAAAGACCTTCTTTTATAGTAGTAGAGAATGAAGAACTCTTAAACAATAAAATTCCATAATTAATTTACATCATTAAAAACGTAAATTATGACAAAACCTTTAAAATTTCAAAACTAATTTATTGACAATGGAGTTACTAAACTTATCACATTCAAACTTTTCATATTCATATTTTAATGTTGGTTTTTTTATTGATTTTGAATTTTGATAAACACCATTTAATATTTTGGAAAGTATTTTACTTTTATTTTTTCTTTTCATATTCATATTTTAATGTTGGTTTTTTTTATTGATTTTGAATTTTAATAAACACCTTTTAATATTTTGGAAAGTATTTTTCCTTTTATTTTTTATTTGTCTAATATTTGGTTGCAAATATGAGAATGTATATATTTAGTTGAAAATATGAGAATAGCGTATAAGTTTTTTTTTAAATCTAAAATAATGTTTAAGTTTGTTTTTAAAGGTGAAATAAATAACTATACTACCTATTAAATTTGTAAGTTGCAAACCTTTCTTTTAACCATTATAGTCCTTCTAACTTCCCAACATTTCAATTATTCTCCCAAGACCTTAAGAACCAGGAAGTGAAGTACCTTGAACATGAACATTTCATATACAACCCTTTCAATTCTTATCTAACCATTCCACTTCCATAACCCTCCTTATATGCTAATAAAGTATATAACTTATTTTACTATTTTAAATTGACAAGTAATTAAATTATAATTATAATTTATATTTAATTAATAATGATAAGTTTTGAATTTAAGAATTAATAATAAAAATAATTCGTAATTAAATTACAATTGTATACTTTATAATTTTAGGAATAAAAAAATGGTCTTAAAAATATTTACTAAGGATGTTAGTATCTTTAATATATTTAAATAATTCTATTATATAATTTTAGTACTAATTGTATTATATATATATATATATATATATTTAAATAGAAGAAATCAAAATAGTTTTCAACCCCTCAAGTTTCTTGTTTTCTTTAAAAAAGTTTTAATTTTTAATTATATTCTTATAATTAATGAAAAAATCTCATACTAAAATTATATTTTCAATAATATAAAAGTGGTAATTTAATATGAGAAAATAGCTAGTTTAGATATTAAAGTGAATTGATAGGGGTAAAAATGGAAATCAAAAGTTTTTCCATCGAAGCCACTTATATATATAGTATAGATTAAAAATTTGAAAAAAATATTCAAAGATGAAAAAGATCCCAAGCCCTAAAAAGGACCATGCTAGGTCACTGAGGTAATAAGCCAAGGCATCAACACATTGATTAACCTCATCTGAAAGGTTCTACCACACCTACGAAAATGTCTAGCAACTTAGGTTTTATTTCAGTAATTTTATTTATTGCAGTTTTCATTTCCAATAAAATTTCTTATTGTAAGAACTTCGACAATAAATAAATAAGAATGCATTTTTTCTACTTTATTGCATCTATGTACATAAAATCATTCTGAGAACCCTTAGACTCGAACTAGACGTCAAGACATAAAACTCTACTTGAGTGGGGGCAAACTACGTGAATCTACTACAATAAAATGAAAAACTTCTAAGTCCACTAGAGTGGACGAGTTCTACCTAAAAAATTAAATTCTAAGTCCACTAATGTTGGAGAACTCAAAAAGTAAAAATAAATAAATTATAAGCCTACTAGAGAGTGCAGGGCTCTCACGAGCAGCAATTGGTGGAAGAGTTTAAAAAGAAAAAAAAAATCTAAATCTGCCAGGGAGTGCAGGGTTCTCATGATCCGCACCTAGTATAAGAGTTTAAAAGGAGAAAAAAAAATCTAAGTCTACTAGGGAGTGTAGGGATCTAACGGGCCGCACCTGGTAGAAGAGTTTAAAAAGACAAAAAATTTCAAATCTATTAAGGATTACAGGGCTCTCATGAGCCCCACCTACTAGAAGAATTTAAAAACTGGAAAATTCTAAATCTACCAAGAGTGCAGGACTCGTAGAAGAATTAAGAAAAAATTCTAAGTCTACTAAGAGTGCAGGGCTCCTAGGAGAAATACAAAAAAAAGAAAACCTAAGCTAGGCTAGGCTAGGTTGCTGCGCAAGAAAGAAATAAGAGAAGAGAGAAAACAGGGCAAAAGGCTGCATCGAGAAAAATAATAATTGAGGCACGTGTATCAAAACCTGACCCGCAGGTAAGGCTTTGACTCGTGGGTTTAAGCCTCTGCAGTAAAAAAAAAAAGGGGAAGGGAATCCACGTGAGTCTGGAACCACCCCTCATTCCCTTTATTTATTTATTTTTTCTTTTTCTCCTCTCTTTCTCAATCTGATTCTTCTGTAAATTTCGTGAACATTTTTTACCATATTGATGAAAAAACTCAAAAAAATTATTGATGTTATGATTTCAAGAGAATTTCTACTCTTAAAATCTATACTCTTAAAGGGACAAAGTATGTGATGATTGTGCCGGACAACTTGAACATACAACCTAGCTCCAAAATGAGCAGGACAACAAATTCAACCTACCAAGCTCCAACACTTAGTATTTTCTCAAATTTTTGACAACTGCTAAGGTAGAAAATTGAAGCTACAAACTCCAATACTTGTGAAATTTTAAGAAAATTGACTGGGGCAAAATTTCACCTTGAAAGAATACTCCCAAGAAGCATTGAACTCACATCCTAACTTAGCTTAAGAGTAGAGGGTCAATGTTGTGGGTGGAATTTCATAACACGTGAAATTTTACAACTTAGTGAACATGCCTATGTACATTGGCTCCGCGCTTGGTGAAAATGCTTACGCAGTCTTTATCAGACCTACATGATTGAGAGCAAATACAAGTATCTAATAAATAAGATGACACACGACATACCCACAACTGACATGTAGTTGAGAAATAACACATGGCCCAATCCCGACACGACACGTGGCATGATGATTTCATCAACTTCTTCTCCTATAAATACGAGAAGAAACTCAGCCATGAGGTAACGAATTCTACTATAATTCTCTCTGACACACTAGCTTTGACTTAAGCATTAGATGGTGTTAGGCCGACACCACACATGTGTTTTGCTTCTTTCCTGTGCAAGTACATACACTGTTGGTCAACTATCTCAACACATCACCTACGCAGCACCTCCAGTGCACCATCCTATTTTTTTAACTTCGTTGCATATGTGGAAAGCCACCATTTTTACGCAACAATAGTCTTTATCAACTAGTTCACTTTCATCCCTTAAAATCTTGCATGTTAGCTATTAGATTAGAATCTCGCGAAGAAAAAAAACCTTTGGAGAAGAATTGAGAGGAAATGTAGGGTTAGAGATGTTTTATCTTGTCTTGTCTGTTTCTAGATTTGTCAGTTTTTTTCTCTTAATAAAAATGATTTAGTAATCAGTTCATCTTCTCTTTCAAACAAAACCAGATACACAGTAGCACACATTTTTGGAGGTATTGAGTTATTTGAAAATTTTGAAAGTTGTGCAAAATTGGTTGTCAGGGGTTGTGGTGGCACCGAACATTGATGCACTTATGAAAGAACACAAACTCAACAAAATTATCATGGAGGGAATTATGATGATCACATTGCCACTATTGACTCCGATTTTAGTGAAGAATAAGCATATTTTTGAGAAAATAGATGGGTTTCTGTAACAACCCGGTTTTTCGCTTAAGGGTATTTTAGTCATTTCTCCATTTTCAATTTAAATGGCTTTATTTTGAGTTCATTATAACCGTCATTTCGCTACGAATTCAATGCATTTGACCGTTCTTAAATCTGAGCCTCGAGTAAAAAGTTATGATCAAAATAAAATATTTGCCCTTAGCTTATATCTTTTCATATAGAGGTAATTTCGTCTTTTTCTATCAGCCTGATGTATTTAAAAGGCACAAACTTCTAGGTCAAATTAGGATTGAACTCTCATTTGACTCTCTCTCTCTCTCTCTCTCTCATCCCTACTGCTGCCATTATAACCTCGCTGGAAACCATCGAAAAACATTAGCTTTTTTCATCGAATTTGAGAGATAATTCATATTCGTTAACCTTATTTCTTTTCCATCAAATTCGAGTCGTTCATTCACTGTTTTTCTCCACTTTCTCGTCTGTCGAAGAACTAGTCGTCCAAATTTCACGAGTCACCGGAAAATAGTCATGTTCTTCATTGTTTTCATTAACTCTTATTATGGTAATTCATTTCCTTTTGATCCATTCAATTGTTCTTCTGATTTAATGTTGTTTTGAGTTAATTACTTGCTGAATTGAAGTTGTTTTCACTGCGTTTCGTCAGTTTAAGAGGTCACCAGAATTTGGGTTTTTCTGTTACCGTTTTTTGGGTTCGTTTTTCGCGGGTTTTCTCAAGTAGAGATTGTTTTGCGCTGGGTTCTTTGTTACGTTTGATTCGAGACAATTGTTGGGCGTTTCCTTTGAGCTTCCACGCGTTGGTAAGATTTTGTTTAAAACAAAAAAAAAAGAAAACGCAAGTCTGCGTTTTTCGTTGTAGCAGCGTGCGGATGGAAGATGAAAAACTGGTCTAACTAGACCGGCTGGGCTGGTTTAGCTGGTCCAGACCGGTCCGCTGATTTTACTCAATTTGAGCCGGTTTTCATTTCTTTAGCCCGGTTCTCGCAAATTGACCTTGGATTAATGTTGTCACAGGTCTTGGGCATCGTAGGATTTTTATTGGAGTTATTTCAAGGTCGTTTGCTAGTCCAATTTACAATTAAGGTAGGTTAATTCCTACTTAGAAGTTGAATTAAATTCCTTGTGCTTGCTTGTTTATTGTGTGATTATTAGGATATTATTGGGAGATGAGTTATTGATTTTAAATGTCATTATGTGCTCGTTTTGATTTGTGAATATTGTTCATATTTGCTTTATGATTGTTAAGTGGATTTATATTATTATTAGAGCCTATACATGATTTAAGTTGAATTAATCATATTAAATTTGTAGAGCTGCATACTATGGCACGTATCATGGGTGGCCTTATACCCCACTATGATACATATTTTCAAGCTGCATAATAGGCTCGTATCACTTGTGGTCTGGTATTTCGCAGTGATAACTATATGAAAATTTAATAGAAACTAAGAGGAGTCATAGGCTAAGTACCTACTACTTATTGATGAATGTTGGAAATGGACGAGTATCCACACATTATGATATATGAGATGTATTTGATTTGATTTACTTATTTGAGTTGAGAATAAATCGACTGAGCTAAAATCTCATGGTATTCAAAGGCCTTGCAAACTTTTATTTTGCATGTAACATTATTAATGACGGTGATAATGGCGCGTGACGAGGATGTCGCTGTTAGGAATGGTGTCCTAGAACTTGTAATTATTTAATTATAATAATTTATTTCGAATAAATTAAATAAATAAACATAAGTTCTTTATATAATCTAGATTGATTCAATTGACGATATTAGGAATATATGGAAATATATAAATATCAAAACATTCAAATAGTAAACCCTAAGTTACTCTTATGAAATCACGACTTAGTATGTGAGTCATACAAGAGGATTAAAGTCGAGATGAGTAACTTAAAAGTGTCTACAGTAAATGGATAACGTTTGGGAACCTTATCCTGGTAACACTGTTGATAGCTTCGCATTTTGTTTATAGACAAATGATCTAATCCTGATCATTCATGTGGGAGACATGAAATGGAAGTATCATATGCAATGTTGATTGTATAAGACAGGACCACGATATTCGATCAAATTTCTCATTAGTACCGTTTACGAGAAATGATCGAATATCAAACTAAGTTTATCAACCGTGATAGATCTCAATCCTGAGTGAAATGCGGACTCCTATTTGTGGAGTTATGTTCTTTGATTCACATAGTTGAGAAGCGATCCGTAAGAACGCTCAATACACTCTCTGTTTTGGGAACATGACTAGATAAATAGCCTGGGAACTCATTCTCACGAGATGGAATTCATAACTTTCCTATAAATTAACCGGTATCGGTGCGATACCTAAACATTTTAGGAACTTTAGGAAACTCCTTGATGTCTCGATTCGAGACATGAACAAGTGACGTCACGACTTCTATTGATCACGAAGTATCTTATCTCTAGTTCGACTAAAGATAAAGTTCATTGGAGAATCAGCGGGAACACAAGGATAAAGCGGTAATTACAGGGGCAAAACGGTAAATTTATCCTTTGTAATTATGAGGGTTCCACGTGAAGGATAATATCACGGATATAAATAAATGATAAACTAAATGGACATAACTCATCTATAGTGAGGGGAGTTCAGCTATGAATCTATAGTGGAATTATTCATAGTTAGATAATAAGTAATTAACCGATTATGAGTTAATCACTTAATTGACTAATTATTAAGCCCATGATCTATAGGTCCATCGGGTCCCTATGCTAGCCCAAATATCGTAGTCGCGAAATCAAGTAGAAGAAATGGAAATTTTAAGTAAAGTGAATTACTTAAAATAGACAATATTAATTGTTTAAATATTGAGTATATTTAAACGGTAATTAATATAAACATTATTAATTGTTTAAATAATAAGTTTATTTAAACAGGAAATTAATAATGAAATATTATTAATTAGATATTATTAATTATTTAAATATTGAGTATATTTAAATGGTAATTAATAATTTGAAATTAATTAACAATTATTAATTGTTTAAATAATTAATTTTATTTGAACGGAAATTAATAATTAAAATTAATTAATTAATAATAAAATATTGTCAATAAAATTATTAATTAAATAATGAGTTTATTTAATGGAAATTAATAATTATAATATTTATTATTAATTATTTAAATAATGAAAATTATTTAAATGGAAATTGATAATTAAATATAATTTGATAATATTTAGACGGGAGAAAATATTAATTATTTAAATAAAATATTTATTTAAATGGTAATTAATAAATAAATTAATTGAGTTGGACTTATTAATTTAAGAGAGTTTCTAGCCCAATTGGATTAATGAACCCAATTGGGATTGGCCCGAAATAATTAATTAAATAAATTAGAATTTTTTTTAAATTAATACATGCATTTTCGGCCATATATGTATTTTTGGGAAGAGATAATTGCTTGAATTATATCCTAAAATAACTACATAGATTTATTTACCCAAGATAAATAAAAATAAAGAAAATAAAATAATCTCCTATTTATCCTTGGCATTTTCGAAATTGCTAGATAAAGGAAAGAGATTATCTTTTTTCTTTTTGTGTTTATCTCTATAGATTAATCCTAATGTGATTAGGATTCCTATTTTCCTATAAATAGGAGGGTTGGGTCATTCATAAATCACACAATATAATTCCATAGAAAGTTGGAACTCTCTCTTCCTCCTCTCCCTCCCTTGGCCGATTTTCTCATAGTATTGGGAAGAAAAATATTTTTTTCTTCTTCCCAATTTCTTCTAAAGTTCGATCCCACAATCGAATTTCGTTTGATCGATCGGGATATAGCGTAGAAGATCTGGTGTTGCTGAGGATTTGAAGCTGTAAAGAAACCTCCAACCGATTCTCCATTATTCAGTCAATGTAAGTTCCGGTTTTAATTTTCGAATATATAAGCATGAATCTACATGTTTTATCACAAATTGCATGATGTTAATAGATCCGTTATTAAATGTTAATAAGTTTACTAAATAAAATTCCGCTAATTTAGTAAATCATCCCTTCAGTCGCTACACATGAAGGCCCTTAGGAGGTGTCTTATTTCTTTGTTTTTGGAGAACTACGTTTTATGGTTCTTTTAAATTTTTAGTTAAATTAATTTATTCATTAAAATATTTTATTTAGAATTTATTCTTTAAATTGGCGCCACAAACAATATTTTATTTTTATCATTTCATTGATTATTAAATAAAACGCTTCTGCAACTATTTGATTTTGACTCTTATTTATTTATATTTTAAAGAGTCATTATTTATTTTTGGTTATTTTGGGTCGGGTCGTTACAATTGGTATCAAAGCCCTAGGTTTAAGGGTTCTGTAGACTGTATGTTGCACATACATTTAGAGTGTCTTTAGGGTCAGTGTAGCAACTCGTCAGTGCCAGGTACCCCTTGAATTTTATAAATCGGATTATGTTCTAATATCATCATTATGTTGATAGATCGAAAATTGTATTAAGTAAGATAAAATCCTAAGAGGTTTATCCTTGTTTGTGAATCAGAATGCCTCTTTGTAGGGCACCCGTGGATCAAGTATCTTTGGATGAACAAAGAGATCTTTTGCTTTTATCTAGCTAGTATGGTGAATCACGGTTTAGTTGTGGTGAGTAAGACTTTAAGGAAAGAGTTTGAGCTAGTTAAGGTGTTGTGGAGAAATTGAAAATTCGAGGAGACAACTTGAAAAATGCAAGGAAGAGACTTTAAGCATAGCAACCAAGTTTGTCCCAACAATAGTGACACTTTTCGGGGAAGAAAAGTTCTTATGGAGGGAAGATTATAACAACCCGGTTTTTCTCTTAAGGGTATTTTAGTCATTTCTCCATTTTCAATTTAAATGGCTTCATTTTGAGTTCTTTCTAATCGTCGTTTTGCTACGAATTCAACACATTTGACCGTTCTTAAATTTAAGCCTCGAGTAAAACGTTATGATCAAAATACCATATTTTCCCTTAGCTTATATCTTTTCATATATAGGGGTAATTTTGTCTTTATCTGTCATCCTGATGTATTTAAAAGGCACAAACTTCTAGGTCAAGGTCAAACTATTATTGAACTCTCATTTGACTCTCTCTCCGCCCTGTCGCCGCCGTTATAACCTTGCCAGAAACCACGGAAAACATCACCATTTTTCATCGAATTTGAGAGATAATCATATTCCTTTACGTTCTTTCTTTTCCATTAAATTCGAGTCGTTCATTCACTGTTTTCCTCCACTTTCTCGTCTGTATAAGAACTAGTCATCCAAACTTCACTAGTCACCGAAAAGTAGTCGTGTTCTTCATCGTTTTCTTTGACTCTTGTTGAGGTAATTCATTTCCTTTTGATCCATTTGATTGTTCTTCTGATTTAATGTTGTTTCAAGTTAATTACTTGCAGAATCGAAGTTGTTTTCACTGTGTTTCATCAGTTCAAGAGGTCGCCGGAATATGGGTTTCTCTGTTGCCGTTTTCTGGGTTCGTTTTTTTGTGGGTTTGCTCAAGTAGAAGTTGTTTTGTGTTGGGTTCTTCGCTACTTTTGATTCGAGAAAATTGTTGGCGTTTCCTTTGAGCTTCCACGCGCTGGTAAGCTTTTGTTTTTTTTTTTAAAAAAAAGAAAAACGAAAACGCAAGTCTGTTTTTTCGTTGTAGCAGCAACGTGTGGATGATGGATGAAGAACCGGTCCAACTAGATCGGTTGGGCTGGTTCAGCTGGTCCAGACTGGTTCAGGGTTGATTTTGCTCAATTTGAGTCGATTTTCGTTCCTTTATCCCGGTTCTCACAAAATTGACCTTAGATTAATGATGTCACAGGTCTTGGGCAGCGTAGAATTTTTATTGGAGCTCTTTCGAGGTCGTTTGCTAGTCTAATTTACAGTTAAGGTAGGTTAATTCCTACTTAAAAGTTGAATTAAATTCCTTGTGCTTGCTTGTTTATTGTGTGATTATTAGGATATTATTTGGAGAAGAGTTATTGATTTTATATGTCATTATGTGCTCGTTTTGATTTGTGAATATTGTTCGTATTTGGTTTATGATTGTTAAGTGGATTTATATTATGATTAGAGCCTATACATGATTTAAGTTGAATTAATCATATTAATAAACCCATATTAAATTTGTAGAGCTGCATACTATAGCACGTATCATGGGTGTGGCCTTATACCCCATTATGATTCATATTTTCAAGCTGCATAGTATGGCCCGTGTCACTTGTGGTCGCGTATTCCGCAGTGATACATATATGCAAATTTAATATAAACTAAGAGGTGTTGTAGGCAAAGTACCTACTAATTATTGATAAATTGTGGAAATGGACGAGTGTCCATAAGTTATTATATATGAGATGTATTTAATTTGATTTACTTATTTGAGTTGAGAATTAATCTACTGAGCTAAAAACTCACGGTATTTGAATGCCCCGTAAACTTTTATTTTGCAGGTAACATTATTAATGACAGTGATTAGGGCGCGTGACGAGGATGGTGCTATACATGGAGACCCTAAGGAGTTGTCTTATTTTTTTGTTTTTCAAGAATTACGTTTTATGGTTCTTTTAAATTTTTAGTTGGATTATTTTATTCATTTAATTTTTAGAATTTATTCTTTAAATTGTGGCCACAAAAAATGTTTTATTTTTATCATTTCATTGATTATTAAATAAAACGCTTCCGCAACTATTTGATTTTTACTCTGATTTATTTATATTTTAAATGAGTCATTATTTATTTATTTATTTTTGGTTATTTTGGGTCGGATCGTTACAGTTTAAGTGTAGGAATAGGTGTTACCGGTGGAGTCAATGATTAAACAAGGCTTATCGGAGTATTGTGAGATGTTTTCCTTATAAATGGAGGTGAGAGAAAGTGAATGAGAGAGATAGGTGGATGAAGAAGAAGGACTAAAAGGTCTTTTTACATACCCTGGATATTTAAAAAATATTAAAAATAAAATGGTTGTTAGTTTTAATACCTTTTTTTTCACATAAATTGGAAAATAGCAAGTGTAAGAGTGAAAAAAGTTATATTGATAATCATGTAAATTAAAAAAAGTTTGAAAGTACAGTGTGAAGGGACTACTTTAATAAATTAGTGGAATTTCGTTTAGTAAACTAATTAACAATTAATTTAGGATCTATTAATCATCATTCAATTGTGATAAAAACATGTAAATTCATGCTAGTTTTTTCGAAAATTAAAATCATTTGCTTACATTTAGTAACATATGGTGTTACGTCCCGTTATTTTGAAGTGAAATTTTTTATTTATTTATTTATTATTATTTTATTATATTTTATTTAATGTTATTTATTTATTTATTTCAATTTATGTCACCGAAACGAATTTAAAGTATTAAAACGATTAAAAAGGATTTCGGGAGAAATTAACTACTAAAATCGAAATTACAAAAATAATAATTAATCTAAATACTTAAATTGAAATAAATAAATAAATAACATTAAATAAAATATAATAAAATAATAATAAATAAATAAATAAAAAATTTCACTTCAAAATAACGGGACGTTACATATGGAGAATCGGTTGGAGGTTTCTTTACAACATCAATCCTTAGCAACACCAGATCTCTACGCTATATCCTGATTGAAAACAAAACCGACTTGTGAGAATCGATCCGGAAGAACAAAAGAAGAAAAATTTGCTTCTAATTTTTTCCTAAGGAAAATCGGCAATTGGGAAAAAATTGAAGAGAGAATTTTCACTTTTCTAATTAGAGTGAGAAGAGTACAAAATATGAATCCAATAGTCATATTTATAGAAAATATGATATCTAATCTAATTAGAATTCATTATCTCCTAATAATTAAATAGAAAAGATAATTAAATAAAAAAATTAAAAAAATAATAAGAAAAGACAAATCTTACCACGCACGGACGCCAAAGTGGTTTGCTTTTTTTTTTTTTAATTTATTATTTATATTTACTTTTCTTTATTATATACCTATATATTTAATATTAGAAAAATTCAAGTAATAATTTCTAATTTAAATATATTCAGCCAAAAATTAATATATTAATTACCATTAAATCTTATTCAATGAATTAATTATTTTGGATCAAAACCATTTTGTTTCTTAAACCAATTGTATTTAATTCTCTCTAATATTTATTATAAAATTAAATAAACTCATTATTTAATTAATAATACTAATTATTAATTTCTATTTAAATAAAATCGTTATTTAAATAATTAATAAATATTAATTCCTGTTTAAATAAGCTATTTATTTAAACAATTAATTTTGCCTTAAAATATTATATTAATTTCCATTTTAATAAACTCTTTATTTAAAAAATTAATATTATCATAATATTAATATAAACTTTTATTTAAATAATCTCATTTTTCAAATAATTAATATTGCCTACTTTTAAGTAAATCCATTTACTTAAATTATTTGTTCTACCTAAGTTAAATTAATAACTTAGTTTTGCTACAATGATATTTGGGCTAGCATAGGAACTCGATAGACCTATAGATCATGGGCTTAATAATTAGTCAATTAAGTGATTAACTCATAATTAGTTAATTACTTATTATCTAACTATGAATAATTCCAATATAGATTCATAGCTGAACTCCCCTCACTATAGATGAGTTATGTCCATTTAGTTTATCTTTTATTTATATCTATGATATATCCTTCATGTGGAACCCTCATAATTACATGTGTATTAAATTTACCGTTTTACCCCTATAATTACCGATTTATCCTTGTGTTCTAGCTGATTCTCCGTTGAATATTATTTGTAGTCAAACTACAGATAATACACTTCCGTAATCAATAGAAGTCGTGGTACTAGTTGTTCATGTCTCGAATCAGTACATCAAAGAAGTTTCCTAAAATTTCTAAAATGTTTAGGTATCACACTGATACTGTTAATTTAGAGGAAAGTTATGAATTCCATCTCGTGTAAATGTGTTCCCAATTACTATCTCGTTATGTTCCCAAAATAGGAGTGTATCAAGCGTTCATATCAGATTGCTCTCAACCATGTGAATCAAAGCCTGGGGGGTAGCTTTTGACTGTTTGCTACCAGAAATGCGACTGCCAGCTGTGTAGCCAAAAAGTGTGTAGCCATGAAAAATTTGCGGCTATGTTGTCACAAATTTGTGACTTGGATTAGTTGGGTCGTAAAAAAGTCAACCCTAAATATTACAACTCCGGAGTCACAAACTGGGCGACTGTGGAGTCGCAAATATAACAATAAGTTGGGCAATTGGTTAGTCACTGACATTTGCGACCCTAGGGTAGCATTTATTTTGCTACCTAGGGTAGCAATATTTGCTATTCTGGAGTCGCAAATATTATTATTTGTTTTTTTTAAAGAATTATTTGCTACGCTGGAGTCGTAAATATATTAATTTTTTTTGAATAAATAATTTTAAATTGAATATTATTTTAATAAATTACTATAATAATTGATATTTAATTATTTTTATTTATTTATTATTATTAATATAAAAAATGGAATAAAAAAAATATAAAATACCAAAATAATTCATATACATCCCAAAATGTTTTAATCCAAAAACTACTGCGGGGGTGCTAAAGGAAAATTTTAGATAACTTACATTTTTTGTCGAACCGATGAAATCCCGAGAATGATTTGCACGTGGATGAAAGAAAAATGTAAAAAGCAAATAAAAAAAAAAGAAAGGAAAACGGGGGAGGGAAAGAAAAGAGAAGGGAAGGAAAAGAGAAAGGAGGCAGAACGAAATAGGGAGGGAAATCCGTTCTGCCTCCTTTATTTCAATATGTGCGACCCCCTGGTCGCAAATATGTAATATTACGAAAATACAGAAAGTCACGTGTGCTCAGCATTGTGACTCTGGGGTCACAAATTTCTTAATTAACCGCCAATTTTTTCGTGGAATTTGAAGATCCTGCTTAAAAAAGTGACGTTGGGGTCGCAAATTTCTTCAAATTTGCGACCTCAGTGTCACCTTTGATTTTACAGTTGCCTTAATGATTAGATATTTTTTACTTTCTCTAGTCGCAAATTTCTTCAAGTTTGCGACCCCAACGTCACCTTTGACTTTACAGCTGCCTAAATGATTAAATATTTTTTACTTTTCCAATGATGATTTGCGACCACGACGTCGCAGATTTCTTCAAATATGCGACCCCAACGTCACCTTTGACTTTACAGTTGCCTAAATGATTATATATTTTTACTTTCTCAATGATGATTTGCGATATGGGGTCGCATTTTTCTTCAAATTTGCGACCCCAGCGTCACCTTTGACTTCACAACTGCCTAAATGATTAGATATTTTTTTACGTTCCCAATGTTGATTTGCGACAGGGTAGCAATTTTTGTGACCACCTGGTCGCCAATTTTCAGCCAAAATTTCCCGCCATTATTCCCTACGTTTTTCAAATGAAGTCACATTTCTGTGACTCCACGGTCACTCAATTTTGCGCCCCCAGAGTCACTCGTTTTCCGCCAGATTTCCTCGCCGTTTTTAGTGACTTGTAAGCAATACAGTCGCTGTAATACGACCAGGGGGTCGCAAATAATTTGTGACATTAGCGTCACACGCTTCGCGCCATCAGTTCGCACCTTTATGATGCTTTGTTAGTTTAAGTAGCAAAAATGTGACCCCCCCGTAGCGCATAGTCAACGCTTAGTATTACGACTCGTGGCGTCGCAAAACGGCTTCCTCAGACCTCTGGTCGCAAATTATTGGTCGCAATTAAGCAAGTTTTTTGTGGTGATATAACTTCATAAATAAGAGTCAACATTTCACTCAGGATTGAGATTTATCACGATTGATAAACTTAGTTTGATATTCGATCATTTCTCGTAAACGGTACTAATGAGAAATTTGATCAAACATTGTGGTCCTGTCTCATACAATCAACATTACATATGATACTTCCATTTCATGTCACCTATATGAATGATCATGATTAGATCATTTGTCTATAAACAAAATGTCAAGCTATCAACAGTGTTACCAGGATAAGGTTCTCAAATGTTATCCATATACTGTACAAACTTTTAAGTTATTCATCTCGACTTTAATCCTCTCCTATGACTCACATACTGAGTCATGATTTCATAACAGTAATTTAAGGTTTTTGATATGATTCATGGAGCACAAGCACCATAAGACAAGTTTAGGATGCTACAAGGACCAATTACAAGATCAAATGCCAAGAAACTTCAACAAGCCTTGAATATCCATTGTCAAGCATACATGAGCAAAGTGAAGACAAATTTTGATGATCCAAACTTGGAGGCAATGGAAGAGGATGAAATGCACTTTAATTTATGGAAAGTGCATTTGGAGGAGGAATATTAAAGACATGTGCAAGGATTTTTAAATTTAAGGTCATTTTAGGAAAGTTTCCTAAAATGGGCACTTTGCTTTTTGCTTTAAGCTTTAGTTGTTTTATTCTTTCCTTAAATGTTGTTCACATGCCAGATTTTATTATGGTCTAATTACTTTTGGGCTTCTGTTTTAGGGTTTTTCTCTTGACTATTTAAAAACTTTTTGTAACCCTAATATTTAGATTTGATGAAATAGAAAGTTTCTTTTTGCTTCCAATTGACTTGCTTGGCTGATTACCTTTCATGTTCTTGAGTAGTCTTGCTTTAGATTACTTGTTTAGAAACAATCAAACACTCTTGATCTAAAGTGTTTGTGGATTGTTTCAATCTTGAGATAAGAAACAAGTTCTTCTTATTTCAAGATCATAGATCTAGGAATAATCTTCTTAACTCATGTTCCTTGGGTTTTGCTAAATTGATTTGGGGGTTTTAGATCTTGGTGACTCAAGGGTTCTTCAAGGGGTTCTTGATCCAAATCTAGGGGTTTTCATATCATTTTTACTATTTGAATTTTTTATATTAATAAATTTTCATATATTCTTAATATCGCCAATTGAACCAGTATATAGATAATATAAAGAACTTAAGTTTATTTATTTAATTTATTCAAAATAAATTATTTTTATTAAATAATTACAAGTTCTATGACACCATTCCTAATACAGTGATCATTGACGCATTTAACCAATTTTAAAAATATTCTAACATTTTAATAATTAATACATAAAAATATACTATTTGAAATGATTTCTATTTTCTTATCTCACAGTGGTTATGGATTTTTTATTTTTATTTTTATATTTTTTTTTTCCGGAGGACCCTTAGACTAATAGTGAGACTGACGGCCTCTTTTTTTTTTTTTTTCCTCCATGCATTGGATAGACTAGCAATGTTTGTTAGAGGTTTCTATAGTATTTTCATCTCTAAATTATCGACAAATGTGGTTTCTATTGCTATGATTGGAGTTAAAATGTCATGTTTATTAATGATCTTTTAATTAGGATGGAATTTTTTTGAACAGTTACTAAATGAATGTAAATGACACTACTCATGTAATCTCAACTCTTCAAGATATTATTTAGGGGTTTTCAAAAATAATATTTTAAGAATTTATATTTTAAAAATAACAAAAGATTGAATTTTTTTTTTAAATAAATGGCAATCGATGAGATTAGTAGAATCTCAAACTTAGAAATGCTATTTTAAAAATTAAAAATAAAAAGTAGCATATATTAGATTTTCCCTATTATTAATTATTTCTACTAAAAATTAGAACCTCCTTGATTCTGAGAATCTCCTAGTCCATATCTACCGAGTACCAATACACAAAACATTAGATAAAGATTTTAGTATAGTATTATGCCTTGTCATATATATATATATATATATATATATATAATCCAACACATCTCATCCTTGAAAATAAACTAACCACATTGTCGAGAGTGGTTCAATACCCAACCTAACCCTTTGTATTAAAAAATATTACAGAAAACACACTAAAAAAAACAACAAATAATAATTAAACTTTATTGATTTGATTTCTATAATAAAGCTGGAAAAAAAAACATATACAAAAGAATTTCACAATAAACGACATGACGTCAGAAAATATAACAAAGAAGAGACAGAAACGACATGACGCACCGAAATATTCTTCTTCTTCAGATCAGAAATGAAAACGAGAGCCGTTGATTAGGAAACAGACGACTCTGAAACCCGACAACAAAGAAGAAAGCCCTAAGAAGAGAAACCCAGCGAATCCCAAAGCGATCGAGATCGTTGATTGAACGCAAAACGCGTTTGTAGCCTTACACGTGTCCGATCCTTTCAGTGATATTGCGAGAGCCGTTCCTGCTGAGTCCGCAGATAACAGAAGGTACGCGAACGCCTAGTGAATCATAGCCCCCACAACCCGAATTAGATCGGAAAATTAGACAAAAAACGATGAAGGTTTTAGGGTTAGGGTTTTAGACCTGGTCATGGCCGAAATCGAACCAAACTTGTAATATTTCTGGAAATAGAGTGACTTCTCTTGAAATTTCCCATACGGAAGCTATCATTTCGAACAGAGAGTACACGGCGACTATGGCGTTTGCAGCGAAGACGTACCTGTTCGATGAATTTCGGTTAATTTCAGAAATAATCTGTTTTCGGTTGCCGAGAAAGTGAATTTTCTCAGGAACCAAACAAAGAAACAAAAGTAGAAGGAATAATTGATGTACCTGAAGGCGTCGAAATCGAACCATTTAGGGGAATCAGATCCGGAGGAGCGAGAATTAGTAAGCATGAAAACAGAGGAAGCGAGGGAAAAACAGAAAGTGGCTGAACGGAAAACGAGAATGAGAGAATTGAATCTTTTGAGTTTCTGAACCGAAACAGTTGATTGAAAATGGTGATGGTGAGGCATTCCGCCGTTGTGGAGAGATTGAGGGGATCGCATCGCATCGGTAGATAAAGAAAGAGAAGAAGCTCATATATATGGAATGGAATTGAACAAGAACAATATGGGTTTTTCGTTTTCGTTTTTGGTTTTTGGTTTTTGGTTTTCTATTTGCTTTTTGTGAAGGAAGGAAGAATGGTAGGGGAGGTGGAGTCACGGGTGAGAGAGCAAGAGTTCCATGAGAGAGAGAGAGAGAGAGATGGTGAGTAGTGGAAAGTGAGCGAGTGAGAGAGAAAAATGGAGTGTGAATTTTACTTTACTTTTTTCAATTTCAATTTTTTTGGCTGTCCCCATCTCAATTCATTTCAGACCATTTTAGATCTGTTTTTCAAATTATTTGGTATTTATTTTTCAATTCTTTTTATAGTCTTCCTTCTTATTAAGAACAATACAACGCCACGTAGGCAAAAGAGAAAAGGAATAGAATTATAATTTCTTATCTATATCATGTTTTCTTATGAGTTTTTATATGGAGAATACTTGCCTTCTAATAAATCAGGAATAGATTCTCTTGCACTCAATTTCTATTGGTTAAAATATAATAAATTATAATTAATTTTTATTTTTATTATTTACGTGGGATCCATTGGTTTACTTTTAACCAACAGAAAAAATACACGTAATAGAAGCAGGAGGTGATCCTCCTGAAGTCAGGAGGCAAGTATTTTTCCTTTTTATATAGGTGCTTACAATATTTTTTCTTTTTTAATAATTGTTTTAAAAATATTTAATTAAAGACCTTTTTAAAGGTAAATATAACATTTCAGTTTATGAAAGGGCTTCAGGGCAATTGATTAATTTCAATAAATCAGTTTTTATGACAAGCAAAGATACACAGTAAGGTATCATTCAGTACATCAGTAATGAGCTCCGTTTGAATCATACTGCCTTTCTTGGAAGGTACCTTAGACTCCCTTCTCAAAATTCTAAGGATAAGAGGGTTATTTTTCAAAGCTTAAAGGACAGATTCTGGAATACTCTCCAAGGGTGGAAAGGGAGGCTTTTCTCTTCCGGTGGAAAGGAGGTTTTGATCAAGGCAATTGCTCAAGCTATCCCAACATATATGATGAGCTGTTTTAAGCTTCCGATTACTCTTTGTCAGGATTTTCACTCCATCATGGAAAAATTTTGGTGGGATTCAAATGAGGCTGCTAAGAAGATCCACTGGAGGAGTTGGGAAAAAATGTGTAAAAATAAAAGCGATGGAGGTATAGGTTTCCGTGATCTTTCTATTTTCAATCATTACTTGCAAAACAAGGGTGGAGGATAATTCAACATCCACAGCCTTGTTGCTCGAATTCTAAAGGGTAAATATTTCAAGTTTGTTAGTTTCCTTAAGGTGGATCGTTGCAGCAATCCATCTTTTGTTTGGCGTAGCATTCTTTGGGGATGAGATCTTATTGAAAAAGGTATGAGATGGAAGATTGGAAACAAATTTAATGTTACTATTGACACAGATGGTTGGCTACCTAATAAGGAGACATGCACATTAAGCTGGGTGCCTGATGTGCTTAAAGTAAGATGTGTAGCTTCCTTGCTGAATGAAGATGGTGAGTGGAATAACTCGCTTATTCAGGAATCTTGTATGCCTAATGATGTTGATCATATTCTAAATATTCCGGTTGGGAATAGACTAACAGCTGATAGTATTGTCTGGAGGTTTTCGGGTAATGGTGTCTTCTCGGTTAAAAGTGCTTATAGAGTGGGTTTGGATGCTGCTCATCAGATGAGAGCTAGTTCCTCAGATTCTTCCAATTCTTCGTTGTGGTGGAAGGCGCTATGGGGGTTAAGGGTGCCGACTAAAATCAAGATCTCGGTGTGGAAAATTTACCTCAATATTTTTCCGTCACTGGTAAATCTTTAGAAAAAGGGTATTGACATAGATCATTGGTGCCATTTCTGCAAAAATCAGGTAGAAACATCTTTACATGTTATTTGTGTTAGGAATTGTGTTCTAGAACTTGTAATTATTTAATAATAATAATTTATTTAGAATAAATTAAATATATAAACATAAGTTCTTTATATTATCTAGATTGATTCAATTGACGATATTAGGAATATATGAAAATATATTAATATCAAACATTCAAATAGTAAACCTTAAGCTACTCTTATGAAATCACGACTTAGTATGTGAGTCATACGAGAGGATTAAAGTCGAGATGAGTAACTTAAAAGTTTCTACAGTAAATGGATAACGTTTGGGAACCTTATCCTGGAAACACTGTTGATAGCTTCGCATTTTGTTTATAGACAAATGATATAATCCTGATAATTCATGTGGGAGACATGAAATGGAAGTATCATATGCAATGTTGATTGTCTAAGACAGGACCACGATGTTCGATCAAATTTCTCATTAGTACCGTTTACGAGAAATGATCAAATATCAAACTAAGTTTATCAACCGTGATAGATCTCAATCCTGAGTGAAATGCGGACTCCTATTTATGAAGTTATGTTCTTTGATTCACATGGTTGAGAGCGATCTGTAAGAACGCTCAATACACTCCTGTTTTGGGAACATGGCTAGATAAGTAGCTGGGAACTCATTTACACGAGATGAAATTCATAACTTTCCTATAAATTAACGGTATTAGTGCGATACCTAAACAGTTTAGGAACTTTAGGAAACTCGTTTGATGTACTGATTCGAGACATGAACAAGTGGCGCCACGACTTCTATTGATCACAGAAGTACATTATCTCTAGTTCGACTAAAGATAAAGTTCATTGGAGAATCAGCGGGAATACAAGGATAAAGCGGTAATTACAGGGGCAAAACGGTAAATTTACCCGCCTGTAATTATGAGGGTTCCACGTGAAGGATAATATCACAGATATAAATAAAGATAAACTAAATGGACAATAACTTATCTATAATGAGGGGAGTTCAGCTATGAATCTATAGTGGAATTATTCATAGTTAGATAATAAGTAATTTACTGATTATGTGTTAATCACTTAATTGACTAATTATTAAGCCCATAGGTCCATCGGGTCCCTATGCTACCCCAAATATCGTATTCGCGAAATCAAGTAGAAGAAATGGAAATTTTAAGTAAAGTGAATTACTTAAAATAAGCAATATTAATTGTTTAAATATTGAGTATATTTAAATGGTAATTAATATAAATATTATTAATTGTTTAAATAATGGGTTTATTAAAACATGAAATTAATAATGAAATATTATTAATTATTTAAATATTGAGTATATTTAAATGGTAATTAATAATTTGAAATTAATTAACAATTATTAATTGTTTAAATAATTAATTTTATTTGAACGGAAATTAATAATTAAAATTAATTAATTAATAATAAAATATTATCAATAAAATTATTAATTAAATAATGAGTTTATTTAATAGAAATTAATAATTTAAATATTTATTATTAATTATTTAAATGATGAAATTTTTTTAAATAGAAATTAATAACTAAATATAATTTGATAATATTTAGTAGGGAGAAAATATTAATATTATTAATTTTTTAAATAAAATATTTTATTTAAATGGTAATTAATAAATAAATTAATTAAGTTGGACTTATTAATTTAAGAGAGAGTTTCAAGCCCAATTGGATTAATGAACCCAATTGGAATTGGCCCAAAATAATTAATTAAATAAATTGTATTTATTAATTATTTTATTATGATAAAATCGGCCATATAATGTATTTTAAGAAGAGATAATTGTTTGAATTATATCCTAAAATAATTACATAGATTTATTTATCCAAGATAAATTAAAAAGAAAAGAAAAATAATATCTTATTTATCTATGTATTTTTCGAAAATACAAGATAATGGAAAGATAATATCTTTTTCCTTTTTGTATTTATCTCCATAGATTAATCCTAATGTGATAAGGATTCCTATTTTCTTATAAATAGGAGGCATGGGTCATTGATAAATCACACAATTCTATTCCATAGAAAATTGGAACTCTCATTACAAAATGAATGGGTACTACCGGCGCACCTCCGCGCCGGCAATGCCAACCACATGCACCGGCAAAAGGTATCACCGACGTCACTTCCGCGCCGGAAATAGCGCCGGCAATGGGTTGTCGGGGATGCCATTTGCAGGCATCACCGGCGCGGCTATTCATAGTGCCGGGGATGCTAAGAACGCATCCCCGACGTGGTTGGCATAAGCGCCAGGGATGGTAATAAAGCATCCCCGGCGTGGTGGCGCGGGCAGTGGGGTTAACACTTAACCCCACTGCAAGGTATTTCCGGCGCTATAGTGCCGGTATTGAAGGTATTTCGGCGCCATAGCGCCGGTATTGAAGGTATTTCCGGCGCTATGGAGCCGGAAATACCGTTACTATTATATGCATGGTAACCCTAGTGCCCGCGCTCTGGCGCGGGTATTGCCACTGTTTTTTTTTTTAAATTTTACTTATTTTAAGGTCCTCAAAAGCCACCTGTTTCAATATATATATATATATATATATATATATATATATATATATATATTAAGATTTTTCTAAACCATATAAATTCCAGAACGATAAAAAGTTATAACAAAATGTGATAGAAATTAACTAAAGTTCAATTAAGACAAATATAATGTCTTTAAGATAGTAAAACATGTCTTAAAATACTACAACAGACACGTAATGTGTTCAAAGTACATGTAAATCCTAAGCATGACCATCCCCACCACCTCTATAGTTTCTCATGAACGCATCAAAGTCCTCTCGAAGTTTCCTGGCCTCTAAATCACGTGCCGCCTCACGAGCATCACGTTCCACATCACGAGCTCGAAGTAACTCAATAGTAGTAAGGGCTTCAACTAGTTGTTGCTGACTTTGAGCTAGTTGTTGTTGACTTTGGGTGAGTTGTTCCACTTGTGAAGACACAGAAGATCTCGATGAACTACTTGACTTTGGGGGAGGTTTAGGCCCTTTGCCCATACCTCTCCTATAGCCTGGTCTATGACCCAAAGTCATCTCCATTGCCTCGATATCAGTAATAGATGGGCTTGAATCTGTTGTGTCTGACGCAACTTGTGGCGGCTTCATATATTCCACCATTTTTTTCTAAGACAATAGAAAAAAACACGAAATGAATACAAAATATTTATAAAAAAAAACGTAACAAACTTAAAATAATAAACTTACATGATGTTCTTCGGCCTGTCCGCTCACCCACGTTTTTGGACTTTCATAAGAGTGTTGTTGCTCAAACACGTCGACCCATGTAGCTTCTGGGTTATCTTGTCTCTGCAAATATTCATATAAAATGTGTATGATACTACAAAAATAGAAATAAATTTAATAAGTAAAGTGTGTGAAATAATATTACCATCTCACAAAGCTTGTTAGCATTGGATTTCGAGCACCTTTATGTAAATACGGTACTGCCGCTCGGGAATGAGTGTTTGTCTCTGATAGTTTCTACACAAAATGAATATCATAAGTAATTATCTAGTTATTATTCATAAATAAAGATACTAAGATTTAGATAATACGATTTTACCTTAAATTCAGGTGATTTCAACTTCTCGATTAATAACCCCCATTCATCATCACTATGCACTCTCGGATGTTTCATGCGGTCAGCTTGCTCTTCACCAAACTCTTGTACTTTATTGCGATAGTATTTTCCAAGCTCATATCGATACTCATTCGCAGAAGATATCATTTGTCCTTCAATAGTTTTCCAATGTACGTCATTGGCCAATTGAAGATTTAATTTGTCCTTAACACATTAGCAATCATGTAAGTGAAAATTATATAATACTTGCAAATCATATATCTAAATACAAGACTCACTGTAAGTCGTTGCCTGATATCATTAAGAATCTCTGCTGGCACCAAATCATATCTTTTGTGGTTCGGTGGTATAAGGGCACGCACCAATATGCCAGTCTCAGTGACAAATGATCTAGCATTGTCGCCAACCACCCGTTTTAAGTCTTCTGGGATAGTCAGATCTTTCTTACTCGTCTCCTTATGCAGTGAAAGGTTCTTCGCATAACCACGTCTAGGAACCGACGATTGAGACGAGGCTATAAAACAAATTAAGTAGTAAGTACAAAACAAAGCATAAGTGACATTCACAAAAAAATGATTCTTACCATGATCGAGTGTGGGCGAAGGTGACTGAGAACGTATATCATGTGATGACATCGATGAATCTGAAGTCGATACATGCCCTGGTGAGGGCGAAGGTTACTGAGAACTCATCAATGTATCCGATGATGGCTCCATAATAACTACCCCGCCTGTACGACGACGAGGAGTCTTCCAGTTGCCCGGTGCGATAGGTCGTGACTCGTCAATCTGACCCTTCCCCTTATTATTCCTGTTTAAAACACGCAAACACAATATTTGTTAAAAGTTAAGAACAAACGCATGTTTAAAAATTATTTATTAAACCTAACTTACTATTCTGAGTCATCGTTTTCCGACTCATCGTTCTCATTTTCCGAATCAACAATATCATTTTCCGGCTCTTCTTCATTATTGGTTATAAACTCTTCTATGTCATCATCTCTATCGAGCCTCTGTGCATCTAGCCTATCACTGACATGAGTATCTATGGGTGAACTCACATGCAAAATCTTATCATCCTCGTCATCTTCCTCTAACTCATTCCACACATTTTTTTGTCTTAAAGTTTGAACTACTCTTCAATCTTTCCCATATTTAATATCATCCAAGTATAGAACTTGTTGAGCTTGACTAGCTAAAATAAAAGGTTCTTCTTCAAAACAATTTCGAGATATGTTAATCGATATGTTTCCCGACTCTTTCTTCATTTTAGATGGAGATGTGTCAAACCATGTACATCGGAATAAAACAACTTGATTAGATCTTAAGTAATAAAGTTCTATAACCTCTTTTAAGAGTCCATAAAACGTCGTTGATCCTTCATCGTGATCACCCTTAACAGAAACCCCACAACTCGTAGTAGTACGACCATAAGATCTTTCCATTGTGTGGAAATGCATCTCATTGATACAACATCCTGTATATGATTTAGCACGAATGTCTGGGCCCATTGACAATGCGTACAAATCATAACTTACTTCATGATGACTCCATAATTCACTAACCTACATTGTCAAATAAACTTTTGTATGAAAACTTATGGGTACAGTGCGCTATAAAACGAAAATAAATGAGAACATATCTTACACGACGTTTGAACCAATTGGCGAATTGTGCCTCTTGATGTTTATGTATGTCGTTCAAGCCGTCGTGTTCAAGTAAATCAAGGTGATCCCTATGGATGATTAAGTAAATACAAGGAATCTATATGAATACATTGGAAGCAGTGTCAAAAATATGGAGTAGATATACATACCGTAAATATGGTTCGACTTCATCACAATTACTCAAGGTGTACCAGTGTGCTTTAGCAATGTCTGATTGTGTTAAGGTTAATAGATCGTAACGCCCGAGAGGACGAGACATATCTTTACACACTGATATGTCACTCTCTACACGACCGTCAACTTCTCCTTCATAATTACGATCCAACCTATTAAATCGAGTCTCAATCCCTTGAAGATATCTAGAACAAAACGTTATTGACTCGTTGAAAACATATGCCTCTGCTATGCACCCTTCTGGACGTGCCGTATTTCTCACATAATTCTTTAATGTCTGAAGACTGCGTTCTATTGGATACATTCAACCATAACAGACTGGCCCTACTATTCTAGCTTCATACGGAAAATGAATTGATAAGTGAACCATGACATCGAAAAAGGCAGGAGGAAATATTCTTTCAAGTTTACATTAGATGAAAGTGATATCACGCTGTAACTGATCCAACTCATCTAAACTTATTACTTTCGCACACAAACTACGAAAGAAATTACTGAACTCTATTACCACTTGACTTATGTCGTAATTCAAAAATGCCCGGATTGCTAATGGTAGCAATCGTTGAAACAGAACGTGGCAATCGTGGCTCTTTAACCCAGTAAGTTTTCCAGCCTTAACATTAACACACCGAGATATGTTTGATGCAAACCCGTCTAGAAATTTTACACTTTTCAAGAACTTACATGCCTCAATGCGCTGACTCGTAGTCAATACGTAAGCAATAGCAGGTTTCACAGACTTATCTCTCCCAACTTTTTGTATATGCAATTCAGCTCGTATTCCCAAGTCTGCCAGATCGTGACGTACTTTCAATGTATCTCTTTATTCTTTTCTTCAATAGAAAAAATTGTTCCTACCAAGTTATCACATATGTTTTTCTCTATATGCATTACATCTAACTTATGACGTATAAGCAATTTAGACCAATAAGGAAGACTAAAGAATATGCTTTTCTTAGTCCAATTGTCGTTTTCTCTTCTTCTCTTGGGTGCAAGGATGTGCTTACCAAACTTGGGAAAAATTAATTGATCTAAATCTTGTATAATATCAACTCCAGATTTAATATTCGGCTTGCCCCTCAATTCTTGTTTTCCATCATGCACTGTTTCAAAACGCCATGGATGGCCCATATGAATATATCGTCGATGACCCATGAAACATATTTTGCTTCGAATACCCATTGAAGAAGTATCTTCCAAACATATGGGACATGCTTTGTATCCTTTCATACTCCAACCAGACAAATCACCATATGCTGGGAAATCATTGATGATCTATAGCAACGCAGCCCGTAATTGAAAATACTCGGACTTTGACCTATCAAAAGTTCTTATACCCTCACTCCATAAATCATTCAACTCTTCAAGCAATGGTTGTAAGAATACATCAATATCCTTCCTGGGTGACTTAGGGCCAGGAATCAGTAAAGACACAAAAAAAGTAGATTCTTTCATACATTTCCAAGGTGGTAAGTTATATGGAACCAAAATAACGGGCCACGTGCTGTACGTGATGCTCATTTGCCCAAATGGGTTAAAACTATCAGATGCTAACGCTAGACACACATTTCTAGGATCAGAAGCAAACAACGGAAACTCTTTGTCAAAATGCTTCCATCCTTCTGCATCTGACGGATGACGTAAAATGCCTTCCGTTTCCAAACATTTATCCTTGTGCCATCTCATATCAGACGCTGTATATTTTGATGCAAAAAGTCTTTGTAACCTAGGTTTCAAAGGGAAATGTCTAAGTACTTTTTGAGCTACTTTATGTTTAGTTTTTCCCTCATTCACCTTATATCGTGGTTCCCCACAATCTGGACAAAACTCTTCTTTCGCGTATTCTTTTCTAAAAAGAACACAATCAAACTTGCAGACATGAATTGATTCGTACCCCAATCCAAGCGCACGTAAGAACTTCTTAGAAGCATAATATGATCCCGGTAGAACCGTCCCTTCGGGAAATGCTTCTTTTAATAACTCGAGAAGCATATCAAAAGACTTATTACTCCACCCGTTTAAAACCTTGAAATGAACTAATTTCACTAAGAAACTGAGAGATGAAAAGTTCTTACAACCCGGGTATAACTCTTTTTGTACTTTACCGAATACGTGTGAGAACTCGCTATCACACTCACCCGTGTCCACATTTTCCTCACCATCAAGTATATTTTCTGGGTTCTCAGTTTCATATTCATGAAATGCACCACCTTGTAGGTCATTAACCATGTCTATCATTCCATCATCATCATCATTTTCACTAAAGGATGCATCTAAGGGAGGCACACTACTACTCGTGCTACCCATTTTAAAATTCTCTCCATGGTATGTCCAACGGGTATATCCTCGTGATATTCCATAAATATGCAAATGCTCTCTAATTTCTTGAATTGTGGCAAAACCAACATTCACACACTTTAAATAAGGACATCAGGTTTTTCCATTATCATTCAAAACCGTCACCGCAACCTCTAAAAATGAACTCACCCCATCAATATACTCTTTACAAAACCTATCATTTAGATTCATCCAACTCCTATCGACATTCGACCTATTTTAAACAAAAAAATCCCAAGTAAATTCCATGGTAAAGTTCTACTCCTCAATGTAAAAACCCCTTAAACATACAAACTATATAAAAAAGAAATATATACATATTTTGAGATGACTAACTTTGCTGCAGGATAGCCGTCTCCCATGACATTCAAAAAAATATACTAAAAACAAAAAATTATATCAACACACATGTCAACCTAAGCAAAACATAAAAACATTAAGACATACTTTGAGACGGCTAACTTTGCTGCATGATAGTCGTCTCCCAAAACATAACGACGTTAAAATATAAAAGGTCGAAAAATTAACCTGGATCCTGACATTTGTATATAAGCTCACGAAAGATCCAAAAATATTATCTGTTTCAATTTACAATTGCATTATTCAGTCATTTTAATAGGCAACTTTCATATTTAATCACATAATTAAATAAAAAAAAACAGTGAGTTTATATGCTAAAAAGTTTGAAATTTCCCTAAACTTTAAAAACAATTCAAGTTTTGTTCAATCAATTATTTAATTAATTATTTGAATCATTTTTTAAAAAAAATTAGAATAAAAACATGTTAACAAAACCTAAAAACTCAAAAACATCAAATTGAAAAAACCCACTAAATATGCAAAGTTTAAAATTAATCACATAATTAAATACAAAAAACAATAAAATTTAAATTAAATAAATTGTTCATTCATATTAACAATAATTGATAAAAAATGATAAAATTCATCCCAAATCTATAATCAATCATGTATAAAGTAACTAATTTACTTCATAATAACCAAATATTAACAATTTAACACTAAAAGTAAATAACACACACAATTGTTTTAAAAAAAAAAAAACTCAAAACTCAAAATAGTCAATTTGAACAAAATCCATATTGATAAAAAAAAAATTTATCTCAAATCTCCATTCAATCATGTATTGTATCTGCCCAATCTAATTCATAACAACTAATTATTAAGAATTAAACAATAAAACAACAAAAAACCCAATTTTTTTTAAAAAAAACCTAAAACTAAAAACTATGAAATCTAACCAAATAATAATTATTTTAGTAAAATAGAGTATAGAAACATACCTAAAACGATGGATAATGTAAATTTTGGCTTTTGAACGGAGGAAATCGGTGAAGAATCGATGGAAAAATAGAAGGGAAGGCAAGGGGGGCGGCGGCGGCGTCTTCTCGGCTGGAGCAGGGGGGGGAGAAAACCAGAAATGAAAAAGAAGGAAGAAGGGGTTTCAGGGGGGGGGGGAAGTGTAATAAAAACTCAAAAGTTGTATCGCCGGCGATACCTCCCTTTTAAGTGGCTTTGCCGGCGCCGTGCACGTGCGCCGACATTTCTGACGTCGGTAGAACTTGTTATTCTTGTAGTGTCTCTTCCTCCTTCTCCCCCCCTTGGCCGATTTCCCTATAGTTCATTGGGAAGAAAATATTTTTTTCCTCTTCCCAATTTCTTCTTAAGTTCGATCCCACAATCGAGTTTCGTTTGATTGATCGGGATATAGCATAGAAGATCTAGTGTTGTTGAGGATTGATGTTGTAAAGAAACCTCCAACCAATTCTCCATATTTTACTCAATGTAAGTTCCGGTTTGATTTTAATTTTCGAAAATATAAGCATGAATCTACATGTTTTTCACAAATTGCATGATGTTAATAGATCCGTTGTTAGATGTTAATAAATTTACTAAATAAATTTCCGCTAGTTTAGTAAATCATCCCTTCAATTTGGGGTTGTTCAAATGTTAAAAAAATGGTATGGTCTCTTTCCAAACATTTCCTTTCCTGCAATGGATAGTTGGAGCCCTGCTGGTTTCCTTTTTTGGATGTTTGAAAATAATAAAACGAGTCTGGAAAGAATATTTATAGCAATTTGGCACATTTAGAATAGCAAAAATCATAGAATTTTCAACCAATCTTCGATGCATATACAAGACTCGATTAACAAAGTGTTAGGTTGGGAAGAGGAATTTCTCTCTTATAGTAGACGTATTCAAACACAGTCTCGAGCTCCTCAGGCGCCTCCTAACCATAACCTTTGGGTTCCTCCCGATGTAGGTTTGTTGAAATTAAATGTTGATGCAGCGGCAAATAAGGAGAGTTATAGAGAATGTTTAGGTTGGGTGCTTCACGATCATATTGGAACTGTTTTGATTGCTGGATGTAAGGCGGTACGTTTTTCAGAATCTACGAAATTTCTTGAGATCTCAGCCATTTTGGAAGGAATTTCTCATATCTGGCCAAATAATAGACGAACTGTTATTGAATCTGACAGCCTCGAGGTGATTAATTTAATTAATGGCAAATCCATCGATCTTACAAAGGTTGGTTCACTTGCGATGAAGATTCTGTCCGTGCATAACGATGATCAATTTTTTTTGTTTTCTCATATTAGAAGAAACTGTAATCTTTTTGCGCATCTTTTAGCTAAGAAGGCTGCAGATTTTGGTTTTTCGGATTGTTGGCGAGTTTCTTTCCCCAACTGGTTTGCCGAAATCTCTCCTTAATTTTCTTTGCTTTTTGCTTTTGCTTTGTCAAAAAAAAAAAAACATTTCTAATAGATAATTATAAACATATATATTAAATGAGTTTAATTAATAATTATTATAGGTTTTATGAAAATCAATGCATACTTTCTCCTTTATTTAAGGGTAAACCATAATTCACATTTTTGTGGTTTTGGCCAAATACATAAATTATGTCAATAACACCCCTCTCTTCCAACGATGGAAACTTTCTTTTAGCCATAACTTTTTTAGTTTGAATTTCGAATTTGGATGATTCAAGATGCTTTGAAGTCCTCATTTCGAGCTATGTATAACTACTTCAAAACTTCTAAATCATCAGTAAACAAAAGGGTAAATGACTTCAATCTTACCTAATATTTTGATGATAATAAACTCTTTTATTTATTAAAGATTTTGAAATTTTGAAGTGACAGCAACATAGAGCTTGAAATGAAGATTTCAAAACATCTTGAATCATTCAAATCTGAATTCAAATGAAGAAGTTATGACTAAAAAAAAGTTAATGGCGTTGGAGGGGAGGCGTCATATTGAATAATTTGGAACTATAAGAGTGTTAATTTATCATTTTCAATACACATGGGGTGTTCATGCATTTGGTCGAAACAACATGGGTCTCATTTGCATTACCCTTTATTTAAAATATCTTTTTATTTCAATCAATTTGTAAATATTATTTAAACTGTCAACCATTAAAATTTTCCTTGCGCGCGCACACACACATATTTGAAATTAGACATGTTTTGGTTAACATCTACTTTGTTTCGTATAAAGAAAACCGGTTTAATAGCAATTTTGGTTCTATTTTAAAACTTAAGGTTGTTGGTAGAAAATATAAATTAGCTGTAATCTACTTTTTAAAAATAAGTCTTTACTAAAATTTTAAAATTATAAAAAAAAAAATCTAAAAAAAAATTAATTTTATTTCTGAAATTTAACATTAAAAAATAAAATAAAAGGATTGTTTATATATCATGCTTAATTTTTTTAAAAATAAAAAGAATCGTTAACAAATAAATACTTTAGTTTTCAATTTTTTATTTGTTATTCATTTTTGAAATTTAATAAAATTTTAAAATATTTTTCAAAAGTAAAAATCGAATTAAAGAAATTATTCATAAAACAACTATAATTATATTAAATAGAAAATTTAAAATTTAAAAACAATATCTTCAAATTGTTTTCGAGTATAAATTGAGACCTAATTTTTGTGATTGAATAAGATAAATTAATAACATTTTGCTGATTTATATCCCACATATTTCAATGTTAAAACAATGAATGTAATAACAGAAGCAATAAAACAGAATTATAAAGAGATGTCACCATGAAGTGATTAACGTGAGAAACCTCCGACTGATAAAAACTCATGGGGCCTAACCTAGAAAAAAATTCACTAAATCTGTTATAAGTTCAATACAAGAATTTAAAGCAACAAGCCACAAATGAAAAAACTCTTTTTTTCTTCTTCTTTTGCTACTTGCAACAACACTTTATTTGGTAGATTCGATCACAAGCTCTCATTGTGACGATTTGAATCAAGAACCTCCCGTTCTTGTTTTGATCATACCGCAAGCTCACTTCGTGAATTTAGATCAAGGAACTCCCTTCCTTGATGTATGAGTAAGATGACTTCTTCGTTCCGAAGAATCAAAACAATTCCGACACATTAAAATATAAAGTATTGGAATAATAATCCTTATAAAATAAAGTCTCACATAAATTTTATAACAAGCTTAAGATGCTAATAAAAGGGTGAGAGAATGATAAAAAAAACTTGGTTAATCAAGCTAATGGAAAAGAATTCAATTTGTTGGCAAGAGGATGAAGGCTCTAAAAATGGAAAATCTACCAATCACGAGTGTTGTAACAGTTAGTACAGTGACAGTAGGACAAGGAAAATTTTTCCATACATGAAAATTTTTCATCTGAAAATTGAGCATTTTCAAAATGCAGTAGCTGTTATCAATATTAAAAAATATCAATGGAAAATGTCTTTAAAGAGCTACTGTATATTGATTTAAAATAATTAATCAAGATCCACAATTTTTTCAAGCTTCCCATAAGCAAAGTAATTTACAAGGTGAATTAGGCACAATAAAATAGTCAAAGCCAGCTAATTAATGGTATAGCAAAAAGAAATATTCGTTTAATAGAAATATGGATGCACAAAATTAAGGAAGTGTTAATAAGGTTTTTTTGTCAAAATAAAATACCAAAAAAATATTAAATAGTAAACAAAATATTTCAATAATAATGATTATAGTAAATTGAATTTTGGTTAATTCTAAAATGAAATTTAAAAATAGGATCGAATTGGATAGTATTGGTGTCATAAAATTTCATATCAAATCAAAAGAGCAGGCAGACAGACAGCAAAGTAGAGAACGAATTGAAAGATTGCGGTAATGCGTGTGAATTTGAGGACACTTTCTTTCTTTCCTCTTTCCCTTTTTCTTATTGTGTTTCCTTACAAATTTAATGTCAACTTTTAAATTGTTTCTTCTACTTTTCCATTTCTATAAAATTATAAAAAATACATATTTTAAATATGTTTTTATATTTAAGTAATTTATTTCTAATATTTTACTTGATAACAATATTTTTTTTCAAAAATGATTGAAACTTGGAATAGATCATCAGAATCAAATTAACAATATATCTTGAAATGAAATGAAATTTTTAATCCCTAAAAGTTCATTAAGATAAAAATTATTCAGCCTAAATAAATTTTAAAATAAAAAATATTAAAAGTCAATTTTATATTTATTTTTCAATAATTCAATGAACTAAAAAGTAATATGTTATTTTGATAAAAAAAAAAATTTGAAGTTGTGTTTTATAAATAATTATAATTTTTTTTTTTAAAAAAATTCTCTATCTTCTTTAATATTACATACAATAATAAAATTTATAAAAAAAAAATTAAACTTTTTAGAATTTAGGGTTTACGAGAGAACAGATATATAATACGATGTCTAACCAATTGAATTCTCTCACCTCATTTTGTTTATAGCAAAGTTAAAAGAAATGAGTTAGACATTAACATGTGCTTCTCCATTATATATGACATTAGGAATGCAAATATAAATCGACAAAACTTACTAAACTGATGGAATAGGGTTGGTCAATCCCATTTTATAAAATCTTGAAATGGAAAAAAAAAACGGTTTGACATAAATTTAGTTGGTTTTTGGCCTCTTTTTTTTATTCCGAGTGAGCGGTGGGTTTTTCCGAAAGTAGAAAAAAAAAGTGACATTGACATATCTCCTTTCGTTTACTAATGTGAAGTGAAACGACAATTTCCTCTCCCGACGTTTAATTATGGGTGAAATGAATTATTAGTGCAATCATTATCTAATTCATTCCCATGAAATTAAATTAAAAAGAGGAAAAAAAGATGTAAAAGGAGAGAAACAAGCTAATAAACGGTGCTTAAAAGTCTAAAAGTAGGCTATGATTATCATCCAAAATAAGAACAAAGGATGGATTAGTGATGTTAATGTGTTCAATTTAGTTTGAATTTATTTATTTTATGAAATTTGATTTTACATTTATTTTAGTTAAAAAATAGAAAACAATTAAAATCAAATTGATATAAATTATTAAAATAGATTAGTTTGACAAAAACTTCCTCTAGTTTTGACTTTAGATAGACTATCATAATATACCATTTTAATTTATTTCTTTATATCTCCAGCATATATTTGCCGAATTATTATTTCGTTTTATATTGTATTTATACGTGGAATAATTTACGGATGCTCTTATAGAATGAACAATATTATAAATATTAGCAATGAGTGATTTTTAGTTATACTATTATCCAATACCTAAGTTTTCGTTGACAAAATATGTTTAAATGACATACTTGAGAGGTAATTTATGGGTTCCACACACATAATATAATTAATAAGTTGGAATTTATTTATTATCATATGGTTATTAAGTATGAATTTATTTATTATCATATGGTTATTAAGTATGAATTTTTAACTAGCAAAAACATGTTGTGTATTTATGAAGATAAATCAAACTTATTCAAAAGTCAAAGCCCATTTGATGTTAAAGTCCAATTCAAAATGGCCTTCCACCGTGGGTTGATAACAAAATTGGCCAATAATGAGTTTTTGTTTTGTCTTGCTCCGTAAAGCGTGAGAACAAAGGTAGGGCACAATTTTGTTATTTAATTTGGCAGACATATATAGTGAGGCGGTGGAATTTTGTTGGCTTTGACGACTTACTGTTTGTGCAAATCGAGAGTAGTAAAACGAGAGAGAAAAAGGGACGCTTTTGGCTTTCGTGGTTCTCGGCAAAAGTGGGGTTGTGAGTGACTTTTGTGGTGAGAGTTTGAGAGAAATATTGTAAAAGAAAGGGTTTTCTTTCTTGAGGGCTTTTGGCGGTTAATACACGGTTTAGTGTATTGGATATTTCTCTATTGTAACTCTGATTCATCATAGTGGATTCCGCAGTGGTAGCAACTGGACGTAGCCAATTTGGGTGAACCTGTATAAATTATCGTGTCTCTCTGATTGTGTTTTATTCTTTAATTTCTCGTTTATCAATTTTATTCCTAACGGTGAACGTGGGAAGATGATATTTCCCAACAACAAACATGTTTGGGTTAGTTGAAATTAGTCTCCAAAGTATCATATTAAAACTTATTTCTGGTGTATTAATATGAACAATATGGTTGTCCCACATTGAAAAAAATGACTTTCATCACGCATATATATGTAAATACTCCTATAGCTAAGTCAAATGTGACTAGTCAATAGTTGTTTGACCAATGATTATCACAAGGTGGTGCTCTCGCGGACACGCACGACGCATTGGGCTGCTTTTAGCGCACTTTCCTATTCGTGTGCTGGCGGTTTCACTGTCATCAGGTGTGACCCTTTGGATAAGGGTGCGATCTGAACTGCATGTTGTGAAGGAGGATGATCGTACAGTCCAGATTGAATCGTACATATGACCATGATAAACAGTAGGGGTGTAAACGGGGCGGGGTGGGGGAGAATGTGAAAAATGCATGATTTCATATATATATTTTTATTGAAAATTCAATTTTTTTTCAATTATAATAGTACCTAAAGAGCATAAAAATAAACAAGTAAAATTCTCCAGCATAATCCATATCAAAATAAACCTAGGGAAATTAAATTACAAGAATAAAAAAATTAAAGTAGATAAACGGTGCGGGGCAAGTGTAAACTAGAGAAAAAATTCCCCTGCCTCGGATCCCACTCGTTTATTAAGCAGGTTTGGCAGGGTCGGGGTTGGGAAGCGGGGTGGCAGGTTTATGTTTCACCCATAATCAACAGCCACCTTAATACCTATAAATAGACCCACATAAATCACAATTCATTCACTTCAAAAATCAGAGAAATTACTGTCATTTTCTCTCTTCTTCTTCTTTGTTGTGTTGTGCATTGTGATTTCAGTTCAAGAAATAGATCATTCATCTTTTGGTTTGTCCGTCAAGGTTAATACATGATAACTCGTCAATTACGCATATTTATTAGTGGTAGTATCCAAAAAATAATTAAAATATGATTTGTAATTACTTCAAATATCCATTATATTGTTAGTTAATGAATTTTATGAACGTAGGCAAAAATGACGCTTAAATTGGATTTAAAACGAAGAACTTATACCAATTTTATTATTCAAATGATCCACAACCGCGTCCACGACCTGTAGACAAAATAATTTCCAAGACAAAAACCGGGAGTGGGAGCAACGGCGATGAATACTCGTGCCTGCGACGATGGGAAAAGAAAGAAATAATTAATTTAATTTTCGGGTGATGATGTTAGCATGAAGAAAAAGAAAGTGTGGGCGCTGACACCATGCTGGGCTAGCTTGGACCAAGCGACATGTTGCTTGATTAGCAACTCCCTGCCTATAGATGTGTGTGGCTTGAAAACGACGCGGTGTGGTTTGAGCCGATGCTGCTTCAGACACAGAATTGACATGCGACGTCAGCTCGGCTGACCTGGGGCAATTTTTATCTGATTTTTGCCTAATTTTGCCTATTTAAAGCCCTAATTCGATTCCAGAGTAAGAAATCCCTTCTCCCCTATTTTTCTTAGGACTTTTAGATAGTTTTTAATATGTTTTCTAGCTAATTTATTTATTCCAACTAGAGGATTATTGAGGTTTGTTTTATGAACTTGTGAGCTTTTGTTCTTTATTTTATTCCTATTTTCTCTTTAATCATGCTTTCTCTTTGCATATTTTATTGTTGAATTAATTGTTGTGCAAGAAAGGTCATTTGTTCATTGATTAATTTATCATATTGCTAGTTAGAATGTTAAATCTGTAATTGTTTAATTGTTCTAATATAAGTAGCATATTAGCATAAATTGTTTAGGAATACTTTTCAATTCATGTTATGGAAATTTATTATCTAACTTAATTGGATCGATCGTATCGTATTTGTTAATGAGAATTGGGTTCTTCTATTCTTAATGTTGTTAATGGATTAAATCTTATAATCGTGTTCTAAGGTTATCTATTAATTAGAGAAATAGTCAATAATCGTATCTTTGCTATCGAATAGTTAAGGAAGAGCACTTACAAGGCTGTTGATTGGTTTTGGCAACTTCCACTACAAAAAAACTGTCAAAATGCGACCAGAAATTTGCGACAAAAAAAAAGTGGTAGTTTTATGGTGACCACCTGGTCACTTTCTTTGAAGGTTGACTTTAAGTGACCATCTGGTCACTTTTTTTGCGACCAAAAGTAGATGTAGTCATAAAAAATGGCGCGAAATTATGGCGCAAAAGAAGCGACCACTTGGTCACCTAAAAAAACGACCATCTGGTCGCATTTTTGTGACTAAAATATGCCTTGGTAGCAAAAAATGGCGCGTACTTTTGGAGGGAAAAAAGCTACCAAGTGGTCACAATTAAAAGTGACCACCTGGTCGCAATTTTTGTGACCTTTATTGAGCAGTGGTAGCTTAAAATTGGAGGGAAAAAAGCTACCAAGTGGTCACAATTAAAAGTGACCACCTGGTCGCAATTTTTGTGACCTTTATTGGGCAGTGGTAGCTTAAAATTGGAGGGAAAAAAGCTACCAAGTGGTCACAATTAAAAGTGACCACCTGGTCGCAATTTTTGTGACCTTTATTGGGCAGTAGTAGCTTAAAATTTTGGCGGGAATTAAGCTACCATATGGTCACATTAGAAAGTGACCGGATGGTCGCAAATTCTGTGATTTTATATGACCAATAATTTATAAATAACTAGTTTTTTAACACGTGCGATGCACGTGGAATTTTTAGTCTTATTTTACAATTCAATTTTATACTTTAAGAGTTTTATGTGTATTAGTTAAAATGTTTGTTAATCAATTTTTAAATTATATTTATTTTATGAACAAATAAAATATTTAATGATTGTTGATTTTTTCCCACTGTATTTATGGGGTAAAATAGATAAAGTAAAAGGAAAATTACATTATAAACTTAAGAAAGAAAAAATAAAAATAAGAATAGATGATTGAAAAAATTACCAATAATTCCAAAATTTCAAGATGTGGTTAATTTTATTGATTACATTTCTTAACAATAATAATAATGTCAATTAAATAAAAATTATTCACTTTCAATTAATATAAAACTTTTCAAGATCAAGAAGCTATCTAAACACCTTTAGATTTTTCTAAAATTTGTGTAGAGTAAATAATAATATTTAACCTCGTCTTGATAAATATCTGAATTTCATACAAAGAGAGAACAATAATATTGTACAGAGAAGAATTATATTTTCCTTAAACCTCTAGTTGAATCTAGTCCTTTTGACTCTTTTTTGTTCAAGTAAAGCATTTACAATTATGAATAAAGCAATAGACCAAACTTAAAATCAAAAGATGATGCATGAAATACGATGAAAATGAAATTAACTTTTTTTTTTATTATAAGAAAGATTCCTCTTGATTTCAACTTTGACATGTTTATATCGAATTCTGCAGTGGAATTGCTTCGAATGAATATGTGGATGCAAATTATATGTAAATATGTACATCTTCAATAGTCTATTTGGTTCCCTTCTAGCACTTTCTATCTTGAAAAACAAGAATAAAATTATCTATATCTATTAAAAAAAACTCTTAAATAGAATCAAATAGTTCCAAATCAAGAATTACAAAAATTTATCTCGAAAATCATGAAGAAAAATATCAATGAATATAACAACATGGAAACAAGAGTTCCTGGTCATATGTAAATATCGAAAGTAACCCAATATAAAAAAAAAGTATATAAATATTAATATTTGCGACCAAGTGGTCGCAATTTCACAAAAAAGGTGACCACATGGTAGTAATTTAGAAGGGAAAGGCGACCAAATGGTCGCATTTTAGGGTTTAGGGTTTAGGGTTTAGGGTAGTAATTAATTTTGGAGAGAAAGGCGACCAAATGGTCGCATTTTTGGAAAAGTATAATAATATTTTTTTTAAAAATAAAAGTGGAATTGCGACCATATGGTCACAAATATGGGCGGTAAGTTTAAATTTTCATGAAATTTATGGCGGTGAATTTAAACAATGCGACCATCTGGTCGCAATATTTGGCGGTGAATTTCATTATTGCGACCAGATGGTCGCAATTGTTGATGGGACTCGTGATATGACAGCTGTTCTTGGTAATGGTAACTGGGCGACCAAATGGTCGCTTTTACAATAAATGCTACCATTTGGTCACAAATATCTCTGAAAATGCGACCATGTGGTCGCATTTTCCCCAGCACGCGCGACCTTTCGTTTCTTGTCATAATTACATATTTGCGACCAGTTGGTCGCAAATTATGATTTAAATTCCCATCCCTTTCCTTTCCCCAGTTTCTTTTTCTTTTCTCCGTTTCTTCTTTTCTTCTTTTCTGCCTTTCTCTTTTTCTTCCTCTCTTTTTGTTCTTTTCTCTCTTTCCCCTCTCCCGTTCCCCGTTATTTCTTCCCGTTCCCGTTCCCATTCTTACTCTAAACCTAAAACCCTCAACCCCCAATCCCGGTTTCGATTACGAGGTTAGTTTTCGTATCAAATTGAAGTTTAGTTTAAGAATTTAGTTTACTTAGTTTTAGTTTTTAGTTTTTAGTTTTTAATTAAGTAGTTTAGTTTAGTTTTGTTAATTTAATTAGTTTTAGTTTAATGAATCTAAATTTGTGTAATCAATTACTTAGTTTACTTTTGTTTAATTCATAGCATTTTAGTTTACATTAACTAATTAATTAGTTTACTTTAATTTTGTTACTTTAAGTAATTTTAGTTTAATTAATCTAATAGTTTAATTAATCTAACTTAGTTTACTTTAATTCAATTTAAGTAGTAGTTAATTTAATTACTTAATCTAATTTAGTTTAATTACTTATTTAGTTTATTTAAGATAGTTTACTTTAATTTAATAAAATTAAACTAAATTAATTTATAATTACACTAGTTTAACTTTTAATTTTAGTTTAATTAATGTAATTTAGATTACTTTAATTAAATCAATTAATTTAAAGTAGGGTAATTAATTCAAATAGTTTAACTTCAATTATACTTAAGTAGTTTAAATTAATGAGTTACACTAATTTAATTAATTAATTTTAGTTTAATTATTAAATAAAAATTGTTTAATTACTTAATTTTAGTTACATTTGATTAAAGTAAAGTACAATTAGATTAATTAATTAGAATAATTTTGTTTAAGTATTCTAATCAATTAATTTGAAATAAAGTAAATTAAAATTAGATTAATTGAACTAAAATTAATTCAATTAACCTTAAGATTGATTAATTAAAACTAAAATAAACTAATCAATTAATTTGAATAAAAGTAAATTAAAATTAGGTTAATTGAACTAAAATTAATTCAATTAAACTTAAGATTGATTAATTAAAACTAAAATAAACTAATCAATTAATTTGAATAAAAGTAAATTAAAATTAGGTTAATTGAACTAAAATTAATTCAATTAAACTTAAGATTAATTAATTAAAACTAAAATAAACTAATCAATTAATTTGAATAAAAGTAAATTAAAATTAGATTAATTGAACTAAAATTAATTCAATTAAACTTAAGATTAATTAATTAAAACTAAAATAAACTAATCAATTAATTTGAATAAAAGTAAATTAAAATTAGGTTAATTGAACTAAAATTAATTCAATTAAAATTAAGATTAATTAATTAAAACTAAAATAAACTAATCAATTAATTTGAATAAAAGTAAATTAAAATTAGGTTAATTGAACTAAAATTAATTCAATTAAACTTAAGATTAATTAATTAAAACTAAAATAAACTAATCAATTAATTTGAATAAAAGTAAATTAAAATTAGGTTAATTGAACTAAAATTAATTCAATTAAACTTAAGATTAATTAATTAAAACTAAAATAAACTAATCAATTAATTTGAATAAAAGTAAATTAAAATTAGGTTAATTGAACTAAAATTAATTCAATTAAACTTAAGATTGATTAATTAAAACTAAAATAAACTAATCAATTAATTTGAATTAAAGTAAATTAAAATTAGATTAATTGAAACTAAAATTAATTCAATTAAACTTAAGATTGATTAATTAAAACTAGAATAAACTAATCAATTAATTTGAATTAAAGTAAATTAAAATTAGGTTAATTGAACTAAAATTAATTCAATTAAACTTAAGATTAATTAATTAAAACTAAAATAAACTAATCAATTAATTTGAATTAAAGTAAATTAAAATTAGATTAATTGAACTAAAATTAATTCAATTAAACTTAAGATTAATTAATTAAAACTAAAATTAACTAATCAATTAATTTGAATTAAAGTAAATTAAAATTAGATTAATTGAACTAAAATTAATTCAATTAAACTTAAGATTAATTAATAAAAACTAAAATAAACTAATCAATTAATTTGAAATAAAGTAAATTAAAATTAGATTAATTGAAACTAAAATTAATTGAATTTTAGTTTAATTCAATTAATCTAATTTTACTTTACTTTATTTCAAATTAAATGATTAGTTTATTTTAGTTTTAATTAATTAATCTTAAGTTTAATTGAATTACTTTTAGTTCAATTAATCTAATTTTAATTTACTTTTATTCAAATTAGTTTGATTAGTTTATTTTAAATTATTTACTTAATTTATGTTAATTTAATTTACATTATTTCATTAATTAATTAATTAAATAAACTAATCAATATTTTACTTACGTAATTAGTATTAAATTAGTTTATTTTGGTTGTAGGATTATGACGGGCGACGACGTCCTCTCCCGGTCAGACGAGCCTGCGACGACGCGGGTGACGAGGGGTCTCCGCAGACGCCATCTGGCGTTGCCCCGATGCGGACGACTACGGAGGAGTTGGACATCCTCTTTAGTTACGAGACGGGACTTGCCGCCACGCTCGATGATGGAGTCCCTGAGACCGAAGTCTGCGACACCACGATCGCCGCAGGACTCCCTTGCCACGACTCCGAGCTTAGCATCGTGGTCCGCATCAGGGTATGCGCCCGGTCGTCGGTCGTGTGCAGTCGATCGGTCGGATCGGTGGCCCCTCGACATCATGCACGCAGCCGTCTCGAGCCGCAGACTCTACCCTTCGCATTGAAGGGGATACGTAAGTAATTTTGTTTACTATTTTTCAAAGTGTTTTTTATTCCCTTTAACTAATAGTTTCTAATATATAGCACAATAATTTTTTTTGATTTTGCAGAGTACAGCCGCATACGACCGTTTCAAAACGGTTTCGCGAGGTCCTCCAGAGCATGCCTCTACCCAGCGACCTTCGCTGGATGAAGATTCCGACGACGGAGAAACGTCGGATGTACGACAATTGGAAGGTAAAACCATCATTCATTTTCATAATTAATTAATTTTGAAATTTATAGAAATAAATTTATTACTTTAACAATTTTTCATTTCAATTTTTTCAGGGCAAGTTTCCTGTTATCGATCCCGATATCACCGACGGTAGATTGTTCCCCCTATGGGACAGTCACGTCCGGGATTGATTTAAGGACCTCATGTTCCGGGCGTGCAGAAAGCAAGCAGCAAACCGCCCCGTGTGGATGATCCCGGAGGACCACGCGCGGCTTCTCGCAAGCTTGAGCACTCCTGAGGGCAAGGCAGTGTCAAGCAGGAATAAGACCAACCGCGCGAAGAATCCCACCAAACACACAGCGGGGGCGCGGACCCACAACGAGCACCATCGTCGATTGGTATGTTTTTTTTTTCGTCGTTTTCTTACTTACGTACTTTTTTCTCGTTTTCTTTTTTCAATTACTTATTAATTTATTATGTTTTATTCTTCACTCTTTAATTTTTTAGGAAGCGAAGCACGGGCGCCGTCCGCCCGATGAGCTGCACCGAGTTCTTCACACGAAGAAGGACGGGACGTTAAGTCGACGATAAAGGCGAAATTCAGGTATTTAATAATTTTTTCAATTATTATTTTTTCTTTAAAATTTTTCCTACATTATATATTAACCATTTTATTTTCTGAATTTTAAATGTTTAGGAACGTTTCACGGAGTCCTTGACTCAGCGGTTGCCCACACCAGACTCGCAACCGGCTCGGGGGAGGACCAGATAGAGGCGTTCTTGGAGGATCTTGGAGGGGTTCGGCCTGATGGGTCGGGTTTCGGGCTCGGCTGACACGGGCGACGCCTTTATGCGAGATGTGCCCCGGCCTCGGCCGGAAACGAGCGAGCACTAGCTCCAGCCCTTCTCCTGGTGAAACAGCTGCTGCGCGGACATGGAGGCTATGCGCGAGGACTTCGTTACTCGAGTCGCTACTATTGAGGCCGACATGCAGCACGAGTCGACACCCAAGTCGCATCCGCTTTGGCCGCGTACTTGGATCTCTAGGCGGCGCCCTTCATCATCGACGCCTCCTCCCCCCCCCCGCCTCCAGATAGTTCTAGGATTCTTTCGATCGTATAAAACGTTTTTTTAATATTTGATATATATATTTTTTATTTTAATTCCAATTTTTTTTATGAAATTTTAATATTAATTAAATAAATAATTAATAATTAATAAATAATAATTAATTAATAATTAATAAGTAATTAACTAATTATTGAAATTTAAATTTAAAAAAATAATTCTTATATGCGACTAGATGGTCACTTTAAAAGCGACCATCTGGTCACTTTTTTACTTAGTCTAAAAGTGACCATTTGGTCACATAAAATGCGACCATTTGGTCACTTTTTTATGTGACCATTTGGTCACTTATCTTTCACATAAATTACGACCAGATGGTCGCTTTTTAGGCGACCATCTGGTCGTATTTTAACTGAGCCTAGAAGTGACCATTTGGTCACATAAAATACGACCATTTGGTCACTTTTTATGTGACCAAATGGTCACTTCTATTGAAGATAAAATGCGACCATATGGTCCCTTTTAATGCGATCATCTGGTCACATTTTTAAAAGGTTGACTTTTTTGCGACCAAAAATTTTTGGTCGTATATTTGTGACTATCCAGTCGCACAAATTCAGGGCCGACCAGCTTTTTGGCCACCACTTAGTTGGTCGCATTTTTGGTCGCATTTTAGGTAAAAAACGACCATTTGGTCGCAATTTCGTGGTCGCAAATTGACAGTTTTTTTGTAGTGTTCCAACCAATTTAGAGAAGAATTTAGGAATGCATGTTTATGAATCGATGATCAAATTAATGAACCCTAATTGAGATTAAACCTTTAGTTGGAAGCCTTTCTCATCTTCATTTTTTCTCTTTTTAATTTGTTTTCTTTTTATTTTCAAAACTCAAAAACCCCCTTTTCATTTACTTTAATTTAATTACCCATTCCCTGAGGAGATCAATTTCACTTACTGCTAGTACAAATTTCTACATTCTAAGAGTATGTATTAATTTTTTGTGGTTTCGACACCCATCAATATAATGTTGTATTAATTTCGGTTAGAGGTGTTGTATCTTTGGAGACTATCGTTCAATATATGTAGCATCTTAACAATGAGTGAATATTGTCTTAAGAAAATTTGCATAGCTTCATGCCTCACTTCATTTAATTTCCTCACCGTTTCTTTATGCAATATACTTTTATCTATTCATTTAGCATAGTTTAGATTTCCAACCATCATGTTATGACATTCACAATATAAATATACATATGAGGCAGTTACTGAAATAGCATATTTTTACATACTAATTACTGAAATGTTTGAACTTTTCAAAAATTACTCAAATAGCATAATTATAGTTCAATAAGTAATTGAACTAAAAAAATTAATTTTTTTAACAAATTCATTATAAATAATAATGTAAAATGATAAAATAGTTCAATAAATTATTGACTTTGAACTTAAAAAACAAAAAAACAAACAAATTCATTAAAAATACATGTGAAAAATAGTTAATAATTTATTGAACTATAATTATGCTATTTGAGTAATTTTTATAAAGTTCGGACATTTTAGTAATTAATATGCAGATTTATGCTATTTGAGACAAATTCTTAATATACATTATATTATATGGTTGAATGGTAATCTAATTTGGATAATGATCTATTTTGAATTGAGTAAGAGGAAAACACTTCAATAACTAGCTTTTGTAGATATATTTTGCATGGTTGATCATGCAAGGAAAAAAATCGGACTTGTGACTTTTCAGATCTAGTAAACTTTACAGCTAATATCACCGTCTTTTATTTTTCATTTTCAACATGTTTGTTAATCATAAAATACTTTTATTATGTGATTTTAAAAGGGGCAATTACTGAAATAGCATATTTTTACATACTAATTACTGAAATGTCAGGACTTTTCAAAAATTACTCAAATAGTATAATTATAATTCAATAATTTATTGAAATATAGTTCAATAATTTATTGAACTAAAAAAATTAAAAAATTTAACAAATTTATTGAAAATAATAATAAAAAATGGTCAAATACTTCAATAAATTATTGACCTTGAACATAAAAAACCAAAAAACAAACAAATTTGTCAAAAATACATATGAAAATAGCTCAATAATTAATTGAATTATAGTTCAATAATTTATTGAACTATAATTATGCTATTTGAGTAATTTTTAAAAAGTTCTGACATTTTAGTAATTAGGATGCAGATTTATGATATTTGAGACAAATTCTTTTTTAAAAATGTTCATTGTTTAATTAATTTTACTTTGCCCTAAATATTTTAAAATTGAAACCATTTTATATTGAGGGGATTAAAAAAAATCTCTTTTCTCAATTATACCAATCATTTATAAAAATTAGTTTATAGGATTCAACTTCTCTCAAAACATAGGCTTGTTTGGTAGGAGAGCTTGTTTATAACACGCCCTACAAAAAATATTGGGTTGGGACTTGGGAGACCTTGTGTTTAATTGAGAGTTTGAAGTTTGTATCATCGAACTTTTCTACTAAAAATATTTAACGAGCTTACTTTTTATTATTTCACATATAATATACTCAAACGTAGAATATTAAAACGTTCTTAATCCTTATATTAAACATATTCCAAAGGCTTGACCCATGAAAAATCCTCAATTCCTATTGTGGGTATCTAATACGGTATTCGCAATACCCTATTATACACATGGATTTAGACACAGAGGAAATTAGAACCTTCTTATTTAATTTAAATTAATTATTTGAATAATCAAAATACTAATTATTTAATTTTTATATTAATTAAAATCAATGTATTGATTTAAAGTGGTTTAATATCATTTTAATTAAAATAAATTTTTTGGTTTGAAATATTCATTAAATATTTAATGTTCATTAAAATAATTAAAATTAAATATAAAATTGGAATTTTAATTATAAATAATGAGTTAATTTTAGAAATAGACAACTAAATATCATTTATCTCACCTATACCTAGTAGTTAGTTGATATTTCTAAACTACTCAAACCCACCACCAACCAATTTAAATAACATTGTGAAAAGACGAAACATACCCTCGATTTAATTTTATTTAAATTGTACAAGATTTTAGAAAAATTAAAAAATCCCTTAAATTGTGCAGAATTAAATGGTTTGCGACGGATTTCGTCGTTAGCGTTCATCAACATTTGGTAGCAATGTATTGCTTTTCGTCCCTATTTAGCGACGAATTTCGTCGTTATTATGAACTTCAATTTGGGTACAAATAATTGGTGCATTACCGATGAATTTCGTCGCAAATTGAATTGAATTGATTTTTTAAAAAAAATATTATTGGTTGTTATGGAATTAGAAAATTAAATTTATAAAATAAGAAATGCAAGAACAAAATAAAATAAAATTAAAGAATAAAAAATTCAAGTATTTACAAAATGTATAAAACGGAAACAAAATACAAAACATGAAATCTAAAACTACAACTATTGATCTTTAGGAGGATTGGTGAAGAATCCACCATAGCCTTCATCGAATACTCGAAATCGCGCCGTTCCTACCGATCCTGCTCGATCTGTGACCTGAGGAATATGACCTCATCTCAGAGTGAGGCATTGCCCTGTCTGAGCTCTACAAACCCCACCTGAGCCGACTAAGAAGAACGAGGCTGCTCAGTATACAAGATCAGGCCGTAGTTGTCAAGTCTAGGAACAGAGCCGTTTGGATGCCTGCCTCCTACTGCCTCTAGATAGGCACTCTGAATATCCTATTGAGTCACATGACTGTTGGAAGTCGGTAAACGCTCAGCAAGGATCATTATGTAGCATCTGTGCATCAATACAAAAAAAAGTTTTGTTAATTTTAATTTGGAAAGAAGTTAAGATCGTACTAAATTATCGAATAATTTACCGCTCGTTGTTTTGACTTCTCGTCGAAAAATGGTTCTCGCCCTTTTCGTGTGCAGAAGGAGAAACAGATCTACGACATCAATAAAGCGATTTAGAGTTTGTTCCTAACCAGAAAATAAAAGAACCATTAGTATTTAAATCTAAAAAAATAGATATACTCTTTAGAAAATCACTAACAAATCTCTTAAGATGCTCGTACGCTGAGATCAACCCTCCAATGTGCAACGAGGGGTTAGTGTTTCGGTTAGCCTTGTTGATGGAGGAAATAAGTTGTGCATCCGCACTCTGGCTACATCGTATATCCTTCTCGTACTCATCAGTAGAAATGTGTGTCGTCCTCTTATCAGCCGATGCATGTCTAACTTGGTAGCTCAAGTCTTTGTGTCAGGTGCCAACCAGATGATTCCACGAAGGGAAGATCGTCTTGTCTTTGAATTTTACCTTTTATGCTACGAACAACCGCATCTTGGTAGGAGTCGAGACGCTCTGCCAACGTGGGTGTCCCAGGATTGGACTCATCCGTAAGACCTTCGTAAACTGCAGTATTAAGCTCCGCAACGATTGTAACCTAATAAAGATACAAATGTTAATAAGAGTATTAAAATATATGTTATTATAATAAAACGAGAAACGAAATAAGAAGACAACTTACTTGTCGTTCTCCAGGCATAAGTGTACACGCCTAGAGATAAATAACTCCTCAAGCTGCATCGAAAGCGTCCTCCAGCTCGATCAATGTGTCTAGCTCATCCCCGAGCCGAGCATCCTCAGAGGTATGACTCATTGAGCTACCACCCCCTGGAGGTCGGAAGGTAATGGTTCACGTCTACGTGGAGGCATGATCTATATTAGTTATAACATAAATTAAATTAACCTTATTAAATAACATTAAACTAAATTAAATTAAATTAAATTAACATAAACTAAATTAAATTAACATAAACTTAATTAAATTATATTAAATTAAATTAAATTCAAAATGAAGCATGCGATGCATTCCGTCTTTCAGTCAGTGAAATTTTGAGTTGTAGGCCTATTTATTACTCTTTAAGTGACGAAATGCGTTATGCATTTGGTAGTGACGAACACCGTCGCTAAACTCCATAAACACTTAGGAAAAAAACACCCCTTCGATGTTTCCGTTGCTTTTTAGCAACAAAATCTGTCGATTAACTCCATAAACACTTAAAAAACACCCTTTATGAAATTATTCGCTAAAATCCATGAACACTTAAAAAAAACACCCCTTCTGTATTTCCTTGCTCCTTAGCGACCAAAACCTTCATTAAACTTCTATGTCTTTCAGTGTATAGTGACGAATTACGTCGTTAATATCACATTTTATTTTATATTTTTCCTTTTCTTTTTGCTTTCTTTCACTCATGTTTTATCTATATTAAGTTTAAAAAAATTGAACGACTAGTTTTGATAAATCACTTAGTTAAATAGAAATGAAAAATGGAATTGATATTTAGAATTTGAATTTTATATTTCGATTTGCTAGTGATTTTCTACAAAATGAAGACTCATTTATAAATAGAACAACATTTCAGTCATCCTCATCGTAATCATCACTTTCATCATCAACGAGTTCTTTTTGAGTCATTAGTTTCTTCTTCATATGTTTCGTCTGGAGAAGATTCTTTGTCATTTTCAGTTGGAACATATAAATTTTTTGGATAAAAAAGTGTCTCTGTTGCATCATTCAACAGACGAGTAGTTTCGGCATTAATTTCTTTATCAATTTCACGATGTTGCACTTCATCCTCCTGGAATGCAATATAATTCTCACTATTGTCATCGATCTTGCTTTACAGACAACTAACCAATCAGATAGATCTCGTCGATTCGTGGGTTAATGTAAATAGTAAAACTGGATTGCTTGTTATGCCAACACAAAATGATATCGGGTGTGCATGTGTTTTGTCTGGTTGACCTCAATAATTTTCAGATTTGAATGCTTGCGAATCCCACCTCGTCTAGTGGTTTCAAACCATGTGCAGTTAAATATAATCGTACACTTTGTACTTGGACTTGAAAATAGAAGCTCAATAATCTCGTCAATGATTCCATAGAAATCTTTTGCATTGTTCTCGAACACTTGACCTTTAATGCATATGCCACTATTGTTTTTTGCCTGGTTAACTGAATGAGCTTTTTGAAAAATATACCCTTGAACAAGATAACTGGTATATGCTTTTGCAATCCTTGCTGGACCTTTTTGGATCGATATTATGCGTGGGTTAAATATATGTAGTGTTGGTGAATCCACCTAAGAAAACGAATCAAACATATCGTCGTGTCAAACTAGTCGTACATAGATCTCTCATGATAAACTGTATTGGCATTATCAATAACTCACATAATTTTAAAATAGTGAATGAAAATATCTGTCGATGACGTTCCCTTCTTCCAATTCAGTAATCCCAGGGTGAGATGGTCTATAAAGAAATTCATAAATAAGCTGCGCAAAAGAATCAATAATTATTAAAAAAAAAACAATTCACTAGTTTAATTCTAAAAACTTATTATAATTAGATGAACTTACTCGATATACGGCTTAACTTCTTCACAGTTGCATAATAAATAAGTTTGGACTACATGGTACTCCTCATCACTTAAGGGTCTTTGTATAGATTTGCCTAAAGCTTGCCTGGTATGTAAAAAATATTCAGGTTTTTCAGATCTACTCCTTTTGGAAATTTGTCAAACATGTTTCGGTAGGCTGGGGGAAACTGATCAGATATATGTTGATCGAAGTAATATGAACAAAAAATTGTCATCTTGTGTACTTGGTACGCACTGCAAATTGATCATTTTATTGTAGCATTATTTTCAACAGTTTTCTTCAACCTATGCAAGTATATGAGAATATGCAGATGGAGTAAATATATATTGATCAAATTATATATTAATATAATTAACTATATTATGTTACCTTTCAAATAGATACATCTATCTGTATTGAATTGGACCGCCTACTAATGCTGCATATGGTAGATGCACAAGAAGATGCTCTATTGAATTGAAAAAAGCTAGTGGAAACACTCCCTCCAAAATTGTAGATTATAACTGGAATCTCTCGATTTAATGCTTTGACTATCTCCCAGGTTAAGTATGCGTAAGTCAATTCCCTAAAAAGCACACTCATCTGTACCAACGGTTCCTAATTTTTTTTGCTCGAGAACGACCTGAATGTAGCAGACATCAATAGTTGCATGAAAACATGACAATCATGTCTCTGTATTCAAAAAATAGTATAAGTCTGCATGTCAATGCACCTAGAGAGATTAGAAATGTAACCATCAGAAAATTTAATAAATCGCATTCATTCAAACAATAATTTCTTCTCTTATATATTCAACATGTAGTTGGCCTTCATATAGCGTCTATTTTCGTCCGGCACTAACTCTAGGTGATAAAATATTTCTTGGATGTCATACTATGCGCCTTTAGGTTGTCTTTCGTCTTATTGGGCACATTTAAAATTGTATTGAAGACATTATCGAACACGTTATTTTCAATATGTATGACAATACAATAAATCTAAAAAAAATAATTCGTTTCTTTTAGCCAGTAATTTTACCAACAACTTTATTTGTAACCTCAACATCATTCTCAGTAACTTTTTGAATACCCATAGAATCTAACCTGTGTACGATTTTTATTCCACTGAAAACTTGGGGAGGGCCTTGGTTGCCTGCACTCTGGCCCTTAGACAAATTTGATTTGTTTATTCAAAACGAATGGTTGCTCGGTATCAGATGGATGTTTCATAAGACCATCCTTTTGGAAGTGCTCGTGATAACGTCTCATGTGCAAAGCTGTTATTTCAGATGCATACAACCGTTGGAGACGAAGAGTGATTGACAAATAAAACATACGAGTATGTGGAATGAGCGCACGTTTACCTTGTTTATATCTCGGATGGAAACATATTTTACAATTATGAAGACTTGAATCTCCGTCCCCCAGAATATCATGCATCCGTTCGGACAACAATCAATCTTCTCAACAGGAAATTTGAGACCCTCAATTAATTTTTTGTATCGTATAAACTTTCAGGCAACGTGTTGTTTGCAGGGGTGCAACAATGAAACCATTGTGAAATCGAGTTAAAGCCTCTCTCTAGGATATGTTTGACGCTTTTATATAAAGAAACTCGTTTGCTGCAACCAGTTGACTGACATCACAACCTGGGAACAGTGACCTACTTACTGATTCGAGCATATGATACATTTGTTGTGCTTCTGGATTCATTTCCTCCTCATCCAGAATAGTATGACTATCGTCTTGAGTATGATTAAACGTACATTCAAATATCATCTGTTGCATCTGTCCATACTCTTTTTGCATGTCATCATTCAATTCTTCCACAATTGGCATTACATTCGAGTTACTGCCTTCGTACAACAAAAGCTGCTCCAACGTAGCATTATACTTATCGTCAGTTTCCCCTTGAGACACCCTTTGGTAATAATTTTCTACAAACCCACGACTATACAAGTGTTTCTTCACATCAAATAGCGAAAATATCCTTTTATTTTGACTCTTTCTGCATGGACATCGTATCTTCTTTCCATAGACATAAAAAAATCAGTACTTTCACAAAACTATACGAATTGTTCCACCCCTGCTACGAACTGATCGTTCAAATAACATTCTAACAAATGAAGATACATCCATTCACGCATTTAAAAAAATATACAAAATAAATAACACAACTCAGATACTCTCGAATTGAAAACCTCGTCAAACGTAAGTATGAAAATGTTTTTTTTTTTTATAATGGTGATATCTTCTTGCTTGACACATCTATTTATAAGTAGTAAACTGCAAAACCAGTGGCTAAATTCGTGGCTAAGATTAACGGTAATGTTTCTGCAAAATATTAGCGACAGATTCTGTCGTAAAAGTTCACAGGAACCTTCACGCCATTTATAATGAAGTATTTCATCGTTCCTTATTCTCGCGGGAACTTTTGACGCTAAAACCAGAGACCAAATCTATCGCTAATAGTCAACGCTCTCTTCCACGACGGATTTCATCTTCAGCGCTGCGTCGCTAATATGTTTTTTCTTGCAAAAGAAAAAAATGAGATGGGGTAAAAGAAGAAAATGTAATGAACGACTATTTTTATGACAAATTATAAACATATTGAGTGAGATAGGTTGGGGGATTTTAAAAGGAGGAAAATATCTCTAAAATTAAGTATTTTATTTTGAATTAAATAAAAAAAATCCTAATTAATTATAAGAGATGGTGGTGGTCGTTAGAGAAAGAGAAGATGAGATTAATGCTCCATGTTTTAAGGAGAATGTTTAAATGGAATAATAAAATATAAAATATAAAATACAAAATACAAAATACAAAATATAGAAGGGATTCAGAAAAAGAAAGAGAAATCTTAGTAACATAAAATAAAAAGACAAGCTAAAAGGTATTGTTGTAAAATTGAATTTCAAGATCAGCCGGATAACAACCATAAATGGTGGTTCGTGGGTTCATGTGAAATTGATTGTGATTAGCCATTACTTATGAAATTAAGTGAATTATTCTCGTTAAATATGTAATTATTTCTAAACATAATAAATGTTAAATAATGAAGTATGACTAATTCCTATAGATATATCCTATAAACCATATATAAATATTATATTTTCCATTATTCAATTCCTATACATTAACAAACACAATTATTTTGTATCCCCATGCATAATTTGATTCTAGATCTATCTTTGATATCTAAGACAATATTTATTTTATGGGAATAAGAATACATTTTTTCCATTCTCATTATTATTGTTTATCTAAAATTTGAAATGAGAATGAAAGTATAGAACTCACACAATTAAGAATTACTCTCCCAAAATTTTAACCAATCTCATTCTTTTTTTCAAACACATCAATCTCATTCTCCTTTCTAATTTTATGGTCCCTTTAACTTTTTTTATTTTATTAATTTTCTTTTATCTCTACTTTTTCTAGGCCCCATCAATTAATACTTTTCATTTCAAATTTTGGTAAACAACGTAATGATAATTCTTTTCATTCTATTTTCGATTCCATTTTTTTTAACAAACATAATAAAAAAAAATCTTATTCTCATTTCATAATTTTTCATCAAAATTGTTTATCATTAGGCCTAATATTTATATTTTTAAACCCTATACCGAACCAATTAGAAGGTAATGAAAATAAATAAACGGAGGCAAGCAAATCAGAAAATAAATCAAACAAAAATGGAACATTTTCCACCAAAAGCATTCGCCTATCCTAACAAGATGGTAGAATAACATTTGCATCTTAAAAACAAAGGGCAATTTATTGGACCGGATACCAGAAGGACCCACGTAATTGATGTTCTCTTTCTCTCCTATCATTATTGTTCGGTAAGACTAGACAGACACAGCCAAATACTGTTTTCTGAAAATTCTATAATAAAATGCAACTTTATTAAATTAAAAAAAAAAAAAAAGGGGCATTCCGAGAATTGAACTCGGGACCTCTCGCACCCTAAGCGAGAATCATACCACTAGACCAAATGCCCTTTTTGAGAATTATTTGTTTTTTAAAATATTTATTGGCTTTATAATGACTGAATGAAAGGAAAATAATTCCCATAGATCGGATAACTACATTGAATATTATCATATGATAGATTGATTATGGATTGATTACACAGATTGGACAATCGTTTTATTGCACGTGTTTTTTTTTTTTTAAGCGTTCAAGTTATGAAGTTTCAAAATTTTCCTGAGAATTTTGTTTTAATGGGATGTAACTTATGAGAAAAAAAATTATGATGGATCGGTTTTTATTAGTTTAAAAAAAAATTAAATAGTAAATTGAAAATCATAGATAAAGAGGTGTCCTTTTCAATTTATTGAAGAATTCCTTTCTATACTATGTATATGTTTTTTTTTTTATTTAGAAGTGACCTTTAATTTTCATCATCAATTGTCTTGATCATAACTTATTGTTGCCCATGAAACTTCTCTAAATAATACTAGAGTTGTCCGTATGGGGTTGGGTAGGTTTCACAGTTGTTTTGAGTGAGGGAGTAAAAAATGCTATTCTCAAAAAGTTTTAAATCATTTATTATTTTAAAAAATATTAATTCATAAAATACAATAGAATTTTATGAAAAACCATCGATTAGTAATTATAAATTGGACCCATTATTAAAGAGAGATAAAAGCCCAATAGAATTTTATGAAACCGAATTGGACTTGACCTAAAATTGGTAATTAATTGGATGATATTTATGAATAACCAACAAGTTTTTCGGGTTATGCATAATTAATTAGTTAATTATTTAGAATTTTCCAAATTAATTATTCAAGACTCTCATACAAACAAAGCGGTCGCCCGCCCTTGTGGTAATAAAAGAACTTTTTTCGTTCTTCCTTGATGCACTCCCGCAAAGCGGATTTTGCCTCTGATCGGTTCATAGTGTAAAAGATTCGGTGGTTCAATTTCAAGAAACAACTTTACTAATTTCAATTTGTTTTTTAGTTTATAATATTTTCATATCGTTAATTAAATTCGTTTAATTCTAATTTCTTTAAAACCATTTTAATAAATTATTAATGCCTTCCTTTACATAGTTGTAAAATCACCACATCCTTCATGATTAGCTATCCCTATATATAGCATGAGTTGTAGTAGTCAAAATAACTAATGTATTAATAAAATTAACGAGGCTATGATACAATTTTAACTTTCATAGGTTCTATCTCAAACCAATTGACAATGAAAGAAGTAACTCATAGACTTACAAATTTTATTAGGTCTTTCATTTTTTGAGATTTAGGATGTTCACCGTCCTAATCTCTATTTGAATTATGATGGATTAAGTAAGCAAATAGCTTCCTTCTCTTTTTTTTTTGCCCTAAGATAAAAGATAACAAAAAAAAAAGTCATTAGGAAAGAGAAAAGTTTGTAAAAAGACTTAAAAGGACCTACATAGATAAGAAATTAATATTGCATAATTTGTGCGTCATGCAAATTCCATGATTTGAGGAAATCATCCCGGGAAATAAACAATAGAGAAAGCAAACTGATGATATACTACATAATAAGTAAAAACTAATAAACATACTATTTTTTCTCAAACTCGGTGCAGCTTCCACCATTTTTTTCGGCATGCCATGGCGTGTACATTATTATTGTTATTGTACCATTTTCTTCATTTCAATGAATAAACAACAAAATTATTCGTATATCGAAAACATTACTCGTACATTGTGTATTGCTTGTAATGTACATTTATTTCTTTTGCATAATAACGCTATACTTATACATTGTGTATTACTCATATTGTGAAACTATACAATTATGTCTTCTGCATAACAACACCATATTTGTATATTGTGTATTGCTTACACAATGAAAATGACATCTCTTTCTTTTGCATAACAGCACCATAATGTACATTATGTATTGCTTAAATAGTGAAAATATATGCCTCTAGCTTCCCAACTCATTTTCCCATCTCCTAGATCTGACAGCCACCATTTACTACTTTAAAAAATTCACAATTTTTTCCCCTTCACCATAGCAATCAGAGGGTTAACTCCTTTTTCATTTTTTTTCATCTACTTCTTCTCAGCCTCTTAAAAATCTTCCTCCCTTCTCAAATCTCACAAGAGTTTAAGAAAAACAATACCACATGAGAAAGCAAACAATCGATAGAGGTGATAAAATGAATAAACTTGTCAGAAAATGTTGGGGCATAAAAAAAAACAATGAACTAACCAAACAAGAAAAGAAGACAATGAAGAATGACAAAGATTCAAATTTTGAAAATGAGAGGGAGTAAATAATTTAAAAAATGAAAAATGATGGAAGGAAAACACAAAATTAAAAGAGGAAATAAAAGAAAGAAAGTATATAGATCAAATCATGAATTATGGATCATATAATTGGATTTTAAAACAACTAATACGAAATTAATTACATGTTAAAGTCAACTAATGAATTCAGAAATGAAAATTAAGGAAATCAGAAGCATAAATAAAATTATAATCAAATTTGGTAATTAATGTAAACAAGGATATAATCGGAATGTAATGTAGATAAATTTAAAAAAGGCTATATCTTCTATTATCTCAACTATGGTTTGTACACATGGAATACAAATGTAAGTGTATAGTGTGAGCACCTAACTTTATTTGTTTGAAAATTATTTTAGTACTTATAGTGTTCAATTTTTTTCTTTAAAAGTTAAAATGGGATCCTTTTGTAAATTTTTTAATTTCAATAATAAAAAAAAAATTGTTGTTTTTTATCTTACTACTAAATATGGAAGTAGAAGAATCTCTTTTTCAAATCTTAATATCTTAAAAGTGAGAATAAGTGGAGAATCTTTAGGTTCCATTTATACCCTCCATTTTATTTTTCATTCCAATACTAACCCTAATCTTTTAATCTCCCTTTAATTTAAACGTTTTCCTATTTTCTTTTTACTTGAAATCTTGACAGCCATGTTTACTCAAGAAAAAAAAGAAAAAGAAAAATGTTGACAGCCATGCAATTCCTTTTACATTGAATTCCAATTGGTGTAGACGAGGCATCACATTCTTTCAATCAAACCTCATAATCTCACTTTTTAAATCTAACCATACCAACAGCCTTTTTTTAAACATGATTGGAGGTGGCTTTTGAGATGTTCGATCATTGTTGTATAAAATCTCAACAGGGTACAATTTGCTTGAATTGTCAGCACATGGCAATTGGAAAAGAACTTTGATACTTTGTCCCCATCAAGAGTTGCTGAAGTGATAAGAACCTTTAAATTGGAGATACGTCTCTTAATTAATCGTTTCAAGTGTGGTTTAATTTAGGGATGATACTTTCATCTGTTATCTCTTATGTAATTTTCACTTCATATTCTGATTTTTTGTTTGCTTTTTTTTTCATTTTTTACTAGGGAAGGGGAGCGACAGAGGCTATAGTCGAGTTTTGCGTTTTTTTGTAACAACATAGGCTATTGTTGTACTACTTATATTTTTCTAGATGTTTTAGCATTCAAGTTTACAACTGAAGTAAGGATTTGTTTGGTACAACTTTCTCTTGAGTGAATTTTTTAAAATAAATATTATTTAAGTGTATTTTAATGTGTTTTTTTAAACATTACATCAAATTGGGTGAGGGGAGACTCGAACTTTCGATCTCACAGGAAGGGAGCAGGTGTCTAACCACTTGAGGTATATATGTTCATGTTGGCTTTTAATTTGTCGGTAATAAAATGTGGTTTGACCATGAAATGTTGTAATTATGATCTAGAAATGTGAGAGACAGAGTTATGAATAACATAATTAGATGATATGAATTTTTATCATTCACTATGAATTTTTATTTTGTTTATAAATTAAATTCAAATTGTGATGATCGTTAAATATTATTTACACGTGCAACGCACGTAGTATTAGACTAGTAGTCCTAAAGTGTAAGAGTTTAATAAAAATATTTGTGAATTAAAAAAATAATTTTTCAGAAATATTAAATTACATTTACATCAAAATCTTAAATATTTTTTAAACAAAAATAAAGACAACAAATAATCATTTTTAATACATTTTTTGTACACTAATATTGTTTTTATTTTTACATACAGTCAACAGTGTTTTAATAAAAATCTAAATTAACATTTTTAAATATAAAAATAAAATATCAATTTTGAGTAAAGAAATTAGTTTGGAAGTCCATAAAATAATACCAATGACTTTTATTGACCTTGACGTCACTCATTATTATTAATTTATGTTTTATTTCTGAAAAAAATATTAAAAAAATTACGAAGACATTTAAAAGTAAAATAATTTTAGTTTTATGAGAGAGAGAAGGGGAGAGGGGCAAACGATCTCCAAAAGATGAAGAATATTATTGACTACACTATACCCTATTCATAATTCACTGCCACTGTCCACCCATGGATGAAGATTATGTTTCCTCAATATATAGAAGTAACATTCACTACAAAAAAAAGGCAATTTGAGACCAGGAATTTGCGACCAACTGGTCGTTTCTATAGTATAATGCGACCAAAAAAGCGACCAACATGGTGGAAGCAAAAAAGCTGGTCGGTCCGGACTTTGTGCGACTGTATAGTCACAAATATACGACTAAGCATGGTTGGTCGCAAAAAAGTCAACATTTTAAAAAACGACCAGATGGTCGCTTAAAAAGTGACCATCTTGTCGTAATTTAAGTTGAAGATAAGTGACCAGTTGGTCACATAAAGCAGTGACCACGTGGTCATTTTATAAGCGACCAAATGATCACTTTTGTACTCAGACAAAATGTGACCAGATGGTCGTTTGTTTGGGAAAAAATACGACCATCTGGTCGTAATGTAAGTTGAAAAAAAGTGACCAGTTGGTCACATAAAACAGTGACCACGTGGTCTTTTATAAGCGACCAAGTGGTCACTTTTGTACTCAGACAAAATGCGACCAAATGGTCGTTTATCTTAGGGTAAATGCGACCATCTGGTCGTATTTAATAAATATTTTTTTATTTATTTAAATTACAATAATTAGTTAATTAATTATTATTTATTTATTTAATTAATATTAAAATTTAATAACAAAAAATTGGAATTAAAATAAAATATATATAAATCAAATATTCAAAAAATGTTTTATACAGAAGAAAGCATCCTAGAACTACTGCGGAGGGGCGGGGGGTGGCGGAGGAGTCGTCGATGATGAATGGCCGCCGTCTAGGGATTTGAAGTACGCGCCCAAAGATGCTGCGACCTGGGCCTCGACCCGTGCATGCATATTCGCCTCAATCGCAGCGACTCGAGAAACGAAGTCGTCTCGCATAACGTCCATGTCGGTGTGAAGCTACTGAACCTCCGCGCGCAGCTGCTGCTCAATCGGAGAAGGGCCGGAGCTAGTGCTCGCTCCGCTCCGCTGAGGCCGGGGCACATTCGCGTAAAGACGTCGCCCGTACGAGCCGAGCCCAGGAACTGATCCATCAGGCCGAACCCCTCCAGCAGCCTCCAAGAACGCCTCTCTACGGTCCTCCTAAGTCGGTTGCGAGTCTGGTGTGGGCAACCGCTGACTCAACAACTCCGTGAAATGTTCCTAAACATTTAAAATTCAGAAAATAAAATAGTTAATATATAAGTTAGGAAAAATTTTAAAGAAAAAATAATAATTGAAAAAATTATTAAATACCTGAACTGCTTTCGCCTTATCGAGGACGAACATCCCGTCCTTCTTCGTGTGAAGAACGCGGTGCAGCTCATCCGGCGGGACAGGGCGACCGTGCTTCGCTTCCTAAAAATATTAGAGAGATTGAAGAAGAAAAAATAATAAATTAATAACTAATTGAAAAAAGAAAACAAGAAAAAAGTACGTAAAAAAAAAAAAAAAAAACTTACCAATCTACGATGGTGCTCGTCGTGGGTCCGGGCCCCGGCTATGTGTTTGGTGGGATTCTTCGAGCGGTTGGCCTTTTTTCTCCTTGACACTGTCATGCCCTCGGGAGTGCTCAAGCTCGCGATAAGCCGCGCTTGGTCCTCTGGGCTCATCCACACGGGGCGATTTGCTACTTGCTTTCTGCGCGCTCGGTACATAAGGTCCTTGAATCGATCCCGGACGTGATTGTCTCATAGGGGGAACAATCTACCGTCCGTGATATCGGGATCGATAACAGGAAACTTGCCCTGAAAAAATTGAAATAAAAAATTGTTAAAGTAATAAAGTAATAAATTTATTTCTATAAATTTCAAAATTAATTAATTATAAATATAAATGATGTTTTTTACCTTCCAATTGTCGTACATCCAACGTTTCTCCGTCGTCGGAATCTTCTGCCAGCGAAGGTTGCTGGGTAGAGGCATGCTCTAGAGGACCTTGCGAAACCGTTTTGAAATGGTTGTATGCAGCTGTACTCTGCAAAAACATAAAATTATTGTGATATTTGAAACAATTAGTTAACAGAAAAAAAAATACTTTTAAAAATGTTTAAAGATTTAAAAATTAATTAATTAAAACAATAAAGAAAATTACTTACGTATCCCCTTCAATCCGAAAGGTAGAGTCTGCGGCCCGAGGAGGCTGCGTGCCTGAAGTGGAGGGTCCTGCTGGATCCGACCCTGATGCTCCCTCGAGAGTCGTGGCCTGGGAGTCCTGCGACAATCGTGGTGTCGTAGGCTAGGTCTCAGGGACTGCATTATCGAGCATGGCAGCAAGTCCCGGCTCGTAACCGAAGAGGATGATGCCCAACTCTTCTGTAGTCAGGTCGGCATCAGGGGCAGCGACAGTAGGCGGATGCGAAGTCGCCTCGTCAATCGCATCGTCGGGCTCGTCTGACTGGGTAGGACGTCGTCTGACCGTCATAATCCTACAACTAAACTAAACTAATTTAATACTAATTACGTAATTAAAATATTGAAATAAATTAAATTAATTAATTAATGAAATAATCTACATTAAATTGATTAAATAATGTAAATTAAACTAACATAAATTAATAAACTAATTAATTAATTTGAATTAAAGTAAATTAAAATTAGATTAAATGAACTAAAATGAAGTAATTAAAGTAAACTAAGTAGTGCAGAATTAAACTAAAATTAATTAAATTAAAGTAAATTAAGTAATGTAGAATTAAACTAAATTAGATTAATTGAACTAAAATTAATTAAATTAAACTAACATTAATTAATTAAAACTAAAATACACTAAACTAATTAATTAAATTAAAGTAATCTAAAATTAGCTTACGTGAACTAAGTAATTAATTAAAGTAAACTAAGTAATGAAAATTTCAACTATTAGATTAAATTAAACTAAAATTAATTAAATTAAACTAAATTAAAATTAGATTAATTGAACTAAAATTTATTAATTAATTAAAGTAAACGAAATTAGATTAATTAACCTTAAGTAAACTAAGTACTTAATTAAACTAAATTACATTAATTAAACTAAAATTAATGAAATTAACAACATTAAACTAAACTAATTAATTAATTAAAGTAAACTAAAATTAGATGAATTAAACTAAAGTAAACTAAGTAATTAATTACACTAAATTAGATTCATTAAACTACAATTAATGAAATTAACAAAATTAAACTAAACTAATTAATTAAAACTAAGTAAACTAAATTTAAACTTAACCTAAAACTAACTAAAAACTAAAACTAAAACTAACTTAAAACTTAAAATCTATACGAAAACTAACCTCGTAATAGAAACCGGGATTGGAGGTTTAGGGTTTTTAGGTTTAGAGTAGGAACGGGGAAAAAATAACGGGGAACGGAACGGGGGAAAGAGAGAAAAGAAAGAAAAGAGAGAAAGAAAAAAGGAAAGGAAAAAGAAGAAACGGGGGAGGAAACTGATATGATTTTAAATTAGATTTTGCGACCAAATGGTCGCAAATATGTAATCATGACCAGAAACGAAAGATCGCGCGTGCAGGGGAAATTACGACCACCTGGTCGCATTTTTATACATATCGCATTTATTGAAAAAGCGACCATCTGGTCGTCACTTTGCCATTATCCAGAACAGCTGTCATATCACGTGTCCCATCAAATATTGTGACCATATGGTCATAATAATGAAATTCACCGCCAAAAGTTGCGACCGACAGGTCGTAATATTTAAATTCACCGCCATAAATTTCATGAAAATTTAAATTTACCTCTCATATTTGAGACCAGATAGTCGTAATTTAACTTATATTTTTTGAAAAATATAATTCTACTTTTCCATAAATGCGACCAACTGGTTGCCTTTCCCTTCTAAATTACTACCATGTGGTCACCTTTTGTGTTAAATTGCGACCACATGGTCGCAAATATTAATATATATATATATATATATATATATATATATATATATATATATATATATATATATATTTATCATTCATTAAAGAAATAGTTTTAATAAACACATACACAGTGAATAATAAAGTTACGAAATGTCTCATTCATCATCCTCAGTTTCTTCGGTCGTCACTTCTTCTTCTTCTTCTTCTTCTATTTCTTCATCGGATTCATCGTCTCAAAGACGTTCGTCACATAAAGTCTTCTTCTTCTTCTTCTTCTATTTCTTCATCGGATTCATCGTCTCGAATAAATTTAGCATCAATGTCACGTGCGTGAGAAGTGGAAGCATTTGTATCATCATCATGCCATGTTATCGTTCCATCGTTCAAAGAACAAACAGTACTTGCATTCTGACCATCGTCAATTGCACGACATTTTATCTCATCTTCTTGAAAAGCAACAGCTCCCTCTGCACCGTCGTCTTTCTCGGACAAATTTTCTTCTACCTGGCGTGGTTTAACTTTACAAACAACTAACTAATCTGTTAGATCTCGTCTATTAATCGGATAGTTCAGGTAATAAACTTGAATCTTCTGTGAAGCCAGGACAAACTTATCAGCGGTGGGCATATGCTTAGACTTGTTTACCTCAACGATTTGTAAATGATCAAGCTTACGGACTCCGCCTCGTCTGGTTGTCTCAAAGCAAGTGCAGTTGAACAGAACAATGCGTTTTAGCATCGAACTTGCGTATTGAATCTCAAGAATCTCATCGATTACTTCGAAGTAATCGTCTTCGTTTGTGCCGAACACATAACCTTTTATGCAAACACCACTGTTGTTTGTTGCCCAGTTAACTGAATGCGCCTTCGTTTGAAATCTGTAACCGTTATCGACGTATCCAGTATACGACCTTGCAATCCGTCCAGGTCCCTTTGCCAAAGAAATAATGCGAGGATCATCTACCGGTAATGTAGAGGAGTCAACCTGTCATTGTTCACATACAGTAATGTTAGGAAGATATTAATTTTTTCAACAAATTGCCACACTTTTTTTGACAATTTAAAATAACTCACGTATGCACTGAACCAAGAACGAAACTCTTAGTCGATTATTGACCCCTCCTCAGCGGCTGCAAGATCAACTCGTGTCATTCGAACGTATAAGTTTAGAAATCATCTGTATGTTACAAAAATAGTTAGCAAATAGTTTGTAATTGTTTATGTGATGAAATAATGTTAACTTACGAACTTACTATATGTAAGGCTCGATCTCTGCGCAGTTGCATAACATGTATGTCTACATTACGTGATACTCAGAATCGGTCAACAGCCTACGAACTGATCTTCCAACTGTCATGCCAGGTTCCGTAAAAATCGGCAAGTCGTTTATGTCAACACCTTCAAGTAAATTTTTGACTATGTTTTGGTCAAAGTCGTAAAAATCTGCAATGTGTTGGTCAAAGTAGTATGAACAAAATGTGGTAGTCTCTTGTGTCAGGTACGCACTACAGATAGATTCTTCTACTCTTGCTTTATTTTCGACCGTCTTTTTCAACCGACGTAAGTACCTGTGGGTAGGTAGAATGTGTAGAAAATATTTACATTCGATATCACTGTACTTTATACGTGTACATTACAAATTAACTGTGCTTACCTTTCAAATGGGTACATCCAGCGGTAATGGACTGGACCCCCTAAGAATGTCTCGTATGGAAGATGCACTGGAAGATGCTCCATGGAGTCAAAAAAGCCAAGTGGGAACATTCGCTCCAACTTACGGATAATAACAGCGATCTATGAATTCATTGAAGCGACAATAGCTTCAGTTAGCTCCGTACATGTCAAGTCCCTGAAAAAAACACTCAACTGTGCAAGTGGCTCCCAATGTCTATTCTCTAGGAACGGTATGAACGCGACCGACATCAATCGTTGCATGAATACATGACAGTCGTGGCTTTTCATCCCGAACATGATATGCTTTTGACTGTCTATACACCGACTCAAATTCGAAACGTATCCGTCCGGGAATTTGATGGATTTGATCCACTCAAATAATGTTTTCTTTTCATCCGTCGTCAACATGTACTTTGCTTTTGCGTAATTATCATTGTTGTCAGGCTCTAACTCAGGACGGTGACATATCTCCCGTATATCATAACGTGCCTTCAGATTGTCCTTCATTTTTCCCGGAACGTTCAAAATCGTATTGAAAATGTTGTCGAAGAAATTCTTCTCGATATGCATTACATCCAGATTGTGTCTAATCAGTAGATCTTCCCAATACGGTAGATCCCAAAAATACTCTGTTTCTTCCAACCCGTGTTTTTCCCATCCGCATTGTTTGCACTCTCTGTACCGTCCACTGTAATCTTCTGCATCCCTATAACATCTATACCGTGAAGAATCTCCCTTCCACTATACATTGTTGGGGGGGGGGTATCGTTTCTTACTCGTCGACCCTTCTTCCAGTCAATGCCGTTTGAACGGAAAGTATGATTCAACAGTAAAAATCGACGGTGACAATCAAACCAACAAGTTTTCTGACCGTTTCTGAGATAAAATGAATATGTGTCTAGCATGCAATGTGGACATGCGTATTTCCCCGCCGTACTTCATCCTTCAAGAGAAGGAGATTGAGGTTCACACAATTAACTACACTGACTAAGGAAAGTAATAACAAAAGCTAAACACATACTCAAAAATGTATATGAAAGTAATTAAAGACCAACATACCTGACAACATTGAATACGCAGGGAAGTCACTGATTGTCCAGATTAACGCGGCGCGCATCAAGAAATTTTGTTTCTTTGAAATGTCGTATGTCATAACACCGTCAATCCACAACTTTTTCAACTTTGCAATAAGTGGTCGCAAATACACATACAGTTTCTGTTTTGGACTTTTCGGCCCAGGTACGATCACTGTTAGAAAAATCACCGGGTCTCGCATGCACATCGAGGGAGGCAAGTTATACAGGGTTACTATGACTGGCCAAACTGAATATTGTGCCCCGGATGCCCCGAACGAGTTAAAGCCATCCATGCATAAGCCCAATTTGACGTTTCTCGGATCTTGTGCAAAATCAGGATGATAATTATTTAAATGCTTCCATGCTGCAGCATCTGAGGGATGTCTCATAACATCTTCATCCTGTGAATGCTCGTGATGCCATCTCATGTGCGAGGCTGTCACATCTGATGCATACAACAGTTGCAGACGTGGGATCAGCGGTAAATAGAACATGCTGGCGTACGGAATGAGGTTGTGTTTCCCTTGTTTATATCTTGGAAGAAAACAGAATTTGCAGTGATGCAGGTCCTCATCCACATCCCAGTAAATCATGCATCCGTTCCGACACGAATCTATTTTCTCCACGGGTAAGCCAAGTCCCTCCACTAGCTTTTTCGTGTCGTACAAACTGTTGGGCATAATATTTTCTTCTGGAGCGCATCGACGAAACCACGATGCAATCGAATCAAATCCTCTAGCAGGTATGTTGTACTGCGCCTTTATATTTAACAGTTCTGTAGCAGCAGCAAGTTGACTTACCTGACACCCATTGTACAATGGTCGGCTGACTGTCTTTAGCATCTCGTGCATCTTACGTGCTTCCAGATTCATTTCCTCTTCAACAACCCGTTCATCTTCGTCTACGTTTAAACTTTCACAGAAATTTTCATTGCCCCCATACCCCGCACCATCAAGTATCATTTGCTGCATCTGACTATACTGTTGTTCATCATCCCGTTCTTCGGCAACAACCTCTACATTTGAGCTGCTACCTTCGTATTGTCTCAATTCATGTAATGCAGCGTCAAACATTTCCTTTGTTTCCCCCTGAAACACCCAATGGTAATAATTCTGCACAAATCCCCGACTATAAAGATGAATCTTCAAATCTGTAACCAGTATCATTCTCCTATTGTCGCATATCCTGCACGGGCAACGTAGCTTTCCACCATACTTTTCATAATAGACAGTTGTCATGCAAAACTCAACAAACTGTTTAACCCCGGCCACGAACTCATCATTCAAATCCCGTCTATCAAACGAACATACATCCACTCTCTCATTTTCTTTTTTTTCTTAATGCTAACAAACAATGGGAGGAGGGGATTTTATAATGGACTCCTCTGGTCATTTGCGACCAGATGGTCGTATTTTTGCTACCAACTGGTCGCATTTTCCCGCCACAATTTCCCGCCATTCTCCTTACTGCCCCAGGTCACATCAAGTCACAGAATTTACGACCACATGGTCACTTATTTTGGTGACCACTTGGTAGCTTTTCTCCCACCAAATTGTTTATCTACCATTGGTCACTTAACAATGTGACCACATGGTAGCTTCTTTCCCGCCAAATGTTTAAGCTACCACTGGTCACTAAAGGTCACCAAAATTGCGACCATATGGTCACTTTTAATTGTAACCACTTGGTAGCCTTTCTCCCGCCAAATTTACGCGCCTTTTTTTTTACTAAATGATACCTCGTGTCACAAAATTGCGACCATATGGTCGTAATTTTGCAGTGACCATATGGTCATTTTCTTCCCGCCAAAAATTCGCACCATTTTTTATGACTAATTCTTTGCTTGGTCGCAATTTGGTCGCAAAAGAGTAATCAGATGGTCGTTTTTAGTCAAACTTCATATTTACTACCAGAGTGGTCACCAAAAAAACTACCCAATGCTTTGGTCGCAAATTTCTGGTCGCAATTTAACAATTTTTTTTAGTGATTGTTCACAATTTACCTTTATTTTCTTTAAGAATGTTTATTTATTCATGTATTTGATATATAAATAAATTAGGGTAATGGAATTGGGTGGGAAATCCTTAAGAATCCTTCCTTCACATTAGAATTTTTTATGTCGTTTTTTTTTACTTGTTGAATTTTTAAGTTGAATCCCTCTTATTTTCCAACATTATAATAGTCTATTTTTTTGTAATTTTTTTTTATAAAATAAAAGAATTTGCAAAGTAGATTAAGATAATTATGAAGAAACATTTTTGGGGGAATTACAAACATAAACGAAAAACAATACATTATATAACTTTTAGGGTACGTTTGGCTCGCCGGTTAGGGTTGTTAAGCAGGGTGGAGAGTTACGAAGCAGGGGTTGTTAACACAGTTTTGAATTATGAAAAATTTGTTAAACCTAAGTTGGTATAAAATGTGTTGAAATTGTGAAAATGAATGAATTTGTTAAACAAAGGGTTAATAAACTCCTCAACTAGATTTCAAAACTGAGACAACAAATACCGATTAGGTTTGTGTAACCCCAAAACCGACGAAACAAGCTCACACTTAAAGAAATATAAAAAAAAAAAAAAAATAGAAACATGAAAATCTATTAAAAGTAAATGACAAAAAAGTATGAAATTCAACTTAATTAACAAAATATGGTCGATCAATTAGTCGTAATGTTTAAATATTAAAAAAAAATAAAATCAATCTGAACAAGTTAAAACACATAATCGAGAAAATTAAAATTCAAACCGTTTTAACTAACATAACAGCGTAAACTAAGCAAGACACATGAGGAAAATCATCCATCATTCATCAACAGTTTTGCTACCAAACAATGTGAAAGTTTTTCTATTTTGAATGCGTAACAAGTTAGCTAGCAGAGGCTAAGACATGGAGGTTTTTTTTGGTTGAGATGAGCTTTGAAACACAAGCATAATAGGGATTAGAAGCAGCCCTTTTTCACCAGACAAGACTTTGAATGAAAATCAAGTGCCTATTAAACCATCAATTGATCAAGACACACAAACTTTATTAAGTGTCCGTTTGGGATAACTTTTGGAAATGTTTAAAAGTGTTTTGCATAAAGAAAGTGTTTTTGATAACCATTAAAAAACAATTTTAAAAACTATCCCAAACGTGCCCTAACAGTGATAAATCCATCATTTTAAGTTGTCTCATTCAAGGTGGATTAGGCATACAGACAGAGACTCATTGCTATGGTAAAAGATCTGCCTACACCCGTTGTTACTTTTTCCTACACAGAGAATGATGTAAAACAACAGTCCCTCCTCAATCACAAATCCTTCTATATCTTATTTCTCTTTTTTGTTCTAAATTTTACATATGTCAAAGATAATGTACCTACTTATCTCAATTCTCAATAAATGTATGATATTATACATTTGAGTATAAGCCCGGGCTTCAAACTAATAGAGATATAACAACGTTTCTCTTAAACTCGCGATCTTTCACCATCTATAACTGAATTCTTTCATTAACTAATAGTTTTGAGCAAGGACTTGGATTTATAGAAACTACTTGATTATAACAGATAAATGCACCGATAAATTAGAGGTTATTAACATTACTGCATACTTTCCCTTTTACATCGCATGCACCGATGGACCGTGGCTAATCATTCAGCACAAGCTTAAAAGGTCTTTATCAGTTAGAAAAAGAAGTAGCAATCATAATAATGTCATTTGGGCAAATCAACAAACATGTTTGCTGCATTATGAAAGATAAATCTCATTGAGACATTGACATAATATTTTACAGCTGTGTTCATAAGAAAGCTCGAATGCACGCTTTCAATTCAAAGGAAACTAGCACACATAGCATTAAAAGTCAGCGAAGAACGACATTCACAATTAAAACAGGCATTGGATTCCAGACAAACTTAGATTGAAATCTCAAGTCTTTCAAACAAGCTATGATTGTTTTTGCAAATTGAATGATATATGAGTTTTCATGCCACAAAATTCTCTATTCACCAATTTCAACAAACAATGGATAAGCAAATGAACAGATAGTTAGTTATTTCATACCTCCTTTTGGGGTTCCTCATATCTTCTCAATGTGTTTATTCACATGGCTTCATGATTCAAACAGCAGATTCAAGACAAGCACACCTGGGAAGAAGATGCATTTTAACTGATTCAGTGAGTCAATTTTATTATTATTATTATTTTTTTTTTTTGCGCTCTAAAATTCTCATCAAGGCCCTGCATTTTTCTTACAATTTGAATTTTGTTACTTTCTAATGGGAGAAGATCAAAAGGAAAGAAAAGGTGAGAGAAAACCGTCACAAGAAACCATCAGGGCCAAACCCAATTGGAAATCGACAGCCATTGTCAATCCATGGCAGAATTTTCTGGAGAACTGTTGGCGTGCTTATGGGTTTGACAGTTGGAGCAAGTACTTCAATTTAAATTTTTGGTAATCGATTGGTGGGAAATGAGAATAGTCTTTCCTTCACATTGGATTTTTTCATGTAATATTTTTATTTATTTGTTTAATTTTTAGAAAATATCAAAATTTTACATATTTACTTAGAGGTATTATTAAATTAACATTAAGGGGCGTTTGGATTGAGAGGATTTGGATGCTGAAAAATCAAGGACATCTGAGAATCAAGGTACAATTTATTTATGAGAATCTTATGAGATTTTTAAAACTATAGGGACCAAACTACACAAACCCAAAACTACAGGGACTAAAAAGGTATTTTACTGTAACGACCCGACCCTAAAACTTAGGCTAGGTTGCGAATACTTTTAGCAGAAGAGATACCTAACAGAATAGTTAGTCAATCAAGTTTTTTTATTTTTTTATTTATTTTTTATTTTATTTTATAAATTTATTATTATTAAGATGCAACGCCATACAACTCTCAAGTAACACCTAATGAACAATTTTGGCCAAAACCGTAAATACGCCACCAGGCGTGCCGCATCCCATCACACACCCTAAATAAAGTGAAAGCAATCACTGGGCACATCATCCTAGTTTTCGAAAACTAAGCAAAACAAAAGATGCATTTAAGTTGTAAGTTTCAAATCTCTTTACAAAAATGGAAAGAAACACAAACTTTATTAAACATAAACAACCTTGTGTAGGTACAAACTTTCACAAGTTAAAGATCTAAACCACGGGGCATCCTGTTCGCACAAAATACTGAGCTTAAAACTTATTACAAGACACCTCCGCTAACTACAAAGCTCCAAAAGTATGTTCCAACTTGAAGTCCCAGTCTCGAGCTCATCAACGTGTACCCGCTCCTTGTCCTTGACCACGCCCACAGATCGTACCTGCAAAGAGATTTGTAGCAGCTTGAGTATAGTAACTCAGTGAAAAACAATTTGAAAAAAAATTAGGACTGAGGAGAAGTTCGAACTCGTTCTTTCATACTCAAGTCTTTCCCCAAACTTACCCTTTTGCCATCACATACTTATACCTTTATGCCATTATCGTTATTACTTCGCATACTTATACTTCTCTCAATAACTTACTTTTATGCAATAATATACTTTTAACCACATCTTACGTAATAAGTTTCAACTCATGCATTAGATAAATTACATATTTACCCAACTTACCGGGAATCACACAGTTAACCACAGTAGTTAATTACATTCACTACACCGCCTCTCTTTTCTATAGCCACCTTTTCCCTAGCACAGTAATCTCATGTAACGTAGATCACACAACACTGTTACATAGACTACCCCTGTGGCAATTCATACACACACAACCCACTTAACGTCTGAGCAAATGGGTTCGAGCGTACGTAACCATACTAACTATATGATTCAATCATAAATTAAAAAAATTGAACATTCATACTTAAACATACAACACGAACATCGTTAAACATTAAAGTTAGTTCCACCACTTAAAGACTAAGCATCTATATCAAGAATTGAGCTAATAATCGAAATACAAGAAATAACTTGCATCATTGTGTGCCTAATTTGTTATATTATCACGAGCATCCACAAATAACATGTCCAACTTCAAAAACCTTTAGACAACATCTAAATAATTTAACGCACCCTTTTAACATTCAATTGTCATTTGTCACACATCAAACATGTATCAAAGTCTATTCAATACATGCCTAAACATACGACATGCATAAACCATAACATCAAGCAATACTTCTCCCTAACCCTCATACTATATCTTGTTCCTAACCTTTAAACCACAATTCTTTATTAAACCATCTCGTAAGTTCACTTTGACTCTATTCTAAACTCCCACTTAGGATAGGCCTTAAGCGGTAATGTGATAGTTTTATTGACGACCATTGCCAACTATAAACCATAGCTTATTGCTATCTAACCCTTTTTAATGATATGCTTGGGTTAATCATTTCTTAAGTCTTATTATAACATTACCCTTTGTAACGACCCTATAGTGTCAATTACCCATTATTAGCCACGCCCTCACTACTAGTTACATACTAGACCATAAGACTACAAGTAGACTTAAAGTATTAATTACCTTGAACTCTTAACACTAATATTATCTTGCTTTAGAACCAACGCTTTAACAATTATATGTTATCGCACTACAAGAAAATAGCAGTTTAGCGACGGAGAATTATCGACGAAATAGACCTCGTTCCGTCGCTAAGTACTAATTAGTGACGATAAGACCTAACGTTATTTTTGACATCGTTATCAGATATTAACGATGAATTGCGTCGTTGATGAGCGATGAAACAATTTTCTATCGCCAGAACATGTTGACTAGAATATGAATGACACATTCTGTCACCTGGTAAGTAAAACTATAGATTTGACTCTAACGACGCAATGCGTCGTTGATATAGTGACAAAGATCGTCATTGGTGTAGCCTATAAAGTCAGAGTAAAACTTTGACTTTAACGACACATTGCGTCGCGTACATAACTTGTTTTTAGAAAAAGTCTAGCGATGTAATGCGTCGCCCATGTATATTATAATTTTTTTTAATTTAATTATTATTTAGAATTGCAAAATAATTAAATTGTTATTTAGAATTATAAAATAATAAATAATGAATAAAAACGTAATAAAAAAAGTTATATTAATAATAAAAAAAATATACACAAAAATATAAAATGTTCGGAAAAAGAAATATCAGAAAACAACTACAAATCAATAGAAGGATATGGCGGAGGAATAATCGATGATGAAGAAGCCTCGCCTCGCATCTGAGCATTCATCATATCCTTCATCAAAAGCTCGAATTCGCATCGAGCTTGTGACTCCTGCTCGAGACGAGTCTCTAGCAGCTTGACCTTGTCCTGGAACTACTCGTTGCTCTGTCTCAGCTCTGCTATCTCTCTACTCGTCCGAGATGATTATAACGAGCGAGGCTGCTTAGCATAAACGATGGGGCCATGGTTTCCTAGTCCAGAAACATTGTAGTCTGAACGTCGGCCTCCAACTGCCTCGAGATAGGCAAACTCAATGTACTCCTGAATAGGTAGAGTGTCAGAAGTCGGTAACCGCTCAATGAGGATCTCAGTGTAATGAGTCTGAATAAAGAGAATAAATAGTTTCGTTAGTTAAAATTTATAATTAAAAAAATTGAAACAGTAATAAATTATCTAATTCACACAGTTACCACTCTTTCTTTTGTCTTATTATCGATAAAAGACTCTTTATCACCATTCTTCGTGTGCAGAACTAGAAACAGTGAGCCGCATGGACCGGACGTTTCAGTTTTTGTTTTGAGAAACTTTAAAATTAGAAAATTTAAACCTAAAATATAGTGATTAATTGAAAAAGTAAATAACTGACAAGCCTCTTATGGTGGTCATAGGCTGAGATCGACCGTCTAGTGTGCATCGAAGGGTTTGCGTTCCAGTTAACACTGTTGATGGTGAAAATATGTAGTGCGTCCTCCGTCTGGCTACGCCGCATGATCTCCTCGGCATAAATATCCACCGACCTTTTATCACCAGAAGAAGAGCGAACATTGTAGCCCATGTCTCTATGACGTATGTCGGCCTACTGATTCCAGGGAGGGTATATGACCTTGTCGGTGAGTTTAGCGAGTATATGAAAAAATTGTTGAAAAATAATTATGTTTAATTTATATATTTTTTAAATAAATGAATAAATTAAAAATGAAATAATAAGTAATGAATTGTACTTACCTTCCAAGATGCGAACAATCGCAGCCTGGTCAGAGACGTGACGCTCTGCCATCGTGGGTGTCTCGAGACTGGACTCATCTTCAGGACCTCTGTAATTGTCGCTAATACGCTTTGCGAGGGTTGTAACCTATTAAAGTATGAATGTTATATAACAATTCGATCAGTTTATAGAAAAAAAAACTTACTTATTGTTCTCCACGGTCAAGTGAACACACCCATTGATGGAAAACTGCTCAGGCGCCTCATCATGGTAGCCCTCCTACTCAATCGACATGTCTGGGTCATCCCAAACCGGACATTCTCAGGGGATGACTACCCGAGCTATTGGTCCCCTAGGTGTCAGAAGGTAACGGTGCATGTCTACGAGCACTACAAGAAAAATGCGAATTAGCGACAGAAACTTAGCGACGAAGTGAGGCAATAGTTCATCGTTAAAAGGAATTAACGACGCAATGGCCTGACGTTATTTTTACCATCGTTAGACGAAACTAACGACTAAATGCCTCGTTCCATAATGAGGGAAAAGTATTCCATCGCTGTGTTTCGTTGACTAGAATTGAGCGATGGTTTCCGTCGTTATAATAGTCAAAGACACATGTTGACCTTAATGACGCATTTAGTCGTTCTGTAAGTCAAAGTCATATTTCACTATAACGATAGAATACGTCGTTAATAGTCAAAGACACATGTTGACTGTAACGACGCATTTAGTCGTTCTGTAAGTCAAAGTCATGTTTCACTATAACGATAGAATACGTCGTTATATAAGTCAATGTTATATTTGACTATAACGACGGAATGCGTCTGTCCATTTTTTTTTTATTTTTTTTAAATTTAATTAGGGGTTTAGGGTTTTAATTACAAATTATTGTGATTTGAAAATTAAATTTAATTACAAAAAAAAGTTAAATTAAATTTAAGAAAAAATAATATTAGATAAATAATATTAAAAATCCCAAAATAATACAAAATAATGTTTTTTTCCTAAAGCCTAATCGACATGAGGATCAGATGGAGGATCGGGAGGAGGGAAACCAAAACCGGAAGTCGAAGAACCCTCGCTGCGCTTCTGCACCATGAAGATGTCCATCGTTGCCTTCATCGACCTCTCGAACTCGAGCCGTAATCCCTGTCACCTCCGCCATGAGCCGTTCGTTGCTCTCTCAAAGCTCTGCAGTCTCAGGCCTCAAAGTATTGTTGCTCGCGTGAAGCTCGGCAGCCTTGCTCGAACGAGCTGCCTGGGAAGACCAAGGCTGATCGGCGTAAATTACAGGGTTGAGGTTGTCGATTCCAGGAATAGTACCATCTGGATGTCTCCCTCCTGCTGCCTCGAGAAAAACCGACTCGATATCCTCCTGTGTCGGCAGGGTGTTGGAGCTCGTTAAGCGATCAGCGAGAATCGTTTTGTAACGAGTTTGGAAAAAAAAAACAAATCATTTCATTAACTAATATACTAATAATCAATAAATTTGAAAAAGAATAAATAATAATTAACACTTACCGCTTTCTCTCTTGCCCTATCGTCTACAAAAGTCTGAGTATCTCCACCTTTGGTGTGGAGACGGATAAATAGCTCAGCAGCATAAACCAGACGACCCAATTTTTGCTCCTGCGAATGTTAAAAATAATTAACGAATAATGAATAACTTACGAAAATAAAGTAAAAGTTAATTAGTACAGAAAATTACTTACGAGTCGTTTCTTGTGCTCGTATGTGGAGCGTGACCCTCCAATGTGCTTCGACGGGTTGGCATTCCGGTTAGCGCTATTGATCGTCGAAATGCGCTGGACATCTGGCTTCTGAGTACGCGCCAAGATATCCGCCAAGTCCTCCACAGAAATGTGGGCCGGCAGTTTATCGGCAGGGGCGTGGCGAATATTGTAGCCAGTGTCCCTGTATCGAATGCCGCCCTGATGATGCCAGAGAGCGTATATGACCTCGTCGGTCAGCTCCTCTGGAATATCAAAATATTGCTAAAAAAATTAACTGTCAGTTTTCGAAATATTATATATATATAATTAAATATAATATTTTGAATATGTTTACCTTCCATGCCTCAAACATCCGCAGCTTGTGCGCAGCAGAGACGCTCTACCAACGAGGGTGTCCCTGTACAGGAAGCATCTTCAATACCTCCGTAAATCTCCTCGAAACCTCCCGTGATGGATGTAACCTATTGAAATGAAAAGGAAAACATTGAAAAGTTAGAATTTGTAAATAATAAATAATTAATGAAATAAGAATACAAACTAAACAAAACTTACTGGCCGCCCTCGAACGACAGGTGAACCCTCCTAGAAATAGACATCTGCATGGGCTCCTACGCCGGGTCGCTATCCTCATGCTGAATGATCGTGTCAGGGGTATCCCCGAGACGGACATCATCCTCCTCACTGGGGTGCAAACTCACTGAACTACTGGCACCATGTGTGTCAGAAGGTGCTGGAGGGCGTCTACGGGGAGACATGACCTACAATACAATAATTAAGAAATTAAAATTCTAACCTATAAACCCTATATTAATTTCAAACTAAATTAACTAATTAAAATATAATTAAAAGAAAACATACTAATTTAAAACTAAAATAACTAATTAACATATAATTAAATGAAAACATACATACTAATTTCAAACTAAAATAACTAATTAACATATAATTAAATGAAAACATACATACTAATTTCAAACTAAATTAACTAATAAACATATTTTTAAATGAAAACGTAAATACTAATTTCAAACTAAATTATCATATAATTAAATGAAAACATACATACTAATTTAAAACTAAAGTAACTAATTAACATATAAGTAATTAAAACATAACTAATTAGGGAAAACTAAATACATATTACATACATTATCTAAACAACACAAAATTAAATTAAAGTTAACTAATTTTAAACTAAATTAACTAATAACATGCTAATTACAAATTTAAACTAATTACATAAAAACAAATATTAAATTTGAAGAAACTTACTCGGATTCGTTCCTAGGATTGTGGTTTTTAAGAAAGGGAAAGGATTTTTAGAGAAATGGGAAGGAATTGGCTGAGGGAATCGAAGAAAGAAGAATTATGTTTGAGAGAAAAGGAAGAAAAACGGAATGGCATGGTGAAAATGGAAGAAACGATTTTGTTTTATAAGGGATTTAACGACGTCTTCCGTCGTTAATCACTTAAAAACTCGTCGTGCGTGTTTTTGTAACGACAGAATCCCTCGTTCTAGCTTTACAGTTCGTCGTCTACATTCTTATGGCGATGAACAACACGACGCAATTCATTGCTGATATTTATATACACGACGTATTTCGTCGCTTAAGCCACTTTTCAAATAACGTAAAAGTGACTATTCATATTAATAGGCGACGAATTGCATCGCCCATTCGCGCCACAATTTTTGCGAAATTTTTTATCTTCGCGCCTTATTAATTACACTTAACGACGAAATCGGTCGGCCAGGAATTTGAACAGTTTCCAATAAAGTATCCGTTTGACTTGGGAACGATGCATTACGTCGTTAATACCAACACCATTCTACACTTAGTGAAAAATTATCGAATCTTTGAGGTGTTACGACGTATGGCATCATTATATTCAATGTATATATGAATTCAACGATGCATTCCGTCGTTAATACCATTCTATACTTAGGGAAAAATTATCTCATCATTGTGTTCTGTGAGGTTGTACGACGCATGACATCGTTATATTCAATGTATATCTGAATGCAATGATGCATTCCGTCATTAATCCCATTCTATATTCAATGTATATATGAATGCAACGATGCCTTCCATCGTTAATATTTGTATTTTTTTTAATTATTTCCCTTGTTACACATAAATACTTCAATCATCGTAATCAGAATCATTCATCTTTTTTGAATCAATGCTGTTTTCTTCAGTGTCTTCTTCATTTGTTTCATCTGGAGAAGAATCTTTGTCATTTTCAGGTGGAACATAGACATTCCCTTCATCAAAAAGTGTCTCTGATGCATCATTCAACGGACGCGCAGTGTCAAAATTAATACCTTCATCGATTTCACGATTTTGCACTTCATCATCTTGGAATGGAACATAGTTCTCATTATTTTTATCAGGGAGGCTGTCATCTATTATCATCGATCTTACTTTACAAACAACTAACCAATCAGATAAATCTCGATGGTGAGCGGGATAGTTTAAGTAGTAAACCTGATTTGCTTGTTCTGCCAAAACAAAATGATCTTGGGTGTGCATGTGTTTTCTCCGGTTCACCTCAACAATTCTAAGATTGATATTATTGCAAATTCCACCTCATCGCGTTGTTTCAAACCATGTGCAGTTAAAAACGATTGTACGTTTAAGACTCGGACCTGCAAATTGAAGCTCAATAATCTCATCAATGATTCTATAGAAATCTTCTGCATTGTTCCCGAATACTTGACCCTTTATACATACGCCACTATTGTTTATTGCCCGGTTCGACACTGAATGAGCTTTTGTTTGAAATCTGTAACCTTGCACCAGATAACTGGTGTAAGATCTTGCAATTCTGGATGGACATTTTGCTATCCATATTATACGTTGATCAGTGATCGAAATTGTGGGATTGTCAACGTAATTGTAAAACTAGGAACGAAAATGTTTATCGATGATGTTCCCTTCATCTGATTCAGTAATACCGGGATGTGATGGTCGTACACATGAATTCACAAATAATCTACATAAAATTTATTAATTAATGAAAATTTAAACAAAATTATTCATGTTAAATAAAACAAAACTCCATGAATGAGAAAAACTTACTCAATATATGGCTCTACTTTCGCACAGTTGCATAATAAATAATTCTGGATGACATGGTACTTCTCATCACTTAAGTTTCTCCGCATAGATTTGCCTAAACCTTTGCCTGGTATGATAAACATATCCAGGTCGTTCAAGTCTACACCTTCTAGAAGATTGTCAACCACGTTACGGTTCACTGGGCGAAAGTGGTCGAAGATATGTTGGTCGAAGTAATATGAACAGAACGTAGTTGTCTCGTGTACCAGGTACGCATTACAAATCGATCCTTCCACTCGTGCTTGATTTCCAACAGTTTTCTTCAATATATGCAAATATCTAGAATTCGTGCAATAAAATAAATCTAAAAATTAGCATCATATGTATTTAAATTTACTAAAAAGGTCAATTAACATAATAATATTTTACCTTTCAAACGGGTACATCCATCTGTATTGATCAGGGCCCCCAAGTAGTGCCTCATACCGTAGATGAACAGGAAGATGCTCCATCGAATAGAAAAATTCGGGTGGAAACATTCGCTTCAGTTTGCATATTATAACGGGAATCTCTCAGTTGAATGATTCGATTGTCTCTTGTGTTAAATTTGCGCATGTCAAATCTCTGAAGAACACACTTAACTGCGCCAACGGTTCCCAATGTTTCTGTTTGAGGAACGGTCTGAAAGCAACCGGCATCAATTGTTGCATAAAAACGTGACAATCGTGACTTTTCATTCCAAAAACAGTATGACTCTGCATGTCAATACATCTCGAGAGATTAGAAACGTAACCATCGGGGAACTTAATCGATTGCATCCATTCAAACAGTAATTTCTTCTCTTCTGTATTTAACATGTATTTGGCCTTGGCGTAGTGCCCATCTTCATCCGACTCTAACTCGACATATTTCTTGGATGTCATACCGTGCCTTCAGGTTGTCTTTCGTCTTATTTGGCACATTTAAAACTGTATTGAAGACATTGTCGAACACGTTCTTTTCGATGTGCATTACGTCCAAGTTGTGGCTGATTAGTAAATCTCCCCAATACGGTAAATCCCAAAATATACTTCGTTTCTTCCATCCACTCTTTTTACCAGCGGCCTTGTTCGCAACCTCAGCACCTATTTCAGTTTTTTTTCATGCCAATAGAATCTAACCTGTGTAATATTTCGATTCCGCTATAAACTCGGGGGGGCCTTGGTTGCCTGCATTACGACCCTTATACCAATCTGTCTTGTTTGATCGAAACAAATGGTTGCTCAGTAAAAATCTTCTATGATAATCAAACCAACACATTTTCAGTCCATGTTTCAAAGAGAAAGCTCCAGTGTCAATCATGCAATGAGGACAAGCAAACTTTCCGGATGTGCTCCAACCTACGATAAGTTTAAATTAATTATACATATTATTATACAATGAAAATAATTTATAATTAATAAGCTATCGTGCTTACCAGATAACATTTAATATGCCGGGAAGTCACTTGTCGTTCAAATTACTGCGGTTTTCATACATAAATTTTGTTTTCTCGATACATCGTAAGTCAACGCTCCATTATTCCATAAATTAGTCAGCTCAACAATAAGAGGTTGGAGGTAGATATCTAACATTTGTTTTGTACTCTTTGGACCCGGTACGATAACCGTTAAGAATATCACAGGATCTTTCATACACATCGATGGAGAGAGATTATAAGGTGTCAACATAACAGGCCATACAGAGTATTGTGCACCAGAAGAGCCGTACGGGTTAAAACCGTCAGTACATAACCCCAATCTCACATTTCTAATTTCACTTGCAAATTCTGGATGACAACGATCCAATTGCTTCCATGCGTCAGCATCCGATGGATGTTTCATATGACCATCCTCTTGCGAATGCTCGTAATGCCATCTCATATGAGATGCCGTGACTTCCGATGCATACAATCGTTGAAGTCGAGGAGTGATCGGTAAATAAAACATACAAGTATGTGGAATGAGAGTGTGTTTACCATGTTTATATCTCGGATGGAAACAGAATTTACAATTATGGAGACTCGAATCTCCATCACCCCAGAATATCATGCATCCGTTCAGGCAACAATCAATCTTCTCAACAGTCAACCCGAGACCCTCCACTAATTTTTTCGTGTCGTATAAACTTTCTGGCAGCGTGTTGTTCGCAGGAGCGCAACGATGAAACCATTGTGCAATTGAATTAAAACCTCTCTCTGGAGTATGATATGCCGATTTTATATTTAGAAGCTCCGTAGCTGCAGCCAGTTGACTGACATCACAACCCGGGTATAACAGCATACTTGCTGATTCGATCATATGATACATTCGTTGCGCTTCTTGATTCTCCTCCTCCTCCTCTAGAATAGTTTAATTATCATCTTGAGTATGATTAAACGTATCTTCGTATATCATATGCTGCATTTGTCCATACTCTTGCTGTCTTACATGACGATCTTTTTCCAAATTTGGTATAGCATTTGAGCTGCTTCCTTGGTACAACACGGCTCGCTCAAACGCCGTATTATATTGATCGTCAGATTCCCCTTGATAAACCCACTTGAAATAATTCTCCACAAACCCACAACTATACAGGTGTTTCTTCACATCAAGTGAAGAATATAACTTTTTATTTTTACATTTTCTGCACGGACATCGTATCATTTTTCCATTACGATCAAAATCCTTCGTACTTTCACAAAACTCAACGAATTCTTCAACCCCTGCTACGAACTCATCGTTCAAATAGCCTTCTAAGAGACGAACATACATCCATTCACGCATTTTTTTGCAGTAGAAAAAAAAAACGCAAAGAAATAACAAAATGTTTTTTATGATGAGTTCTTTGCATTCCTGAGGCATATATATACTGTGAACTAACGACGAAATCGGATGTTACTATATAAAATACCGATCGATTTCGTCGTTCCAATAGCGGGAAACATTCCCTCCATAACGTGGGGTGACGCAATCTGTCGTCCGTTTGAATGGGAATGTTTCATGCCATCGTATACGACGCACTGCATCATTCCCCATTAAGGCGGGAATTTTTGGCGCCACTTTTAGCGACGCCAACCATCGTTACAACCAAATTATTTTTTCTGTTAAATATATTCGATTAATTAGGCGACGGAATGCATCGCTGAAAGTCAACTTTTCACAAGAGCGATGCATTCCGTAGTCACATTGGGACGCATTCGCTTTTCGTCGCTAGAGCTCCGTCGCTATTACGAAAGTTTCTTGTAGTGGAGGCATGACCTACATAAAATAAAATAAACAAATTTCACTAACATTAATATAAACTAAATTAAATTAAATTATAAAACTAATATTAAACTGAACTATAAAACTAATATTAACTAATAAATTAAATTCGCGTAAATAAACATAAAAATTAAACTAAATTATCATAAAAACTAAACTAAATTATAAAACTAACATTAAGTTACTTAAATTAACCTAAATTAACATAAACATTAAATTTAATTAACATAAATATTAACCTAAATTAACATAAACATTAATAAACTAAATTATATTAACTTAATTAAATTAACATAAATAACAAAAACAATGTTGAAAAACACAAAAATTAACTAATATTAACTAAATTAACATAAATAACATAAACATTAAAACTAATATAAACTATGTAAATTAATACAAATAAAAACGTTGAAAAAGTGTTAAATTATGAAAATTTAAAAAATGGAAAAAAATAAAAACTTACTTGAAATCTTTCCGATGGATGGAGGAATTCAGAAAAAGAAATGAAAAGAGAGGGAAGTGAAAAGAAAAGGCTAAAGGAAGAAGAAGGAAGAAAAGAAATTGAGAGAAAAGAAAGAGAAGAATGGGAGAATTAGGGGTGTAAACGGGGGCGGGGTGGTGGGGGCTAAATGGAGTGGAGGAAATTTGTAAAAATGCAGGATTTCGTATATTTTTTTATATTCAAAATTCATTTTTTAAAGGATAATAGTGCATAATTGAACATAAATTAACACAAATAAAACTTTTCAACATAATCCATATAAAAATAAACCTAGGAAATTTAAATTACAAAAAATAAAATTAAATTAAAGTAGATAAACAGGGTGGGGCGGGGTGTAAACGGGGGGAAAAAATGCCCCGCCCTCGCCCCGTTTAATAAACGGGGGACAAAAATTCCCAAGCCCTGCCCCTACCTCGTTTATTAGGAGGGGAAGCGGGGTCGAGGTTTTAGCTTTCACCCCTAGAGAGAATGGGTGAAAATGGTAGCTACGGTCACGTTTTACGACGGAATACGTCGCTAATCACTTAATAATACATCGCACGTGTTTTTTTAATGACGGAAGTCGTCGTTAGGTGCTATGCATATCGTCGTCTGTGTTCTTCGAAAAATGACGCATGCAACGCAAATTATTATTGACATGAAGGAGACGACACAGTTCGTCGCTAATTTTCAAACTAAATTTCAGAATTGGTGACTGTCCATCTTCTTGGGCGACATATTCTGTTTCCCTATACCACCACAAATGTGGTGAATATTTTGAGCTTCGAGCTTATTAATTACATGTAGCGACCAATTTCATAGCCTACGAAGATGAACAGTTACCAAATATTTTATCTGTTACATGGATCTTAACGACATAATTCATAGTTAAAATCACTTCAACACTTAGAAAAAATTTCACCCCCACTGTGCTCATGGATCTTTTCAACACTTAGAAAAAAATTCACTCCCTTTGTGCCTAACGATGCAATTCGTCGTTAAGATCACTTAAACACTTAGAAAAAATTTCACCCCTTCTGTGCCTAACGACTCAATTTATTGTTAATATCATTTTTTTAACATTTTTTTCCCATTTTTTCTTTTATTTTATCTTTCATACAAATTAAACATGTCAATCATCGTCATCATAATCATCACTATTGTCTTTTTCAGTTTGTCTTGACTCATTACTGTCTTCTTCAGTTACTTCTTAATATATTTCATCTGGATGAGATTCTTTATCATTTTCAGTTGGAACATATACGTTTGTTTCACTAACAAGTGTCTATGTTGCATCATTCAATGGACGAGCAGTGTCAGCATTAATACCTTCATCGATTTCACGATGTGCAATTCATCCTCCTAGAATGTAATGTAATTCCATCTATCTTTGTCAGGAAGGATATCATCTATTATCATTGGTCTTACTAGACAACTAACCAATTAGATAGATCTCTACCATGCATGGGATAATTTTAATAGTAAACCTGGATTGCTTGTTGTGCCAACACGAAACGATCTCGGGTGCGCATGTGTTTTGTCTGACTGACCCCCATAATTTTAAGATTTGGATGCTTGCGAATCTCACCTCTTCTCGTTGTTTCGAACCATGTGGAGTTAAATACAATCTTATGTTTAAGGCTCGGACCTACAAATGAAAGTTCAATAATCTCGTCAATGATTCCACAGAAATCTTCTGCATTGTTCCCGAACACTTGACCCTTTATGCATACGCCACTGTTGTTTGTTGCTCAGTTCACTGAATGAGCTTTGGTTTGAAATCTATACCCTTGAACGAGATAAATGGTGATGCTCTTGCGATTCTTGATGGACCTTTTACGATCCATATTATGCGTGGATCAGATATCAGTAGTATGGGGGAATCAATGTAATTGTAAAACTATGACTGGAAATCTTTATCGATGATGTTCCCTTCTCCTGATTCAGTAATTCTAGGGTGCGATGGTCATACAAAAAAATTCACAAATAATCTAGATAAAATGAAGTGTGGAAGTTTAAAACAAAATTCACTTTTTCAATTTAAAAAAAAAAATGTCTTTAATTAGAAGAATTTACTCAATATACGACTCAACTTCTTCCTAGTTGCATAATAAATAAGTCCGGATGACATGGTACTCCTCATCGCTTAAGGGTCTTTGCATAGATTTGCCTAAATCTTTGCCTGGTATAGTAAAAATATTCAAGTCGTTCAAGTCTACTCCTTCTAGAAGATTGGCAACCATGTTACGGTTCACTAGGTGAAACTGGTAGGCTATATATTGATCAAAGTAAATATGAACAAAAAGTTGTTGTCTCGTGTACCAGGTACGCATTAGAAATCGACCCTTCCACTCTAACCTTATTTCCAACAGTTTTCTTCAACCTATGCAAGTATTTGAGAATTGTGCAGATTGGATACATATTGAGTTATAAATTATGTACTAATATAATAAGTGACTATATTATGTGTTATCTTTCAAACGGATGCATCCTTCTATATTGAACAGGACCGCCTAGTAGTGACTCATATGGTAGATGCACTAGAAGATGCTCAATTGAATCAAAAAAAGCTGGTGGAAACATTAGCTCCCTTTTGCGGATTATAATGGAAATCTCCCGGTTAATAATTCGTTCGTCTCTCGTGTTAAATCTGCGCAAGTCAACTCTCTGAATAACACACTCAATTGCGTCAATGGTTCCCAATGCTTCTGCTCGAGGAACGGTCTGAATACAACAAGCATCAATCGTTACATGAAAACGTGACAATCATGACTCTTCATTCCGAACACTTTATGACTCTGCACGTCAATGAATCAAGAGAGAATAGAAACGTAACCATCAGGAAATTTAGTCGATCGCATCCATTCAAATAATAATTTCTTCTCTTCTATATTTAACATGTATTTGGCCTCGGCGTAGTGTGCACTCTAACTCTAACTCAAGGCGACAACATATTTCTTGGATGTTATATCGTGCCTTTAAGTTGTCTTTCGTCTTATTTGACACATTTAAAACTGTATTGAAGACATTGTTGAACACGTTTTTTTCGATATGCATGATTTCAAGGTTGTGCCTGATCAGTAAATCTCCACAATACGGTAAATCTTAAAAACTACTTTATTTCTTCCAACCACTATTTTTACCAGCAACTTTGTTTGCAACCACAGCCCCAATCTCAGTAATTTTTTGCATTCCAATATAATCTAACTCGTGTAAGATTTGGATTCCGCTGAAAACTTGGGGAGGCCTTGGTTGTGTGCACTCCGACCCTTATACCAATCTGACTTGTTTGTTCGAAACGAATGGTAGCTCCGTAAGAATCTTTTATGACAATCAAACCAACAAGTTTTTCATCTATGTTTCAATGAGAAAGCTCCAGTGTCAATCGTGGAATGAGGGCAACCAAGCTTTCCGGATGTGCTCGAACCTATGTTAAGTGTAAATTATATTATTATGCAGTTCATACCTCAAAATTAAAATAATTAATAAAAAAAATCTTACCGAATAACATTGAATATGCTGAGAAGTCCCTGATCGTCCAAATTACAACGGCTCTCATCCAAAAAATTTGTTTTCTTGATACATCACAAATCAATGATCTATTATTTAACAAATTAATCAACTCAAAAATAAGGGGTTGAAGGTAGACATCTAACCTGTGTTTTTGACTCTTTGGATATAGTACGGTAACTGTTAAGAAAATAACATAATCTTTCATGCACATTGATGGAGGCAGATTATATGGGGTCAACATAACAGGCCATAAAGCATATTGTGCTCCAGAAGCGCCGTAAAGGTTAAACCCGTCAGCGCATAACCCCAATCTAACATTTCTAATATCCCTTACAAATTATGGATGACAACGATCTAAATGCTTCCATGCGTTATCATCAGATGGATGTTTCATAAGACCATCCTCTTGGGAGTGCTTGTAATGTCATCTCAGGTGAGAAGTTGTGATTTTTGATGTGGAATGAGACTGCGTGTACCTTGTTTATATCTCAGATGGAAACATAATTTACAATTATGAAGACTCGAATCTCCACCCCCCTAAAATATCATGCATCCGTTTGAGAAACAATCAATCTTCTCAACAGAAAATCCGAGACCCTCAATTAATTTTTTCGTGTCGTATAAACTTTCAGGTAACATGTTGTTCGCAGGGGCGCAACGATGAAACCATTATTGAAATTGGATTGAAGCCTCTCTCTAGGATATGATATGACACTTTTATATTAAGAAGCTCTAGAGCTGCAGCTAGTTGACTGACGTCACAACCCGCTGGCTGATTTGAGTATATGGTACATTCGTTATACTTCTGGATTCATTTCCCCCTCCTACAGAATAGTATGACTATCATTTTGAGTATAATTAAACGTACCTTCAAATATCATCTACTACATCTGTCCTTACTCTTACTGTATGTCATCACTCATCACTCGGTTCTTTCACAATTGGCACTGCTTTCAAGTTGCTACCTTCGTACAACAAAGATCGCTCCAACGCCGCATTATACCGATCCTCAGTTTCCCCTTCATACACCCGCTGGTAATAATTCTTCACAAACTATCGACTATACATGTGTTTCTTCACATGAAATGGCAAAAATATCTTCTTATTTCTACACTTTCTGCATGGACATCGTATCATCTTTCCATTGCGATAAAAAAAATAGAACTTTCACAAAACTCTACGAACTGTTCAACCCCTGCTAAGAATTGATCATTCAAATAGCCTTGTAACAGACAAATATACATCCATTCACGCATTTTTTGATACAAAATAACAAACACAACTCTGATTCTTTTGAAACAAAAAATCACAAAAAGAAGTAAACAATGTTTTTTTATGATGATCATAGCTTATTGCTTAACACTTCTATTTATAGACTGCAATGTTAGCGACGAAATCCATCATCCATATGGCAGGAATTTTCCACCCATATTAATGGGCTATAGAATCTGTCACTATATAGGGCGGGAACCTTCACGCCATTTACAACGACTTATTCATTCGTTCATTATTTTCACGAGAAAATTTGACGTCATTTTTAGCGACGAATTACGTTGGTACGTTTAAAGAAATTTCTTGTGCCCAACATCTCTGACAGAACATCCAACAGAATGTGTCGCTAATAGTCACCACTCTTCTGGGTGACTCAATCAATCGCTGAGTAGCGATGCATTGTATTCTGTCTCTAGACGTCCGTTTCTATTACAGTTTTTTCTTGTAGTGTCAGTCCGCTAATTCATTTCTTACTCAGGTTCTTGAACTTTTATACATTTCAGGATCTAGACCAAATATTCCTACAATCCAAGACAAATGGTATTAAGTCTACTAACATTCTAGTTGTTTATTTTTTAGGAAACCAAGCTTACTCTACCCATCAACATATTCTTTTCTTAAAACTAGACCATAAGATTAAAAGTTGGACAATTATGATCTACATGTTCAACCTTGAAGATTAGTATTCAAGATTTGAGAGCTTTGACATGTATATAATGACTTTTGATCTTACACTACGGCATCACATACTTGATATCACAACCTGCAGTGATTTGGCTTCCTAAGCCAAAGCTCTTGAGAGCTTAACGTCGCGGAGACTAGTTCTAGATGTCGCGGCACTCGAATTGTTCCATAAGTGTGTCTTAGATTGGTGCACAACGATAAACATCTTATGTCATATCAATAGGACGGCAAAAAGCTTGTCTTTTTCTTCTTTTGTTTATTTATTTGCTTACATAGTTTTTCTCTCTTAGTTGGAAATCTTTAGACCTAATTATTTGTGTATATATACAAGACTATTGATCTCAATTATAATAAGAAAATCATTCCACATATTTATTCAAAATGAAATTCAAATAAAATATGATAAGATAATAGTGGATATTTCATTAATGTATGAATTTTAAGAGAGAACTCCCACAAATAGTTTTCTTTCTTAATTTAAATTAAAAATTAATTTGGTATAATTGTATATATATTTATTATCTTTTAGGAAGGGAAGATCAATAGATATAAAAAGTCTTAAATATTGTAACATTACTATTAAATGAGTAGGATGAAATGTTTTGTAACTTGCAAACTAAATTAATCAATACAATTTCTGAAAAATAATAATATAAATATTTTATTTTTTCTATTTTTTTATTTAAGTCAATTGTTTGCGATCAAACACACATTCTTACTACTAAAATCGGATTGGGAAATAGATTTTTACATCAAGAAATAAATTGGTTCTAATCACAAAGGATTGTACGTCCAGTTGCCGAATTGACCAACCAAGCCACTAAATATCATCTTTTATTTACAAAGGAGAAATTCCAAGAAACACAATGCATAATCATGAATGAAATCCATTACACCCATCTCACCCTCACATGATGGAGTATGAACTTAGCCTCTTACTTTCTTTTTCTTTAAACTTTAAATACAATGGTAAAATACAATACTAAATACAAAACTATCACCTATTATTAAACTTAATTAATACTTAAAATATAATAGCTAATTTTAACATAAACAGATATAAATGAACAGAAATTGCTTCAAATTGCATAAATCTTCAACCAATTCTGAAATGTCAGAACGTTTTAAAATTACTCAAATAACAATTCAATACATTATTGAAACTATAGTTCAATAATTTATTGAACTATTTTGTAATTTTTCATTGTTATTTTCAATGAATATTTTGGGTTTTACTCTTTTTTTTAGTTGAATAAACTATTATCATTAATTTATTGAAATATTTTGTTATTTTTCATTGAAATTATTATTATTTTTTTTTTTCATTTTTAGTTAAATAATTCATTGAACACTACAAAAGATGGAGGCTTCGCCGACGCATGGTTGCATCGGTAAAGCTCACCCTTGCGTTGGTAACGGCACCGACGATACCTCATTAAGAATTTCTATTTTTTAGGATTATCGACACTATTTTTTATCCTGTCAGTGATGTGCATGCGACAGCAAAGTCATCAGGATTGTCTACCCACTCTTATGTGTCAGAATTGCATAGGTCCTTGCCAATGCAACCATGTGCCGATGATGCCTTACCATAGCCAATGCAACATTGCGTCGGCAATACCCTATACCATTACTGACGCATGGGGTATTATTTTTACTCCCCAAAGCCATCTATTTCAAACATATATAATTTTCGAATCCAAAATAGAATTTAAACTTAAATAACAATTCAACCATTGAGGTTTCTCAAATAAAAACAATGTTTTATAGTTTTAAACACGTAAAAGTTTGATAATGATAAAAAAAACAACATTTGTATCTTCAGGTTACAAATAAAACATACAAGTCACTAAACTAAGCATCACTCACACCGAATAAACCCCATCTTCCTGAGATTGGAACCGTAACATGAACTCGACTATTTTGATCATTTCTTCCCAAAGCTTTCTTGTCTCTTTACCAATTTTTCCCCAAGGGCTCGACTTCACCGTTTTGGATTCATATAATTAACCATATCTAAACCAATAAAATCACATGAAAAAGTTAAAAAAAATACATTGTAAAAATGAATTAAAAACTTTATATGAGTAAACTCATATATTGATCACTGGCTAAGTTGCTCACCAACTTATTTTGTGCGTATACGTGTTTGTTTCGCCCTCACATCGACCCATGCAGTATTGGGATTATCTTCAAGCTAGACATATAAGAAAAGACAATAAAAAATCTATCAACACATGCAACTTAGAAAAAGATAAAAAAACCAAATGTTGAGACGACTATCCTTGCTGCAGGATAGTTTTATCCTAAAAGACTCTAACACAATAAATATCCAAGAAAATTACATGAAAGTGTAAGAAATTAACATTCATCCTGACATTGTAGTGCGCTTGATTGAGATATTTGAGAAAACTAACCTGTTTCAAACTAAAAAAATAAAAAATAAAAGACACTTTTAATTCGAGCTAGACATATAATAAATTACAATTTTAAAATCTAACAAAATTTCAATATCTAAATTCAAATTATAAAATACAATTTCTAAATTCCTTTCATAAATTCCAAATTCCAATTTCTAAATTTATTCCCAATTTTCAAATAAAAATTTCACTTTATAACAAATTCTTAATTTCACAAATTCACAACAAAGCTAAACAAATAAATTTCACAAATTTTTCTCTCTCACAATAATCAATAATTTTAAACCCATTATATTAAATTGTAACACAAAAGCATAAAGAACAACAATACAAACACTAAAAATACAAAAACTCAATTAAAAAAAACCTGAATGCCTAAATCTATCAATTTTCAGTCATCTTTTTTAAAATAAAGCATTGAAACATACCTAATAGCGACGATTAGCAAAACCCCAAGATTTGAAAGGAAGAAATCTGCTTTAAAATGACTAAAATCAGACAAAAATAGGTGATGTTAGTAGTGGGGAGGAGCTTTTGTCAAGGGGACAAGAGATTCTGAAAAGAAAAAGAAATAAAGAAGAAGAAGAAAGGGAAGGGTAGAGCCCTATTTTGCATAGGCAAAACCTAGTACGGGCGTCGTCATTTGGTCACCACACGTCCGTTTTTTAAATGATGTGGCATGCCCTAATGCCGACACGGAGCATAATGCGTCAGCAATGTGTACACCCTTAGCCAACGCGTGGCATAATGCATCGGCAAACGGTTGCTAAGAGACCCCTTGGCCACATTACCGATGCAACAAGGTAGTTTTGTCGGCAATGCTTGCCTATCAACATCGTAAATGATTGCGTCGATAATGTTAGGATCTAAGGCAACCCTAGAAGGTGGATGAATAGGGTTTTAAATAATTTTATAAATTTTTTCAATAAATTAGAAAATTAACACCATCAATTTAGCAATTTATAGTGCAAATAAAATAGAGAGTTTAAGGATAGAAACAACTCCCGTATTTATTGTGATTCGACAACAACTCAGGATTTACGTTCACTCCCTAAGAGCTTTGGGAATTTTTGGAATCCACTAATTCAAACGATCCTTTCCACGATTGAGGATCTAACCTTTACAACAAAATTTTCTATAGAGCAAGGACCACCGTTACAAACACTCTTTTTGAATGATGCGACGACCCGACTCCTTTTAAATCATTTAAAACTAAAACACAACGGAAGTCTTAGTATTTAAAAAAAACGGCGTGGATATGTTTGAAAACTTAGGCTAGCCAAAACCTTTATACATTTTTCACATCAGGAAATTTAAAAGTAAGGAAATGCAATTCCTTTTTCCAAAGCTTAAAAGAGTTAATAACTATAAAAGTAAAATAAGAAGCTCTTATGAGCTTATACACATGTATGCAACTCATAAGATACAAAATACAACAAAACAAGTCCATGGACTTTAAAAATACTCCTAGTCCATCTCAGCATCATCATCCATCGATCAAGCTGCACCAGTTCCTCTCCCACGAACCTGAAAATTGTTTGTAATATCATGAGCTAAAAGCAAGCCCAGTGAAAATAAACAGAATAAAAAGTAACAATAGACCCCAAACCCGCATTCTGATTTGTGTCCAAGTAAACTTACATATTCTCTACTAAAACTCCCAAAATTTTGAAGCATGTTTTTCATAACCAATACCTCTTCCTGATTCATCCTTTTAATACTTCATGTTATATATAAAGTTTACCCTTCTTTTATGTTTAATCAAAATATTAATCACGTTAGGACTTAATATAACCAATAATCACAATTACAATAATGATGATAATGTTAGCATACGAGTCTAAACATTATTCATTAACTCATTAAACAAATGAAAAAGGCATACCACCTTTATATCAATATAGTCATCACAAGCGAATAATGTCAGGTAATGAAGCTCCCGTAGGCTAAGTTCATTCACCTCATTATCCGCTTTCCAATTTAAATATTCAAATTCCTTTCACTAATCTCACTTTCCATAATAAAATATATAAATTCTTTTCAATAATATCTTCCCACCTCTGGTGAATAATGATAGGTAATGAAGCTCCCGTACGCGTCTTTGAAATAATGATTTTGCAAGTGAACTCGTGTGGGTTTACGATTCCGCTGAGTGTACTCGCGGCTTAGACTTATTTATAAAGTCATGTCGTCACAACCTCCTAACTTTTTTTCCCTATTCAAAACACATATTTAGACACCCAAATGTTCCAGAATTGAAAGAATTTAAGTACACAAGTCAAGAAAACCTCAAAATTAGAAAAACTAGAAAGCTTGAAAATGGCCATTAATGGAGTTTTAAGCTAAAGTTCATACATGGCTTCTTAAAGCAAGAAATATTTTGAAAAGGAAATCCTAGGGTTTGAAACTTATATTTTAAAGTAAATTTCTATAATTTTAAAAGAGATTAAACTTCAAAACAAAAGGTTTTACAACAGCTAGCAAGAGGACAACAAAACCCATAAAAACTAGATGAAAAGCTTGAATTTCCTTTAATAGATTCTTACCTTTAGCTGTCTAAAATTTGTAGATCCTTCTCCCAATCTTCCTAAAATCACTTTTCCCTCATAAATCTTGAAGAACTCCTTTGATTCTATACAAAAAGATGAAGAATTGAAGCAAGAAAATCAAAACCCCTTTCCTACCTCTTGAAGCTGACGGTGAGGTTGAGAGATGAGGAACATGTGTTCTTGATTTATATTCTAAAATGATTTAATGAAATTCTTAAGGAAGATGAGCATAAGAGTTGTCAATTTTCCTAAATAGTCCCTCCTCTTCATTGAATAACTTAAAAACTAACTAGCCCTTTCTTCCAAAATTAACCATAGTTAAATGATTAATCTTCCATTTTCCACCTCTAGTTAACTTCTAACCATGGTTAACTAACTTAAACAATTAAATAATTAAAATAACACATCAACAACTAAAATTAAGAAATTTTAACTAAACATTCTTTATCGAAACCTTCCAAAAACCTGAGGCATTACAAAAAATTAATCCATAAATAAATATGATAGAAAAAGTCCATATTAACCTCGATACAATCAGGTAAGTCCAAATAAAGAAGAGGCATACTTATAAACAACCATATATCAATTGTTGCATTAGAAAAGAGAAGCGGGCGTGTCACAGGCTGAGAGGCTGACCAAATGTTGCGTGGGACCCATTGTCTTAAAAAGTAAGCCTGACTTTTAAACACTTTAAATCAAGATACTAGTCTAACTGATAATGATCCTAATTTGCAATTAGATGCAAATAATCGCATAAATATGACCAATAAACAAATGAACGACTTAGAAAGTAATTATGATTTACTTATAGCTGAATCTTGGAAGGTAATTTAATATTTGATTCTGATGCCACAAACCACATTTTTTCATCCGCACTTATGTCTGATTCTTGGACTAAAATAGAACATGGTATATATATAATGTGAGTAAGAATAGGACCAGTTGCACGTGTAGACATTCGTTTGTGATTTAATTCTCAGTATATGCAGCCTTACGACATTTTATTGGACCTTGGATTTGCTAGAAATCTAGTGTCAGTATCACGTTGCATGAGAAATGGTCATTCAATTGACTTGAGCATTGACGAGATCAAGATATACAAAGGAGTATATATATCCTCGACAATCAATAAGAAAAAATTGTTCATATTGAGTCCGTTAATTGGAAGAACAACGCATAAAATTGAAATGTTTAAGACTGCTAAAACAAGAACTAAAAGACAAAAGGTTTCAAAAGAAGAAACATATTTATGGCATCTAAGGAGGCTTAGACAGGCTTGAAAGACTCGTGAAAGCTAGTTCCCTAAGTAAGTTAGAAATCAGAACCATGCTAGTCTGTGAACTTTGTTTGGAAGGTAAACTGACCAAAAGACCTTTTTGTGGAAAGGAAATTGAACCTTGGAACCACTCGAACTTGTGCATACAAACCTTTGTGGACAATTGAATACAAAAGCTCGAGGTGGATTTTAATATTACATCGTTTTCACGGATGATTATTTAAGCTATGGATATATTTACTTAATGATCTATAAATCAGAATCTCTAGGCAAGTTCAAAGAGTATAAAGCTGAAGTGGAAAACCAATTAAGTAAAACTATCAAAACACTTCGATCAGATCGTGGTGGGGAATATATGGAGTTAGAATCAGAGATTTTTTTTTATAGAACATGGGATAAATATCTCAATTTTTAGGACCCGAAATGCCTCAACAAAATAAAGTAGCTGAAAGAAGAAACCGAACATTATTAGACATGACTAGATCAATGATGAGTTTTGTAATATTGTCACCCTCATTTTGGGAATGTGTAGTTATGAATGCATTATACATACTCAATGTGTTTCCATCTAAAAGTGTTTCTAAAACTCCGCAAGAATTATAGAATGGACGTAAAGGAAGTTTACGACACTTTAGGATTTGGGGATGGCAAACCCAAAGAAGCTGGAGTCCCGAAGTAAAGTATGCCTTTTTGTAGGCTACCCAAAAGAAATAAAGGGTGGGTACTTTTATTCTCCCGTAGAAAACAAAGTATTTGTGTTGACAAATGCAATTTTTCTCGAAGAGGATTTTATGAAAGATACAAAACCCATAAGCGAAATGGTGTTAAATGAAATAAGTGATAACAATACAATCCACTGCCCCATATCATGACTATGAGATTTGGTAAATGGACGCTAAGACTGCCTTCCTTAACTGCAATTTCAATGAAAGAATCTATATGATGCAACCAGAGGGATTTTTGCTCCAGGATAAGAACATAAGGTTTGCAAGTTGCAAAGGTTTATTTATGGACTTAAGCAAGCCTCAAGGTCTTGGAACATTAGATTTGACGATGCAGTAAAAACCTATGGCTTTGAACAAAATGTAGATGGACCTTATGTATACAAGCGTATCATAAAAAATAAAGTACTATTCATAATTCTTTACGTTGAAGACATTTTGTTAATTGAAAATAAAAAAGAACGTTAACAGAAGTTTAAGAATAGCTGACAAATCAATTCCAAATGAAAGATTTGGGGAAAGCTAGTTATGTTCTTTGGATTCTGATCATTCGTGATCGCAGCAAGAAATCACTAGCACTGTCTCAAGCATCACATATTGATAAAACCATTGAATGCTTTGCTATGTAAAATTTCAAGAAAGGTATTTTGCATCTTAGGCATGGAATTAGTTTGTTTGAGGACTAATCTCCTAAACACCTCAAAAGATTGAGGAAGGGGGATATATACCATATGCTTCTACAGTAGGAAGTCTAATGTATGCAATGTTATGCACTGGATAGATATCAGTTATGTAGTGGGAGTAGTCAATAGGTTCCAATCCAATCTTGAAAAGGAACATTGGGTTGCAGTTAAAGTAATTCTCAAGTATATTAAGAGAATAAGAAATTATATGTTAGTGTATGGGGAAGTATTTGATCCTTACAGGATACACAGATTCAGATTTCTAAGGTGATAAAGATTCAAGGAAATCTACATCAGGAGCAGTGTTTACACTTGATGGAGCCGCCATAGTTTGGAGAAGTATTAAGTATGGTTGTATTGTTGACTCCATTATGGAGGTAGAATATGTTGTTGCTTGTGAACCTGCAAAGGAAACTATGGCTCAGAAAGTTCCTAAAAGACTTGGAAGTTGTTCCAAAGATGGACTTCCCCATAACTCTCTATTGTGATAATAGTGGTGTAGTGGAAAATTCAAGGGAACCAAGTGTTGGGATTTATGCCCTAGATATCGTAATTTGTAATAGAATAATTTATGAATAAATAAAAGTATTATTTTAGTGAATTTTGTGCAATTTATTATATGTTGATATTCGTTAAATATTCAAACATTAATAGAAAATTCCAGAGTTACTAATTCTGTAATCTTGACTACTATGAGATATAAAGTGGATCTAGTCCAAGATAGTAACTCAAATAGTCTACAGTAAACGAATACGGTTAGGAAACCTTATTCTGGTAACACTGTTGATATTGTTCACCGATTTGATCCAAATCATTAACATGATGTAGATGCAAGTGGAAACATCATATATAATGAGTTTATATAAGACTAAACCAGGATAATAAATCGATTCTTAAATAACACCGTTGATAGGAAATTATTTATAATATCAAATTTACGTTATTAAGATGGATACGTCTCAATCCTGAGTATGTTGTGAACTCACATTAATGAAGTCTTTTCCTTTGATTCACATAGTTGAGGGTGATCTGTTGATACACTCGATAAACTCCCGTTTTGGGGAAATGACTAAATTTGTGACGACCCGACTCTTTTAAATTCATTTAAATATAAAACACAGCGGAAGTCTTTATATTTTAAAAAAAATGGCGTGGTTATGTTTGAAAATCGGCTAGCCAAAAACCTGTTACATTTAAATTTCAGAATTTAAAATACATAAGGAACATTAAGTTCCTATCCAGGAGCTCAAAAGAGTTATAATCATAAAAGTAAAGACGAAAAGCTCTTAAAAGCTATTTACAAATGTACAAATCCCAAAATATATAAAATTCACAAAACTAAGTCCATGGACTTTACAAACACCTAGTCCATCCCGAGGTCATCATCCATCGATCATGCAACACCAGCTCCTCTCCCACGATCTCTGGCACGAGCATTACTTGAAATTGGTTGTAATATCATGAGCTAACAACAAAGCCCAGTGAGAATAGACAGAATAAAAATTAAAGATAGACCCCAAACCCGCATTCTGATTTGTGTCCAATTACCATTTGTTTATGCTTTACTAAAACTTCAATTGTTTAGAAGAATGATTCCAAAGTATACATTTTTCTGGGTCATACTTTTGATGTTTCATACTAAGTATAATATTTACTCTAATTATGTATATTCATATAATGTTAGCAAATGAAGTCTAACCATAAATCATTCACTAATTAAATAATATAAAGAATACACCATCTTTAAATCATTATAATCATCACATGCGAATAATGTCAGGTAATGAAGCTGTCGTAGGGCAGTTCATTCACCTCATTATCTCGCTTTCCAATTAGCACATATAAGTCTTTTCAATTATAACTTCCCATCTCTAGTGATTAATGGCAGGTAATGAAGCTCCCGTAGGTCAGTTCATTCACCTTGTATTTCATATATGTATCATAGTAATTATGGATAATACCAGATAATGTGAACTCGCATAGTTCATCACTATCTCATTATCCATCTCCTCCGATCATGCAAAGTTCTGCAGTCCTTTAACATTCCTCATGTACATATACAGAAATAACGAATAATACCAGATAATGCAAGCTCACTCGGTCTATGCATTGTCTCATTATTCCTTCCAAGTTCGATTATGCAATATGATATGATATGATGTGCATAAGCTTTCAAGTACGAGTAAATAAATGTAAACTTTCAAAGTAAACTAAAGAACATAAAAGGTAAATGAATCAAGTATTATACTCTTAAATATAAAATAAAAAGATAGCAACTTCTGATAAGGAAAAACAATAAGTAAATCAAATCAACGGTTTTCAGAAACTTACTTACTAACTTTACCTTAAAGTTTCCAATTCAAGAGAATTCTAATTCTCTCAATAAGTACTTGAAGTTTCCAAATCAAGTTTCTTAATAAGTTCTTTAAACTTGAAACATTCAACTTCCGAATAGTCATCCTTAGGCATCGAAACTAACCTAAACTTAGAATTTCTGAGAGTTAAACGTTTCCTTTGATACACTTATGAATTCTCTCAACTCGAGATCAAAACTAACTCCCAAATCTAAAAAGTTAGCTCATTTTCTTATATCCTTTTTTATTCAAACCTAAAGATCGACTTTCGATCCTACAAATTATTCTACTTATTCAGTTTCTAAAATTACTTTAAATCCTATTTATTCTCACCTTGGCAAAGAAGATTTCGCTCCCGAAACCTATAGAGCGATCAAGCAAAGTCCAAAACCACCTACAATTAGAATTATATCTAACAATCAATAAATTACCAAATAACATCTAAGCGCACAAAACGACGAAAAACCCTTTAATTCTCACAATGAGGCTCTCGGCACCCCCCATAAAAAGGTTTCAGATTTGGTTTTCCAGCTTTTAGGAAATTTAGAGGTGTTTAGGATTGATTTCAAGTACTTTGGAAGTTCCAGTTTTGAATGGGTAACGATAACCCGGGTTTTTGGACAATATGTAATTTCCCGAATTGAATTACAATAACAATATAATCAATAATATAAAACCCATATTCATACCCCGAAAGGTAAATTTTAATTGGGAAGGGCTTCGACTGAAACTCGGTTTTAGGGTTTAGGGAAAGTTTTCAAAAACACTTAAAACAACTCCCGTACTTAAAACCATTGAATTCCTCGGTAAGAAATCGAAGAATCAAAGAGAAAACTCCATTAAAACACTATTTGGAGCTTAGGGTTTGAAGTTTAACTTACCGAGAAGTCCGTAGAACACGGGTGGAAGGCACGATGGTTGGGTGGAAAGGAATCCTAGGCCGGAGATCTTTCCAACGCACCCGGAATCAAGTCGATCGGTTGGGAATTAAACAAAACCCAAAATTCTCTTCCCTCCCCTTGAAGCTCACGGCTTTGAGAGCAAAATGGATGAGTGAATTGGTCAATTGTTGGTCAATGGGAATTTAAAGAAGAATATGGAATAGTGAAAAGATATTTTAGGAATTTTGGTAATGACGGTTGCGTCCTTTTATGACTTTTGACTTATAAATCGAAACCCGAAGTTCTTAAACTATCCCAATGGTGATTAATAATTATTAATTGGCCCGTTAATAATTATTAATGCCACCATAACTTATTTAAACTAATAAAGCAATTAAAAGGACTTAAACCGAAATAAACTACTAAATTCTAAATTACCGATTCTAAAATAAACTTTAATTATTTAAATTAAAATAAAATAAATAATTTTTTTTATCACAAAATAATGGGACGTTACAAAATTAGTGCCTGAGAACATTTCTATACAAGATGGCATTCATAACTTTCCTAAAACAAATGAAAGTGTTAGTGCGACACTATTCTAACTTAATAAATTTAGGTATCTCCCTTGTTGTAATGATTCGGTACTTGAACATGAGGCCTCACCTTCTCACTGGCCCAAGAAGGATCGTTCTATACTTGAAAACTATATAAAAATGTTCATTAGAGAATCATCAGGTACACAAGGATAAAAGAGATAATTACAAGGGTAAAACGGTAATTTTGACCCAATTGTAATTATGAGATTACCACATGAAGGATATGTCAAAATAAACTTAATAACAAATGGACATAACCCCTCTATAGTGAGGGGAGTTCAACTTAGGGTTTATAGTGGAATTACCCTAAGTTAATAATTATGATTAATTAATTAATGAGTTTAATTAATAAATCAATAATTATTAGATCCCATGATCTATAGGTCCATCAGGTCCCTATGCTAACCCATATATCAATGTAACTAACCAAGTTATTAATGTAACTAGGAAGAAAGAATTATATTTAAGTAATTAAATTACTTAAATAAAGGAATATATTAATTGTTTAAATAAAATGTTTATTTAAATGGAAATTAATATTAATATTATTAATTATTTAAATAGAAATTAATAATGAATATTATTAATTAAATAATGAGTTTATTTAATTTAATATTAAAAGGAGAGAATTAAATATATTTGTTTTACAAAACAAATAAGTATTTTGCCCAAAATAATTAATTAAATGAATTTGATTTAATATTAATTGATTAAGAGAATTTTAGGCAATGTGTATTTAAATTGAAAAGATTATTTGAATTTTTTTCAAAATTTAAATATATAAAACAAAAGATAAATATTAAAAAAAAAGAAAAAAAAGAGATAAAGATAAAATTGGTCACACCACTTGGCATTAAAAAGCAAAAATAAATTTTGCTTAATGCAAAAAGGCCCGACGCCACTTTTTCTTTATTTTATTTTATTATTTTTAATAATTTTGATTATTTAAATTAAAAGAAATAAAAATCCCAATTTGATTAGGAAACCAATTCTTATTTTCTTATAAATATGACCATTGGGTGCTCATATTTGATGACTTGATTTTTTATCAAAAGCTCTCTCTTTTATTCTCCCAATTGCCGATTTTTGGCTTCTTACAATAAGAAGAAATTTTCTTCTTAGTTTGTTCTTTCGGTTTGATTCCCACAAGTCGGGTTGGATTGTGATCGGGATATAGCATAGAAGACTTGGTGAAGTGGATTGATGTTGTAAATGAAACCCCAACCGATTCTTCATTAAATCTACAATGTAAGTTTTTCGAAAACCTTATAATTCTAGTTTAAGGTTTGATCACAATTGCATGTTATTAACGGATCCGTAATTAAATGTTAATTAATTTACTAAAGAATTTCTGCTAATTTAGTAAATAGTTCCTTCACCAAGGTCACACAAAAAGATCAAAATATATTGGAAGGAAATATCATCTTATAAGGGAGATAGTGCATCGTGGGGACGTGCTGGTCATGAAGTTAGACATAAAGGACAACATAGCTGATCCATTTACAAAGACTTTTCTGACTAGTGTGTTTGAGGGTCACCTAGAAGGACTAGGATTACGAGACATGTCACACTTACTCTAGGTCAAATGGGAGATTGTTGGGATTTATGCTCTAGAATTCGTGTATTGTAATATGATATTTTATAAGTGAACAAAAATATTATTTTAGTGAATTTTGTGCAATTTAGTGAATGTCGATATTCTTTAAATATTCAAACTAATAAGGAAATCTCAGAGTTATTAATTCTGTAATATTGACTAATATGAGATATAAAGTGGATATAGTTCAAGATAGTAACTCGAATAGTCTACAGTAAATGAATACAGTTTGGAAATCTTATTTTGTTAACACTGTTGATATTTGTTCACTAATTTGATGCAAATCATTAGCATTGTTGATATGCAAATAGAAATATCATATATAATGAGTTTATATAAGACTGGACCAGGATAATTGTAACGACCCGATTTTCCGTTAAATTCTTTAAATTCAAATGCACAGCGGAAGACTCGATTTTTAAAGAAAAATGGCATGGGTTCATTTAAAAGTCGAATAACCAAAACCTGTTTTACAACCCATATTCAGAAAAAGCTGTAAATCAGGAATACGTATTCCATCATCTAGTTTTAAACTCACAATCATACTTTAAATCATAAAAACTCATGATATTTAGACAAACACCCTCTCGGGCTAAAAAAGACACAAGTTAATAAAATTGGAAATAATTTACAAGCATTCTAAGGATGCTAAACCAAAAGAGTTCGATAATGTCCATTCACCACATCGACAAGTCAAGCAGCACCACCTCCTCTACCACGCTTCTTTGGACGAGGTTTATCTAAAAATTTGTAAGTGTAGCAACATTAGCATAAAAATGCTAGTGAGAGTAAAATGAAAGCAAGTAATCCTATGAACTAAATTTCATACCAGAAATCGTGTCCAAAGGCTTAAAATGCTCATTACTACCCATATCCACACTTCCAATTTCCATACAATCAATGATAGTAAATACTATCAACGATAGTAAATACTACCCGTAACCGTCATTCAATACCATAAGATAGAAACAAAGACTTATAGTAAAGTAACATTCATTACTAAGTCTTACTACACAATTCTAAAGAATATGTAAATGTAACATTATCTATCTTTGTTACCAAACAAGTTTCATCGTAACGTGCTATTGTATGGATCGAAATCAACATACCACGTACGATCGTACCATATCTCAAGTCATCGTACCATGAGACCTTATGGACCGAAGTCAACATACTATCATGTACCATATTACCATCATCGTAACATGCTCGTATGAATCCGAATCAACATACCACGTACGGTCGTACCATATCTCAATCATCGCACCATGATACGTATGGATCCGAATCAACATACTATCATGTGCCATATCACAAATCATAGTACCATGGTACGTCTGGATCCGAATCAACATACTACCATGTACCATATCACAAACCATCGTACCACGATACGTATGGATCCGAATCAACATACTATCATGTGCCGTGTCACAAATCATAGTACCATGGTACGTATGGATCCAAATCAACATACTACCATGTATCATACCACAAATCATCGCACTATGATACGTATGGATCCGAATCAACATACTATCATGTGCCGAATCAATGTGCTCAAGGTCTCCACAAATCATCGCACTATGATACGTATGGATCCGAATCAACATACTATCATGTGCCGAATCAATGTTCTCAAGATCTCCAATAAGTTAGATAATCTCCAAGGAATTCTACTAAGTTATTAAAGAACCTAACTACTTAGATTACACGAGTCATCACTCAAGTGTAACATCTAAACTACTTTAATTTCCATATCACTCAAAGTAACTTAACTTCCACTTTTAACTAACATCTCCAAGTCACTTTACAATACTTCCAAACCACTCCGATGTTTCCTTTTCACCGAACTAACCATAATTCCAAATCCTCTCCACTCACCTCCGAATTAAAGTCTCCAACCAAACAATAATTCTAAGAAGCTAATTCCCTCTTAACATCGATAAACAATATCATAATGAAACGTAATTCATAAAATTACTAACTTCCCTTTTAAACTCACCTTAGCTTGTAGAAAAGCTCCGATTAATCCGAGGTTGTCAACACCCGAACAATTCACAATCCTACAAACGAATTACACCTAAATAACATTAATTAACCAGAAATCGAACAAACAACATCTAAACGAATAAAACGACGAAAATCCCGGATTTCCTCCCTATGGTGCTCTAGGCCATACAAGGGAAAAAGGGGTTCGGGTTTGGTTTTCCGGCTTTTATGCATTTTAGAGGTGTTTTGTTTTGGTTTCGGATACTTTGGAGGTTCACAACTACAATGGGTATCCGTAAATTAAGGTTTTGTTCATTAATCTATTTTCGAAAAATTAAGTAAATAGAAAAAACACAATAACCCTAACATCCTAAACATGGCCAAGTGAGGGAAAATCACATGGGACGGGTTTCCGGCTCAAACTCGGTTTTAGGGTTTAGGGGAAGTTTCTAAAATCAATCAAAACGACTTTCCCGATGGAAATCTTCAAGCTTCGGTGAACGAATTTGAAGATTTCAATCTAAAACCACCATTAAAATACTATTCACATCAAATTTTAGAAACTTTGTCATACCTTAAGGCCTCGAGAAAACGAGCGAAAACCTCGATTGTTAGGATGGGTAGAAAGTACGTCTTGAGAGCTTTCCAACGAGCTAAGGCACGATGAAAATGGTCGAGAAACGAAGCTGGGGTGACAAATTCTTTCTCTCCTCTTTTTTTCTCTCTAAGCTACGGGTTTGGGATAAAAAATGAGAAGAAATTTATGATTTTTGTCTAATTTTGGCTTAATAAAGGAGAAGGATGAATAGTGTTTAGATATTTAAGAAATCGGAAATGACGCCTACGTCCCTCTTTTGTTTTTACTTTAAAAACGAAACCCGAAGCTCTTTAATTAATCTAAAGGTGATTAATAATTATTAATTGGCCCATTAATAATTATTAATGTCACCGAAACGAATTTAAAGTATTAAAAGGATTAAAAGGGTTTTCGGATGAAAATAGCTACTAAAATCGAAATCACTATTTTTTTAAATTAACCTTAAATACTTTAATTAAAGAAAATAAATAAAATAAAATAAAAATTAAAAAAAAATTTACCTCCAAAAGTAACGGGACGTTACAATAATAAATCGATTCCTAAATAACACTTGTTAATAGAAAATGATTGCATTTATCAAATTTGGTTATTAAGATTGATACATCTCAATCTGTTATGAACTCACATTAATGAAGTCTTTTCCTTTGATTCATATGGTTGAGAGTGATCTATTGATACGGTCGATAAACTCCCATTTTTGGAAAATAACTAAATTAATGCTTGGTAACATTTCAATACAAGATGGAATGCATAACTTTTCTAAAACAATGAAAGTGTTAGTGCGACACTTTTTTAACTAGAGACTTTAGGTAACTCTCCCTTGGTGTAATGATTCACTACTTGAACATGAGGCCTCACCTTCTCATTGTCCCGAGAATGACTTATTCTATAATTAAAACTATAGAAAAAATTTAAATAGAGAATCATTGGGTACACAATGATAAAAGAGATAATTACATGGGTAAAATGATAATTTGACACAGTTGTAATTATGAGATTACCACGTGAAGGATATATTAGATAAACTAAATAACAAATGGATATAATCCAACTATATCGAGGGGAGTTTAACTTAGAGTTTATTGTGGAATTACCCTAAATTAATAATTATAATTAATTAATTAATAAATCAATAATTATTGGAGCTCATGATCTAAAGATCCATAAGGTCCCTATGCTAGCCTATATCATAGTAACTAACCAAGTTACTTATTTAACTTGGAAGAATGAATTGTGTTTAAGTAATTAAATTACTTAAATAAAGGGAGATATTAATTATTAAATAATGAGTTTATTTAAATAGAAATAAATATTAATATTATTTAATTATTTAAATAATGAGTTTATTTAAATGAAAATTAATAATTAATATTATTAATTAAATAATGAGGTTTATTTAATTTAATAATAAAAGAAGAGAATTAAATATATTTATTTTATAAAACAATTTAGTATTTTTCCCAAAATAATTAATTAAATGAAATTGATTCAATATTAATTAATGAATAGTATTTTCGGCAATATGTATTTAATCGGAAAAGATTATTTGAATTTTTTATGATTATAAAATATATAAAATGATGAGACAAATATCTAAATGGTAAAAGATAAAGTTGAATAATATCTTCCTTTATTTTAATTAGTAAAATCGGCCATATGGTCCACTGGGAAGAAGTAATTTTTCATTCATTTGCTTTAAATAGGAATATTAATAACATTAATATACCTAATATTTTTCTATAAACAGGATCATTTAGAGCTCATTATAAACATAAGTTGTTATATTTCAGAAATCTCTCTTCCCCTCCTCTTTCTTAGCCGATTTTGGCGTAGAAAAATAAGAAGAAATTTTCTTCTTCTTCTTTTGTTCTTCTGGTTTAATGGATTCGTAATTAAAATTTAATTAATTTATTAAATAAATTTCACTGATTTAGTAAAATAGTTCCTTCAATATCACGACGTGAAATAGTCAAATAAATTAATCGTTCAATGAGCCTTCGATATAAAAAAAGCATTAGCAAGAAGTTCACCATAGAAAACCAAAGGATCAGAAATACACAACTTACACTTGGGATCCATAGGGAAAAAAAATAGTTTGGAGCCTAGAAAACCAACATCATATAGCAACTTTAAAATATAATTAGAGGTGTAAATGGGGTGGGGGGGGCGTAAACCGGGTCTCGTTTACACCCAGCCCCGCTAAAGGTTTTTTTCCCCACCTCGCCCCATCCCAATTAACTCGGGGCTAACAGGATGGGTGGAATTGTTAAGAATGCATGATTTTGTATTTTTTTTAATTCAAATTTCAATTTTTTCAATGATAATGGTGCATAATAGAGCACAAAAATAAACTCTCCATCATAATCCAAATCAAAACGAACCTAGGAAAATTAAATTACAAAAAAAAAATTAAAGTAGATAAACGGGGCGGGGTGTAAACGGGGGAAACAAAATTCTCCCACCCCGCCCAGTTTATTAACTGGGGGAAAAAAGTTCTCCCACTCCGCCTCTGCCCCATTTATTATGCTAGTTTGGCGGGTTCAGAGAGGGGAAACGGGGTCGAGGTTTTAGCTTTCACCCCTAAGTATAATATATAAGAGATAAAAATATACCTTTAGCAGACTTTGGTGTTGAACAAGTCATTTTCTCAATTACGGGGATCTGGTACTCATGATGGATCATTTTCCTCCATCAAACAAGGTTTTGCTCTTGTTTCACAAGAGGAACAATAATGAAACATCAATTTCGTCACTAATGGTTATCAAAATATGGCATTTATGGTTAACAGATTGTAAAATCAGGTTAAAATATTTCCAAGAAAAGGGATAAACCAACGTGTACTCATTGTGGATTTCTTGCACACACGATTGACAAATGCTACAAGCTTCATGCCTATTCGTAGGGTTATAAGTCAAAACCAAAATCAACCAATTCTAATACTAATAACAATTCACAAGTTTCTAACAAGAATGTTTTTAACCAGACTAGTACTGAAGTCATTTCATCGTTATGCTCCACAACAAATCATTGGCTACTACTTAGTAGGGGTGAACAAACACCCCGTTACCCCGTTAACCCGCCCCACCCCGCCCCGTTTAAGTGTTTAGTCGGGGTCGGGGTCGGGGCGGGGTTGGGGTCGGGGGGGAAAAAAATACCCCATTTATTAAACGGGGCGGGGTCGGGGCATTGGATTGGACCCCATCGGGGCCCCGACCCCACCCCGATTAACATCAAATTTTTTTTTTCCTAATCCACTTGCAATTCCCTTACCATCCCACGAACATAACACCCCTACCCAAACTCTTATTTTTTTTTTCTTTGCTTTCTTACGATTTCTTTCTTTTCTTACGATTTCTTCCATCTCTTCTGAAGATGCAAAATGGTTGAGACTTTGTAGCTTTTTCAATACTGGGTTTTGAGATCTGGTCATCTCTTTGCTTTGTGCTTCAAGCTTTTAGTTTCTTGGGGTTGAGATCTGTTAGCTTTTTGGGCATTTTTGGATTTTGAACTACATGTTCTTGTTGGGTTTCGGCTCTATGATAAGCTTTGGTTGAATTTATTGTTGGGTTTGACTCTTTGACTGCAAAATCATAAGTTTTAAGCTCAAAGGTGGGAAATTTCTGGGATTTTTACCTAGGAGCGGGATTTTGGGTCTTGTTTTGTTTTGATTCCTGTTGCCGTGGAATGAAGTTCTTGATCAAAGAGTTGTGTCTTTGGGGGTGAGGGTGGGGAGAATCAGATGCGGGTGAGGTTGAAAGTAATCGTTTACCGTAGTGAAACTGGGTTCGGTTGAAAATTTTGGAGCTGGGTTTTGGTAGGTTTCTCTTAAACGGGGCGAAGTCAGGGTACCCCGACCCCGACAGTTAAATGGGGTGGGGTCGGGGTCGGGGTAAATTTTAAATGGGGCGGGGTCGGGGTGTCTTTTTTTTGCTTAAACGGGGTCGGGGTACCCCGACCCCGCCCCACCCCGCCCCATGTTCACCCCTACTACTTAGGTCAATACAACTATTGAAGCATCCACTCAACCACAAATTTTAGTCACACATTCTTTCATCCACATATATTATTGGATAGTGAATTCAGGTCTTTCAGTTATGTATGTTCTTTTAATGATTTTTCTACTAGTTTGTTACCTTTCTAGAGATTCATTTATAGCTATGTTGTTTTCTACTGAATTTTCCATTATTAAGGATGCATCGACTTTAGAGTTTATTGGCAAGGTAAAAGACTTGGAGATTTATAAATAATTGATAATAATTTCTCTATTGATAAACTGATATCATATGTTTGGCATCATCAGTTTGGGTCATATCTCTTATGAGATTTTTTATTTGAGTAAAGATGAACTTCATATTGCTTATAATGGAAATTTTGTTGCTGATATTTGAAATGTTCCTTTAGCTAAGCTAAATATAGAATCTCTTTTCTTGTCAAATAATAATTTCTATCAGCTTCCTTTTGATATAGTTATGAAGGCCTAATCACATATCTACATATGCTGAACGCAAATTATTTTTTTAACTTTAGTGGATGATTGTTCATAATTTAATTAGATTTTTCTTATGAAACAAATGTTTTAGGCTTTATCAATTGTCCCCAAGTTTTCTCAATGATTGTGTAACCACCCGATTTCCGTTAAATCTTTTAAATTTAAATGCACAGCGGAAAATAAGATTTTTACAGAAAAACGGCATGGGTTCATTTAAAAATCGGATTATCCAAAACCTGTTTACATCCCAATTTTCAGAAAAAACAATAAACTTGGAATGCACATTCCGTATCATGATGAAACTTCTAAAGGAAGTATTAAAGTCCAAACATATATATACAAATTGTACAATTGCTCCATCGAGCTCAAAATGAAACAAATAAAAGTAGTGAAATATTCATGAGCATTTAAGAATGCTTCACCCAAAACCAGTTATGTTCTTGTCCGTTCATTGTCTTGATAGGTCACGCGACGCCACCTCCTCTACCTCGTCCACTACCACGAGTCTTACCTGAAAAATTGTAATTGTAGCAACATTGGCATAAAAATGGTAGTGAGAGTAAAATGAAAGCAAGTAATCCTATGAACAACATTCCATGTCAGAAATTGTGTCCAAATGCCTAGATTTTACTTTTACTACCCATTCCACATTCCAAATTCCGCATATAATCAACATACATAATATACTTCCTGAAAAGTAACGATATCAAGACTTAAAGTAAAAGTACCCATTATTACTAGGTCTTACTATACAAGTCTAAAGATTATGTAATTGCATTACTAACTATCTTTATTACCCAATCAGTTTCATCGAATCATAATACCGTATGGACCGAAGTCGACATACCACGTGCCACACTACAACAAATAACTTTATTTATAGCTTTTGGTTATAACGTTTAGTATAAACTGTTATAAAAAAATGAAAAAAAAAGGCGCGGGTATTTATTTTTCGTGGCCGCTCTTTTATTTCACGCTAATCTCTTTGTGTCTCACTCACAAGGTCTCCATCTCTATCTCTCTCGAACTCAATGAAGACATCAAACGAAAACACAGGCGATCAAAAACTTAGAAGAACAGAGGCGATTTTAGGGCTTTTTGATTTTGGGGTTTTCATAATTTTCTCAAACCATACTCACTCTCTCAATCTAGAAGACCAGATGATGATATCAAACCAGGTGATGATAGAAAACTGAGACAAATGGAGGCGATTTTGGGGCTTTAAATTTTTCTTCAAATCAGACTGTCTCTCAATCTCGAAGACAAGAAGAGGTTTTCTTACCAGATGATGATTGATAGAGATTGGATTCAGGATGGAGTCAAAAAAGGTTAGTTTATAAGGGTTTCTAGGTTTGCTTTGTAAATTTGATTCTACTCTAAAGTTTTATTCTAATTTGTGTTTTTTTCCTTCCTCTCTTCCCTTTGTTTCCTTCCAATTTTTTTAACGCTGCATTTCCTTCTAAATGAAAACGGCTCTTCGTGAAGCGTTTTCCATCTCCATCGTCAATCTTTAGAGCACTGTAGACCAACCAAGCTTTCTCCCTCAAACCTTCTATTCCAATCTATTCGTGAACTAATTAATAATACGAATTTTTTTTTGAAAGGGAATCAAATGAAGTTTTTTGTTCGTGTGAAACGGAATCAAAAGAGAAAAAAGAGAATCACCACCATGCCAATGAGTTGGTTTCTTAACCTGATACTTATGAGGGGGAACACGATGAATCACTTCACTAATTTTTCTTGTTTTCTTTACTCTAACACAATAATCGATCAAACATGGTTAGGGTTATAGCCCATCTCTCTACAACGTAACTATTACAATTCCACCAATGTTTTCTCCTATGAATTTTGAACCCTGTTAGACTACAATGATGTCTATTTTTTTATACTTACATGTGTGCTATCCACAATCTTTACAAATTTATTTAATTTAAATTCCTAAATTTATTGTATGATTTATCATTACAGTGCATCATTGGCTTCAGAGAAGAAGCTACCAAATCCAGTGCGTGAAATCAAATTACAAAAGCTTCTTCTCAACATCTCCATGAGCCACCAAGGTTTCTTTCCCATTTTTTACTTTTCCCATTGATTTTCTTTTGTTTGATTCTGGTTAAAACTCAGCAAATTTTTTCCTTTTTTATTTTAGGTGCTTGATCAATTTAGTGACCAATCGAGTCTTCTCCAAGGTTATTACAACTTTTAACATTTAATCATTATTATAATTTTTTTTAAATTTTGGATGTGACTTAAGTTTTCTCATTTGTGATCGAAACAGCTTGATATACCATTTAGTCATTTGAGATCAGGCGTAGTAAAAAGATTGTTTGTTATGTGACTGTGAGGAGTGAGAAAACAATTAGCTTCTTAAGGGTTGTTTGAACTAAAGGAATATGAGTTGTTGTGCCAGAATGATAGTGACACTAGGTGCTTTAGTTTTGGCATTCAATTGTTCTTGAAATTAAGTGAGGTTTTATGGTCGTATTTTTTTTTTTTTTGACTAATTTGTTTTCTTTGCATTTTGTTTTTGTTTATGTTTATCTATAATTGGTTTTTTATTGTTCATGGAGCTAGAAAAATTTAGACCTTGGAAAAAAATAGGAAAGCTTCTTATAAATATATATTTGATGGTGAAATATTTAGGGATCATTGAAAACTTTTCACATGAAGTAGGGTTTCTCTCCACTTTCGATTTTCTCTCCAAGTCTAGAACTCTCTCTTTGACACTTTTCTGATGATATGGTCTGCTCATTTTGATCTTATGTTTTAGCTCTTTTAGGTGGCATTATATCGTCTATGAGATAACTTCATTTAATCGAAAGCTTTTTCACACCTTTTTTTTAAATCTAATTCAGTTTCCCTTCCATTTTTTTATTCAGGTACTCTTAATCCCTTCACAGACAAAAATGACATCTATTTATCATCACTTTTTCTATCTCTAAAAATTCTCATTTCACCGAGACAACATGCTCTTCTCACTTATAGACGGGCAACGAGCTTATTGTCAAAGAACGTATTTTATATTTATTCTAGATTTTATAACATTTTTATATTTCTATTCAGATACACTACTTTGAATTTGTTATAGGGGGGTCTACATCAAATATCATGGTTCCAGTTTCTGCTTAATGAATCTGATTTGATTACTCTACCTAAAAAAAGGTTAAAACAAAGACTACTTTTATCCTAATCAGGCATTTTTGGGAGGAGGGATGCATTTTTATCTTTTATCTTTTTGTGGCTTTCCACTTTCTTAACAATGCTAAAATTAGGCTTTTGATGTTGGAAGTGCGAAGGTGGAGCACAATGATACTGCCACATTCTTGGTGCTTTCATCACATCTTCAATTGCAGAAGGAGGGATTTATCACAACTTGGACCAACTCATTTGGGATCCATTTCAGGGTTTTGCACAATCCTGGTGAGAAATGAAAATGTGGTTGTCACTTGTGTTCTTTATTTAAGTCTATCAATTACCTGGCTAACTTTTAGTTATTTGAGATACACAGATGAGAAAATTAAACTTTGGCTTTTTCTGCCTAGTCGCCATTCTTCTGTTGTTGAAACTGCACAAGCAGCTGTTTCCAAGTTAAGAGGTATGTGCTACTTATAAATCAATTCTCCATGATGTAGAGGATTATACTTTCTCAAATCTATTATGTATTGTGAACATTACACTTCTCTTTCTGAATATTAAACTTGGCTTATTTGGTTATATGTACTAGTTTTATATGATAATTTGACTAATGACTAGCCTTAACACATTTATTATTGATGTAGTGGGGTATTATTCATATAATGTTATTACTTCTTTTTGGGTGTACTCTAAACACATTTGTAACATCCCTTTCTTTTTTATCATCAACAATTTGGCCACATACTTGTAAATGGGTGGTGGTGCCATGTTTTTTTTTTGTTCTTCTTTTGTTATCTTAATGAAATGGGTTTTTGAGCTGTCTTTTTCAAAAAAATAAATAAATAAATAATGGAAAGAGTATTGAAGCATTCTTCTCATAATTCTTGTCTTGTACTTCCAGGTCAGTGCAAATACTGAAATTTAATGTACTGTACTGTCCATATCGATCAATGTTGGCTTCTTCTTCTTCTTCTTCTCAATATATAAGTATTTGAAGTCTAGTTTTTTTAGTTTGACTACAAACAGTCATTGAAAATTCTGGTGTTGCTTGTGCCAAAAGGACTCAGAGACTTGTTGACTACAGATTTGAACATGTGTGTTTGGAAGATCTTGGTTTTCTCTTTATGCATCCACTAAGTTTTTTAAATTATTTATTTTCTTCAGTGATTGTTTCGCCCCATGGAATTCGTGGTAGGTTTACTGGATCTTGTGCCAGTGATGTTGTGAAACAAATATGCTCCAGGTACATTATATTCTCTTTTATTATTTTTTGTATGCTTTTCAAATGGTCCAAAGTGTATCCTTGTCTGATACATGTCCAAAATCGAACATTCTGAACCATGTGTTAAACATTAGTCGAAAGCATAAAATTGTTGGGTAGCTACTTGTTTGTGTCATGTCAATAGAACTCTGAGTACTACAATCATATCTTCTGGAGTTGTCCCTTCTCCAAACTTATATGAGCGAATTTTTTTAGGACCCTCAGTATTTTTTGGGTTTAGTGTAATCCACGCTTTGTTTTTTACTTTTTTTGTTTGTTTTTTTTTTCCTTTTTGAAGTTCTTGGTTGTGTATATGTATGTTAATTGGTTTTGAATTATTAGATTGTCTTTGAATTTGTTGTTTTTTTAATTTTTGTTATTAGTTTTTGGATTTTGTTTGTTTTTATCTTGATGCTTTGATTATGAGTGGAAATCTTGCTTGTGTTATGGTTTTTTTTAATGTATTTATTGAGAATTACGAACCACACTTATGGATTGGTCTTTTTGCTTTGATGGTGCCTTTCAATTGAGTGATGGGATTTGGTTATGCAGTTTAAAGCATTGATTGGTGATTTTGATTATCTATCAAAGATTTATACATAATGTAATGTGTTGTGAATTTTTTTTAGCTAATTCTTGTTTGTAAAAGATGAAAGCATATTAAGTTATTTGAGTGTGCTGCAGATTTATTAGCTGTGAGGGAGAGAGGATGTCAGGTGGAGGTAAGCAGGACAGCTTTAGAAAAGCACTTGAGGCCCTTAAGGATTCTACCATAGTTTCATTGGCTAAAGTTAACAGTGATTACAAGGTGTGATTAATCATTTTCGTAATGCGTCTAGATAACGAGGATCTATCTCATACTTTTGTTTTGTTGTGATGTTGAGAAATTTCAGGAGTTAGACATTTCTATAGTTAAGTTCACAAATCACGTTGAACGACCAACTAAGGAAAAACATATTCGGGGTGAGTTCTTTTATGCTTTTCTCTAGATAATAATTTTCTCACACAAATAAATGTGTCTTCACGTTTCCGTTGTTTGAACTTTTTTATTTTTATTTGTCAATGTATTTATTCTATCTGAGATATATATTTTTAAAGAAACAATTCAATTAAAATAAGATGGGTGGTTTGATTTTGGACTTCTTTGCACCTATTTTTGCTGCTATTTCTGCTGCTAGAACTTTTTAGTTTGTCTCATATGTGATCCTTATCGTTTCATATTTGAAACCTGTCACAGATTCTTCCCATAAATATTAAAGGTCTTGCTAGAAGCATAGCAATGTTAGCTAACTAGTTCATTGCTTGGCTTGTCACGCTGACTGCAAACAAGTTATTTGCTCCATTTTCTAGGAAACTGAGATTTACAAGGATGCTAATGGCATAAAAAAAGCATAGATCAAACAACATTCGCCATCCTGCACGAGATCTTATCAAAGTACTAAATTTTTTCTTCTTAGTATAATGAAATATAAATGTTAAGTGATGATTGCAAAAATTATAGTCATTATGTTTTGCAACTTCAATAAGGTTCTTGCAATTTGTTTGTTGGATTTGTCTTTGATTAAAAACGTGCATCTAAATATAAAACTTCCTGATGTTGGTTTGGAATGTCTATTATCAAGATGATTTCGCACAAGTGGCTTCTTTTGTTAAAGATCGCCTCGGCAAAGAGGTCTTTTTTTTTCTTTTCTTTTCTATTGATTGAGATGAGATGAGATTGTCTTTTTGTTTATTTGATGGAATGTGTTTTTTTTCCAACATTGCAACCAAAGCCCTGTTATGTTGTGTGTTCTGGTTATATTTTAGGATCTGGCTTTTTTCATTATTCAGATATGTTGTAATTGATCTCTCAGTTGGCCCTTTACACTTGGAAAAATTGAAACTGAAGAGGGAAGTGTCAGAACAAGAATATTGCCACGATTAAGGAATGCATTGTTTCCTAGAGGATTTGGTGCGGTCACTGATCATTCTACTCATGACAATTTTGTCATGGACTTAGCTGCCTTTGTATCAACAACCATTGAGCATGTCATAGTTACTATAGACTTCTGTAATCGAATATACTTTTTGTTTATGGATTTTAGGTTATTTCATCCTACTTGATATTTACATTATCAAGTATAAATTTTTGTTAAGGTTTTGTTTACCTTATATACAACTTTTTTCTAAAGTACTTTTATGGATAGATGAATCTTATATTTTGTATGATTTTCGTTAAGTTATGAAAGTTTGCATTCAAGAAGTAATTTTTGTGTACTAGTACAAAAAGTATAGTTTCTATATATTCATTTATAAATCTTATAGTACATCACCATAACAATCAAATTATATTACTGAATACAAGTTTATTATAGCAAACGAGATAGTCAACTACAAACACTATAAATTATAAATGACCCTGAATTACAGGAGAAACTATGATGTTAATAAAACGCTATTACAAATATACAATAGCGTTTTAAAATAGCTATGTTAAAGGTTATCATAGCGTTTCAACGATGCTATGTTATATTTTCATAACATTCAAAGTATGCAATTATCTGGAACATTTATAGTGTATATAATAGCGTGAATCAAACGCTATGAAATGTCTTAGACTTTTAATTATGGGGGCAACCACGGCGTTACTAAAAACGCTATGAAAAGTCAACAATAGCGTTTTTCAGACGCTATAGAAAGCAATATTTGTTGTAGTGCCATATCACAAATCATTGCACCATGATACCGTATGGAGCGTATCAACATACTATCATGTGCCGTATCACATATCATCGCACCATGATACCGTATGGAGCGTATCAACATACTATCATGTGCCGTATCACAGATCATCGCACCATGATACCGTATGGAGCGTATCAACATATTATCATGTGCCGTATCACATATCATCGCACCATGATACCGTATGGAGCGTATCAAGCTCCCTAGTAAGTTAGATAAAGTTCCACTAAACTACTAAAGAACATAAACCGCTTGAATTACACGAGTCAATACTCAAGTGTAATTTCTAAGCCACTTTGACTCCCAAATCACTTAAAGTTCCTTATTCATTCACTTTCATCTAAAGTCTCCAAATCATCTTACAAGACTTCCAAACCACTCATATTTCCTCTTTTACTTCCAAAACCATAAGTACACCAAAACCACTCCACTCACATCCGAGTTTAAAGTCTCCAACCAAGTATAACTTCCGGAAGTTAGTTCCCCTCTTAACCTCGATAAACAATAACGTAATGAAACATAATTCATAAAATTACTAACTTCCATTTTAAACTCACCTTGAGAAGAAGTCGTCCTCTTATGAGCCGGAGGATAAATCCCGCGAATGGTTTCCAAAACCTATAATTTAATTACATCTAACATACTTTAATTTAACAAAAAGAACAACGTTCGACATGTAACCAAATAAAAGACGAAAACAGCCCGGGATGGGGACTTGATGCTCACAGCCCTAAGGGTGATTTGGAGAAGAGAGCATTTCCGGTTTTTGGCACTTTAGATATAATCCGGGTTCGTTTTAGGCACTTTTAAGGTGGATTCATATAATGGGTAACATTAATTAAGGGTTTAGAGACTAGAATTAACCACACAAATTTAAAGGAAAACGAAAATAAAGCACTTCTACACTACACATAACAGTCCACGCAAAAGGGGTGAATCGACGGTGTCGGGTTTTTCACTCAATCCAAAATTAGGGCAAAGGATAAACATGCATCAACCCTAGGTAGGATCCTTTGGCTAACAACTACCAAAACCCAAAGGAAAAGGATGAATTCAAGCATAAACCAAAGATAAAATTTCAAAATCAACAATACCCATATTTTAAAGAATTTCCCTCACCTTTTTGTTCCTTGGAAGTGGATGTAAAGGCTTCAAATGTAGGATGGGTAGAAAGCTTGTTGCGAGAGCTTTCCAACGAGCTAAGGCACGACGAAATCGGCCAAGAAACGAGGGAGATCCTACACTTTCTTTCTCATCTTCCTACTCGGGTTTGGGGGGTTTTGGGAGAGAAAAAGATGAGAAAATTTCTCTATATTTGGCTAAGGATGGGTTTTTAAAGAGTTGATGAATAGTAACTTGATATTTTTAAGAAATTGGAAATTACGCCTACGCCTTCTTTTACTTTTTGCTTTTAAAACGAAACCCGAATCTCTTAAACTAATCTAAAGGTGATTAATAATTATTAATTGGCCCGTAAATAATTATTAATGTCACCGAAACTAATTTTAAGTCATAAAAGGATTAAAAAGACTTTCGAACGAAAATAACTACTAAAATCGAAATTATTAAGTTTAAACTGAACTTAAATACTTTATAAAAATAAAAAAAATTTACCTCCAAAAGTAATGGGGCGTTACAGATTGAGACACATTTCGATAAAAAGAATATTAAGAAATTTGATTAAACAATGCCTCTGAACTTCAAATTCTTGATTTTTTTTTGCACAAAAGAGGGATTTTATCATTTTTTTTCTTGTATTGGAACACTTGTTGAATATTTCACATGTTTTGTATTTCCAATCTCGATTGCCTATTTTCTTTTTGGGGTGAATGTATACTTATATCCATTTTTCTTATCAATAGACTTCCTTCAAATCTTTTAGATAATGTTGCTCCATTCCATTTTCTCTTTGCTTTAGTGGATTATACATCTTTTTGAGTTTTTGGTTGTATAGGCTTTTCATCTGCTCTTGTTTCTCATTAAACGAAATTTCAGCGCCAGCCTTGTATTTTTTTTGGGTATTGTTGTGAAAAATGTGATATGTAAGTGTACACAATCAAACAAGTAAAATAATGATAATAAAAGTATCGTTCCCACGAGAAATCGTAAGATTAAATAGGTTTTTAACAAATAACCTAAAATTAAACTAAAACAATGATAATCCAGGGTGAAATAATCGACGTAATTAAAGAAAGAAAAGATGTAAATATGTGATGCAACCTAATTAAATATGATGAAGAATTCAATTACCTAATTAACAATATGCTTTAAACTAATGAAATTAAACCTATAATATGAGAAAATATTTAAGAATTTGGAAATATAAAGAGAAAAGTTGTTGGAACTTCAAGAATCCTCTGAAAATGCACTAAACATCAGTTTTCTAGATCTAAAAAAAAAGGTTCAATGAACGCACTTTCAAGCAAATAAAAACCTAATTTACATGTGTCTTCATCAAACCTAACATGATACTAACCTTCCAATTCAATCTAACTCCTATGTCTAGGTTAAATTAGAATAGAAAGTCCGTTTATTAACTTCATTTTGTTCATCTTAAAAGGTAAACATATATGTCTATGTTGGGATATATGCCCTAATCAATGTAATCCAATAAACTATAAGTAAATAAAATAATATTTTTATTCAATTTTAATAATATTTACATTTACCACTTATTGCTTTATAATAAATGCTTTACTTATCCATCATAAGATCCAAAGTTACTCATTGTAACTTGAACTGAATATGTAATGTGTACAACAGACTCAGTCAAGTAGGAACTTGAAGAGTTTGAAGTGATAGTGATAAGTCCTTGAAAGGGGAGTATTCACATAGTTAAACTTGGATAAATCTAGGTAAAAAGACCAAGCAATTGAGTGAAATGAGGAGCCACTGCACTTATTTAAGTTACTTTTGTAGTTTTCAATTCTTTTAAGCTCTCTGTCTAACTTTAACCATTTTCAATAACTCTTCTATCTTTAATTGACTATCATCCAAGCTTTCTAATATAGCCATGGCAAGCATAAGCTCCTAGTTAGTGCACTTGGAAATTCTCTACTGTTGCAGGGAAAGGCATAAAGAAGAGCATATTATGATATTGCTAAAGCAAGGCACTTAGAGGACAAAAAGATATTTATCTTCGCTGTTAGCTGTTTGATGGGACAATCAGCAAACACTTCATCAATTTCCCAGTCGTGCGTGCACCCTGATAAGCTTCACCAACTACTTTTTTGGCGGGAAAGATGAAAATAGCGAAGCGAAGACAAAGCAAAAGAGATATAACAGAAAAGAGAAGTTTTTAGGTCAAGTGTAGAAGAAGAGGAGAAAAGAGAAAAAAGTGGGAAGGATTGAACGAAACAAGGAGACGTTTACTTAGTAGAGTTATTTGTTATATCCTTAGTATAATTAACTGAACTTTCTGTTTTTATATTCGAGTATGAATTCTTGTTTAAGGAACACTTTTATTTTCATGTTATTGTTAGCCATGATAGGCTAAACCCTTTTGTGATGAAGTGTTAGTGGAGATGGATAGACACGAGATAAAGTTTTGAGATTCATATATGTATGGAGATTGTGATGTAATATTCATTATGACAATGTCCTTCTTTAAACCTTTATAAAAATAGAGTTAGAAGAGTTTATGCAAGTATTGAAAGATTCATTGTATGACAACTTAGAGTAAGATATTACTTGTTCATCTTATCCGTAACTTTAGAAATAAGGGAATGGTTAAGAAGAATAGAGAATGGTACTTAGGAGTTCAGAAGAAGTATAATTCATCAAAGGTTTTAGAAGTAAAATCTAGGGTCGGATAATGCGTTAGAGTGTGTTTGAAGAAACTCATTCTTGCTTTTGTTCTCCTACGCACTTGTTGTCTCATAAACTCCATCTATATTTGAATCTCATAGCAAGCTTACTACTTATTGATAACAGTCTATCCGGATTCCTAATTCTTTAATCTACACCTAGTGTTGATCCGTTTACTTTGTGCATCACAACACCTAGCTTTGTTATCTAATTAATTATGTTGCTGCAATCACCCTTAGATTCTAATTTTGTTTATATCCAACCATCCTCGTGGGACACGACACTCACTTACCACTACTATTACTTGTTGATCATGTGCACTTGCATGCCACCTTTCACCATCTAGTTTAATCACCGTTTCCATCAACAGATAGACTTAATGGTTGGGTACCTTATCCTAGTAACACACGGCCCACTTTTAACTTGTACTGAAGACTTTTGGATTGGGGTGTAGTTCAAAAAGATACTTTATACATCAATAGGTTGGTACAATTAACCTTAATCTTGAGTGGACTATGAACTTTCGTCTATAGAAGATGGTCCTTTGATTTGCATGGGTGAGAGTCACTCAGATATAGTACGCTCAAGAAGCCTCCTTTTTAAGGATTAGATCATGCAGATAGCTGGGAACATAATACAACAATAAAGAATTTTCTCTTTTCCTTGTTAGGAAATTAGATAAGTGGTTCTCTTAGGATATTTTCAAGACTTAAACAACGGGGTCTACTATTCCTTTGACAAGGAACTAGCGAAACACATAATCAAGATTATGTACGGTTGTTCTTGGAATAATCAATAGCCTCTTAAGGAACAAGATATGTTACAAGGGTTAAATGGGTATCATTACCATGCTGTAATAACGAAACACTTGTGAAGGGTCAAACATATAGTTAATGATTAAATCCAATAAATATAATAGGACTGAGAGTTCAACTTGCGGTATTTAGTGGAGTTACACAAGAGTTAATGAATGAGAATAAATTAATTAAATGAGTTTTAATTAACTAAATTCGGAAGCACTGGAGCTCAATACTACAGGTCCATTAAGTCTCTAAACAAATTGTTTGATTTGTCGTTCTGAACGTAGTTCTCTTTCAAAGGTTCCATTCCTTACAGAAGAGTTACTAGAATTTGATGTGTTCGAAATTTTTTTGAGCAAAACTAAATTTAGGATTGGATGAGGTTTGACTAAATCAGAAGGAGAATCAATATAGTAAAAGGAATAGTGTGAGCTATTCTAGGGATTCAATGAGCGTATAGTACATGAGCTCCAATGATACATAATTAATAAATCCAAACTATCATTTAATTAATTTATTCTCATTTATTAACTTTGGATAATTCACTATATATCCAACAATTCTATTAACAATGTTATGTCCAACAAATATAATCATTACCTATATAATTGACCCTTCACAAGTGGTTTATTATTACAGCTGGGTAAAAATACAAATTTTTTTCCCTGTAGTACATCTCAAGTCTTAAGAGCCTATTGATTCTCTAATTAACTACCTTACATAATCTTGATTATGCGTTTAGCTAGTTCCTTGATCAAAGGAATAATAGGCCCCATTGTTCAAGCCTTGATAATATGTTCTTAATAGAATCACTTATCTAGTTCCTTGATCAAAGGAATAATAGCACCCATTGGCATTGTGTTCCCAGCTATCTACATGATCTAATCTCCAAAGATGGAGGCTTATTGAGCATACTATATTTGAGTCACTCTCACCTATGAAAATTAAAGGCAGACAATATTTCATAATTCGTTCACGATTAAGGTCAACAATATATGACCAGCCTATTGATGTATAAAGTATCTCTTAACGATCTTAACAAGAGACGATAAAATACACCTACTTTAGTCTCTTATGTAAGTCGGATTCAAAAGACTCCCTCTCTTGAATGCTAATACAACAAGCTCCCCTTGTTGAAATTAGAATGCCAATCGATCTCCCTTCAATGTACGTTGTAACTATGGTGATCTCTTTCCCCAAGAATAACCAACTTAAGGTTTGATATAAAAATAGCATAAACTCACAAAGAACTCGCTACAAAATAAATCTCTCAAGAGATAAAATAAATAAAGTTTATACAATTAAAATTTTAATCAATTGCAATGGAAGAGATGCATCTAATAAAGCCAATAGCTCTTTATATATATATATATATATATATATAGGCTTGAAAATAAGAGCAAATTTTACATTTACCAAAACTGAACCATGTAAATTTGTTGGTGAAAAACAAAATACAACCAATATGGAATTATTCTAATCTCAATTAATCAAAACATCAATTAAGTTTTTATCCAATTAAATACAAAAAATTAAAACTAATAAAGGATATATACATGGCTTGAAAAATAAGAACTATTGTGGGTGAAATTATATCAATACACGTTGAATTTCTCAACTTGTTCAAAGAATGGACAATCGACATGTCTATGTCACATGGAAGGATAAAGCTACATCACCTAATAGGCTATGTCTACGTTGTCTAGGAGGCAACGTCTACGTCGTCTTGGAGGCTACGTCAACGTTGTCTGGGAGGTTTACGTCTACGTCGCCTGAGAGTCTACATCTACGTCATCTAATAAGGCTACGTATCTAAGACCAAGGAAACTACATTATACTAGTATTCAATCAAAAGATGACATGTGGCATATCCAACACATGACACATCGTTGGGAAGCAACATGTTACCCAATCCCTATGTGACACGTGGCAGAATGATGTCATCAACCTCCTCTCATATAAATAGGAGATGAAACTCATTCATTAGGTAACTAATTCTACTACAATTCTCTTTGGCACATTAGCTTTGGTTGCTCTGACTTTAGCATCGAAGGGTGTTAGGCCGACACCACACCGGTACTCTTTTTGTTTCCTGTGCAGGTACATATAGTGCTCGTCATCTACTCAGCGCACCGTCTACACAGCAGTTCTAGTGTAGCGCACTATGTCCAACTCATTCAATACAATAAGTACGTTGCATATGTGGAAGCTCTCCATTTTACTCAACAACATTTGGCGCCTTATGTGGGGAGAATATATAAATGAGTGCTCTACCATCAAGGATTAGTTAAAGAAGTCAACATCATGATGATATGAAGGATGGTGAAAATCGTAACCGCTGTAGTAAAAGATATCAAACACGCAATACTAGAGAGCAACAACAAGCTGATAAAAATCAAGAAGTGGTAAGAGTTGTGCCAATGCCAAACGGAAGGGTAGATGCTCTAGAAGAGCAAGTTCGGGTGTGAATCAAGATCTTGCTAAAGTACTCGAAATTCTTACACAGAAAACTAATCATCAAGCCCTTACTGACAACCAGGAATTACTATCCAAAAAAGGCAAAGATAAAGAACCTATAGAGCAAATAGGTGAATCAAGTAATCATGAGAAAGGTGGCTTAAAGAGGAAGTCGAGGCTAAATATCCAAGACAGTTCATCTTCCTCTCATAACTCTTTTCGTAACAAGCAACCTAGTAAAAAACGAAGATTCGACCTCAGAGAAGTTCTCAATCAAAAGAGAAAAGAACATTGAGATGCTATGAAGTGTACTGCAAAAATTGCCCAACCTTGGCCGCCAGAGTTGAAAAAACTTCAAGATCAACTTGGTCATATGAAGAAAGAATATAGAGGAAAGACTCCTCTTGCACTAGAAGATCTACTTGAGCAAACTGAACTATCATTCATAGATGATATAATGGAGATTGAGCTTCCTACCAAATTCAAAATGCCAACTATGACCATGTATGATGGTTTAAAGGATCCATTTGAGCATGTTGATACGTTTCGGACCAGGATGGAGCTCCAGGGAGTCTGAGATGCTATCTAGTGTAAGGCGTTCCCCCTTACATTAGGAGGTTCTGCACGCGGGTAGTACAGGCAGCTCAAGCCGAGGTCCATCTTTTCATTCAAAGACATCACTCGATCTTTTGTAACTCAGTTCCTTAGTAGAAGGGATCATAAGAAACCAGCTACACACCTTTTGACTATGCGTCAAAACTCAGAGGAGAGCCTCCGAGACTATGTAGTGAGATTTAACAGTGAGGCGCTGAAGGTGGAAGGTTACAGTGATGACATTGCTTTAACTACCGTGATGGCTGGTTTGAAAGTTGAAAAGTTCTTGTGGTCACTAGGTAAGAAGACATCTGCTACATACACCTAGCTCCTCACTAGAGCTCAAAAATATATGAGCGGCATAGAGTTGCTTAGTGCAAGGAAGACTTCAGATGAAGGAGGTAGTAGTAAACGATCAGAGCACAAGAAAAGAGATCGAACAGAAAACTTTGTCTAGGGGACTGATCGTCACAAGGATGGCAAGAGACATAGTTCAGGAGACCAAATTGAGAAGATGAGTCTTCCTTCTAGTAAGTTTAAAAAATACACTCCTAACATGGTCCCGATTGAACAACTGCTCATGGAAATCAAAGATGAAGGAGGTAGTAGACATAGGTCAGGAAACAAACTTGAGAAGATGAGTCTTCCTTCTAGTAAGTTTAAAAAATACACTCCTACCACAGTCCCGATTGAACAACTACTCATGGAAATCAAAGACAAAAACTTGATTAGGTGGCCGTCCAGAATGAAAGCAGGGTCAAACAAGAGAAACAAAGACAAGTTTTGCCTTTTCCACAAAGACCACGGCCATACCACCTCTGATTGCTTCGATCTCAAGGAAGAAATTGAGACTCTTATTCAAAGAGGGTACTTGAAAGAATTTGTGAGAAATAAAGAAGATCAGGAAGATCAGGACTGTGACAATCAAGATTTTCCAGATGGAGAAATAAGAACCATCTTTGGGGGCCCGACTAGTGAAGAAAAGAAGCATGCTATGTCACCAACACAATAGGCCGAGATATCGACACATTTATTAACCTCAACTGAAAAACTCTACTGCTCTTATGAAATGTCAAGCAAATCAGATTTTATTTTAGCAATTTTACTTATTGTAATTTTATTCAGCAATTATACTATTGAGAAAGTTTACCATTAAATGAAATAGAAGTTTACTTTTTCTATTTTATTGCATCTATGTAAATAGTTTGAGTAAAATTATTCTAAGAACTCTTAGACTCGAGCAAGACTTCAAGCATTTATTAACATGAAGATTTTCCAGATGGAGAAATAAGAACCATCTTTGGGGGCCCGACTAGTGAAGAAAAGAAGCATGCTATGTCACCAACACAATAGGCCGAGATATCGACACATTTATTAACCTCAACTGAAAAACTCTACTGCTCTTATGAAATGTCAAGCAAATCAGATTTTATTTTAGCAATTTTACTTATTGTAATTTTATTCAGCAATTATACTATTGAGAAAGTTTACCATTAAATGAAATAGAAGTTTACTTTTTCTATTTTATTGCATCTATGTAAATAGTTTGAGTAAAATTATTCTAAGAACTCTTAGACTCGAGCAAGACTTCAAGACATAAAACTCTACTCGAGTGGGGGCTAACTACGTGAACCTACTACAAAAAGTTCTAAGTCCGCCAAGGTGAAAGAGCTAAATAAAAATTACAAGTCTACTAGGGAGTGTAGGGCTCGCACGAGCCGCACCTACTAGAAGAATTTAAAATGACAAAATAATTCTAAGTCTACTAGAGAGTGCAGGGCTCGCATGAGCCGCACCTAGTAGAAGAATTTAAAACGACAAAAAATTCTAAGTCTACTAGGGAGTGCAGGGCTCGTACGAGCCCCACCTGGTAGAAGAATTTAAAACGACTAAAAAATTATAAGTTTACTAGGGAGTGCAGGGCTCACACGAGCCGCACTTGGTAGAAGAATTTAAAAACGACTAAAAAATTCTAAGTCTACTAGGGAGTGCAAGGCTAGCACGAGTCACACCTAGTAGAAGAATTTAAAACGACTAAAAAATTATAAGTCTAATAGGGAGTGTAGGGTTCGCACGAGCCGCACTTGGTAGAAGAATTTAAAATGACTAAAAAATTCTAAGTCTACTAGGGAGTGCAGGGCTCGCACGAGTCACATGTAGTAGAAGAATTTAAATAGACAAAAAAAAAAATTCAAAATCTATTAGGGAGTGCAGGGTTCTCACGAGCCGCACCTGGTAGAAGAGTTTAAAACAACAAAAAATACTAAGTCTACTAGGGAATGCAGGGCTCACACGAGTCGCACCTGGTAGAAGAATTTAAAACGACAAAAAAAATTCTAAGTTTACTGGAAAGTGCAGGACTCTCACAAGCCGCACCTGGTATAAGAATTTAAAACGACAAAAAAAATTATAAGTCTACTAGGGAGTGCAGAGTTCGCACGATCCGCACCTGGTAGAAGAATTTAAAACGACTAAAAAAATCTAAGTCTACTATGAAGTGCAGGGCTCGCACGAGCTGCACCTTGTAGAAGAATTTAAAACGACTAAAAAATTCTAAGTCTACTAAGGAGTGCAGGACTTGCACGAGTCACACCTAGTAGAAGAATTTAAAATGACAAAAAAAATTGGAGTCTACTAAGGAGTGCAGGGCTTGTAGAAGATTTAAAAAAAAAGTGAACGATCAACAGTCACAAAGCCCTATTGACATAGCCCTGATGACATAGCGCTGATGACAAAGCCCTATTAACAAAGTCCGAAATGACAACGCTTGAAACAACAAAGGAAGATCACGTCAAAAAAAAAAAAAGAAGTCACTTGGTCAACGGTCAACGTTGATCGTTGACCAGTCTATATGGGAGGAACAGACCCGCTCTGCGCGTCTGCATTTGACCCGCAGATCACTCCACGGGTTTACATATAACCCGCGGATCAATCCGCAAGTAAGCAGCTACGTATAAAAAAAAGTACTTTACACTTATGTCAGGAAAAAGAAAAAAAAAATTGATGATGCTCTGCTAGACTGCTACAAAGCAGCTTTTTGAAAAATAAAATAAAATTGCAAAGTGGCACCAACCTGACACCAAAACAAGAGAAAAATAAAATAAAAATTCTCTCTTATTATTTATTTATTTTTCTTTCTTCTTCTAGTTCCTAATTTAATTTTAATTTTTTCACTCAATTTCATTACTTTCTCATCACCATTCTAAAAATAAAAAAGTTTTTTTTTTCAAGAGTAAGTTTTACTTTTAAAATCAAAGGGGGCGAAGTACGTGTTGATTGACCCGAATAATTTAGACATACAACCCAACTCCAAGAATAGAAAATACAATGCACCACAAATTAGTATCTTTTCAAAATTTTGACGAATGCAATGGAAGAAACTTCAAGCTATCAAGCCCCGACACTTGTGAAATTTTCAGAAAATGATATACGAACAAATTCCACCCTGAATTAATACTCCCAAGCAATAGTGAACTCACGTCTCAACTCAGTTCAGGAGTAGGGGGCCACTGTTGAGGGTGAAATTATATCAGTACACGTTGAATTTCTCAACTTGTTCAAAGAATGAACAATCAATATGTCTACGTCACCTGGAAAGATAAAGCTATGTCTACGTTGCCTAGGAGGCTACATCTACGTCGTCTAGGAGGCTTATGTCTACGTCGTCTTGGAGGCTACGTCTACGTCGTCTGGGAGGTTATATCTACGTCGCCTGGGAGTCTACGTCTACGTCATCTAATAAGGCTACGTATCTAAGACCAAAGAAACTACATTATACTAGTATCATATCAAAAGATGACACGTGACATCCAACACGTGACATGTCGTTGGGAAGCTACATGTGGCCCAATCCCGACGCAACACGTGGCATGATGATGTCATCAACCTCCTCTCATATAAATAGGAGATGAAACTCATTCATTAAGTAACTAATTCTACTACAATTCTCTTTGGCACACTAGCTCTGCTTGCTCTGACTTTAGCATTGGAGGGTGTTAGGCCGACACCACACCGGTGCTCTCTTTGTTTGCTGTGCATGTGCAGGTACATACAGTGCTCGTCATCTACTTAGCGCACCGCCTACGCAACACTTCCAGTGCAGCGTACTACCTCAGACTCGTCCCATTCAATAAGTTCGTTGCATACATGAAAGCTCTCCATTTTTACGCAACAACAAGAACAAATTTGACATTTACCAAAACTGAACCATATAAATTTGTTGGTGAAAAACAAAATACAACCAATATGGAATTATTCTAATCTCAATTAATAAAAACATCAATTAAGTTTTTATCCAATTAAATATAAAAAATTAAAACTAATAAAGGAAAATTTTCTTTTCCATCATAAATTGTGAACAACATATTATTTATAAATATTTGATTACTTGGAACAATCCCCTTATATAAGACCCACCCCCACCTCCTCCGTAGTATAAGAAACATAAGTTTTCATTAATGGATGGGCGGTCGCAGTGCATTATGAATAAGGTTACGCCCTGACGACCCCTTGCGGCGGCTTTCTATCACCAATTTTCTGCTTTCGATCTTCAAACAAGCAAGAAAATTTAATAAGTAAGAAAATTTCCAACTCTTTTTTTTAGATGTAAAAGAAAATGAATTTTTTTTCAAAGAAAAGGAATTGACTCACTGTATTAGCTATCATGTAGTTTCTTCCCAAGTTTGCTTGTCTGTAATCAGCTGAGACTGTAGTTTTAGTATTGAAGCCATGGCAATAAACACAATGAAAACATACAAGGAGGACCAAAAGAAGATATGAAAGAATTGGCTTTTTGTTCATTTTCTTGTGCATTTTTGTTGTAATCTGACTTAAAGGAATTTTATGGCATCACAACTTATATATTACGCATTAACTTCGTGTCGTCGTGCATTAGTTAAAAGCTTAATTAAAATTGTTATGAGTTTTTTAGTACATTAGTTATTTTGTTTATATAACTCACCCTATATATGAGGCGCATTAAGCATTAACATCATGTCATCGTTTAGTAGTTAAAGATTAATTAAATTGTTATAAATTTGTTAGTGCATTAGTTATTTTGTTTATATAACTCACCCTATATATAGGATATTGTAGTTAATCACCTAAATAAATAAATAAAAAATTAACGAATGTCGCCTACATGGGGTTGTTTGACAACTCATGATTAACTAACTTTCTTATTTATATAAATAAGAAAGTTCTCATACCACAAAATTCCTTAAGCCTTTGCCTTTCTATTCACACCAATCACCACAAATATACATAAGAAAATGAATAAAAAGCCAATTATTTCGTATATTCTGTTGGTCCTCCTGATAACTTCTCAATGTGTTTATTCTCATAGCTCCAATATAAAAACGAGTGTCTCAGCTGATTCAAAACAAGCAAACTTGGGAAGAAAATCCATGTTAATGACTCATAGAGTGAGTTAATTCTAGCTTTTTCTTTTTAAAATTCTCATATTTTTATACATGTAGAAAAGGGACTTGGGAAATTATACTAACTATTTGAATTTTCTAACTTGTTTGGGACTAGATAAAAAAAAGCAATTATGAGACAGAAAGCCGCCGCAGTTGGCCGCCAGGGCCCAACCCTATTGGAAATGGACTGATAAATCCATTGCCACTGCCACTGCCACCGTCCATAATCATCATCCCGTTAAACTGAGGAGGAGGAGGAGGAGGAGGAGGACGGGAGATTCTGACGGTTGGACAAACTACTCAAAATATATATTGAAATATTGTTCACAATTTGCCATCATATTTTTTTTTTAAGATTGTTTATTTTTACTCATTGATTTGATAAATAAATTATGGTAATGGATTGGTGAGTAATGGTAATAGTCTTTATCACATTGGAATTTTTCATGTTTTTATTTATTGAACCTCTGAGTTGAACCCCTCTTATATTCCATGCATGAACTAGATCGATTTTAAATATATATAAAATGAAAGGAATTGGTAACTAGATTGAGATAATTATGAATTTAGAAGTATTATAAAAACTAACAAAATATAATTATATAATAAAACGTAAAAGTTGTTTGATTTTATTATGTCACGTTCATTTAAAGACGGAATTGGAAATCTTAGGATGCAAATTTTCAAAATCAACATTCCTTTAAAAATAATGACTTCTGATTTGACTAAATACTTTCTTTAATGAAACAAACCTCCAATTTTAAAAGATTTTAACTTATTAAAATTCTATATATAATTTTTGTAAAATAATTCAAGATGTTTTAAGGAATAACTTTTCATAAAACACTTAATTCCCCGAATTAAAATATTTCAAAGGTGATTTTCACAAAATTACGACAAAACCGTTTAGAAGTTTTCAGGATGCCGATGAAAAAAACCTAGGACTTTGCTTGGGAAAAATTTTTGGAGGTGAATTTCGTCGTAGATGCGCCGTTTGGAGGCTTTCCAGAGGAGAAAAGGGAATCGCCAGCAAAGCATTTGCGTGCGAAATCTTACTTTTTGCGGGCCTCAGCTTAAACCTGAAATTCTAAAATGGCAAATAAGATTTTTTTTTATAAAATTGTTGGATTATATGGATATCTAATTTCACATCAAATGTTTATTAATCACAATAATTTTAGGGGCATGGACTCAAATGACACATTTTATAAAACTAATTCTCTAAATAGCACCATCTTTTTAAAATTCCCCAAATGACATTTTTTCTAATATAACAAAATTAATTGTTTTCATTAAATTTACAAAAATGTCACTCATTTATTAATTCACTATGTTTGTTCTCTTATTCACTATTTAATGAATTAAAATATGAACTTTATTAATTCACTAAATTTTCTCTATTAGTCAATAATTTAGTGAATTAAAATTTGAGTTTTATTAATTCAATAAAATTTCTCCCTTCATCAATAATTTATTAAACTAAATTACTACACATAATTGAGATACTTCATATTGATTTAATCACAAATTTAGTAGTTAACATTCATAACAAAAACTCATAGTATCTTAAACTTAATCACACACAACACACTCAATCATTTAGACTTAATCACACACAACACAACAAACTCAATCATTTAGACTTAATCACACACAACACAACAAACTCAATCATTTAGACTTAATCACACACAAAACACTCAATCATAGTTTTTTTTATAAACTAGAACTAATTATTGAATTACATTTATAATTCATTATTATAGTGAATTGGGGGAAATAAAATAGTGAATATGAAAAATAGAACCATCATTTTCATTAAATCCTTAACTGTTTTTCTGAAACTACTAAGTCGTTAACATTCATAACAAAAACTCATAGTATCTTAGATTTAATCACACACAACAAAAACCCATAGTATCTTAGATTTAATCACACACAACACACTCAATCATAGTTTTTTTTTTTGCAAATTAGGACTAATTATTGAATTACATTTATTCACTATCTATTATAGTGAATTGGGGGAAATAAAATAGTGAATAGTGAAAAATAGAACCATCATTTTCATTAATCTTTAACTGTTTTTCCAAAACTACTAAGTCGTTAACATTCATAACAAAAACTCATAGTATCTTAGACTTAATCACACACAACACACTTAATCATAGTTTTTTTTACAAACTAGGATTAATTATTGAATCACATTTATAATTCACTATTATAATGAATTGGGGGAAATAAAATAGTGAATAGTAAAAAATATAACCATCCTTTTCATTAAATCTTTAACTGTTTTTCCAAAATTACTAAGTCGTTAACATTCATAACAAAAACTCAATCATTTAGACTTAATCACACACAACACACTCAATCATTTAGACTTAATCACACACAACACACTCAATCATAGTTTTTTTACAAACTAGGACTAATTATTAAATCACATTTATAATTCACTATTATAGTGAATTGGGGGAAAGAAAATAGTGAATAGTAAAAAATAGAACCATCCTTTTCATTAAATCTTTAACTATTTTTCCAAAACTACTAAGTCGTTAGCATTCATAACAAAAACTCATAGTATCTTAGACTTAATCACACACAACCCACTCAATCATTTAGACTTAATCACACACAACACACTCAATCATAGTTTTTTTACAAACTAGGATTAATTTTTGTAATTCACTATTATAGTGAATTGGGGGAAATAAAATAGTGAATAGTAAAAAATAGAATCATCCTTTCATTAAATCCTTAACTGTTTTTCCAAAACTACTAAGTCGTTAGCATTCATAACAAAAACTCATAGTATCTTAGACTTAATCACACACAACACACTCAATCATTTAGACTTAATCACCCACAACACATCGCCGTCACAGCGAAACTCACGATTTCAATCTTCCTGAAAGCTTCATCAGTCCTAGATTTTTAAGTTCCAAATCATAGCCCCTGTGATTTGTAAGTTTCAATAATTGAAATTTGAGCATGATGGATTCACCTTTGACTTTGATTGGTTAATTGGAATTCTCAACGGTGGAATTTGAGATATGGAGTTTGGTGTAAAAAAGGGTGGAAATAGGATGGAGTCATGAATCAATAAATTTTTGTTTCTGGCATTATTCATAGGATTTATTCAAAAACTGATGTATCAAACAATGGTAAAAAAAAATAGTGAATTCCATTTTTGAATGGAAGAGGTCTACCATGGTCCATGGCTGAATTCCATTTTTATAGTTTTAAAAACAATTTTTATTATTAAAAAAATATTTTTTTAGCCCATGTGAAACATTAGTGGTTCACTTTTTTTATTTTTATTAATCAGGATCTGTTAGCTTAATTTTAAGGATTTTTCCATGACAAATATTGTATAGCCTTGCATTAGAGTGCTTCTACAATATAATAGATTCTATCAGTAGACTTAATCACACACAACACACTCAATCATAGTTTTTTTTACAAACTAGGACTAATTATTGAATCACATTTATAATTCATTATTATAGTGAATTGGGGGAAATAAAACAGTGAATAGTAAAAAATAGAACCATCATTTTCATTAAATCCTTAACTGTTTTTCCAAAACTACTAAGTCATTAACATTCATAACAAAAACTCATAGTTTCTTAGACTTAATCACACACAACACACTGAATCATTTAGACTTAATCACACACAACACACTCAATCATAGGACTAATTATTAAATCACATTTATAATTCACTATTATAGTGAATTGGGGGAAATAAAATAGTGAATAGTAAAAAATAGAACCATCCTTTTCATTAAATCTTTAACTGTTTTTCCAAAACTACTAAGTCGTTAGCATTCATAACAAAAACTCATAGTATCTTAGACTTAATCACACACAACACACTCAATCATTTAGACTTAATCACATACAACACACTCAATCATAGTTTTTTTTACAAACTATGATTAATTTTTGTAATTAACTATTATAGTGAATTGAGGAAAATAAAATAGTGAATAGTGAAAAATAGAAAAATAATCGGAACGGGAAAGGTTACAAACTGAACCGGTATGTAATCGGCTCACTTTAATTCACTAGATTATACATTATAATTTAATTCACTAAATTATTGAATTAAAATCAATATTATGTATCCCAAATGTACATTATAATTTAATTCACTAAATTATTCCCTTTAATTCACTAAATCATTATATTTCATTCACTAAATTATTGAATTAAAATCAGGTTAAAATGCAAATAAGACCTCTGTGGTCTTTTCAAAATGCATGAACATCCCCTGTACTTTGAAAATGACAAATCACAGTTATGTATATCCTGAAATGAGGATTCCAAAAACATCTTGAATCGTCCAAATCAGAGTTCAAACGAAGAAGTTATGGCTAAAAGAAAATTATTGACATTGAAGGGGATGAGCTGATTGAAAAAAATTAGAATCACAGGGGTGCGATTTACCATTTTCAAAGTACATGGGGTGTTCATGCATTTTGAAAAGACCACAAGGGTCTTATTTGTATTTTACCCTTAAAATCAATATTAGGTATCTAAATATATTTAATTCACTAAATTATTCCCTTTACAAATGTACATTTAAATTTAATGTACTAAATTATTCCCTTTAACTCACTAAGATATTCTCTTTAATTCACTAAATTATTGAATTAAAATCAATATTAGGTATCCCAAATATATATTTAAATTTAATTCACTAAATTATTCTCTTTAATTCACTAAATTATTCAATTAAAATCAATATTAGGTAACCCAAATTTACATTATAATTTAATTCACTAACTTATTCCCTTTAATTCACTAAATTATTCCCTAACTTAAAAAAAAATAGTTGAGGCTTCAAAATGAAAAACATTGAGAGATTTTGAAGACAACTCTTATTCTAATCGTTGAAACAACAAAGAGAGATCCAAAAATATTATAACTAAAAAAAATCACAATTCTAGATTAAAATCAACAAGAATCATAAGAAAACATCATTAAAAAGTAAACAAAACTCAAATAAAAAAGAAACAAAACTCATTTCAGATTTTATTGTTTTTCGGTTTGTTATTGTAAGGCTCAATCATTCAAAATCAACACGTTCATTTGTTGAAATCCCTCTGTTCATTCGTTCGCCGCTTGTTCTGAACGTTGTCGCCCATCACAAAGTCCTCAACGGTTTGGTCAAATATGGGTTTGAAAAACAAAAATATTGCTTCGTTCAAATCTCGTCATATACAGAGAATTAGAAAAACTTAGATTGCTGACGAAGAAGAATACTCTGGAAAAAAAAAAGTGAAGAGAAGTCTCTAGTAAAGAGAAGAAGAGAGAAAAAAAATATGATTACGTATGTTTCCAAGAAGGGATTAAATAAAACAAACAAACAAACACCTCAAAATCTCATTCCTTTTGAACTAAAAAAAAATCAATGCTTATTCCTACCTGATGGGAAGAAAAAATAACAGAGATCCATTTTAAACAAAAAAAAATTGGTTGCTCTGTACACCATGTCAATGAAAATTTCTTAAGATTAAATACGATCTAAATCAATCGTTGAAAAACACTAGATCATTCTAGAAAGTTGCGAATCAAAAGCTCAAAATTCAGAAACCGTAAAAAGGTGAAGAATCGAAAGCTTAAAATCTTTTATTTAGAGATCAAAACTTGATGGAGAACTCGACCGAAAACGACTAGCAACCAACGTCAAGGCAGGGAATCCGGTGAGAAATTTCCAGAATTCGACGATAGAGATTAGGCGCGAGAAGGAGCTCGTTGCGGCTAGAAATCGATTGAGAATGACCGAAAACTAACTGGGATCGAAGTAAGAAGATGAACTCGGCTCACAGACCGATCTGGTGGTTCCTAGTTTTCAGGCGAAGAAAAGAACGCCATTAACGAAGCTGAGAGAGATGTGGAAGAGAGATGAAAGGCAGCTCAGGAAAAAGAGGAGCCATTAACGTAGCTGAGAGAGAGAATTGAGAGATTTGGGGGATTTTTAAAAAAATGTTATTTTTGGGATTTAAGAAAACTTAAGCTATTAAAGACATAAACCTTAATAATAGTGTCATTCTAGGCAATTTCTCATAATTTTAAGCATCCAAACATTCTATTATAATATCAAACATCCTAAATAAAGATTTCAATAAACTAATGAAATTTAATGATCCAAATGTATTATTTTAGACATGCAACACAGGTTAGATAATGGCTACTTAATATTTTTTTGACTAGAGTAACACATGGATATCCAAGATATAATCAAGGAATGATTAGGTCTATAAATGGACATCATGCAATTACTAATTAAGTCAAGGAACTAGCTTGACTTGCACTTGTTCAAGCTTACATAAAGGAGCACAAGGATGAAACCCCAAACAATAAGGGGGTTTAACTTAAAATCTATGGAAGCTTCAACTTCCAGGAGAAACACTAGCTCAATATTTTCGTTTTGAAAAAATGAGGAAAATACCTAAAAATTTAAGAAATAGATTCCTAAATTTTTTCCCATTCATTTTTCCATTTCAAAATAGTTTATGTTTTAAAGCTTTATCATGGTGTAAAGAAATAAAAACCCCAAATAGTGTAGGGCTATTTTGCATTTCAAAATTCCTTGAGTAGATTTATTTTTCGTAAGTTATCATGATGTAATAATGAGATCATCCTTATCTCGGTAACACTACAAAAAGGAAGCATCGACAATGCTCTTCGTCACATCAGTAATATTCTTTGTGGACAACAAGTTTACGTCGGTAAGAAATTTATTTAATTTCAATAATTAATTTATTTAATATCAAAATATTATTGAAATAAAATTTACCATTAGCTTTTAATATTTCACTCTTTAAACTTTTATTTTTCGGCGTAAAATTAATCATTAAAAACAAAGTTTGAGGTATTAAAACTCTCACATTCTATATAAATAAAGTGGCAAATTTTTAAGTTTAAAAAAACACTGAATTCCCCACCTATTTTCAATAAACTAACTGTTTAACTTCAAGAAATTACTAGTTCAATTAAAGAAATAATGCGTATTATTTGGACATGCAGCGAAAGATCATCATATTATTTGCCTTTAGAGCTGATTAAGCAACTAATCCAACATACATAAATTTGCTATAGATAGATTATTGTAGTTAATCACTTAATAAATAGTAATTATAACAAATGACGTTTACGTGAGTTGTTTAACAACTCATGCATACTATATATGTGAGAGTCATGTTAAACATGAACTAATTTTCTTAATTTAAAATAAAATTTATATTTATATATAAAAATAATTCTGATACCATAAAATTCCTTATGTCTGGCCTTTCTATTTGTTGGGCCTATTTTCCTCCATGTGGGCCCAAGCCCATTAGGGCTGTAAGTGAATGGAGACAGAAAAGTGCAGCCGGTAGTTGGTGATCGAGAGAGAGCCGAGAGAGAAATTGAGTTTTGGAGAAAAAAAGGGCAATTCCGCCTCTGACCTTCAGCAGCTGTTTGCGGATTCGTTTACCGTTGGATCGAGCTGAAATTTGATGGGTGTGTTCCCGGGGCGAGGTACTTCAATCTGAACGGTGAAGATCGGGTTTAGAGTCCTCTAACATCTGATTGTATTGTGCAGAAGTGTACCACTTTTAAAGTGAGATTTCTCCAATTTCTCATTTGTTGTTTGCCAAGATTATCATTTATCTTAATATTGATGTTGTATGCCTCTAGTATTATCTAGAGAGAACTCGTTGTACCCATTGTTGATTATAGTGGAGGTTTCTGACTTCGGTCCGTGGTTTTTTACTTCTCCGCATTGGAGGGTTTTCCACGTATAATTCTTGGTGTCAATTTTATTGCTTTGTTATTACTCGTATTATTGTTTCCTATTAGATTCACACAAGAGAGGGATAATTTATCTTTGATAGAATCCGTGTTTATCCCAACAAAGTGGTATCAGAGCGTAGGTTGTAATCGATTTGTGCCTTGTGTTGAATGATGGAAAGTAATACAAGTAGAATGGTTAGTTTGAATTGATCAAACTATTATATTTGGAAAGCAAAGATGAAAGATCTTTTGATGGTGAATAATATGCATTTGCCTGTGTCTGCCACTGAAAACCCGAAAGATAAAACCGATGAGGAATGGGAATTTATGCATGAGCAAGTATGCGGCTATATTAGGCAATGGGTAGATGATAATGTTTTCAACCACATTATTGAGGAGACACATGCTAGATCTTTGTGGAAGAAACTTAAAGAACTATATGCTCGAAAGACCGGTAACAACAAATTGGATCTGTTGAAGCAATTGATATATCTGAGATATCAAGATGGTACATCTGTGTCAGATCACTTGAATGCATTCCAAGGGATTCTTCATCAGTTAGCTGGAATGAATGTCAAGTTTGAGGAAGAGGTTAATGCTTTATGGCTTCTTGCCACATTACCTGATTCATGGGAAACACTTAGAACTTCTCTGTCAAACTCTGTTCCTGATAAAGAGATGACTATGAATTTGGCGAAGAGTAGTGTCTTGAATGAGGAAACAAGAAGAAATTCGTAAGGTTTTTCTTCACAATCCGATGTCCTAGTCACTGAAAATCGGGGGAGAAGTCAAAGTAGAAGTTCAAGGAGTGGACATAGAAGCAAAATCAAATCCAACAAATTTTCAAATGTTGAGTGTTACCACTGTGGTTTGAAAGGGCATATAAAGAAGCATTGTCGTAAGTTCAAAAGAGAGAACAAAAATGACAATGGTAAAGAAAGGGTAAATGACGACAACAATGGTGAAAGAATTGCTACAGCTAAAGAGGAATATCTCTTTGTGTATGATGGTGATTTACTCAATCTTGTTTGCCAACCGACTAATTGGGTGATTGATAGTGGTGCCTCAGTTCATGCTACGTTGAGAAGAGATTTCTTCACATCCTACACATCTGGTTATTTTGGTACTGTCAGGATGGGTAATGATGGTTTTGCTAAAGTCATCGGTATGGGTGATGTGTGTTTGGAAACCAGTAAGGGCACTACTTTGGTTCTGAAAAATGTGAAACACATCCCAGATATTCGATTGAATTTGATTTCCATAGGTAAGCTTGATGATGAAGGGTTTTGCAACACCTTTCAAAACGGTAAATGGAAGCTTACTAGAGGTTCTATGATTGTAGCTAGAGGTGAGAAGATATCCTCATTGTATTTGATGCAGGCAAAGGTGATGATTCCAGGTATCAATGTAGTTAGTAGTGATGATGCAATAGAGTTGTGGCATAACAGGCTTAGTCACATGAGTGAGAAGGGTTTGATGCATTTGGCCAAGAAGAATCAGATTTCTGGTGTAAAGAATGCACATTTAAAGAGGTGTGCACATTGCTTGGCAGGGAAACAAACCAGAGTTACCTTCAAGACGTCTCATCAAAGTTCAAGGAAGCCAGGTAAACTTGATCTAGTTTATTCTGATGTGTGTGGTCCTATGAAAATAAGGACACTTGGTGGTTCTCTATATTTTGTGACATTTATAGATGATCATTCTAGAAAGGTTTGGGTTTACCTTGAAGTCAAAAGATCAGGTATTGGATGTATTCAAACAGTTTCATGCACTTGTTGAGAGAGAAACTAGAGTTAAATTGAAATGCATCAGGTCTGATAACGGAGGTGAGTATTGTGGTCCTTTTGATGAGTATTGTAGGCGTCATGGCATTCGACATCAAAAGACACCTCCTAAGACTCCTCAGTTGAACGGGTTAGCAGAGAGAATGAATCGAACACTGGTTGAAAGAGTGAGATGTTTGCTGTCACAGTCACAGTTGCCAAGATCTTTTTGGGGGTGAAGCTTTGAGTACAGTTGTTCATGTTCTTAATCTATCACCGTGTGTTCCTTTAGGAAATGAAGTGCCAGATAGTATTTGGTCAGGGAAAGAGATTTCTTACAACCATTCGCATGTTTTTGGTTGTAAAGCATTCATTCATATTCCTAAAGATGAGAGATCTAAACTTGACACCAAAACGAGACCATGTGTATTCATTGGCTATGGCCAAGATGAGTTTGGTTATAAGCTTTATGATCCCGTGTAGAAAAAGGTTGTTAGAAGCTGAGATGTTGTATTTGTGGAAGACCAAACCATACAAGACATTGAGAAGACTGATAAAGTTGAGTTACAACAGAATGATGATTTGATTGACTTGGATCCGATTCCTTTCACACAACTTCCTACTCAGGTTGAAAATGAAATGCATGATGATCAACATGTTGATACAGGTGATTATGAAGCTCCTACAGAAACAGAAGTGGATGATCAGGTATATGAACAGTCTCCGACCGTAGTAGTCCCAACAGATGTTCCAGTTAGGAGGTCAGTGAGAGATAGACATCCTTCCACACGGTATAGTGTTGATGATTATGTGCTATTAACTGATGGGGTAGAACCTGAAAGTTATGAAGAAGCTATTGATGATGAGCACAAAAGAGAGTGGGTTGATGCAATGGAAGATGAGATGAAGTCACTGCATGAGAATCACACTTTTGAGCTTGTCAAGTTGCCGAAAGGAAAGATAGCTTTGAAAAATAAGTGGGTTTACAGAGTGAAGCAAGAACAACATACTTCACAGCCACGATACAAAGCCAGGTTGGTTGTTAAAGGGTTCAGTCAAAAGAAAGGCATTGATTTTGATGAGATCTTTGCTCCTGTTGTGAAGATGTCTTCTATTCGAGTGGTTTTGGGTTTGGCAGCTAGTCTTGATTTAGAATTTGAACAGATGGATGTCAAGACCGCATTCCTTCATGGGGATCAAGATAAAGAGATCTATATGGAGCAACCAGAGGGTTTCGAAGTGAAGGGTAAACATGAATATGTTTGCAAGTTGAAGAAAAGTCTATATGGGTTGAAACAAGCACCGAGACAGTGGTACAAGAAGTTTGAGTCAGTTATGGGGGAGCAAGGCTATAAGAAGACTACTTCTGATCATTGTGTATTCGTTCAGAAATTTTTTGATGATGATTTTGTTATATTATTGCTTTATGTGGATGACATATTGATTGTTGGCAGGAATGTTTCAAGAATTGACAAGTTGAAGAAACAGTTGAGCAAATCCTTTGCCATGAAGGATTTAGGGCCAGCTAAGCAGATTCTTGGGATTCGTATTGAGCGAGATAAAGCATCCAAGAAGTTGTATATGTCACAGGAGCAATATATTGAAAAAGTGCTTGAAAGGTTTCATATGAGTAAAGCTAAAGTGGTTAGTTCTCCTTTATCTAGTCACTTTAAGCTAAGTAGTAAGCAGAGCCCTTCTACAGATGAAGAGAAGGAAGACATGAGACAAGTTCCATATGTTTCAGCAGTTGCGAGCTTGATGTATGCCATGGTACGTACTAGACCAGATTTAGCTTATGCAGTGGGTCTTGTTAGTCGTTTCCTATCTAATCCAGGGAGAGATCATTGGGAGGCAGTTAAGTGGATTATGAGATATCTGCGTGGTACTTCCAATTTGAAGCTCAGTTTTGGGAATGGGAAACCGATACTTGTTGGCTATACTGATTCTGATATGGCAGGGGATGTAGATAACAGAAAATCTACTTCAGCCTATATGATGACATTTTCAGGGGGAGCAGTGTCATGGCAATCTAGGTTGCAGAAATGTATAGCATTTTCTACAACTGAAGCAGAGTACATTGCAGCAGCAGAAGTGTGTAAGGAGTTGTTGTGGATGAAGCGCTTTATACAAGAGCTTGGTTTCAAACAACAACGTTATGTGGTATTCTGTGATAATCAAAATGCAATTCACCTTGGTAAGAATTCTACCTTTCATGGAAGAACTAAGCATATCGATGTTAGATATCATTGGATGAGAGATGCTCTCAATGACAATCTATTTGAACTTGAGAAGATACATACTGATGATAATGGTTCTGATATGTTGACAAAATCGTTACCGAGGGAGAAGCTTGAGTTTTGTCGTTCTGCTGCCGGAATGGCAAGTTCCTCCACATAGCGGAAAAGGGGGAGATTTGTTGGGCCGATTTTCCTCCATGTGGGCCCAAGCCCATTAGGGATGTAAGTGAATGGAGACAGAAAAGTGCAGCCGGTAGTTGGTGATTGAGAGAGAGCCAAGAGAGAAATTGAGTTTTGGAGAAACAAAGGGCAATTCCGCCTCTAACCTTCAGCAGCTGTTTACGGATTTGTTTACCGTTGGATAGAGCTGAAATTTGGTGGGTGTGTTTCCGGGGCAAGGTACTTCAATTTGAATCGTGGAGATCGGGTTTCGAGTCTTCTAACATCAGATTGTATTGTGCAGAAGTGTGCCACTTTTAAAATGAGATTTCTCAAATTTCTCATTTGTTGTTTGCCAAGATTGTCATTTATCTTGATGTTGATGTTGTATGCCTCTAGTATTATCTAGAGAGAACTCGTTGTACTCATTGTTGATTATAGTTGAGGTTTCTGACTTTGGTCCGTGGTTTTTTACTTCTCCGCATTGGAGGGTTTTCCACGTATAACTCTTGGTGTCAATTTTATTGCTTTATTATTACTCGTATTATTGTTTCCTATTAGATTCACACAAGAGAGGGATAATTTATCTTTGATAGAATCCGTGTTTATCCCAACACTATTTACACCAATCACAACAACAAATGCACAAGAAAATGAACAAAAAGCCAATTCTTTCATATATTCTCTTGGTCCTCCTCGTATCTTCTCATTGTGTTTATTCTCATGGCTTCAATATTAAAACGACAGCCTCAGCTATTCAAAACAAGCAAACTTGGGAAGAAAATCAAAGTTAACTCATACAGTGAGTTAATTTTTTAGGTTTTTTTTTTTTTTAAATTGCTCAATATTTTTACATGTAGAAAAGGGACTTGAAAATATTCTTACTATTTGAATTTTCTTCCTGATTTGGGACAAAATTTATGTGACAGAAAGCCACCGCAAGTGGCCGCCAGGGCCTAGCTTTATTGGGAATGGACAGATAACGGCTGGTGGAAATCCACTACCACTGCCCCCGTCCATCATAATCATCCCATGAAATTAAGGAGGAGGAGGAGGGGAGATTTTGATGGTTGGAGAAACTACTCAAAATATATTGAAATAATATTATTTACAATTTATTATTTTTATTTTTTTAAGAACTCATTATTGATATTGATTATATTCAATTTAGAGTTCTAAATTTAAAAGAATTGATTCATTATCTTAGTTATCAATTTTAATAACTTCTTAAAAGACATGTTAAGAACCACACGTTGGAAAGATATAAAAGAACCTCACGGTTCATAAATGCTAGAAGACGTGTTAACAAGGACGGATTCAAAGGGGGCAAGGAGGGGCCATGGCCCCCCCAATTTTTTTAATTACATATATATATTACTTTATTCCTTTAAATATATATATAATTTTAAAAGAATGATTTTGATAAGATATATTCTTTTAATCTTTATTTATAATTATGATATTATTTTAAAAAAAATACTAAATGAGAGATAATTTATTTATAAAAACTAGGTTAAATTATATTAAATACCACTATACCATGGTTGTTTCAATTTTTCCCTAAACGTTTTAAAAGTTTCAATTCTACCCTTAACTTTTTAATTAGTTTAAAAAATATCTTTTGTTGGAAAAATCACTATTTATATCTTCGGAAAATTATTTTTTCATTAAAACTTTCTAAAAAACGCTTAATCTCTTAATTTTCATTAAATTTAACCGAAAATGCACACGAATTATATTTTCTAAAGGTTAATTTCCTCAATAAATGGTATTTTTGAAACAAAATAAAAGGTTGGGGGTAGAATTGAAACTTTTAAAAGATTAGGGGCAAAATTGAGACCGACACTATATTTTAGGGGTATTTTGTATAATTTAGCTTAAAAAATAATAATAATAATTGAAATTTCTTTTATTGGTTATAATTTTTTTTTAATAATTTAATAAAAATTACAATTTCATATTTTGGATACAATGAAAATTTTTTAATTTTGAAAAAAAAATGATTTTCATATTAATTATATCTATATCTATATATATATATATATATATAAATATTTTTATATCTCAAACCATTTTTAATAGTTAATTAGTATATGTATTAAAAAAATTAATATCAAATGAAATATTGACTAAATTATAATTCAAATATAATTTTTAAATTAAGATGTCGAAAGCTTAATATATATATATATATATGGGGTCCCGCCAAATAAAAAATCCTGGATCCGTCCCTGCGTGTTAAATACATTTTTTTAAGCATGATAAGCAGGATGAGGGAGGAGGTCTTATAAATGGGGTCATTTTGATGTTAAGAATCCCACGTCCAAGGGCTATACCAAAACTAGCAGGAAAAATGTAAAAAATACATTATATAACAATCCTCTTTCTTGAAAACAAAAAATGACCCGTTGGGGATATGAAAAGACCATATGAGCCTGTGATTAAATCACTACTATTTTGGAATAACAAAAAATATGAATTCCGTAAAATCTCCACGATTTCATCTTTCATTTTTCTGCCAATTTAAATTCAAAAAGTCAAATTTATTTGCTAACAAATATAAAACATATAATTTATATGTAATAAAATATGTTAAATAATTCATATACACGACCATGGATGATAATTTTAGCTTTGACCTTTTGTCGGAAATTACCATTTATTTTCATTGTTACGAAAAAACCATTGTTCATCTTGGAACCCTTCACCGGAAATTAGAATTTCTCACTGAGAATGTAAGAGACTGGACTAGATGTATTTACTGTCTCCTATGAAGACTGTTCAGAGAGATACTTTATACATCATAGGTTGGTCATATATAGTTGACTTTAATTTTGAGTTGATTATCACTCTTTGGGGATTAGATCATGCAATTGGCTGAATGTACGTAATTCCACAATAAGGAATTCACCAATTTTTCTTACTAGAAAAATAGATAAGTGGTTCTCTTAAAAACAAATTCAAGGCTTGAATAGCAGGGAGGTAGGCCCCATAATCTTTTGATCAAGAAACTAGTAAAACGCATAATCAAGATTATATAAAGGAAAGTAAAAGTGCCCAATCACCTTAATAGGCCAGAGCCTAAGATGATGTGACTGGAGTATAAGCATTAGTTGTCACGACCCATCCCGATAACCCCCTAAAACACTCGAGACGACACGTGCCGATGGTAAGCGAAAGCTAATGCCAACGCATACCATCAAGCGAAACTACAATAACTAGCTAATCATCAATTTAAATTCTACTTATTTAAGAAAATTTTGGCAGATTTTCATTTATTTTTCGAGTAAACACACCCTGTAATTATATTTTACATAATTTTGCATAATCTAAAATGGGCTCCGCCCTCAGAAAATAACTCAAAAATCAGTCAAATACGTTAATTCTTAATTTACTAACATTAAGAGAAACATTTACGTGATTGTTCAGCTATAAACACCTCCAGCGATCCAGCTATAGCCTCAAAAATCATAAAACCACTTACTCTCTCACAAGCCATCACCGACAGTTATAAACAGACATGTACAAAACACACACAAAATGTCATACGTAGGCTAGGGGTGAAGATGAAACCAAAACTGGTGGTGCAAGCGACTCTCGTTGGGCTTGTCCTCGAAACTCAGGAGCTACCTGGAGGGGGGAAAACAAAACATGGAAAGCCATGAATAAAAACTCAGTGAGTGGGATCTTTTATAACTAACATATACTTTGGAGTTAAATATCGTAGAAAACACGAATTTTAACAAACGAATATATTTTTTAGCAAATCACTTTTCATACATAATAAAAACCCATAGCTAGCAAATTCATATGCTAATATCATATTATAATCATATAATAGAAAACCGACACCAAACGCATACCCACAACTGGTCATACTACACACAAGATAAATCAAGTTATGCAGCAGAGCAACTGAATATACTGAAACTGGTCATACGCGCGTAGAGGTGCCTCCAAAGGGCTATTCACCCTAACATACGGCTTAAAGCCTATGTGTATGCTAAAGTGGGTCCCAAAGACCTGCTGAAGCTGAATTAGTGGGTATAACAATTTAGCCGTTTGAAAATAGCTTACGAAAACTATCATATAATTTGCAAACTATCATAAATCCATGGAAACTAATATTTTTTTCATATTAACATAATGTCCAATTTCATAAGTAATAGTAAAAACACATAAACATTATTTGTAAATCATAAAAACTAGAGTATAATAGGATATTCATAATATATAGACTAACTTGAAATTTATAAGCAAATAGTTATGAATAATTCGAAAATATTATTTTAACCACTCACAAAAACTATCCCGCTCCAGATCCCGGGTTATAAGCTGTGCCATTCTCCGTATCACCTGAAATATATATTGAATAAAGATACCCATCAATAATCTTTTAAAACTTTTAAATATTCAAGAAAAACATATTGAAAAACACATAAAATGACGGTTAATATCCCAATGGCCAAAGGTTCACTTTTCCTTCATTGATTAACTTCCAATATACTTTTCCAACCAAATAACATCAACTTTGAAGCTTAGCGCCAAAAATCCACCACAATCCACCAAATGAAGAATTGAGTTGAAGAAATCACTTACCAACAAGCAATTACACCTCAAATTGAACTCAAAACTCCACATATCTAAGCCAAATTCCCAATTTTTCCTTCCTTTTTTTTTTTTCCTTTTTCTTTTCCCCCTAACCTTTTGTTTCCCTTTCTCTGCCTACGGATGCTGAGACCAAATTTCAGTTTTGGTTTTTAATTCTTTTTTTTTACAACTCAACATCCACGTGTCAAAACATTTCCATGCATTTTTCTTTTCTTTTTTTTAAAACAAGTGTTTACATTAGTGGACAAAGCCCACACGCCACACTTAGATAGTAAGTAATTATCATTTTGACATTTTATTATTTAAATATTTAATTAAATTAATTTGATTAATTTTAATATTTGAATATAATAGTAACTAAATTAAATTAATTTAAAATATTTAAATATGGCATTACAAATTGTAATATCCAAATTAAATTAATTTGATTAATTTAAATATGGTATCAAATAATGGAGGATTTGAAAAACTAAATAAAATATAATTATTTGATAATCAATTTATATATGAAAGGATTTATTAAGATTTCATTCTCCTCTATAAATAGGGAAGAGTTTTAGAAACCTAAATGCATTTCTTAAGGCTCTAAAAAATATTAGAATATTTTTCTTTTCTTCCTCCTTGTCACCGCCCCTTCTGTACGTGTGGGGAATTATTTTTATTACTTTTCTCATTTTTTCAAATAAGGTTGGCCCTCACGCGCTGTTCTCCATTATGCAAAGCCACAAACACTTCTTAGTGGTCCCAGGATAATTAGCCTAAAGAATGTAGCTCAACAATTAGTGGTTGAAGGGTACACATTCAACTTTTGTTTTGGATTTTTATTGCCAAGTATAATTAACGTTAAGAAAATCATGGGATCTTTCATACACATCGATGGAAGCAAGTTATATGATGTCAACATAACTGACCACAATGAGTATTATGTTTCTGAAGCTGCGAACAGGTTAAACCTGTAATTACATAAACCTTATCTAACTTTTTTGATTTCTCGGGTGAATTTTGGATGAATGATTTAAATGCTTCAACACCTCAACATCAAAAGGATGTCTTATGACTCCATCATCCTGAGAGTGCTCGTAGTGCCACCACATGTGAGAAGCTGTGACTTTTGACACGTGTACAACCTTTGTAGACGCTATGTAAACGACAAAAAAACATGCAAGTATGTGGAATAAGACTTCTTTTACCTTGTTTGTACTTCATATGATTCCAAATTTTACACTGATGAAGGCAATCATCTAGACTCAATAAATCATACATTTATTTAAGCAACAATCAGTCTTCTCTACAAGTTAATCAACGCCCTCCACTAATTTTTTCGTGTCATAAAAAATTTGTGGCAACGTGTTGTTTGCGGAAGCACACCGATGAAACCATTGTAAAATCAAGTTGAACTCTTTATTTGAGATGTGAAAGTCTGCCTTGATATTAAATAGATCAATCATTGCTGTAAGTTGAGTGAGATCACAACCCATGTAAAGTGGCCTACTCACTGATTCAACCATCTGAAACATTCTTTGTGCTTCTGGGTTGAAGTCATCCTCTAATAATTCGTAATTTATGCCTATTTATAAGTGATTTTATCTCTATTATAATTCAAATATAATTGTTAATTGATTTAAATGTCCATAATATTATTAATCATTGAATTTCATGAACATAGGAGAAAACGGCACTCAAATCAGACTTAAAACGAAGAAGTTATGTCCATTTTAGTGTTCAGAAAGGCCTTTCGCCGCGACGACGGGATCCGGTGGGTGCGTCCTGCAGAAAATGGTAATCCAGGCCAAAACCATAGAGTGGTCAGTGCAGAGATGAGACCCATTGCCATGGCGACGAGAAAAAGGAAAAAATAATGAAAAATTGTTGTGCCGACGTCATAAGTGTGAAGAAGAAATTGTGCGCTACCCAAGGAAGAAGAGCCGTGTCGAGCGGGAAGCAGCGTCGGCTCGGCTCCAGCACGCATGACTGCTCCTAACTCAGAACGAAGGTGTGCACTCAACTTAGGCGACTTCGGACGGCTCAGCTCACGACTTGGGTAGATTTATATGCAGATTTTATCCGATTTTATCTTGTTTTTGCCTATTTAAAGCCTCAATTGAACCTTTATTAAAAATCCCTTCTCCCCTATTTTTCTTAGGACTTATAGATAGTTCTTAATATATTTTCTAGCTAATTTCTTTATTCCAACTAGAGGATTATCGAAGTTTGGTTTATGAATTTGTGATGTTTTGTTCTTAGTTTTATTCCTATTTTCTCTTTATTCATGCTTTCTATTTGCATATTTTATTGTTGATTAATTCTTGTGCATAGTGGCCATATGTTCAAATTGTGAACTTATCATATTTCTAGTTCAAACGTTGAATCCATAATTGTTTAATTGTTCTAATACAAGTAGCATAATAGCATACATTGATTAAGGACACTTTTCAATTCATGTTTTGGGAATTTATGATCTAACATAAATGAATTGGTCATACCGTGTTTGTTAGTAAGAATTTCTTCTCATCTTAATGTTATTAATGTGTTAAATCTTATTATCGTATTCTAGTGTTATCTGTTAATTAGAGAAGTAGTCATTAGATCGTATCTTGGCTTACGAGAAACTAAGGAAGAGCACTTGTTTGTTCCGGCGACTGCCAACTAATTTATAAAAAGAATTTAGGAATGCATGCTTAGTAATCGATGATCAAATCCATGACCATAACCGAAATTAACCTTTAGTCGGAAGCTTTCTCTATTGATTTTCTTTCTTTTTAATTTATTTCCCGTTTTATTTCCAAAACTCAAAACCCCCCATTTTTATTAACTTTAATTTAATTCCCAATACCTTGTGGAGATCGACCTTACTCACCACTACTACAAAATTCTAAATTCCAAAAGTAAGTATTTATTTTTGGTGGTTTGATACCCCTCAAATTTTGGTGCCGTTACCTGGGAATCGGTGTTAATTAAATTATCATTTTTGTTTTTGTTTTTAACTAAGAAACACAATAAGACCAATAACCGAGATTAAATTAATAAGATTAAATTTAATAAGAATTAAATTATCGTTTTTGTTTTGTTTTTGTTTTTAACTAACAAACACAATACGATCAATTTAGAGAAGAATTTAGGAATGCATGTTTAGTAATCGATAATCAAATTAATGAACCATAACCGAGATTAACCTTTAGTTGGAAGTGTTATCTATTAATTTTTATTCCTTTTAGTTTATTTTCTTTATATTTTCAAAACTCAGAACCCCCTTTTTTATGTTGTTAACTTTAATTTAATTCCTTTTTCCCTGTGGAGATCGACCTTACTCGCCACTACTATAGATTTCTAAATTACAAGAGTAAGTTTATTATTTTTTATGGTTTCGACACCCATCAAATTTTGGCGTAGTTGCCGGGGAATCGGTGTTAATTAAATTTTAGTTATTTTTATTTTTGTTTTGTTCTATTTGATGCCCCACTCTTCTCGTACAAGTGAATTACAATTTGATAGAGAAATTGAGAAAACGGCAAAGCATTTGAGGAAGGAAACCAACCTTAAAAATAAGATAGAATCCTCATCCTCTTCATCTGACGAAGAGAATTTATTGCACAATATTTTTTATACTTCTAGTGATTCTGAAGCCAAGGAAACGATGGTTGATGCTGAAAGAACTTTGAAGGAGTTGATTGCTCCTACACTTGACCAGGAACCTTTATGCATTCAATATCTTGCTATACAAGTAATTTTTGAATTAAAATCTGGACTATTTGATCTTCTTCCTATTTTTAAAGGTTTAGATAATGAAGACCCCAACAAACATCAGAAGGCTTTTCATGTCGTTTGTCAAAGCATGAAGCCATAAGGGGTAACTGAAGATTAGATAAAACTGCGTGCCTTCCCATTCTCATTAATTAATCATGTTAAGGATTAGTTGTTCGATCTACCTTTTAATTTTGTGACTACATGGGCTGATTTGACTAGTTTATTTTTGGATGAATTCTTTCCTTCATCCCGAGCCTCAAACATCCGAAGAGAAATTTCTGGGATTACGCAAAGAACAATGATACTTTACACATGTATTGGACTCGATTCAAGAAACTTTGTGCGAGTTTTCCACAACACGGTTTTTCAGAATAAATCCTCATTCAGTACTTTTATGAAGGATTAACATCGATTGAGAGGAGGTTGATGGATGCCACTAGTGGTGGTGCGATAATAAATAAAACTCCAACTGAAGATTGGAGATTGATCCCCACCATGGCTGCAACTAGTCAACAAAGTGGAGCACTTCAAGATGAACCCAATTCCAGAAACATGTATGAGGTACGAGATTCTTCCATGAAAAATCAAATTAAAAATCTAACTTCTCTTGTTCAACAATAGGTAGCAGGAAACATCCAACAGGTGAAGGCATGTGGAATTTGCACCGCTCCAAATCATCCAACTGACATGTGTCTTACTCTTCAAGATGAATCACATGAATATGCCAATGCTGTAAAAAAGTTTTCAAGGAGCATCTCAAAGAAGATACGAACCGAATCATTCTAATTCGTATAATCAAGATTGGCGGGATCATTCTAATTCAAATTATGCATCGAGAGCTCCTGAATATCAACAACCCATTACCAAATCAGTTACACAATTGGAAGATCTTGTTCAAAGTATTGCTAATAGCACTCAACAGTTTCAACAAACCACTCAAGCAAATTTTCAAAAGATGGAAACAAGAGTTGAAAAATTAGAAGTTCAAATAGGTCATTTAGCATCCTCTTTGAGTAGGATAGAATCTCAAAGTAAATTACCTTCACAAACTATGGTCAATCGAATTGAGAATGGTAGTGCGATCATGTTAAGGAGTGGAACAACTTTGGGAGAGCCTATAATGAAAATGATCAATCACACCCCAAAACCCAAACTTGAAAAGGAAGTTATTTCATCTCCAAAAGATGAATTGGAGATTTCTGATTAAAATAGGACTAAGGTATTGTTGACTCCTTCCCTTTTTCTATCTCGTTTAACTAACTCAAGAAAAATTGAAAAGGAGATGAAAGAGAAAGAGTCACTCTAGACATTCCGAAAAGTCGAGGTAAATATTCTTTTAATTGATGCGAGACAAGTACCTCATTATGTTAATTTTCTAAAGATTTTGTGCACCAATAAAAAGAAATTAAAAGACAATGAGAAAATAAGTTTGAGGGAAAATGTCTCAGCCATTATCCAAAAGAAGTTGCCTCTTAAAGGTGGAGATCTAGGTATGTTTTCTATTTCTTGTCAATTAGGGGACGTTAAATTTGAAAAAGCCATGCTAGATCTAGGTGCCTCAATTAATGTTATGCCTCTTTCTGTTTATAAATCTTTAAACATTGATGAATTGAAAGAAACTGGTGTGATACTTCAATTAGCTGATAGATCTAATGTTTATCCTGATGGTCTTTTAGAGGATGTTTTAGTTCAAGTAAACGGTTTGGTCTTTCCTGCTGATTTCTATGTTGTTGATATGAGAGTAAGAATATCCTTTAATTTTATTAGGAATACCATTTATGTATACTTTTGAAACTATAATCAATGCGCATGAGGGAACAATTACCATGGAGTTTGATGGTGAGAACATTAAATTCAATATTCATAACTCCATAGAACATTCTAGTGTCAATTCCTCAATTTATGCTTTAACTGATTTTGTTGATCCTTTGGCTACTGATATTTTAAAACTTTTTGACAAGCATGAACAACAAGTTGCTTCTACTCCTAAACCCAAAATTGCATGAATTAAAGTTGTAATCAAGAAATATGTCAAGTCAATTTGGGATTCTCATTAAATAAGAAGCAACATCATCTAGACATAACGTTAAATAGAAGGCGCTTTTTGGGAGGCAACCCAAATTTCTTTACGTTTTGTTTTAGTTTTATTTTTTTTATTTTATTTTTTTAGTATTAGTTTTATTTTACTTGTTTTCCTCTCTTTGTTTTTTTTATGAAAAAGGAAATTAGGATCAAAGAAGAGATATGCATATTGAGACATGAAGTTTTTCGCCATATTCACTCACATTCTCGAGCTGATAGTGATCCGCACTACAAGAAACTGGCAAATAACGATGAAAATTAACGACGTAATGGGGCTTGCATTACGTTATTATCAAGGAATAATGACGGAATCAACGATGAAACGACTGGACGTTATTTTTGACGTCGTTGGTGAAAATTATCGATGGATTGACTCGTTCGTAACGAGGCAAAACTATTCCATCATTAACATATGTTGACCACGATTTTAACGACATATTGAGTCGTTAAAAAAGTCAATGTGTATTTTGACTTTAACGACGTACTACATTGTGCGTTATATTAATTACAACGACTAGATACATAGTTATTTAATTTATGAGTAACGATGGAATCCGTCGTCCATAATCATTGTCTAATTTTGAAATTTTATGATTCATTTCATCGCTTTCGATATCAGCGATGCATTTCGTCGCTCAAAATGACTATATTTTTTATAAAAAAAATTTAATTAAATTATTAATAATTAAAAAATGTAAATGAAACAAATAATAAAATAACAAAATGAATAATATATAAATATAATAAAAAAAGTATCAAAGTGTATAAAAAACAGCAATACCAAAAAATCTTAAAAATATACTAAATCTACTCCAGATCAGGCGGAGACTCGTGTCGTGGTGCAACAATATACCGGAACTCCCTGAACCCTCTGATCCTCGCACGACAGCCATAAGACTATCTAATGTTTCCTTCATCGACCTCTCGAACTCCCGACGTTCCCGCTCAGACTCAAGACGATCCTGCTCAGATGCATCGAGGCGAGCAAGAACCATCGATATGTCCACCGTCAGACGCTCGTTGCTCTTCTAGAGCGAAACAATCTGTGCCCTAAGAGACAGGTTGCTCTCACAGAGCTTCTGAGTCTCTCTAGCAGTATGAGCCATTTGAAACGAGCGAGGCTAATCGGCGTAAAAGATAGGCCCTAGGTTACCGAGCCCAGGTACAGTGCCGTTTGGACGTCGATCTCCAACTGCCTCTAGATAGGCCGCATCAATATCCTCCGGAGTGGGAAGGGTGTCCTTACTCGATAATCGTGCAGTGAGGAGTTCTTCGTAATGACACTGAAGAAAGATAAAAAAGAGTTTCGTTAGTTATGAAATTATAGATTAATCGTATTTAACTTATGCGTGGTGCGATGCACAGGCTACTTGAATACCATCTTTATCTCTGATCTTCTTATAATGTATGTGTCACTTCCCATGAAACTCATTCAATGCGTCAGACACTTTGTTATTAAGGTAAACCATGGCTGCCTCTGGATTAGGGTAAAAAAAATAAAGTTCTCCTATGCCAATGTGAAAATAATAAACAATTAGTAAGCATTATAATGTTTCACAATTATCAATAAAGTAATAAAGTTGCACTTACAAATAGCCTATGTATTACATTGTTCTTGTCCTTCTGTGTAACAAGATTCCACTTCACGATATGTTTTATCGGAAGATAAGTTCGATAAAGAATCCTGATATCGTTAGTGATAAAAGTAGCATTTGCACCAATCGGAACACATAACTTTTTTAGGAATGACCATCGGTAGTGGCTCTTCATTGTCTCGAACCACCTAAGCTTGGGTAAGACTTTTAGATGCCCCTCTACAATTTGTTGCATGTGAGCCTCTTACAAGTGTATAGATTGGTATATATTATAACATAATTTTGAATTTAATTATATACATGCTATTATAACATAATCTAAGTTCTTACAAGACGTACATGAAGCAATATTACTACCCCCAGACTCAGGCGTAGTACCTAGAAATACCAAACTCATAGGGGTTCTACCTGGACCAAGTGGAGGCATGCATATGTAATGAATCGATATGTCACAATACGTACATTTTATAAGATAATAATTATGATTATACTAATAGTTTATAAAAGGCAATACCTAAACATTGCCTACTCACTAAATTCAGATTCAGATGATAATATTTCCCCGACTTCTTCCTCGTTTGAATCCCCATCCTTTTCGTTATCATCATCTTCAATGATATCATCTAGTCTACTATTATTGCCCTAATGATATTATCAGTGGATTTCTCATTCTCAAAATTTTGACCACTAGTCTTATCATTTAACGGTCCCGTAACTCATGAATAACCTCATCCAAAAGATAATACCTAAACATTACCTAGTCACTAAATTCAGATTCAGATGATAATATTTCCCCGACTTCTTCCTAGTCTGAAGCTCCATCCTTTTCGTTATCATCATCTTCAACGATATCATCTAGTATACTACTATTTCCCCAATGATATTATCGGTGGATCTCTCATTCTCAACATTTTGACCACTAACATTATCGTTATACGGTTCTCGTAACTCATGAATAGCCTCATACATTTCATTCAAATTTGCATATAAATTCCCTTCAACATGCTATCTATTTGTGACATAGCTCGTAAACCTACTAAGATCTTCTTGTTCACCATGCACAACCCACCGAGCATAAGTCATAGACATTCCATTAATATATAAGTGTCTCTTTATACTATCAATCTCCCCAAACATCGTGTTCATAACATTGACAATTATGAAAAATTCACATAATAACTCAAATTAATCAAATAAAACACCTAAATACAATAAAATTTAATTGATTTAAACACTTATTGTTCATTTCAATCAAATATTAAACTCAATAATGAAAAGCCCAGATTCTATTTCAAGTTCTAACTTAAGTTAGAAATCCCTCAATTAACAAATAAATCCCTCAATTAACAAATAAAAGCCTAAAAATATATACAAATACTCAATTTCTACCTAAAATCATTAGTTCAATATAGATTTATAACCCTAATCACAAAGCCTCAGATTTTTTATAAACCTAATATTTATAAACTAAAGATTTTGAGCATAAATCTTCAAAATAATTCATTCTAAACCAATAATAATGCTAAATAGTGATTTAGAAGTATGAAATGATAATTAAAAAAGAAAAAGAAAAAAACTCACCTTTCTCGCCGGAATCTGTAGCTGCCACAGGAGGGGAAGAGGGAATAGAGGAAGAGAAAGAAAAAAAATAAAGAAAGGGGAAGAATGAGGCTGATAGACTCGGGTGGGGGAGATTAATGCTCAGGTTTCGCCGACGAAACCTATGGGTTGACTTAAGACAGACGCATCCCTCTTAAGTCACAGATTTAATCAGCATTGTTATTTAAAATATATATTAGAGGAAAAAATAATGCAGGCGAAATCATAAATTTAGTCAGCCAGTTCAATCTAAAATCCCCTTCAATGGCAGTGATTTCAAAATTTTCACCATTTTTTCGCTGACAATACTACATTTTTTTGCAATAAAAATTGAGATGTCATCACTGTTTTACTTCAAGCATTAATGGGATCTTTTGATAAACAACTATATAAAGGGTGAGGTTCCATCCTTCATTAGATATCCTACATACCTTAAATCTTTCTATAATCCCATCTCTAGATTGAATTCTTTTTGGTATATATTATGGGTGTTCTTACTTGAAGGAAGGCAGAGTACCCAAAATAATTTGTAGAAGGTTTGTGTGTTCACAAATTTCATACTCAATAGACACTGGTATGTTTATTATTAATTAATCTGGACAAATCTATCATGTAAGAAGTCAAGAGATTATTCTATATTTATTGAAATATATCTAATATTTATTATCACCAAAATATTAGGTATGATTGAAGCCATTAACATTTTGTTTATTGATGATTTGGAAGTTTTCAAGTAACCATAATCTACAGTATGAAATGAGCATTTCAAAACTTTTTGAATCATTCAAATCAAAGTTCAAACGAAGAAGTTATGGTGAAAAGAAAATTTCCAGCGTTGAAGGAAAGATGTCTCATTGACGTAATTTGAAACTACACAGGTGTGATTTGTCATTTTTAAACCAAAGGGTTATTCATGTAACTGACCAAAATCACAGGGGTGTTATTTGCAATTTACCCTTGATTAATCTCATTAGTTACTATCACATCTAAGAAGTGTTTTTGTCCATTTAAAAACACTTTTAGCTTGGCCAAAAACACTCTCAAACCCATCCTATTATTTAAAAAAAAAAAAAAAAAACCATTTTAAGTGTTTATAATATATATATTTTTTAATTTTAAAAATATTTTCCTCATGTAATCAAACATCATAAAAAAAAATTGAAAAATATTTTCGTTAACGGTAAAACACATAAAAAAAACTATCCCAAACTAACTATATTTTACTAAAAACATTTCCATCAAAAGTCATACCAAACTCACCCGGTTTACGCTTTAATAGTTAGATATTATGAGTAATTAATCGGCAATGTTTCTGGTTTTTTGGTAGTGAACTTGAACCTCATACTCTTTTATTATTTAGTTTTAACAGATTTTCATTTTTCTTTTTTTTTTTAAATCTCTAAGGTTATGTTTTTTATAATATTAGTTACATTTTTTTTTGTTATTCACATAAATCTCTAAATTTCCTAATTATCTTAATTATTTTGCAATTCCTTTTATTTTATATACAAATGATTTTTTTAATATAAATTGATCTATAATCATATTTAAAAAAAAATCTAACATGTCCCTTACAATAAAATTTATTTTAATTTATTTCAACTACATAATAAATAATACAATGAATCAATTCTTATAAATTTAGAACTCTAAATTGAATAAAATCAATTTCAATAATTAGTTCTTAAAAAAAATATGAATGCTTATTGTGAACAATATTATTTAAATATATTTTGAGTAGTTCCTCCTTGTTAGTTTCATGGGATGATCAACATGGACGGTGGCAGTGCATTTCCAGTGGACGTTCTCTGTCCAGCTCCAATAAGGTTGGGCCCTGATGGCCAAGGGCGGCGGCTTTCTGTCATATAAATGTTATCCTATTCTCAAACAAAGCAAGAATATTCAAATATTAAGAAAATTTCCAAAAGTCCCTTTTCTACATGTAAACATATTAAGCAATTTTAAAAAGAAAAAGCTAGAATTAACTCACCTTATGAGTTAACATGGATTTTCTTCCCAAGTTTGCTTGTTTTGAATCAGCTAAGGCTGTACTTATGAGGAGGACCAAGAGAATATATGAAAGAATTGAATTTTTATTCATTTTCTTGTGTATTTTTGTGGTGATTGGTGTAAATAGAAAGGCAACACTTGAGGAATTTTGTGGTATGAGAACTTTTATTTATATAAGAAAGAGAGTTAGTTCATGTTTAATATGACTCTCACATATATATGGTATGTATGAGTTGTTAAACAACCGCGGGTAAGCGACATTCGTTATAATTTCTATTTATTAAATGATTAACTTCAATATTCTATATATAGGGTAAGTTATATAAACAAATTAACTAATGTACTAACAAACTTATAACAATTTAACTAAGCTTTAACTAATTATACGACAATATGACGTTAATGTGTAATGAGCCTCATATTTAGGGTGAGTTATGTAAACAAACTAACTAATGCATGCACTGAAAACTTATAGCAATTTAATTAAGATTTAACTAATGTACTAGCAAACTTATAACAATTTAGCTATGCTTTAACTAATGTACGACTACACGACGATAATGCATAATTGAGCCTCATATATAGGTGAGTTATATAAATAAAATAACTAATGTACGAACAAACTTATACCAATTTAACTAAGTTTTAACTTATCTAAAAGGAAAAAAAAACTAAGCTTTAACTAATACACTAACACGACAATATACGACGTTAATGTGTAATGAGCCTCATATATAGGGTGGGTTATATAAACAAAATAACTAATGAACTGAAAAACCAATAACAATTTAATTAAGCTTTTAACTAATGCACGACGACACGACGTTAATGTGTAATATATAAGTTTTGATGCTATAAAATTCCTTCAAGTCGGATCACAAAAAAAATGCACAAGAAAATGAACACAAAGCCAATTCTTTCATATTTTCTTTTGATCCTCCTTATATCTTTTCATTGTGTTTATTGTCATGGCTTCAATACTAAAACTACAGTCTCAGCTGATTCAAGACAACCAAACTTGGGAAGAAAATACAAGATAACTAATACAGTGAGTCAATTTTTTTCTTTTAAAAAACTTTTCATTTTTTTCACATGTAAGAAAAGGGGGAGTTGGAAATTTTCTTACTATTTAAACTTTCTTTGCTAGTTTGAGACAAAGATCAAAAGCAGAAAATTGGTGATAGAAAACCGGCGGAAGGGGTCGTCAGGGCCCAACCTTATTCATAATTCACTGCGACCGCCCATCCATTAATGAATTCAAAACTTATGTTTCTTATACTACGGTGGTGGGGGTGGCCGGTGGGTCGTAGACAAGGGGATTATTTCAAATACTCAAATATGTAAAAATAATTTAATAATGTTCACAATTTTTTTTTTTTTTATTAATTTTGTTTTGTAAGAACGTTTATTTTCACTCGTACTTTTCTGTTTTGTAATTTTTTATACTATATAATTGTTTCATTATCTTAAAAGTTATTTTTCTTATTCCTCAATTTTGTCTTTAATTTTATTTATTTTCAATTTGAAAGAACAGTTAAAATTGTTTTTAATTGTTTTATAAAGTAGAAAATGAACTCATTACATTTAACTTACCAAATCCAATATTTAACTCATATTCTTAATGTTGTAAGAAAAAACTTCATTTCACTACAAGAAAAATTGTATTTTGCGATGAAATAGTCTTTGTCGCTAATTTGTTGGATGGCTTTCAATGATAAATTTTGTTGCTAAGTACCGACAAAGGCTGTTTAGTCGCGTAGGCATTTTATTGCAATAAAACGTGTAAACCTTCCTACAAACGTTGCGACAATTTATGTCTCGCTACGAATTTTGTTGCTAATAAAATACGGGAAAAGTCCACGCCAAATACTTGTGACGACTTTCGTTGCTAAATCTAAGCAGAAACTTTTCTCACCAATGCGAATGACAAATTTTGTCTTCAACTTTATGCAGTAACCTTTCCCGCCAAGATTAGGAATGAATTTGGTCGCAAGATATCAATAGTTCAAGCCTATAGATAGATGTGTCTCTTTATTGTTGAACATCAAGGAAAATTGGAAAAACATAGTCCCAAGAGAAAAAATGCATAAGTGAATGTACGTTCGTTTGGTGGGAGGTTTTTAGAATGATCAAATCGTAGACGGGGTCGAAGAGTTCATAGAATTTTGTCAATCCACTATGTTCTTTGAACACTATGGACAAAGGATGCGACGTCCATTCAAAAAGTGCAATAACAAAAAGATATTACTGACTAATAATGTGAAAAAAAAACACTTATACATAGTCATGGTTTTGTAGATAATTATTATCATTGGATGTTTTAGGGGGAAATAGAAGAAAATTTAATGCAGCGCGAGATGAGTCATTCTGATATGAAAGAAGTAGCTCATACTTCGAGACGATTCCGTTCAAGAATTCAGAGAATTTGCAATAGAAATATGGCAAGTTTCAATAGATATTTTTTTATGGTGCTGAGTACAGTACATTCAATCGAGAAGAAGGATGCACAAACTTTCTTGGAGGATGATAACTCATAATTTACGCCTATTTATAAGTGGTTTTATCTCCATTATCATTCAAATATGATTGTTAATTGATTTAAATGTTCATAATATTATTAATCGTTGAATTTCATGAATGTAGGCGAAAATGACGCTCAAATTAGACTTAAAACGAAGAAGTTAGGCCCATTTTAGTGTTCACCTTAACGGGATCTGGTGGCCGCGTCCTGCAGAAAATCGTAATTCGGGCCAAAAACCCGAGAGTGGTCACTGGAGAGATGAGACCCGTCACCACGACGACTAGAAAAGGGAAAAATAATGAAAAATTGTTATGCTGACGTCATCAGTGTGAAGAAGAAATTGCGCGCTGACGTCATACCGCTGCCCAAGGAAGAAGCGACGTGTCGCTCAGCAAAAGCCAAGAAAAGCAGCGTCGGCTCTACTCCAGCGCGCGTGACGGCTCCTGACTCAGAACAAAGGTGTGACCTCGGCTTAGGCGGCTCCGGACGGCTCAGCTCCCAACTTGGGCAGATTTATATGCAAATTTTATCCGATTTTATTTTGTTTTTGCTTATTTAAGGCCCTAATTAAAAATCCCTTCTCCCCTCATTTTTCTTAGGACTTTTAGATAGTTTTTAATATGTTTTCTAGCTAATTTCTTTATTCCAACTAGATGATTATCGAGGTTTGGTTTATGAATTTTTGAGGTTTTGTTTTTACTTTTATTCCTATTTTCTCTTTATTCATGCTTTCTCTTTGCATATTTTATTGTTGATTAATTTTTGTGCATAGTGGCATAATAGCATAAATTGATTAAGGACACTTTTCAATTCATGTTATGGGAATTTATGATCTAACTTAAATGAATCGGTCGTACTGTGTTTGTTAGTTAAATTGGGTTCTTCTCTTCTTATTAACTTCCAACCGTTTGAATATTTTTTTTATAAAACCATGAAGCACAAATGCTAACTCAATTTCACAAGCCATATCAAGAATAGAAACCTAAACAATCTTCTCAAAATCAAAGCATATATGAATAGATACCCTCACGAGATATTCACTCAAATTGCTCAAAGTGTTTAAGGGAGTCAAAGAATATCACTCAAGTCAAAGCATGGAAGAAATTTACCATAAGCTTGCAAATATATAAAATTAAAACCGTAAATGCAAGAATTTAAAAAAAAAACTTGAATTCAAGGGTCTTTAAAGGTTGTAATGGGGCTTAGGAAAAAGGTAGATGGAAGACATTTAGGTTAAAAATTGATAGATTACTTTGAGCATATTCAATCATATCAAACTCATCTCAAATTCAACTTGAAGCACAAACTTTCAAACAGTCAACTTTTCTTCACATCTTTCTTTTCACAACTTTCTACTCTCTTTTTCAGATTTTCAATAACGAACTTTTTCTTTTTGCACTTTTCTTTTTCCACAATATATTTTTTTTCAATCAACTCATAACACAAATTCATCACTTTTATCGACTTTTTTCAAAGAAACATCAATCTTTCTAAATCAATAGCAACCTCTCAATTGGGAGAAAATGAGACAAAAGAATGGGAAGTTGTTATTTATATGTGGTTAAATATCAAAGAAAAGGCAAAGGATAAAAAATTGGCATCTAAGGAATTAAGTTCTGCAGGCCTTTCGAAAGCTAAAAATGGTTCCCCTAATTTGCCCTTATAGATTTCAAGCATCCAAAAATCAAGCAAAAACAGTCTAAAAATGCATAATAGAGCAAGTTCTAGAAATAAACAACCATGAATGACATACTCTCATCAAAGAATAAATGGAGCAAATATTATAATGATTGCTCAAAAACTCACAAAAAGAGGCTAAATGTATCCATTCTAATATACTTCTCAATCAATTAGAAAGTAAGATCAAAACTCGAGATACGGAAAATGAAAAAGGAAGCATGTTTTAAAATACTTTTTTTTAATTTATGCAAAAAAAAAACGAGATTTAAAGTGCACAAGTATGGGATCAAGCATGAAAAAAAGATCGAAAAAGCATTAAAAGCAAACAAGCCCAGCCATTATATTTCTTCTAAAATTTTTAGAAAGCATTTTAAGCACAGCAAAAATAAGAAATTCTACCCCCAAACTTAAACTAATCATTCTCCTCAATTGTTTATGATTAAAAACATGGTGGTAGTATAAATCTCCCTAAATGAGCAATCCACAACAATCGACACTACAAGAAAATGGCAGTTTAGCCACGTAGCTATAACAACGGAATGTTGTGCCTCGTTATATAACGAAGTAAAACATCGCTCATTGAAAGAGTTGAATTTCAGCGATGGAATGCGTCATCTAAATGACCTCAGATTTTTGGCGAGAGGAAGCAACGTGCCTTGGGCGAGCCATTTCGTCGCTAGTATTGGCGCCATTAATTTCAGCCAAAAAAAGGACGATGTAAGCCATCGTTAAAAAATGGCACGAATTTTCCTGCGAAACGGGACGACGGAAACCATCGCCAAACTAACGACGGATTTCGTCACTAACTTCAGTATATAAATTGATGTCTTTGGCTATCATATTTATTTATCATCAAAAACACTCTGTTTGTAAAATTTTTGACGGTTATCGTACCAGGTCTAAAGAGTCCAAAGCAAAGGTTAGATATCTACCTCCAACCTCTTATTGCTGAGTTGAATAATTTATGGAATAACGGAGCATTGACATATGACATATCAAGAAAACAAAATTTTTGTATGAGAATCGGAGTAATTTAAACAATCAGTGCCTTTCCGGAGTATTCGATGTTATCTGGTAATTACGATAGTTTATTAATTAATTTTTTTTATATTTAAGTAATTTATGCATAATTATATAATAGTGTATAATTAATTACTTACTGTAGGTTGGAGCATATCCAAAAAGTTAGCTTATCCTCATTGCATGATTGATACTAGAGCAATCTCATTGAGACATGGACGAAAAACGTGCTAGTTTGATTGTCACAGAAGATTTTTACCGAACGACCATTCGTTTCATTCAAATAACTCAGATTGGTATAAGGGTCGTAATGCACGCAACCAAGGTCCACCCCGAAGTTTCAGTGGAATTAAAATATTACACGGGTTGGATTGTATGGGTATGAAAAAAATAACTGAGGTAGGTGATGAGATTGCAAACAAGGCTGATGGTAAAAATAATGGATGGAAGAAAAGAAGTATATATAGGGATTTACCGTATTGGGGTGACTTACTAATCAGACACAACTTGGATGTCATGCACATCGAAAAGAATGTGTTTGACAATGTCTTCAATAAGTTTTAAACTTGTCAAATAAGACAAAAGACAACTTGAAGGCATGGTATGACATCCAAGAAATATGTCACCGACCTGAGTTAGAGCCGGATGCAGATGGACACTACGCGAAGGCCAAATACATGTCAAATACAGAAGAGAAGAAATTACTGTTTGAATGGATGAGATCGATTAAGTTCCCTGATGGTTACGTTTCTAATCTCTCGAGATGCATTGACGTGCAGAGTCATACTTTTTTCAGAATGAAAAGTCTTGATTGTCACGTTTTCATGCAACGATTGATGCCCGTTGCATTCATATTGTTCCTCCAACAAAAACATTGGGAACCGTTGGCGTAGTTAAGTGAATTCTTCAGAGATTTGACATGTGCAGATTTAACAAGAGAGACAATTGAATCATTAAATCGAGAGATTCCAGTTATATTATGCAAACTGGAGCGAATATTTCCACCGAGATTTTTGGATTCGATGGAGCATCTTCATGTTCATCTACTGTATGAGGCACTACTCGGAGCTCCTGTTCAATATAAATGGATGCATCCGTTTGAGAGGTAAAATATAATATTTAATTACCTTTTATTATATTTAAAATATATATTATATGATGTTAGTTATGTTTTTTTATACTACGATAATCTCAGATATTTGCATAGATTGAAGAAAAGTGTTGGAAATAGATCAAGAGTGGAATGATAGATTTGTAATGCGTACCTGGTGCATGAGACAACTACGTTATGTTCATATTACTTTGATCAACATATCGCCAACCAGTTTCGTCTAGTGAACCATAACATGTTTGACAATCTTCCAGAGTGGGTATATGTTAATGACTTGGACATGTTTACTATACCAGGGAAATGTTTGGGCAAATCTATGCGGAGAAACTTAAGTGATGAGGAGTACCATGTAGTCCAAACATATTTATTATGCAATTGTGCAGAAGTGGAGCCATATATTGAGTAAGTTTTCCTAAATCATTAAATTTTTAATTATTTAACATGAATCATTTTGTTTAGAATTTCATTATTAATACATTTTATGTAGATTATTTGTGAGTTTATGTGTACGACCATCACACCCCGGTATTACTAAATCAGAAGTTAGGAACATCATCGATAAACATTTTTGTTTATGGTTTTACAATTACGCTGATTCTCCAACAATGTCGGTATCTGATCAACTCATAATATGGCTCGTAAAAGGTCCATCAAGAATTGCAAGATCTTACACTGGTTATCTCGTTCAAGGTTACAGATATCAAACCAAAGCTCATTCAGTGAACTGAGCAACAAACAATAGTGGTGTCTGTATAAAGGGTTAAGTGTTTGGGAACAATGCAGAAGATTTCTACGGAATCATTGATGAGATTATTGAGCTTCAATTTGCAGGATTGAGTCTTAAACGTACAATCGTTTTTAACTGCACGTGGTTTGAAACAACGTGACGAGGTGGAATTCGCAATCATACAAATCTTAAAATTGTTGAGGTGAATCGGTCAAAACACATGCAGACCTAAGATCGTTTTGTTTTGGCACAACAAGCAATTCAGGTATATTATTTAAAATATCTCGGTCATCGACAAGATCTATCTAATGGGTTAGTTTTCTGTAAAGTAAGACCGATGATAATAGATGACAGTCTCCCTGATAAAGATAGTGAGCATTACGTTGCATTCCAGGAGAATGGAGTGGAAAATCGGGAAATCGATGAAGGTGTTAATTCTGACACTGCGCATCCTTTGAATGATGCAACCGAGAGACTTGTTGATGAAACGAATGTGTATGTTCCACCTGAAAACGACAAAGATACTTCTTCAGATGAAACAAACGAAGAAGAAACTGAAGAAGATAGCATTGATTCAAGAAGGACGAATGATTCTGAGGACGATGATTGAAGTGTTTATTTGTAACGAGTGAAAATAACTGAATGCTTAAAAAAAATTAACGACGTAAAGAGTTATGACTAACAAGGTAAATGGTCATTACTAACGACATATAGCATCGTTAATATCAAAAAGAAAAGTGGGAAAAATTTTCTAAGTATTATTGTGCATACTAACGATGAAATTCCTCATTATTATAAAAAACTAATGATGAAATGCCTCGTTATTATCAAAAAGAAAGTAGGGAAAGTTTCTGAGTGTTACTGTGGCTATTAATAATGAAATGCATCGTTAAGATCAAAAAGAAAAGTGGTGAAAATTTCTAAGTATTATTATAGATATTAACGATGAAAGTCATCATTAAGATCATATAACAGATAGATTTTTGGTAACTTTTCATATTCTTCAACGATGGAATCCATCGTTAACATAAATTAATAATGTGCGAAGCTCAAACATTTCGCGAAAATTTAGGTGGTACGAACCGAGGCAATCTGTCGCCCAATAGTCAAATTGACTGAATTTGAAGTTGACTTGGAACGACGGATTATATCGTGTGTATGAAATCAGCGATGCAATGCGTCGTGTTGTTCATCTCTATATGAACATAGAAGATGGTTGTTCATGGCTTGAACGATGGATTCCATCGTTAAAAAAACACGCACGACGGAAACATTAAGTGATTAACGATGGATTCCATCGTTAATTCACGAATAAAACCCACCCGAGGCTGCCATTTTCTTTCATTTCTTCTTCCGTTTTCTTCTTTTCTCTCTACTAAATTTCTTCCCATTCCTCTAAATTCCTTTCCCCTATTTCAATCCCTCCTACCTTGGAATGATTCCGAGTAAGTTTCGTAAACTTCTATTTTATTTGTTTTAAGCTTTGTATAATTTTTATGAAATTAGTTAAATTTGTGAAATTGTTGCGAACTTACTAATTGTGTAATATTAATTAAGTTATGTAATTTGTAATTTGTTAATTTTAATTAAATTGTATGTAATTAGTATGTAATGTGATTAATTAAATATTTAGTGATTTCATTAATTAAATATTTAGTAATTTGATTAATTAAATAATTAGTAATTTGATTAATTAAATAATTACTAATTTGATTAATCAAATAATTACTAATTTGATTAATCAAATAATTACTAATTTGATTAATTAAATAATTAGTAATTTGATTAATTAAATATTTAGTAATTTGATTAATTAAATATTTAGTAATTTGATTAATTAAATAATTATTAATTTCATTAATTAAATAATTATTAATTTCATTAATTAAATAATCATGCATTCTCTATAATTAGTTGTATATCTTAGGTCATGCCTCCTCGTAAACGTCCTTCAGCACCATCCGACACATCGGAGGCTAGTAACTCTGGGAGTCAGCCCCATATTGAGGGTATCCACCTCACGGATTCTCTTGATCAGTAAGAGGAGGATTAGGCGACTGAGCCTGAGGAGCTTTCCATCAGCGGGCGGCCTCGCCTGACGTTAGAGGTTGGCAAGTAAGTCGTTAAATAATATATTATTTTCTTTATTTATAAATTTTTATCTAACTTAACTTTTCATTCATTTAAATAGGTTACAGCCATCACGGCGCGTTTCCTCCAAGTGTACAGATGTGCTGAAGATGCTTCCAGTACGGGGACACCCTCGCTGGCTGTCTGTCCCTGCTGCGCATAATACGCGCTTGTTCGAAGCTTGGAAGGTAAATAACTTTATCCTTTTCAATTAATATGTCTTTTATTTATTTAATTGTTATAGATTTTATAATTTGTTCTTTTTCATAAATACTTCAATATTCTAGCAGAGTTGACTGACGAGGTCATCTTTTAGCTCCCTGGCATCATCAGGCCGACATTCGGTATAGGGACACTGACTACAATATTTTCCATGCCCCTACCAATAAAAGGATGACCCATATATCTGTAGAGGACTTGGCGGATATCTTGAGCCCTTCGCAGACTCCAAATGCCCAACGGATTTCAGGGATCAACAGTGCCAACCGGAACGCAAACCCATCGAAGCACATTGGAGGATCGTTCTCAGCCTACGAGAACCAAAAGAGGCTTGTAAGTGTTTTTCTTATTTTTAACTTTAAATTAATTGATTTCAATTGAATATTTACTAATTCTTAACTTTTGCAGGAAAAGGAGCTTGGACGTCCCGTGCATGCTGCCGAGATGTTCCTCATTCTCCACACCGAAGGTCTCTTCAAGGTAAACACATAATTGATATGGCTTTCTTGTTTTTAACTCCATACAATAAGGTAACAGTTTGAGTGTATTATAGGAAATGCAGAGGCTAATGTTGAAAACTGTGGGAAAATGAAGTATAATCACAAGACGAGATCAAGGTCAAATGTACGAGTCATGACGGATCATGTAAGTATGTTGTGTTTAGATATGTAAAACCATATCTCATATTATTGGATTTTTTTTTTCATATTGTTTTGTTCTTTTAGCAAGCGCTAGACGAAGATCATGAAGATGAGCTTACCAAAAATTGATATTTTCCTAGTGCCACACACTAATGAGAAAGGTGATTGGATCAATGATGCGACTGAGGAAGAATATGTAAGTATTTTACAAGATTCACATATTTAATACTAATGTTATGGTTGTAGGCATTTTTGTTGAAACATGTACTATGTAATACATGCAGAAAATTATGTGTGATATGTTAGTCGCCCCTGACGTGGAAGTGGATGGAGTTGTCAAACCGCACCTAACTGAAGTAGAGATCATTGATAAAGTACTTGGCTATCCATCCAGATATATCAAAGGACTAGGGGCAGGATTGACAGACTCTAGGGTGTCTTCCTATGTATCTTCAGGCTGCTCACGCACAACATAAGATAAGATGGTGACTATACTTTTGGCAGAGAACAAAAAACTAAAAAGTAATTACAAAGAACTAAAGGGAAAGTATGACAACCTTGATCAAGATGTCTACAATATAAAGAACTTGTTTAGTATATTTATACAGACTCCACGTGAGAAGGATGTAACTTTAGAAACAACAAACTTATGTCCTTAATACTTTCTTGTCCTTTTGTATTCGACATACTTATACTTTATATCATATATTCAATATTATCCAATCATTAATTTTGCTTTTGAATGAAGATTATTATCTTATGCATTGAATACGAGATATTTGTTATATTCAATAGGAAAAATTCGGAAATTGACCAATATTAATCAATACTTATAAAAAAATTGAAAAATTGCATTCCAATGGCTATGAAGGAGAATTTCGCCAGCATAGCCTATAGAAAAAATAAATACAAATTAAGGTTATGCCCGCGAATTTTGCCAGCATAGCCTTAATGAAACATTGTGTAATAAGGACTATGTTCGCGAAATCGCCAACATAGCCTCAATTTGTATTTATGTTTAGTATAGGTTATGCCAGAAAAATTTAGAATTTCCCTGGAATAGCCTTACAAAACATGCTGCCCTTCTTTTGGTCTATGTCGGCGAAAATTTTCACCAAAAAACCTCAAATTTTTTTGTAGAGTTCCCACACCGTTATGAAATCTAAATGGCAGTCGAGAACCAAAACTTATCAAATTATGTTGCCCAAATTTTGAAACATCCATAATATTTAATATATTAAATAACTCATAAATAAAAAAACTAAAACAATCGGGTTATTTAAATATATTTTGTAAGTATATTATGTAAGTTCTTTAATGAGCAACTATAAGCTGTTTATCTTTTAGACTTCTCTTTATTTCAAACTTTCCGTTTCATATGTTAATATGAAACTAAGGCAGCTTTTGTTAAAATTAACTTTAACTTGACCTTTAAAGATCATCATACTAATATATTCAATGACATAAATCAAGTGTAGATGAGTGATATGGAAATAACATGGAATGTGATCTTACATGTCTATTTCCAGCTAGTCCAATTCTTGTCCTTATGATCAAACATTGATCCTTTATATATAATAAATATATTACATGCAACAAAATAATAGGCTCAAGATAGAATATGAAATGAAATAGTTCATCTATATAACTTTTATTCAAAAGTTTCATAAAACAACATAAAATAAAATTTCTCCTACTTAACTAGGGCATCATTAACACAAACAACACTCATGGGAGCAATATGCTCTTGAAAAACCTTAAGTGTTAAAGCCTTTGTAAGTAGGTCTGCCAGTATATCATTAGTTTCCAAATATTCTATAGTTATCCAAATGTTATGAACTCGTTCTTTCACAACAATAACTTAATATCTATGGATTTAGATTTTGAGCTTCTATTGTCATTAGATTACAAAACTGTCAATTTACTATCACAAAAAATCTTGAGTGGCCTTTCAATATTGTTAACAATTCGTAATGCATTGACCAATTATCTGAGCCATATACTATGGTTAGATGTCTCGTAGCAAGCTTCAAATTCTGCCACCATTGTTGAAGGAGCTATAAGGGTTTGCTTAACACATTTTTAAGAAATAGCCCCTCCCGCCATCATATAAATGTAACATGATATGGATAGTTTACTATCGTGACATCCAGTAAAATTAGAGTTAGAATATATCTGATGACCTTTGTTATTTTATCTCCGATAAGTGAGCATGTAGTCCTTTGTTTTTTTGTAAATATCTCATAAAATGGTTAACTATGCATTCCAATGAAACATGCCAGGGTTACTCAAGTTTCTTCCTAAGTCTCTCACAATAAATGGTATACCAGGACGTGTGCAAACCTTAGCATACATAAGACTCCCCACAGTTGAAGAATAAGGAATCTTTTGCATCTTATTTCTTTCAACGTCATTTTTAGGGAATTGATCGATACAAAATTTGTCTCTTTTAGCAATGGGTGTATCCCTTGATGAACAATCTTTCATGTCATATCTACTAATTTTTTTTATCAATATAGTTCTTTTTTGAAAAACCCAAAAAACTTTGAGAGCGATCTCGTAAGTATTTGGATTCCTAAAACAAAACAAGCATTTTCAAGAACCTTCATTTCAAAATGTTTTGATTGGAAAGACTTGGGCTCATGTAGCAATCTTTAACCGCTACTAGCGAGTAGAATGCCATCAACATATAACACCAGAAAGATATACTTATTCCTACTAAACTTGTAATATACACAGTCATCAATAATATTTACCTCAAAACCAAATAAATTAATTATATAATGAAACCTGTGAGACAAAGATGGATTTCTTTAATTAACTGGCCATATATAGACTTTGAATTTGTAAGGACCCTAGGTTTGATGTCGGGTAATTAAAATTGTCCCTATATTGATTTGCTTATTTAGTATTTTTAACTAAGGAAAATTATTTGCTAATTATTTCTAAGTGTATTTTGGTTAACTAGTAATTAACCATAAATAGTTTCTTTTAAAAAAAATATATAATTAACCATAGTTCGTTTTAACTATGGGTGGGGGAGAGAAATAATTAACCATAGTTAATTTAGGATTGAGGGCTAGTTAGCAAAGGAAACAAGTGGAGGAGTAATGAATATTAGAAGGTGGAAGGGTTTGGAGTTAAGATGAAGGGGTGGAGGGATTTTCTTGCAATTTGATTATTTTTATTTTAGAAATTAAAAGTATAGAAGAAAAAAAAAACATTCCGTCATATTTTTCTCCTCCCAAAACCGTAAACCCCCTCTCTCCTTCTCCCTTCATTTTGCTCAAATTCCTTCAACATTTCTTGGTATTTTTGAGTGTTGATTCAAAGGGGTTTTGTTGATTCATGGTAGATTCATCATCCTAGGAAGGATTAAGCAAGCAATCTCAAGTTCCAACAAGTTTCAAGTAAGATTTCTAAAGAGGAATTTCTAGGTTTTTGGTCACAAAATGATGGGTTGTTCTTGATTGTTTTAAATTTGCCATGGGAGTTTGTTTTCTTCACTTTGAAATTTGAAAATTGATAATCAAACTATGTTTACCAACCCTAGGAGGTATTGTTTTAGTTTCTTTGATAGTTGGAAGCCATGGATGTTTTACTCCATTAATGGTGGATTTCCAAGCTACTAGTTTTCCTAAAAATTGGGTTTTCTTGTTTAATTTTAAAAGTATATTAAATCTGGAAAATTGGCTTTAAATTGATGTTTTAAAGCTTTAAGATGTGTGTTTAGAAAGTTTATGAGGAACTAAAGGCCATGGATTAACTCTTGTTGAAAAACACCTTAAATTGGCAATGTTTTGGAATTTCTAGTTTCTCTAAAAGTATGGTTTTCTTTAGTTTTACTTTGAAATTCCTAATTCTTGAAAATATATGTGTATATATATATATATATACATTTCACATGAAAAAAAACTTGGAAGGATAAGGGGATGATTATTGAAAGGTTTCCAAAATTGGCCTAAAAACTAGTTCATTTTTTAGCTAGTTTTGGGGTTGTTTGTGTTCTTAAGGGTTGGGTTTGAGTTTGATGAATATGGGCTGAGGCAATATCATTATTTTGAACTCAAATTTGTTTACTATGGTTTTTGATGGAGGAAGACAATCCTAAGCAAGTTGGTGCCTAAATTGGTAAAGGTGAGAACATAAAGAATCGGAAGGGTGAATGGCGAGCATTCACGGGTTTTTTTTCCTGAGTTGTTTTTCAAGGGAAAGTGTGGTGTAGGTGGTAGTAATTGATAGTATATTTGGTAAGGTTAAGAGTGTAAGAGAATTATGGAAACGGATCTTGACTCCGGTAGTGGCTAAAAGGGGCCGAAATGCTAATTAGTTTAAAACCGGTTCATGTTTTGATAGTTGTTCGTTTAAGCATGCCTACTTACTTTATAATTATGTTCATAGTCCATGAACGAGTCATATATCGCTTTGGGACTTTTATTTTGCATACTTAGCATATTTATGTTTTATGATCGAAGGATAGTTACGAATGGGATAATAGAAAAAAAGTGTGAACGTGAACCAAGTAATTGTGTGAATATTGAGTCTTATGTGAGTAATGATTGAGCCATATACCTTTTTGGGAAAATTGACCTATTTATACTCCTTGAATCGATATTTCGTTATATGTTGTAGATGAAAAGAAGCATGCTAATTCCATTTCATTTCATAGCATTCCACTCATACATATCATGTTATCATTATGAGGCCATGAGGTTGTAACCCGTGTAACGGTGTATGGGTGTTGGACGTTACACGTGGTTACCGTGGCGGAGATGTGGTGGAGCTCTGGTGTGCTATGTAATGAATGGCCCGAGTGCTAGTGAATTTGAGATGGTTTGAAATTGAGATGAGCTACGGCTCAGATGTTGATTAATTTTTGTAACTTGGGCGTAGTGAGACGCCAGGTTTGTGTTGGCAATACTTGTGAGATCAAAGAGAATGGTAATTGTAAAAAGAAATTATGGTACAGTTTGACGAAAATATGTGTTAAAGTGGTTGTGATTGGTTGTCACCATCTAAACTCAAAGCATTTGTTCTTCATACACATCTTAAGCATGTTATTACTTCTTTTGCATTCTATCATGATCATTCTGCATCATTGTTCATATTCTTTTGTTTTTTACTGAGTGTCATGCTCAAAGGTGCTCTAAATCACCTTTTAGGTATCGGACGAGGGCGGGGACGAGGCGCGGCAGGTGGTGCACGTTGATTTCGTCGAGATGAAGCTTTTGGATTTAGTCTCCGGTCATGCAAGCCGTGTTTTTCTGGGGGGTGTAGTAGTCATATTTTTGGGTTGTGCTTTTTTTTGCTTTACAAGTTTTAAACTTAAAGTATGTACATTATGTGTGTATAACTATTTTAACTCGGTGCACCGAACCTTATTTTGTTTTAAGTTTTTGTGATACTCTTAACCGGTTGACAAGCCGATGTTTTCTGGAAAACAGGTTTTTATATTGTATGTGAGACTTGGAACTTAAGAATACTACATGCCGAAATTTTCAATATTTTACTAAAGCAATCGTTTTAAGCTTAAGTTCTTTGCTTCCGGTTGCGTACTCGTGTCCTGGACTTCTAGAATAAGCTGGTCGTCACAGAATTACTTGATACAAAGTATTCTGGTTGTACCATATAAATAGTTTCATCAATGTAACCATTAAAAAATGCAGTTTTTACATCCATCTGATGTTGCTCTAAATCAAAATGAGCTACTAGTGCCATATGAACTATAAAAGAGTATTTTGAAGATAATGGATAAAATGTCTCGGTGTAATCTATGCCTTCCTTCTAGCTAAAGCCTTTTCCAATAAGGCGTGTCTCATATCTTTCGGTTTTTTCCCTTTGAATCCTTTTTTGTTTTAACTATTTATTTACAACCAATAGGTTTCTTTCCAATTGGTAATTCGATAAGATCCCAAACACAACTGTCATTCATAGACTTAATATAATCTTGCATCGCTTTAATCCATTTATCAGATTTAGAACGTTGTAAGGTTTGTCAAAGTTTGATAGGATTATCTTCTTTTTGGCCAATACTATCCTCATATTCTTGGATAAATACTATATAGTCATCTGGTATAACACTTCTCTTTTCTCTAATGGATCTCCTTAATAGCACTTCTTGCATTTCTTTAGTTGGTTGAGTTTGCACTTCAGAAATGGGAGAATGAACCTTAGTGTTGTCTTGAAGAGGAGCTTGATCATTGTTTTGGTTCACATAAATAGATTCATCATCAAAATTAATTGGTTTAACCTTATCTCCTCTCACAAACTCAAGGTCCTCAAGAAATCTTGCATTTCCCGTCTCAAAGAATGATCTAGATGTGGAATTATAGAACATGAAGCCTCGAGAGTGCTCAACATACCCAATGAAATAACAGCTTATCGTTCTTGTGTCTAGTGTAGTTTCACTTGGCCTATAAGGTCAAGTCTCAAATAGACAACCCCAAATGTGTAAATGCCTTATGCTAGGCTTTTTACTAGTCCAAAGTTCATAAAGGGGTTTTAGGTACTACTTTAACTAGGTACTCTATTTAGTTATACACTGCAGTTTTTAATGCATATCCCCAAAAGGAATCTGGTAGAGAAGAATGACTAATCATACTTCTAACCATGTCCTTAAGTGTCATATTACGCCTTTTAGCAACACCATTCATGCTACATTTTTAGGCATAGTATATTGTGGGACGATTCCATATTCTCTAACTGAAAGTGCAAATGGTCCTGGGCGTTGTTCACCAGATCTATCATATCTACCATAATATTCACTACCACTCTTAGATTTGATAGCTTAAATTTTCTTTCCAAGTTGAAGTTAAACTTTAGCTTTAAAAGACTTAAAAATGTCACACTAATATATATGCCAAAGGATCATAAAAGCAGCGAAAGACCTAATATCAATTAACTAGTTATTCAAATTCATTTCAAAATCATCCCAAGATTCATAAAGTTTGGAAAAACATTCATCTAAACAACTAAATAAAAACTATCCAAAAGTTAAATAAGTTTCACAATAACCATGGATCAAAAGTAGAAAAAAATATCTAGAAACACATCTAAATCAAAGTGACTAGTAATGGTCCATCTAGTCACCTCGTCATCAATCATCAAGGCCCAGTCCCTCACTGAATACCTGAAATATTTCGGTGTAACACCATTAGCTAAACTCGCCAAATGAGAAAAGAAATAGTAAAAGAGAGGTTATTTATAAATAAACTCAACAAGATGAGAGGTTTTTAAAACAATCTTTTCTCACTAACCAATCCAACTATCATTTTTTTTAAAACCAACTTACACAAAAATAATGCTACCTCACCCCAGAGGTAGAAAAATAACATTCAATTTTAGAATGTAGCCTTATGTTCCTTTTCTTGCTTAGATCCATAAGACGAGAGTACGCGGTTAGAATATACAGTCCAATTTATCATGTAACGAGTAAGACTTGTCTTACACAGACTTAATGCTTACTAAAAGTGATTCGGGTATGCAACCCTAGACTATGAGTATGCAGCTTAGCTTCACTTTTATCTAGAGACCATAACTACGCCCTTTTTTCATAGTGCCAAGATGTAACGCCTCGTCACGAGAAAGTTAAAAATCAATATTATTTTGTTAAATAATATTAATCAGCTTGATCGATTAATTAGAACAGAAATATCGTGTTATTTCAAAAAGGGTATTATGGTAATTTTTTCAGAAAAACCTTGAAATTTGAAACTTATGATTTGATTAATATTTTGACATAAAATTGATCGTCTCGATGTCAAGATTCCAACGCAATTGACGGTTTGTCTTTCTGAGACCCGGTGATCAAGTTATGGACGTTTTAAGACAAGTGGCAGTTTCATAATTATGGCAACTCGGGATTTTAACCTAAAATGGCATTCCCATTTGTAATAATCAACCTTTGGACTCTCTCTTCTGTCCCCCTCAAGCCGTCGCTGCCACCCACAAAGAGAAGAAGAAGGAATTCCGTCGTTTCGTCTCGTTGGTTCGTTGCTCATCGATTCGGGTTTTGAATTCAAGCGTATTGGGAATCAATTTTGGACACAAAGGTAACGAAAAACCCTCTTCTCTTTTCTTCTTGTTGCCGTGAGCCTAGGGTTAGTAATTGATGAGTTTTCATCAATTTTGTTAATTAGGAGATCGTTGTAATCGCACGAAATCGAGGAGGGAGAATCGGAAGCCTTTTCACGAAATTCGTTTAGCGGGTAAGCATTCATGATTGATTTATCAATCTTTAATATTCTGGAATTTTAGTTAATTATTTTCAAGAACACCAAGAACCATGAATTTGAGATCCAACCTCCATAATTTTCAATTTTCCAAACCTTGGCCAAACACCCAATCGATTTTGATTACCGATCCTATTACCTAGAACCATCAAGATCGATCACCATAGCCTTGAAACCGCAACTGAGCCACGACCCAAAGGCCATGACCAGCTGCGGCCCACACACCACCCACGCCCCAACCATAGCCAATTTCCTTCGTCATTTGTTTTCCGTTCTTTGATCCATTGAACCCTAAACCTTTTGTATAATTTTAGGATATTTTAATTTATTTAGGACCTTCTTTTAGGTCTGATTCGTCAAGGGAAGTAGCGTTAATTTTTGGACTTAAGCGATATTGAGGTGAGTTAACGGTTTATTCGTTGGTGGGGTTTTAGAGAAATCTAATGCTCTTACCATAAATTGTATGATTCAATATATTTAAACATAATATTCTGGAGTTTTAGGAAGTGAACGCATGTTGGAGACATCGAAAAATCATTTGGTGAAACAATTTTTCGGTTAGAACTAGTTTAGTCGTTTTTCGACAGTTTTTGATGTTTTTCGATTCTATTTGATTCTGATTGATTTGGGAGTTAATTCTGGAATATTATGGAGTATTTTATGGTGATTTGGCATGAGTTTTTATTTGATCATGATTAGGATCGAATTATTAGTTTTGACGGTTTTCGGCAGTTTTATCGTAATGATGTATTTTGCATGCTTTAATTAGACTCATTGAGCTGCTATATTTTTTAATTGTGAATGAAAATTATCAAGAGGATAATGTAAAGAGATTGTAGAATGATGTCTTGACAGGTGTGCTAAACTAGTATGAGGCTACGAGCTCATACTTAGTAAAAATAGTTTTGAGAGTGAGCTCATAACGACTAATGGACGTTGATCGTATGAACGATCTATTAGGGGATTAGTTATGGTTACGACTATAATTAAGTGCATAAGAAAGGTTTGTAGTCCCGAGAGACCGCCTTCTTAGTGGATGGTTTGAAAGATTGGATTGATTATGTTTGTTAATTTAGAGTTGACTTATTGTTTTCGGATTGGGATATGTATTGGGAGGATTATTATGAATGTTGGTCTTGGATGTGGAATTAGTTATAATTGCCTATTCATGTAAAGAGACTGAATGTGAGGTTCAAGTGACGTTTTGTGTGAAAGAGACATTGGAGAGTGTTGAGTGTTGGGACTCGGTATAAGTTGTTAGAGACTATTTAAAACTTTACCTTCTTTTAGATCATTTTATCACTTGCTTTAGCCTCACAGTGCTATTTTTGGTTTCTTTTCAGGTAACAATGGACCGAGAGATCGCGGTTGATGAAGTGGAAGAGATGAGAGTTCATGTCGTGGTGGCTAGCCAAATGCATCTTAAATTTTTATGGAGATTAAGAATAAAGTATTCAAATTTTATTGATCATATTTCGTTTTTATGAGATTTGAGACTCATGTTAGTTTTAAAACATTTTGTTATTTGATTTAGCTCATTGATTTTGTTTTAAAGATTATAACTGTGACGACCCGATTCTTTTAAAATTATTTAAATATAAAACACAGCGGAAGTCTTTATATTTAAAAAAAAAATGGCGTGGTTATGTTTGAAAATTGGCTAGCCAAAACCTGTCACGTTTTAAATTCAGAAATTTAAACACAAGGAATTTCAAATTCCTATTTCAAGAGTTCAAAGAATACATCATAAAAGTAAACCAAAAGCTCTAAAGAGCTATATACAAATTTACATAACACAAGATACAAATTAACAAATGAGACCATGGTCTTTTAAAAGAATGTCTAGTCCACCTCTGTGTCATCATCTTCTCGATCAAGCGCGCACCAGCTCCTCTCCCACGACCCCAAACATTACCTGAAAATGTTTATAATATCATGAGCTAACAACAAAGCCCAGTGAGAATAAACAGAATAAAAAGTAAAGTTAGACCTCAAACCCGTATCCGGATTCGTGTCCAAGAACATACTTACTCTTTGCTATCAATCCATTCAAAGAGTTTATCTCAAGTGTTCCACTTTTACTTACCAATTCTCCAATATAATTGTGGAACTACATTCCAAGCATTTCTGGGTATGGTTTCGTAATGCATTTAACATTTATATCTCATTTTCTTATATACCTTATACTATGTACAAGGTTTACATCAAATCTTATTCTCCAATTACGAAATCTTCCAAGTTATTGAGAAACTAATTCTCTTACAACTTTCTCACTAAAACTTCCAAACTAGAGAATAATAACTCCCAAAGTTTAGAAGAAAGTGGTCATACCCAAATTTCTCCTTACAACCTTCATCGAGGTATATGGTTATATTCATTTGACCATAAAATCTTATATCATCTTCTCTTGATTTAAACATATTCAAATAAAAATAAATTGTGATGAATGACAATAATAATAGCTCCCGAAGGCTATGTGTAAGCTCCCGCAGGCTATGTGTGATCTTCCCTCAGGCTGTGTGATAGCTCCCGCAGGCTATGTGATAGCTCCCGTAGGCTATGTGTAAGCTCTCAAGCTATGTGATATGAATTTGAAAATCTTTTAATTGCAAGTAAAATAAATAAAATTATTCATCACTAAATGCAAGAACATAAAGTAATGTACATAAAATGCAGTGCATAAAGTAAAGTGCATAAAGTAAATAAACAGAAATTTCGGATTTACAATAAGTAAACCGAACTAACGATAATTTAAATAAAGTAGATCTTATCTTAAATAAGTAATCTATACTTCCAAGGATTCTAAACTTCCAAATAAAATCCAAAGTTCTATTTTCGAATTCCTTTGACCATTTATCTAAAAGTTTGGATCCTTTAACTTACAATGATCCATTTTTAATCTCCGAAACGATTCTAACTTAGAACTTCCTAAAGTTAAATGTTTCCCTAGAGAAACTCCAAAGTTTTCACTCAAAGAACTAGTTCCTAATCCTAAGGGCACTAGCTCACTTTCTTTTACTCTTAGATTCGAATTATATTCTTAACCTTCGATTTTACAAACCCTTCTACTTATTCGGTTTCTAAAGTTATTTTAAATCCTATTTATTCTCACCTTGGTAGATGTGGTTTCACTCCAAACCTCCGAAAGAGCGATCAAGCAAAGAATCAATAAACACCTACAATTAAAAGTATATATAACGATCATTAATAAATAAACATACATTGATCGATTAACATCTAAAAGCTCAAAATGACGAACAACCCCAGAAAAACCCAAGGGTGCTCTCGGCCCCTCAAAGAAATATGGGTTTCGGGTTCGGTTTTCCGGCTTTTAGGCACTTTAGAGGTGTTTCGAGTTGGTTTTAAGCAATTTCGAAGTTCCCGATTTCAATGGGTATCTATGATTCGGGTTTTTGAACAATAATCGATTCCCCGAATTTAATTTCAATAAACATCATATCAATAAAAGTAAACCCCAAAACAACCCCCACGATGAAAAATTCAAACGGAAAGGGCTTCGACTGAAACTCAGTTTTAGGGTTTAGGGAAAGTTGCCAAAATCACTAAAAACAACCCCCGTAATGAAAGTCATTGAGTCCCTCGGCAAGAAATCAAAGAATCAAAATGAAAACTCCATTAAAACACTATTTGGAGCTTAGGGTTTGAACTTTTACTTACCGAGAAGTCCTTAGAACACGGATGGAAAGCATGATTGTTAGGTGGAGAAGAATCCTAGGACTGAAGGCTTTCCGATGCAACCGAAATCAAGCCGATCCGTCGAGAAGCGAGCAAAAACCAAAAATCCCTCACTACAAAAAAAACTGTCAAAATGCGACCAGAAATTTGCTACAAAAAAAAGTGGTAGTTTTCTGGTGACCACCTGGTCACTTTCTTTGAAGGTTAACTCTAAGTGACCATCTGGTCACTTTTTTTGGACCAGATTGCGACCAAAAGCAGAAGTAGTCATAAAAAATGGTGCGAAATTATGGGGCGAAAGAAGCGACCAATTGGTCACCTAACAAAACGATCAGCTCGTCGCATTTTTGTGACTAAAATATGCCTTGGTAGCAAAAAAAAGCTACCAAGTGGTCACAATTAAAAGTGACTACCTGGTCGCAATTTTTGTGACCTTTATTGAGAAGTGGTAGCTTAAAATTGGAGGGAAAAAAGCTACCAAGTGTTCACAATTAAAAGTGACTACCGGTGATGACCCGTCACTTTTAAATAATTTAAATCAGAGAAAACAGCGGAAGTCTTTTATTTTAAGAAAATTTAGCGTGGTTATGTTTGAAAATTTGCTGGCCAAAAACCTGTTTACATCTTAATTTCAAAATCTAAAATACACAAGGAACATTAAGTTCCTATCCAGGAGTTCAAAATGATTATAATCATAAATCAACGACAATAAGCTCTTATGAGCTAATTACAAAGTACAAATCATCAAAGTGATATAAAGTTCACAAAACCATGTACATGGATTTTACATAACACATAGTCCATCTCGATCATCATCATTCTCTCGATCAAGCGCGCCCAGCTCCTCTTCCACGATCCCAAACATTACCTGAAATGTTTGTAATATCATGAGCTAACAACTTAAGCCCAGTGAGAATAATAAGAATAAAAAGTAAGGATAGACCTCAAACTCGTATTCCGATTTGTGTCCAAATAAATCCGACACTTTCTTTCCTAGAATTCACCAAAGTCTAGGTAATTCTATTCCATATTTTCCAAAGTATAACACAATTAACTCCTAAAGTCATCCAAACTCTAGGTAAATTCATTTTTACATTCTCTAAAGGATGATACTACTAACTCTCGTAGTCTTAATCTCATCCAAATTCTTGTTATGACATAAACAGGAAAAGTAAATAACCTTTCATAACAATATAACATCTCGATCCTCTATCCAGGATATATATATTTTCATCAATCATATGCATAAAATGCATGAAGAAGGAAATGCGGACAATCCCTGAAGGGTCCAACATTCTGTACTTCTTTTCTTTCTCATTTTCATTCTTTTTCTCAGAAGGAAATGCGGACAATACCCGTAGGCTCCAACATTCTGTACTTCTTTTATGCGAGATGTCATGGTGCAATATGCCATGGTGCGAGATGCAATGATATGCTCGCACATACTTACAAAAGTAAATAAAGTAAAGTGCGAATAATAAAGTAACTGAAACAAACATAAAGTAAATGACATTAAGTAAAAAAAAGAAATAGATTGTAACCTCGGACGAACGATATGTCGATCGAACTCCGGTATCAATAATAAAAGTACAATCATTACTTAAACGATTAACTATACCTTCCAGGATTCTAAACTTTCAATAATCCGAGGTTCTATTAATCGTTCTAATTACAAGTTGGATTCTTAACTTCCAATGATCCAACCTTAGTTTCGTATCAAAACTAACTTAGAATCTTTTAAGATTCAAAGCTTTCCTCGAGAACTTCTAAGTTCTCACTTAAAGGATTAACTCCTAATCCTAAGGGCACTAACTCACTTTACTCTAATCTTAGATTCGGATTCTAGTCTTACTTTCAAACTCTACAAACCTTCACACTCATTTGCTTTCTATAAATACTTTAAATACTAACTATTCTCACCTTAGCCAAATAATTCCAAATCTCCAATTTCCACAAAACAACCACCGAGCAATTGCACCTACAATTCACCGATTGTACAACATATTACAATTCATAACTAATATGCGAACAAATGTGCAATTTCGGGTGAATAGTGATTTCGGGTGAATAGTGATTTCGGATGATTAGTGTCTCGGGTGAATAGTGTTTTCGGGTGAATAGTGTTTTTCGAAAATCCGGGCTCAAAATCGTCATTTTTCATGATAGAAATTCATGATTTCAACTTCAAATCTCATTTATAATAAAAAACGAACAAAACCACCTAAAAAGTTTTGAAAACTTACTTTTTGGGACTTCCCTTAGGGAACGAGAAACTTCGAAAAGCTAGGTTGGATAGGTAGCCCTCGTCCCTACCATTCCAACGCAACCGAAAACACAACGATCCGTCGAGAAACGAATGAGAAACGAAGAAAAGAATTTCTCATCCATGGTGGATGTGGCTCACGGCCAAGAGGAAGAGAAGAAGAAGAGAAAATTGATTTTTTTTGTCAACTTTGGTGATATTTAATGATAAATGAATAGTAATTTTAGATATTTTAAGAAATTGGAAATGACGGTTGCGTCCTTTTATAACTTTTGACTTCTAAATCAAAACCCGATGCTTTTAAATAAATCTAAAGGTGATTAATAATTATTAATTGGCCTATTAATAATTATTAATGTCACTGAAACGAATTTAGAGCATTAAAACGATTAAAACGAATTTCGGTCGAAATTAACTACTAAAATCGAAATTACAAAATAATAATTAAACTAAATACTTAAATTGAAATAAATAAATAAATAACATTAAATAAATAAATAAATAAAATAAATAAATAAAATTCACTTCAAAATAACGGGACGTTACACTACCTGGTCACAATTTTTGTGACCTTTATTGAGTAGTGGTAGCTTAAAATTGGAGGGAAAAAAGCTACCAAGTGGTCACAATTATAAGTGACTAAATGGTCGCAATTTTGGTGACCATTAGTGAGCAGTGGTAGCTTAAAATTTTGGAGGGAATTAAGCTACCACGTGGTCACATTAAGAAGTGACCAAATGGTCGCAAATTCTGTGATTTTATGTGACCAATAATTTATAAATAATTTGGTGGGATAAAAGCTACCAAGTGGTCACCAAAAAAAGTGACCATGTGGTCGTAAATTCTGACTCGATGTGACTCTGGGCAGTGAGGAAAATGACGGGTAATTTTAGCGGGAAAATGCGACCAGATGGTAGCAAAAATACTACCATCTGGTCGCAAATGAGCAGAGGTGTTCATTATAAAAACCCCTCCACCCATTGTTTGTTAGCATTAAGAAAAAAAAATGAGAGAGTGGATGTATGTTCGTTTGATAGACGGGTATTTGAACGATGAGTTCGTGGCCGGGGTTGAACAATTTGTTGAGTTTTGCATGAAAACTGTCTATTATTTAAAGTATGGTGGAAAGCTACGTTGCCCGTGCAGGAAATGTGACAATAGGAGAATCATACCGGTTACAGAGTTGAAGGTGCATCTTTATAGTCGGGGGTTTGTGCAGAATTATTATCACTGGGTGTTTCAAGGGGCAACACAGGAAATGTTCGATGCTGCATTACAGGAATCGAGACGATACGAAGGTAGTAGCTCAAATGTAGAGGTTGTTGACGAAGAACGAAATGATGAACAACAGTATAGTCAGATGCAGAAAATGATACTTGATGGTGCGGGGTATGGGGGCAATGAAAATTTCCGTGAAAGTTTAAACGTAGACGAAGATGAACGGGTTGTAGAAGAGGAAATGAATCTAGATGCACGAAAGATGCACGAGATGCTAAAGACAGCCAGCCAACCATTGTACGATGGGTGTGAGGTAAGTCAACTTGCTGCTGCTACAGAACTTTTAAATATAAAGGCGCAGTACAACATACCCGGTAGAGGATTTGATGCGATTGCATCGTGGTTTCGTCGATGCGCTCCAGAAGAAAATAATATGCCCCACAGTTTGTACGACACGAAAAAGCTAGTGGAGGGACTTGGATTACCCGTGGAGAAAATAGATTCGTGTCAAAACGGATGCATAATTTACTGGGATGTGGATGAGGACCTGCACCATTGCAAATTCTGTTTTCTTCCAAGATACAAACAAAGGAAACGCAGCCTGATTCCGAACGCCCGCGTGTTCTATTTACCGCTGACCCCACGTCTGCAACGGTTGTATGCATCAGATGTGACAGCCTCGCACATGAGATGGCATCACGAGCATTCACAGGATGAAGGTGTTATGAGACATCCCTCAGATGCTGCGGCATAGAAGCATTTAAATAATTGTCATCCGGATTTTGCACAAGATCCGAGAAATGTCAGATTGGGCTTATGCACAGATGGCTTCAACCCGTTCGGGGCATCCGGGGCACAATATTCAGTTTGGCCAGTCATGGTAACCCCATATAACTTGCCTTCCTCGATGTGCATGCTAGACCCGGTGATTTTTCTAACAGTGATCGTACCTGGGCCGAAAAGTCCAAAACAGAAACTGGATGTGTATTTGCAACCAGTTATTGCAGAGTTGAAAAGGTTGTGGACTGACGGTGTTATGACGTACGACATTTTGAAGAAACAAAATTTCTTGATGCGCGCCGCGTTAATCTGAACGATCAGTGACTTCCCTACGTATTCAATGTTGTCAGGTATGTTGATCTTTAATTGCTTTCATATATATTTTTGAGTCTATGTTTAGCTTTTGTTATTGCTTTCCTTATTCAGTGTAGTTAATTGTGTGAACCTCAATCTCCTCCTCTTACAGGATGGAGTACGGCGGGGACATACGCATGTCCACATTGCATGCTAGACACAGATGCATTTTATCTCAGAAACGGTCGGAAAACTTGTTGGTTTGACTGTCACCGTCGATTTTTGCCATTGAATCACAATTTTCGTTCAAACGGCAATGACTGGAAGAAGGGTCGACGAGTAAGAAAACAGACCCCCCCGACCATGTATAGTGGAAGACAGATTCTTCATGGTATAGATGTTATAAGGATGCAGAAGATTACAGTGGAAGGTGCAGAGAGTGCAAACAATGCGGCTGGAAAAAACACGGGTTGGAAGAAACGGAGTATTTTTTGGGATCTACCATATTGGGAAGATCTACTGATTAGACACAATCTTGATGTAATACATATCGAGAAGAATTTCTTCGACAACATTTTCAATACGATTTTGAACGTTCCGGGAAAAACGAAGAACAATCTGAAGGCACGTTATGATATACGAGAGATATGTGACAGTCCTGAGTTGGAGCCTGACGACAATGATAATTACGCAAAAGCAAAGTACATGTTGACGACGGATGAAAAGAAAACATTATTTGAGTGGATCAAATCCATCAAATTCCCGGACGGATACGTTTCGAATTTGAGCCGGTGTATAGACAGTAAAAAACATATCATGTTCGGGATGAAAAGCCACGGCTGTCATATATTCATGCAACGATTGATGCCCGTCGCGTTCAGACCGTTCCTAGAGAATAGACATTGAGAGCTGCATGCCCAGTTGAGTGTTTTTTTCAGGGACTTGACATGTACAGAGCTGACAGAAGCTACTGTCGCTTCAATGAGTTCAGAGATCGCCGTTATTATTTGTTAGTTGGAGCGAATGTTCCCACCTGGTTTTTTTGACTCCATGGAGCATCTTCCAGTGCATCTTCCATACGAGGCATTCTTAGGGGGTCACGAACATTACCGCTGGATGTACCCATTTGAAAGGTAAGCACAGTTCTTTTGTAATGTACGCGTATAAATCAGTACAGTGATCATCGAATGTAAATTATGTTTTGTACCCACAGGTACTTACGTCGGTTGAAAAATATGGTTGGAAATAGATCACGAGTAGAAGGATCTATCTGTAGTGCGTACCTGACGCAAAAGACTACCACATTTTGTTCATACTACTTTGATCAACACATTGCAGAGCAGTTTCGACCGGCGAAACGAAACATTGTCAAAAATTTACTTGAAGGTGTTGACATAAATGACTTGCCGATTTTTACGGAACCTGGCATGACAGTTGGAAGATCAGTGTGTAGGCTGTTGACCGATTCTGAGTATTACGTAATGCAGACATACGTGTTATGCAACTGGCGCAGAGATCGAGCCTTACATAGAGTGAGTTTGTAACTTAACATTATTTCATCGCATAAACAAACTATTTGCTAACTATTTTTGTAACATACATATTATTTCTAAACGTATACGTTCGAATGACACGAGTTGGTCTTACAGACACCGAGGAGGGGTCAATAATCGACAAAGAGTTTTGTTTTTGGTTCAGTGCATACGTGAGTTATTTTAAATTGTCAAAAAAAACCGTGACATTTTGTTGAAAAAATTACTATCATCCTAACATTACTGTATGTGAACAATGACACAGGTTGACTCCCCTACATTACCGGTGGATGATCCTCGCATCATTTCTTTGGCAAAGGGACCTGGACGGATAGCAAGGTCGTATGGTGGATACGTCGGTAATGGTTACATATATATATATATATATTAATATTTGAGACCATGTGGTCGCAATTTCACACAAAAGGTGACCTCATGGTAGTAATTTAGAAGGGAATTAAGGCGACCAAATGGTTGCATTTTTGGAAAAGTATAATTATATTTTTTTAAAAATATAAGTGAGATTGCGACCATATGGTCGCAAATCTGAGCGGTAAATTTAAATTTTCATGAAATTTATGGCGGTGAATTTAAAAATTACGACCATATAGTCGCAATATTTGGCTGAATTTCATTATTGTGACCAGATGGTCGCAATTCTTGATGGGACTCGTGATATGACAGCTGTTCTTGATAATGGTAAATGGTCGACCAAATGGTCGATTTTTCAAGAAATGCTACCAGATGGTTGCAAATATCTCTAAAAATGCGACCATCTGGTCGTATTTTCCTCAGCACGCGCGACCTTTCGTTTCTGGTCATGATTACATATTTGCGACCATTTGGTCGCAAATTCTGATTTAGAAACCACACAGATTTCCTTTCCCCTGTTTCCCTTTTCCTTTTCTTTCTCTTTTTTCTTTCTTTTCTCTCTTTCCCCCGTTCCGTTCCCCGTTGTTTTTTCCCCGTTTCCATTCCCTGTTCCTACTCTAAACCTAAACACCCTAAACCTCCAATCCCGGTTTCTATTACAAGGTTAGTTTCGTATACGTTTTAAGTTAGTTTTTAGTTAGTTTTAGTTTAAGTTTGTTTAAATTTAATTAGTTTAGTTTAATGTTGTTAATTTCATTAATTTTAGTTTAATTAATGTAATTTAGTTTAATTAAGTACTTAGTTTACTTAAGGTTAATTAATCTAATTTCGTTTACTTTAATTAATTGATACATTTTAGTTCAATTAATCTAATTTTAATTTAGTTTAATTTAATTAATTAGTTTAGTTAAGTTTAGTTTTTATTAATTAATGTTAGTTAAATTTAATTAATTTTAGTTTAATTTAATCTAATAGTTGAAATCTTCATTAGTTAGTTTACTTTAATTAATTACTTAGTTTAGTTTATTTTAGTTTTAATTAATTAATGTTAGTTTAATTTAATTAATTTTAGTTCAATTAATCTAATTTAGTTTAATTCTTCATTACTTAATTTACTTTAATTTAATTAATTTTAGTTCAATTAATCTAATTTAGTTTAATTCTTCATTACTTAATTTACTTTAATTTAATTAATTTTAGTTTAATTCTTCACTACTTAGTTTACTTTAATTACTTCATTTTAGTTCAATTAATCTAATTTTAATTTACTTTAATTCAAATTAATTAATTAGTTTATTATAAATTATTTACTTAATTTATGTTAGTTTAATTTACATTATTTAATCAATTTAATTTAGATTATTTCATTAATTAATTAATTTAATTTATTTCAATATTTTAATTACGTAATTAGTATTAAATTAGTTTAGTTTGGTTGTAGGATTATGACTGGCAGACGATGTCCTCCCAAGTCAGACGAGCCTGACGACGCGGGTGATGAGGCGTCTCCGCAGACTCCTACTGCCGCTGCCCCTGATGCGGACCTGACTACAGAGGAGTTGGACATCCTCTTCAGTTACGAGACGAAACTTGCTGCCACGCTCGATGATGCAGTCCCTGAGACCGAGTCTGCGACACCACGACTGCCGCAGGACTCCCAGGCCACGACTTCCGGCTTAGCATCAGGGTCTGCATCAGGGTATGCGTCCGGGTCTGTGTCCGGGTCTGCATCAGGGTCGGATCCAGCTAGCCCCTCCACTTCATGCACGCAGCTGTCTCGGGCCGCAGACTCTACCCTTCGGATTGAAGGGGATACGTAAGTAATTTTGTTTATTATTTTAATTACTTAATTTTTAAACCTTTAAACTTTTTTCAAAGTGTTTTTTTTCCCGTTAACTAATAGTTTCTAATAGCACAATAATTTTTATGATTTTGCAGAGTACAACCGCATACAACCGTTTCAAAACGGTTTCGCGAGGTCCTTCAGAGCATGCCTCTACCCAGCGACCTTCGCTGGCAGAAGATTCTGATGATGGAGAAACGTCGGATGTACGATAATTGGAAGGTAAAAAACATTATTTATTTTTATAATTAATTAATTTTGAAATTTATAGAAATAAATTTATTACTTTAACAATTTTTTATTTCAATTTTTTCAGGTCAAGTTTCCTGTTATCGATCCCGATATCACGGACGGTAGATCGTTCCCCTTATGAGACAGTCACGTCCCGGATCGATTCAAGGACCTCATGTACAGGGCGTGCAGAAAGCAAGAAGCAAACCGCCCCGTGTGGATGAGCCCGGAGGACCACGCGCGGCTTATCGCGAGCTTGAGCACTCCTGAGGGCAAGGCAGTGTCAAGTAGGAATAAGGTCAACCACGCGAAGAATCCCACCAAACACACAGCGGGGGCCCGGCACGACGAGCACCATCGTCGATTGGTAAGTTTTTTTTTGGTCGTTTTCTTACGTACTTTTTTCTCGTTTTCTTTTTTCAATTAGTTATTAATTTATTATGTTTTATTCTTCAATCTTTAATATTTTTAGGAAGCGAAGCACGGGCACCCCGCCCCGCCCGATGAGCTGCACCACGTTCTTCACACGAAGAAGGACGGGACGTTCGTCGACTATAAGGCGAAAGCAGTTCAGGTATTTAATAATTTTTCCAATTATTATTATTTTTTTGAATATTTGATATATATATTTTTTATTTTAATTCCAATTTTTTGTTATTAAATTTTAATCTTAATTAATTAAATAATTAATAATTAATTAACTAATTATTGAAATTTAAATTTAAGAAAAAAAAACAAATTCTTACATGCGACCATATGGTTGCATTTTAGTTCAAGAACACGACCATATGGTCGCATTTTGACTGAGTCCAAAATTGACCATTTGGTCACATAAAATACGACCAGTTGGTCACTTTTTTATGTGACCAATTGGTCACTTATCTTCAACATAAATTACGACCATATTGTCACTTTTTAGGCGACCATCTGATCGTATTTTGACTGAGTCCAAAAGTGACCATTTGGTCACATGAAATACGACCATTTGGTCACTTTTTTATGTGACCAAATGGTCACTTATTTTCAACATAAATTACGACCAGATGGTCACTTTTTAAGCGACCATCTGGTCGTTTTTTCAAAAGGTTGACTTTTTTGCTACCAAACGTTTCTGGTCGTAAATTTGTGACTATCCAATAGCCCAAATTTAGGACCGACCAGATTTTTGGCCACCACCATTTTTGTCGCTTTTTTGGTCGCATTATACCCTAAAAACGACCATTTGGTCGCAATTTTATGGTCGCAAATTGACATTTTTTTTTGTACTGGAACTCATAACTCTGTTTCCAAGAATCCCATCCATTTATTACTCTATTCAGCAATCCAATTGGTTCAAAAACCTCAAACAGATCTTGCCCTTCTTTCTATATTCCACAACTCCCTCCATCGGTGTTACTTGCTAGATTAAAAGATTATTTAACTCCTCTTGAATCCCGACTAAAACACTATAATTGCCATTCTAAACCAATTCTACTGAAAGTAACTAATCATCACAACCATTTCTAAAAACCTAAAGCACGAATCATTTACATATCTTTCCAAATCTGTTTAACCATCTCCGACCGACTAACAATTTGTGGACGAAAAGTCGTGATAAAACGTAACTTAATTTTCTACATCTTCCAGCCCTTCCAACTTAATGGAAACTAAGGAATCTCTTACCTAAACTACACCCACTATTTCATGCAACCTCCTTGTTATCTTATGTTGCACTTACGCCCAAAGCTCAATTAGACAAGTCGACTAGCGTGGCAATGATCAATATACATCGGTCTAATGTACACTCTTATCAAAATGGTTATCTTTCCTTTAAATATTTAGAACATTTCACAAGAAAGCCATCATAACAGTTTCACAACTTTATTCGAAACCACTTAGGTATTGAATATAATCTTAGATGATTCGACTTCAAGCCTAATCTACGTACACGATAACAATTCCTTACAATATTGATGTTCATGCCTCCATTGTTGACCACTAATAAAGTCATTGCAAGTTCCAAAAACACCTTCATACTACTATGGCGGAAAGAATACATAGAGCAATTTCTCCTTATAAAACTCCCATCTTAGGCCCCTCATCTCGTGGTACTCATAAACGTCCTTAGAATAAAAGAGATGATTTTGCAACTAGGAATACTCACTCAAACCCCTTTTCCTCGATTCATGCAATCTTCCCGCGGCTTCACCCAAAGAAAAATCACCAACGATGACAAGTTAGACTTCCTTCTATTGAAGACATTTGCCACTTCACTAGCTTATCAGGTTGGTTTTTGGATATCACATGTGTAGTCCTTCACCAACCCTAACCACCTACGTCTTTAAATAACCTTTCTCTTTTCGGGTGACAAAATTCATTAACTCTTAATACGCGTGGGAACCCGAATCTTCCTCTCATCCTTCAGTTGAAAGTGTGACATAATCACTGACCTTTATGTGTTTCACCAACACGAAACTCGGGTCTTTCTTAGAGATACCATCAACTGTAGGTCAGTAGATCCATCTAATAATTCCATACATCTTAATTTCTAGAAAGTTTACTATCATTTACATCCCAACAAACGTGTAAATTCTTCCGTGTTAACTAAGTAAATTTTGATGCTCACGTTACCTATAATACTCAATTACAACTTGATAACTTCCAACCTTGCCTACAAAATGTCGTTTGAGTAAATCACCAATTGCTTCTATCAATACAGAATCCACACAATTCACTTGTGCCAAAAGTCATTCATTCAACGTAACAACAATCTTCTAAGGTCGAATCTGAAAACTATCTTAAAATTACATCATTCAACTTTCCTTGCTAGTACCACCAAAATTGTCTTTTTCTTTACTATTAATCCATCTTGATCTAAAATTGAGTCCCTTAAAAAACCCACAAACTCACATCTTTCCTATTACAGTTAAAGGTGACATGACTATTTGAAAACCAATCCAATTCATAACCATATCAAGTCACTCGTGACCATATCCAGCAAAGTTACCTTAATGCAATGTTTTTACAAACGCAATCTTCTAATTCTTAGTACTCTACTAAATCTATAAACTGTTCTTTTAAAGGAGAGACACTTAATCCATAATTTGACACCCAAGATTCTAAAACATCATATTCAACAGATTCAAAAGAAATAAAGAAGAAAGACTACTTTCAAATCTAACAAAGCATATGATAAAACAACCATAGATTGATAATTTACCTATCTCAACTGCCCCAGATACATTCCCAACGACTCTATACTTCATTGCCTCCCATTTATCTCTTGAGCCTAAATATAGTGACTCCAACATTGCTGATGCATAATCGACCGACTCACGAGTGCCGCCCTGACTCCTAGGGTCCTTCTTGAGTCCCAACATATATGAAAATTTTCTTTTTCCCAGCTGGACCCATAATACATCATCTTGCAAATGAAGCTAGCCTATCAAACTCCCTATCGTAATCTTCAATATTCATACTTCTTTGTCTCAAAGCTAGGAACTCGCTCTCCAACTCATAAATTAGATACTCCATCTGTGAACGAGTAACCGACGGTGTAGCTAGTGGAGTAGGTGGTCGCTCGACAATAAGCGGACCCACCTCGTCCTCAATAGGATCCTCAAAGTGTTCTAAAACTCGATCCAATATGATCGTTCAGTCATGCTCCTTAGTGAACTGGACCTTCGAGTCCTCCCCAACATCACCACCGAGGCCTCGTCTAAGATATCGACTTCTACTCAGGGGTGGGTGCCTAACTATTCCTGGTGTAGCTCCACTAGCGACATTCTATAATACTCAACTAGTTACTCTTATAGAATCTTCAACCAATTAATCGCAACAACGACGAGATTACTTAAGTCATCATACGACTCAACTAGATAGAACGTATCCATGCTGCACAATCATTGTAACATAACTCAAAACTGCCACACCACTAGCATAACTAAATCACACAATTCAGTTTTAAAGATAATTCTTAACTCAAAAACAGATTAAAACATACAGAGGTACCAGGCTTGATGATTCTTGGTTGGCATTCAATGGATTGATTATCTATTATCTATTCTATTACTAATTAAAAACTGTTTAAAGTGGAGAAACTTATTTTGGACAATGTTATCCTTCCTAATTTCTTTAATTTCAAGAATGTCATTCATAATTTATAAAATATGTGATTAGTTATTACTTAACCTTATCTTTTCTTTATTAAATTAAAATATTATATAAAAAACAATTATATATTGTCAATGATAAAAAAAAATTGCCTAAAGTTTTGTTAAAAAGTTTAGTAAATTATCATCAAGTTTATACAAATTTTAATATTTTATATGTATTAGTTTGAAAAAAAATATATACAATATATACAAATTTATCATTGATTTTTTAGTTTTACTTGAGCATCTAAAATATATAACCTATAAAAAAAACTAGGGGCTCTTGCGAAAATAGCAAAAATAGGTCCAATATTTATAAAAATAGCAGTAAAAAAACATATTTGCAAAATAGCAGAAAAATTAAATTAACACCTAAAATATTACAAAATTGCCACTAGTAATCACTGATTAGTAATCATTGATTTACTGATATCCTCCTATTTTGTGCTGAAATCACTGATTACTACTGATTATTTTATAAGTTATCACTGATATCTCTAATAACATAAATTGGGCTTTTTAAAAATCTGTTATATTTGCAAATACTTTTTAAAAATCTGTTCTCTGAATTGAATCGCTCCACCTGCTCACGTACACATTCTAACCCATGTAGCAATTATATCACCTTATTAACATAATAATTAGTTTAAGTTACAAACCTATGATATTCCAAATCATGTGGCCCTATTTTATAAATTTGTCTTCAGAAGGAGAATAGACTTCTTATTAATTCCATTATGAAATGGAAATCATCATCATTTGTCTATGCTGCAACTTATCAACAAATTCCCAAGTTCTATTTTACCCATTTGATATATGATTTGATTGTCAATTGTAAATTTTCCCTTCCAACATCTTATCACCAACTTCAGTTCTATCAATATTACCAGGTTTTGGTTGAGAATTTTCCTTACAAGTTCATCGGTTATGTTATTGGGTTTCTCTTCACTTTTTAATTTCCATCGTTTTTACTCTATTTTTTTCAATGAGAATGTCCATAGTTTACTGTATTAATTTATTTTGCAAAGCCGGGGAAGACTATATTTTTAGTATTGGATAATACTTGCTTTCAAACTAATCTAGAGGAGCTCCTATGGGTTCCATTAATTTTTGTAATCTAATAGGAATAAAAATATATGAAAATATGAAGGACCTCTTCCAAAATAGTTTAGAGACAAATATTTTCTGATTCTTAGTGTGAGAGATTGATTAATTTCTAAAATGATTAGAAAAAGAGGCTTTATTATGGGCTATTTGTTTTAGTATGTCAACTAATTAAATCTACAATACAGCATGGTTTTTCAACAATAATGGGTTGGGTAGTGTGAGCAACAATTCTCACCTAAATATTAATTCAAAGTGATAAAATCTTAATTGGATTTGAAGTTTGTCTATAATTACTACTACCTCTAATATTTAAACTCTTTTCATTAGTTAAAAGTCGAATGAGTTACATAATTTTCATTGTGAGGGTGGAACTTCCATCTCTACCTCTTTATTGCCTAATATTACCTTTTTAAATGAAAAACCATTAACTTTAAAATATTGTGGAGTTTCAATTTCAAATAAACAAGCATCATATTATAATTAATTAATAACTTTCACTTTTATATGCACTGATTTCTGTTAATGAATTGTGACTTAATTTACTAAAAAAAGGTTATGAATACAGAATTTTAGCAAGAATTAAAGTTTAAAGGAGAAAGTGATAAATATTTTTTATTATTTAAATAATTATATATATATATATTTCAATCAATTTAAAACAATTACAAAAGAAATTGTTAAAAAGAACTTTATGCTCATGCTTTTATTATTAAATTTTAAAAGATATGAAATTTTAAATTATGTTCCACGCTTTAAGGAAAATACTTTTATCATAATAATGGTATATAATTTGAATCAATTCTAAATAACTTCAAACAATATTAAGGGGAAACTCTTAATTTATATTTAAATGATTAAATTGAAAAGAAATACACGTGCAAAGCACGTATTAAAAACTAGTTACTATAAAAATATGGACTATCCTAACATGCAGATGAAGTTTTTTCTTACAATTTGAGAATATTATGAGTTAAATATTTGGATTTAATAGGTTAAATGTAGGGAAATTTCATTGGGCAGGAGAATTTTCTGCAATATTTATATATATAGCATTTTTAAAAACTATTTGCAAATATAGAAGATTTTTAAGAACCCTTATTCATGTGAATCAGAGATATCGGTGATAACTTGTAAGATAATCAGTGATAACGTGATTCATGCATAAAATATCAGGATATTAGTAAAATCAGTGATTACTTGTGTAGAAATCACTGATTATTTGTGAGAAAATCACTGATTACTCATACAAATCTATTGACAATTTTGTAATATTTTAGGCGCAAATTTGAATTTTTTGCTATTTTTGCAAATAACTTTTTTTATCGCTATTTTTATAAATATTGGACCTAATTTTGCTATTTCTGCAAGAGCCCCTTAAATGTACGAGTTCATTATCTACTTTATAAAACAAAAAACTTAAATAATCCATTCAATTTGAAAAACAAAATTAAAAGCAAAATTGAGGAATAAGAAAAATAGTGAAACAATTATATAATATATAAAAAAAAAATCACAAGAAAAATACTAGTGAATATAAACGTTCTTACAATAAATAAATTGTGAAAAATATATTAATTTTACGTATTTGCGTACTTGAAACAATCCCCTTATATAAGACCTACCAGCAATCCCACCTCCGTAGTGTACATAAGTTTTCAATTCATTAATGGATGGATGGGCGGTCGTAGTACATTAGTTATTTTGTTTATATAACTCACCCTATATATAGGATATTGTAGCTAATCACGTAAATAAATAGTAATTATAACAAATGTCGCGTACGTGGGTTTGTTTAACAACTAATACATACCATATCTATATATATATATATATATATATATGAGAGTTGTGTTAAACAGAAACTAACTCTCTTACTTAATATAAATAAAAGTTCTCATTAGCACAAAATACCTTAAGCTTGGCCTTTTTATTAATACCAATTACCACAAAAACCACAAGAAAATGAACAAAAAGCCAATTCTTTCGTATCTTCTGTTGGTTCTCCTCATATATTCTCATTGTGTTTATTCTCATGCCTCCAATATAAAAACTATAGCCTCAACTGATTCAAAACAAGCAAACTTGGGAAGAAAATCCATGTTAACTCATACAGTGAGTTAATTCTAGCTCTTTCATTTTAAAATTGCTTAATATTTTTGCCATGTAGAAAACGGACTTTGAGAATTTTTCTTACTATTTTTATTTTCTTGCTTGTTTGGTACTAGGTAAAAAAAGACACGGTTTATTTTACAGAAAGCCGCCGGTCGTTGCCGTCAGGGCACAACCCTGTTGGAAATGAACAGAAAACGTCCACTGTTTCATGATGATCATCCCATGAAACTAAAGAGGAAGAGGAGGGGAGATTTCTCAGGGTTGGAGAAGGTTTTCTAAAATATATGGAAATAATATGTTCACAATTTTCCTTTGTTTATTTTTTCAGAATAAATAATTGAAATGGATTTTATTTGATTCACTGTGCTAGTTATCATAAAACTGAAATAAATTAAAATAAATTTTAATAATGTATTGAAAGACATTGTTAAGAATCCTACGTGGGAAAGATAAAGAAACCTAACGCAGTTCATAAATGTTAACGAGATATGTTAAATTCCTTTTTTGCTTAAGAATGATAATAGATCAACTTTTATAAATAAATAGATAAATTGTATATAAAATAAAAGGAATTGCAGATTAATTAAATCATTATATGTTGAGAATCCCACATCGGAAAGATGTAGGGAACTCATAACATTATAAACTCTAAGGGCCACTCCTCTCATTACCAATTGGTTTGGAGAAGGATGCCCACGTACATTATTAATATGGTATCAGAACCCAACAAGCCCAAACGGGCATTCGATCCAAAAATGGGATTCGACCCAAGAATGGTGAGCCCAAAAGAGGCACCATCTTGAGGTGGCATGTTGAGAATCTCACATCGGAAAGATGTAGGGAACTCATAACATTTATAAACTCTAAGGGTCACTCCTCTCATTACCAATTGGTTTTGAGATGGATGCCCACATTATTAATATTATAAAATTGGGAGAATTATGTGAATAAAAAATTCTAATTTTATAAAAAACATAAATCTTAAAGATTTATAAAAATAATAGAAAAATATCTGTTAAATGTAAATAATAAAAGAGTATGGAGTTCAACTTCATTAAAGAAAACCACAAATATTGCCGATTCATTACTCGTAATATTTAACTATTAAAATTAAAATATAAACTAAAATAACATAACAAGCCTAAACTAGGTGAGCCTGGGATGACTTTTGAGGGAATATTTTGAGTAAAATATAGTGAATTTGGGATGGTTTAACCCTTAACGAAAACATTTTTCAATTTTTGTATGATGTTTGATAATATAATGAAAATATTTTTAAACTTTATAAAAAAAATATTACAAACACTTAGTGATGTTTTTAGAAAATACAATAGGACGATGTGTTCGAGAGTGTTTTTGACCAAACCAAAAGTGTTTTGAAATGAGCAAAAACACTTCTTAGATGTAACAGTAATGAATAGATTAATGAGATTAATCAAGGGTAAACTACAAATAACACCTCTGTCGTTTTGGTAAAATGTATGAATATCCACTATAGTTTAAAAATAACAAATCACACCCATGAAGTTCAAAATTATATCAATAAGACCTCCACTCCAACACAATAAATTATTTTTAGCCATAACTTCTTCGTTTGAACTTCTTTTTGGATTATTCCAGATGTTTTGGAATCCTCATTTCGAGCTCTATGTTATGGTCACTTAAAAACTTCTAAGTCATCAGTAAACAAAAGGTTAATAGCTTTAATCATAACTAATATTTTGATGATGATAATAAACTCTTTTATTATTGCTGATTTCGAAGTTTTGAAGTGATCGGAACGTAGAGTTCGAAATGAAGATTTTAAAACATCTTAAATCATTCAATGAAGAAGTTATGACTAAAAGAAAGTTAATGGTGTTGGACGGAAGAGGTCTCCAATTAGTGTGACTTGATATTTCCAATTCACATGGGGTGTTCATGCATTTGCCCAAACCATAGGGGTCTCATTTGTATTTTACTCTTTAAATCAATTAATTAGCTAGTTAGCGAAGCCCATGGTCTATATGTCCATCGAGTCCTCATAATCACCCAAATATCATAAGTAGAAAAATCAAGTAATTAATTGACTTATAAAAAAACATATAATTTAAATAAATTGGTTAACTTAAATAATGAAAATATTAAGTTGATTTAAATTGAAATTGTGTGGATAATTCTAACAGCTGAGCACGTGACAACACATGTTTGGTCGGCTCTCGTTATCTAAAATGGGCAAAGAAGACGGTGAGAAGGGCACCGATGCTAGTCAAGGACCCTCCGATGATCAAGTTAGTGATAGTAGATAAGTAGCCACAAGAATTAGTTCTTGGTTTTTTATGTACATACTTGATTTGATGGGTTAATGGTCCTTATAATTTCCTTTCCGTTTGGTGCGTTGTGGGCTCGCTTGACCATGCTAGTAAGAATTAGGCTTTGTTGAGCCTTGGATCGGCCCAACTTTAGTGTAACGTCCCGTTATTTTATGATAAAAAAAAACTTTTATTTATTTTATTTCAATTTGAGTAATTAAAATTCATTTATTTATTATTAAATTAGAATTTAGTAATTTATTTCATTTTAATGGCTTTATTTATTTAAATACGTTTTAATGGTATTAATAATTATTAATGGGCCAATTAATAATTATTAATCACCATTGGGATAGTTTGAGATGTCCGGGAATCGTTTTTAAGCCAAAAGTCGTAAAAGGGCAAAATCGTAAATTTCCCAATTTGCAAAATATCTAAAAACACTATTCATTTGTCTTTAAAAACACAACTTTGACTCAAATTGACCAAAATCTTCATTCTTTTCCCCTCTCATTGCCGTGAGCTTCAAAGACCAAAAGAGAATTTTTGATTTTTGTTCATTTCTTGCCGGATCGACTTGATTCTCGTTCCATTGGAAAGGTATCGGTCCTACGATCCTTTTCCATCTAGCCTTCGTACTTGCCACTCGTGTTTTGCGGAGTTCTCGGTAAGTAAAGTTTCAAACCCTAAGCTCCAAATAGTGTTTTAATGGAGTTTTCATTGTTTTCTTTCGATTTCTTGCCATGAAACTCGGTGTTTGTCAATTCGGGAGTAGTTTTACGTGTTTTTGGAAACTATTTCATAACCCTAAAACCGAGTTTCAGTCGAAACCCTTTCCGTTTGAAATTTACCCTTTTGGGTTTGATTTTGGGTTAAAAAATTAATGAATGAATGTTTATTTAAATTCAATTCGGGAAAGGGATTAATGTTCAAAAACCCTAATTATCGATACCCATTGAAATCGGGATTATCGAATTTGCTTAAAACCAACTCAAAACGTATTTAAATTGCCAAAAAGCCAAGGAACCAAACCCGAGACCCCTTTTCTAGGGAGGGCCGAGAGCCTCCAAGGGGTAGGTTTGGTGGGTTTTTTCGTCTTTTTGCTTGTTTCATCGTTGTTTAATTGTTGGTTGGTATTTTATTAATTTTCGGGATATTAATCCTTTTGTAGGTGTTTTTGAACCGTTTGTTTGATCGCTCTTCCGGTGCTTAGGAGCGAGGTCATCTTTTAATTAAGGTGAGAATGATTAGAATTTAAAGTAACTATAGAAAGCAAATAAGTACGATGATTTGTAGAATCGGAACTAAGATTAGAATCCAATCTAAGGTTAGAGGATGTGAGATAGTGCCTTAGGATTTGAAGTTAATCCCTTAAGCGAGAAACTTAGGATTTCTCGATGAAAACCTCGAATCTTAGAAGTTTCTAAGTTAGATTAGTTTTGGAAGTTTAGAATCCTTGAAAGTTTAGGTTAATCGTTACATTTTTTACCTTTACTTTTATTATTGTTAGCGGAGTTCGATCGATATATCGTTCATCCGGGATTCTATCTATTTTACTTTATGCCCTTTACTTTATGTTCTTTACTTTATGCCCTTTACTTTATGCTTGTTTCGGTTGCTTTATCATTTACATTTACTTTATTTACTTATGCAAGCATATGTAAACATATGCATAACATCTCGCATCATTGAAAAGAAGTTGAATTGTAAGTTGCGAACGCACATATTACTTCCTCATGTGGAGTTGAATTGTAAGTTGCGGACGTACATATTACTTCTCATGCATAGAAGTTGAATAGTAAGTTGCGAACGCACATATTACTTCCTCATGTGGAGTTGAATTGTAAGTTGCGGACGTACATATTACTTCTCATACATAGGGAGTTGAATCGTAAGTTGCGAACGCACATATTACTTCCTTATGCAGAGTTGAATCGTAAGTTGCGGACGTACATATTACTTCCTCATGCATAAAAGAAATTGTGGAATCCTACGGGATGTTCTTATGCACTCGTGATTATGATTGATGATATAGAGAATCGAGATGTTATATGTTAAACAAAGTTTATTCGCTTTACTTTATTTGTCATAACAAGTTAATGTTTGAGAATTGACTACAAGTGTAGTAATGTCATACTTTGGAATTCATGGAATAGAATTACCTAGAGTTTGGAGGACTTTAGGAGTGTATTGTGTCAGTTTAATTGGACACAAATCGAAATGCGAGTTTGAGGTCTATCTTTACTTTTTATGCTTATTATTCTCATTGGGCTTAGTTTGTTAGCTCATGATATTACAACCAATTTCAGGTAATGCCTTGGCTAGAGGTCGAGGAGGAGGAGGTGGTGCTGCGTGATCGAGGGATGCTGACCTCGAGATGGACTAATGGATTTGTAAAGTTTATGTCTTATTTTGATGAACTTTAAGGAATTGTATTTTGTATTTGGCTCCTAAGAGCCTAATGTTGATATTAATATGATATACATATTTGAACTCCTGATCTTGGACTTAAAGTCCATGTGATTTTATTAGATTTGAGAATTAGGATGTAAACAGGTTTTCGGCATGCCAATTTTCAAACAAAACCACGCCAATTTTTCGTAAATTAAAAGACTTCCGCTGTTTTCTCTGAATTTAATTTATTTAAAAGTGACGGGTCATCACATTTAGTCAGTCCATTTCCACTGCAAGTTTCTTTGGGCCTGGGTACTTTGGTTCAAGGTTGGGCGATTTCACCCTCTATAGTTTTTCCCAATTTTCTATGCTGGAAGTTTTCAGTGCAGGAAATCGAATGTGGTGGCTTCAGATTCGTGACTCTTTGTATGGTCTATCACAAACCCTTCGAATGACTTGATGTACCCTTTCGGCGAGGCGACCGTTTGGGATTCACAAGTTGTGATTTTTGAAAATCCTTGTTTCCTGCTTGTCAATCATTATGACCCCTTGGGATTGCCGAATGCTTTCAGCATGTTGCGACTGTCAGCCGCGCGTCATTTGCTTTAAATGACGTGTTCTTTAAGAATTAAAAGGTTCACTCTTTTTCTCTATTTTCTGAAATTGCTTACGAGATCATCATTTTCGACACTTCGCTTTCAAGAATTTTTCCTTCTCTGGTCTTAAGGTCAATTTTTTTGCCCTTCTTTCTTTCATCTAAACCTGAAGATGGTAAGAACAAAGGGGCTGCTTGAACCACGAATCGTAGGACGGGTAGGTTTGTGTTTAACGACAATGATTTAGATGCCAGGGTCTTTGAGAGAATCGACCATGACCCCAGGACTGCTGCTAACCCTTTTTCCTCTTCTCCCTCCCTATGAATCGGCCTAGGTTCTTCCTGTAGGTGTGATGTAAATACCCGACTCTTTAAAATAGAATTAAGTAAATAACGCAAGCGGAAGACTTGAAACAATAAATAGAAAACCAATAAATCGATAAAATATCCTTTCATTTCAAAATGAAATCCCAAATCCTTAAACATTCAAAGATGGAAAGCGCTTCCCTTTTTATAATGTTTCAAACGTACAAAAAGATATGTTCATAAAATTCAGAAATCCATGGAAATCAAATAACAAAAGTAATAATGATCAAGAGAGATCTCAACAATTCAAAAGAAAATAAACGGAAAGAAAGTGTCATGGTACAAGCAGTCTATGAACTACAACAAACTCTAGTGCATCCATCATCATCGATCCACAATCATGTCGCACCAGCTCCCACGGCCACGACCGCGACTACGTCTCGTACCTGAAAGTGTAATATAATGAGCGGGAGACCTAGTAAAGATAAATTGAAAATAAAGTAAATTTAGATCCCAAATCCGATCCGAATTTGTATCCAACGAAACCTACTATCTCTTGTCTACCCAATCAAACTTCCGAATATAAAATCATGCAATTCTCCCAAGAACAAAGAGCAAAGAACAAGAATAAAGAACATGCAATTCTCCCAAGAAAAAAGAGCAAAGAACAAGAATAAAGATCATGCAATTCTCCCATGAGACAAGAGCAAAGAACAAGAATAAAAATCATGCAAGTAGTCAAGTCTCCCAAGCTCGTAATAACCAGAACACGTAATCATACGTTAAATCTTTCAAGAATATAAATAGAACGAGTTAAGATCACCTAATCTTAACAAAGAACAAGATCAAGAACAAACATTTTGTGAATAATGTCAGATGATGCAAGCTCACGCAGTCTATGCACGATCCCATTATCTCACTCCAATATCAAGTAAAGCTCACCAAGCCTTTACTTTTGTGACGACCCGTCACTTTTAAATAAATTTAATTTAGAAAACACAGCAAAAGTCTTTTATTTTAAGCAAATTTTGCGTGGTTTTGTTTGAAAATTGGCTAGCCAAAAACCTGTTTACATCCTAATTTTTCAAATCGAATAAAATCACATGGACTTTAAGTCCCAATCAGGAGTTCAAATATTTCATATCATAAAAACCACATCAAGAGCTCTTATGAGCTAAATACAACATGTACAACATCAAAGTCTTTGAAATTCACAAAAATAATTACATAAACTTTACAACAAAAGAGTCCATCTCGAGGTCAGCATCCCTCGATCACGCAGCACCACCTCCTCTCCCTCGACCTCTTACAGATCATTACCTGAAATTTTTGTAATATCATGAGCTAACAAACTAAGCCCAGTGAGAATAATAAGCATAAAAAGTAAAGATAGACCTCAAACTCGTATTCCGATTCGTGTCTAATTAATCTGACACCATCACTCCTAAAGTTCTCTAAACTCAAGGTAATTTTCGTTTTATACTTTCTAAGGATGATATTACTAACAATCATAGTCAATACTCATCCATCAACATTGTTATGACATAAGTAAGAAAAGTAAATATACTTTGTACATCATACAACTTCTCAATTCTCTCTTTCATCTATCATAAACATGAATGCATGAGAGCATCCCGTAGGACTTCGCAATTGCCCTTTTGTGCGTGAATGAAGGGTAATGAGAACATCCCGTAGGATCCCATTCAGCCTTATGCATGAGGAAGTAATGCGTTAATCCTGCAGGATACCATTCAACTCCATATGTATGAAGAAGTAATGCGTCAATCCCGTAGGATACCATTCACTCCTTTTTCATCTAGAGTAATGAGCAAATCCCGTAGGATCCCATTCGTCTCTTTTTCACTTAGAGTAATGAGCAAATCCCGTAGGATACCATTCACTCCTTTTTCATCTAGAGTAATGAGCAAATCCCGTAGGATCCCATTCATCTCTTTTTCACTTAGAGTAATGAGCAAATCCCGTAGGATCCCATTCGTCTCTTTTTCATTTCTCATTCTTTCTTTTCTCTGAAGGTGATGTGAACTCCACGTAGGGTTCATCATTCTTCCTTCTTTTCTCTTTCACTTTCTTTTCTTTTTCACTTTCATTTCTTTTTCACTTTCGTTTCTTTTTCACTAAAGGTGATGTGAACTCCACGTAGGGTTCATCATTCTTCCTTCTTTTCTCTTTCACTTTCTTTTCTTTTTCACTTTCATTTCTTTTTCACTTTCGTTTCTTTTTCACTAAAGGTGATGTGAACTCCACGTAGGGTTCATCATTCTTCCTTCTTTTCTCTTTCACTTTCTTTTCTTTTTCACTTTCATTTCTTTTTCACTTTCGTTTCTTTTTCATGAATGGTGCGAGAATGGTATGATGCAATATGATATGCATAAGCTTGCATATCCTTGTAAAAGTAAATAAATAAAGTGCGGAATTAAAGTAGTTGATGCAAGCATAAAGTAAAGGAGTATAAAGTAAAAGATATAAAGTAAATGACATAAAGTAAAATAGATAAGCATTTCGGAAGAACGATATGTAAATCGAACTTCGCTACCTTAATAAAAGTATAATCATAACTTAAACGATTAACCTATACCCTCAAGGATTCTAAACTTCCAATAATAATCCGAGGTTCTATTAACCGTTCTAAAAACAAGCTTGGATCTTTTAACTTCCAATGATCCAACCTAAGCTTCGAAACGAATCTAACTTAGAATCTTCTAAGATTCAATACTTCCCTCGAGAACTCCTAAGTTCTCACTTAAAGGATTAACTCCTAATCCTAAGGGCACTAACTCACTTCCCTCTAAACTTAGATTCAAATTCTAATCTTAGTTCTCAATCCTACAGACCATTATACTTATTTGCTTTCTATAGTTACTTTAAATCCTAACTATTCTCACCTTAAAGAAAGTTAGCTTCGCTCCTAATTCCGGAAGAGTGATCAAACAAGCGGTTCGAAAACACCTACAAATGAATTATATCACACAATCAATAATTTTACCAACTATCGATCAAACAACAACCTAACATACAAAACAACGAAAAACTCAACAACCCTCCCACAAGAGCCAAAGGCCCTATCAAAGAAAATGGGCTTCGGGTTTGGTTTTCCGGCTTTTAGGCAATTTAAAGTGTTTCGAGTTGGTTTAAAGCAAATTCAATATTCCCGATTTCAATGGGTATCGATAAATAGGGATTTTGAACATTATGCCCTTTCCCGAATTGAATTTAAATAAACATTATTTCATTAAATTCTAGCCCATAATTAAACCCAAAAAGGTAAATTTCAAACGGAAAGGGTTTCGACTGAAACTCGGTTTTAGGGTTATGGGAAAGTTTCCAAAAACTCATAAAACTACTCCCGTAATTACAAACACCGAGTTTCACGGCAAGAAATCGAAAGGAAACAAAGAAAACTCCATTAAAACACTATTTGAAGCTTAGGGTTTCAAGAGAAACTTACCGAGAACTCCTTGTATCTCGAGAGAAACGCACGATGGTTAGGTGGAAAAGGATCGTAGGACCGATACCTTTCCAAAGGAACGAGAATCGAAGCTATCCGTCGAGAAATAAGCGAAACCCGAAAATTCCCCCAATCCCTTTGAGCCCCACGGTTTTGAGAGAGAATTGGTGGAGAAAAATGAGTCAATTTTTGGTCAAAGGCAATTTAAAGAAGAATATGAATATTGAATTGATATTTTAGAAATTTTGGAAATGACGGTTGCGTCCTTTTATGACTTTTGACTTATAAAACGAAACCCGATGATCTTAAACTATCCCAATGGTGATTAATAATTATTAATTGGCCCGTTAATAATTATTAATACCATTAAAACGAAAATAAACTAAAAAGGTAATTAAAAGGACTTAAACCGAAATAAACTACTAAATTCTAATTTACCGATAAATAAATAAACTTTAATTACTTAAATTAAAATAAAATAAATAAAAAATTTTTTATCACAAAATAACGGGACGTTACAAATTTCTTATCAACAACAAATGTAAGCTCATGTAGTCTTTACATTATAGAACCAGAACCTCCTGGGTGAATAACGCGTCAGATGATGCAACCACACGTAGTCAATGCTTCATCCCGTTATCTCACCAATGACATACAAAGCTCACGTAGTCTAAGTAGTCTAGAATGTATACATATCATAGAAATTATGAATAATACCAGATATGTAACGTCCCGTTAATTTAACGGTAATTTTTTTATATATAAATTTTTTTATTGTTTTATTATCTATTTATTTAAATCTCATTTACTTTTGTTATTTTAGTATTCTTAACTATTTAGTTATTATTAAAATTAAATTAATTAAGGTTATATAAATTAGGTGTTATATAAATTAGGTTTAGCTTAATATAGTGAATTAGATAATGGTAGTATAGTTAATTTTCTCTTTAATTGGTCAAGTAAATCATAGATACAATGATAATTTTAATTGAATGAGGATAAAGTGGGTCCACCTAATGTCTTGTCTTATCCTAAATTTTAGGGTTTTAGGACCAATAGGGCATTACATGAAAGTTTTAATAAAAGGAAATTAAATTTTTCATTCTCTCTTTCCAGCGCCGCAGCTCAACGTTTCTGTCCTTCCTTTTTTTTCTTTATTTTCGTTTTCGTGTGCGTCTTAAACTCCCAACCACCGTGATGATTCTCCTCCCCATTTGAGCTCCGTCGTCCACTGTTGAAGCTACTTAACTCACCTCGTGAAACCGCTGGAACTCACCTCCCTGTGGATGCTATTAGAACCCTAATGTTGAAATATAAACTTGATTTGGGCTAAGTATGGTTTTGGGCCTTAGTTATCTAAGCCCAAGTTCTAGAAAAATATGGAGAAGTCAAGAACTTTCTAGAAGCATAATTAAGAAAAGTAGAAGTAAGTTCTAGAGAAAGAACTCTCTAGAAGGTTAGTGCTAAAGTAGTTTATATATAGAAAGATCTAGAATAATATGGTAGGTTTGTAATTATGAAGAATATTCTAGATAATCATTGTTAGCCATTAGATTAGAATTGTAGTGGCATAATCCTAGCCATTGATTAAGGAGATGCCACTAGTATAAATAGGAGAGTTGTCTTAGTGTTTAGTATTAAGCAAGAATCAAGAAAGTATCAAGCAAGTATCAAGCAAAATCAAAAGGCAATTCTTGCAATAATATAAGTAGCCTACTTTCTCCAAAATCTCTCCCACTTTTAAAATATTTCCTCCACTACTAAATTCCCTTCCAACAAAGTGGTATCAGAGCTTGAATATCCTTCTTAGCAAGATGGCAAATAATGGTATGAGTTCCTTCCAAGTTCCACAACTCACCAAGAGTAATTATGATAATTGGAGCATCAAGATGAAGACTCTCCTAGGTGCTCAAGACGTGTGGGAAATAGTAGAAAAAGGCCACACCGAGCCAGAGAATGAGGATAATCTAACTCAAACTCAAATAGATGGTTTGAGAAACTCAAGAAAGAGAGACAAGAAAGCTCTCTATCTAATCTTTCAAGGATTAGATGACGATGCTTTTGAGAAAGTTTCAGAAGCAAAGTCGGCTAAGGAAGCGTGGGATAAGCTTCAAATCTCATATAAGGGAGCCGATCCAGTCAAGAAGGTACGTCTTCAAACTTTAAGAGCCGAGTTTGAAAATTTGCGTATGAAAGAAGGAGAAGCCATCTCAGATTACTCTTCAAGAGTCTTAGCGGTCACCAATCAATTAAAGAGAAATGGTGAAAAGGTAGATGAAGTAAAAATCATGGAGAAAATTCTTAGATCGTTAGATCCCAATTTTGATCATATTGTCACTGTCATCGAAGAAACAAAAGACTTGGAAGACATGACAATAGAGCAACTTTTGGGATCATTGCAAGCTTATGAAGAAAAGAAAAAGAAGAGAGAAGGGATCGTGGAGCAACTACTCAAAACTCGAGTAGATTCAACTAAAGAAGAAAGTGATCACAATGATAGAAGTCAACAAAGACAAGATCATAATCAAGTACGAGGTCGAGGTCGTGGTTACGGATGTGGACGTGGTTGGAGACCCAATAATGACAACAATTTCCAAAGAGGAGAAAGCTCATCAAGAGGCCGGGGGAGAGTAAACCAAAAATCAAGGTATGATAAGTCACGTGTGAAATGCTATAATTGCGAAAAATTCGATCATTATGCTTCACAATGTAGAGCTCCTAGCAATAATCGAGTTGAAGAGAAGGCCAACTACGTTGAAAAAATAAGTCAAGAAGATGGAATCTTGTTACTAGCTTACAAGAATAATGAAGGAGAAAATTGCACATGGTATCTAGACACCGGTGCAAGTAATCATATGTGCGGAAGAAGAAATATGTTCGTTGAGCTTGATGAATCTGTAGGCGGCAATGTATCTTTTGGAGACGAATCCAAGGTGGCAGTAAAAGGAAAAGGTAATATCCTCATCCGATTAGAGGATGGAAGACACACATTCATCTCAAGTGTCTACTATGTGCCGAACATGAAGAGCAATATCCTAAGCCTGGGCCAGCTCCTGGAAAAAGGTTATGATATTCACTTGAAAAATAGAAGCCTTTCTATAAGAGATAGTGGCGGTAAGCTAATCATCAAGGTGCCGATGTCAAGAAATAGAATGTTCGTGCTCAAAATTCAAAATGATATCGCCAAATGTCTGAAGGCATGCTATAAAGATTCATCTTGGCTTTGGCATCTTCGATTTGGACATCTAAACTTTGGAGGCTTAGAGTTACTGTCCAAGAAAGACATGGTGAAAGGATTACCTAACATTCGTCATCCCGATCAGGTATGTGAAGGATGCCTACTTGGGAAGCAATTCAAGAAGAGTTTCCCAAAGGAGTCAAACTCAAGAGCTCAGAAGCCGCTAGAACTTATACACACAGATGTGTGTGGTCCGATTAAACCAAGCTCACTTGGTAGGAGTAATTATTTCCTTCTCTTCATAGATGATTTCTCAAGAAAGACATGGGTATATTTCTTGAAGCAAAAATCAGAAGTTTTTGAAGTCTTCAAGAAATTTAAAGCCGCAGTAGAAAAAGATAGTGGCTTAGTGATCAAAGCCATGAGGTCTGATCGAGGAGGAGAATTCACCTCAAAAGAATTTCAAGAATCTTGTGAGACTCATGGGATACGTCGACCAATGACAGGTCCCAAGATCCCCCCAACAAAATGGAGTTGCGAGAAAGGAAGAATAGAACAATCCTTAACATGGCAAGGAGCATGCTTAAAAGCAAAAGACTACCAAAGGAATTTTGGGCGGAAGGCGTTGCATGTGCGATCTATCTATCCAACCGATCTCCAACAAGAAGTGTATGGGGAAAAACTCCATAAGAAGCATGGAATGGAAGAAAGCCAGGTATTTCTCATCTTAGAGTTTTTGGAAGTATAGCTCATACACATGTTCCAGATGAGCAAAGAAGCAAGTTAGATGACAAGAGTAAGAAATACATATTTATCGGCTATGACGCAAACTCCAAAGGCTACAAGCTATACAATCCTGATACTGGAAAAACAATCATCAGTCGAGATGTCATATTCGATGAAGAAGAAGAATGGGATTGGGGAACACATGATAAAGACTACAACCTTCCAGACTTCGAAGAAGATGATATGGAACAAGGAAGAGAGGAGCCTACTACTCCATCAGCCTTACCAACCATGAGTTCTCAAGAAGATGAAGACTCAAGTGAAAGAGTGTCGCGTTATAGAAGCATAGAAGAACTTTATGAGGTAACTGAAAATCAAGATAACCCTACTCTCTTTTGCCTCTTTGCCGATTGTGAGCCCATGAACTTCCAAGAAGCTGTGAAGAATAAGAATTGGAAGAAGGCCATGGACGAAGAGATAAATGCGATCAAGAAGAATGACACATGGGAGCTAACTTTACTTCAGAAAGAGCACAAGGCAATTTGGCTTCAAAATTTACAGAAGCAGTTGGACTTTTCACAAAATGAGCCAATCAAGATCTGCGTGGACAACAAGTTAGCAATAGCCCTGGTCAAGAATCCTGTCTTCCATAATCGAAGCAAGCACATCGACATACGTTATCGTTACCTTCGAGAATGCATTGCAAAGAAGGATGCAGAACTTGAATATGTGAAAACTCAAGATCAAGCACTTGATATATTCACTAAGCCTTTCAAGTATAAAGCTTTTGTGAAGCTGAAAAGTTTGATTGGAGTGACAAATCAAGTTTAAAGGGGGGTGTTGAAATATAAACTTGATTTGGGCTAAGTATGGTTTTGGGCCTTAGTTATCTAAGCCCAAGTTCTAGAAAAATATGGAGAAGTCAAGAACTTTCTAGAAGCATAATTAAGAAAAGTAGAAGTAAGTTCTAGAGAAAGAACTCTCTAGAAGGTTAGTGCTAAAGTAGTTTATATATAGAAAGATCTAGAATAATATGGTAGGTTTGTAATTATGAAGAATATTCTAGATAATCATTGTTAGCCATTAGATTAGAATTGTAGTGGCATAATCTTAGCCATTGATTAAGGAGATGCCACTAGTATAAATAGGAGAGTTGTCTTAGTGTTTAGTATTAAGCAAGAATCAAGAAAGTATCAAGCAAGTATCAAGCAAAATCAAAAGGCAATTCTTGCAATAATATAAGTAGCCTACTTTCTCCAAAATCTCTCCCACTTTTAAAATATTTCCTCCACTACTAAATTCCCTTCCAACAAAATCCGCCGGAAACCGCTTCAAAGGAGGGACTGAGTTTTCTTTGTTTTGAGAGGTATTTGTTCATATTCATTTTGAGATCTCTTTATGATGTTAGACTCAGCTCTCTTTTCCCTTGATATTCACAAGAAACAGTTGCCAAAATACCTCATCGGATTCTGGGTTGAACTCACCGTAAAACCTTGATTTTTGGACTATTTTTCTTTTCAGTTGTTGAAAGGTAATAATTCATATTTGTATCGGGTTTTTCTTTCAGATATTTTACTCAACTCTCTAGCTAAGCTTTCCTTTACTTTTCGAGTAGCAGCAGCCTTGGTCTTCGCCGAAATCTGGGCAACTTCAACTCGCTGGAGATCTTTGAATATCGAAGAATTGGGAGCTCGTGTTTGTCCGTTTACCCGAGCCATTCGCATCACCAAGATTCCCCTCTATTTATCCCTCATCTGAACCCCTTGAAACCGCCAGAAAGAGACCAGGTAAGCAGAGCTCACTGTCCCTTTTTTTTTCATGGCTGCGTACTGCCTCTTAGAGAAGAAACGGTTCGGTTGAACCGGCCAGTCGGTTCAACCGAACTGGTTCAGCTGCCTCTTTGGGTTTTCCAGCCAATTGGAGCTAATTGGGCTTAGTTTTCACTATTTTAAGTCGGTTTTGTCGCTAATTAACTATAGTTAATCATTTTTCAGGTTCTCGACAACTTTAGGGGCATTGATCTTGCTTAATTGAAAGCCGGTTCTTAGTTATCGCTTGTTGCTAATCTTCAAAGATGAGGATAAATAGAATTTTGTAGTAAATTTAGAAATCAAATACTTGAACGATTTGTATGATTTGGGAGTTAAGTAAAATTGGAATTAAGTGAATTAAAGCATGCTAATTTTATGAAATTATAGGAATTAGGAGTATAGAATTGTTATGGAAATTATGGAATTACAATTTCTTGGGAGTTGAAGTATGGACCTAATTGGTTTAGTTATCTTATCGCTTAAAGTATGTTTACCATGTGTTCTTTGATGATTTAATTTTGTTATCGAGATATTCCTGATTTAATTAAGCTTTTACTGAGACAGGGCCTTCCCAACAATGGTTATCTTATGTTCTTAGAGATTATTTACAATATCGAGATTTTCTAATTACTTTGGACTTTTACTGAGATTGGGCCTTCCAGCATTGGTCCTTAGTACATAAGTCATTCGATGATTTCAGGATTGTTGTGATCGATAAAGTATGGGCTTATGACCTGATACGTTCTCATGTTCTTGATTAATAATTCTCTGATGAGATGTTCTGAAATTGGTTCTCGAATTTCTGATTCTATATTATCACACTTGTTTGCATGGTGATGAATAATAAGATAATGCATAGACTACGTGTGCTTGCATTGTTTGGTATTATATGGTTCGATATATGTATCATGAGGCATGCGTAGACTATGTGAGCTGCATGAACGGAGGAGTTGAATAATGAGATAATATAGTTGTGTGAGCTTGTATTATCTGGTATTATTCATAATTACTATGATACATATATGTTCTCGACTGCTAGACTACGTGAGCTATGCATGTCATTGGTGAGATAACGGGATCGTGCATTGACTACGTGTGCTTGCACCATTTGACGATTATTCACCCAGGAGATTCTGGTTTTGGTTCTATAATGCAAAGACTACGTGAGCTTGCATTTGTTCTATGATCTATGTTCTATGTTCTAAGTTCTATGTTCTTGGCTCTATGATCTTGATCTTGATCTTATTCTTAGTTAAGACTACGTGAGCTTAACTTGCTCTAGATATTTTCTTGAAAGTTAAAAGTAAGATTACGTGTTCTATTTACTAGGAGTTCAGGAGACTTGACTACTTGCATGATCTTCATTATTGTTCTTTATTTTTATGTTCTTGGGAGAAATGCATGACCTTATGTTCGGAAGTCTGTTTGGGTAGTCAAGAGACAAAAGGATTCATTGGACACAAATCCGGATTGGATTTGGGATCTAAAGTTACTTTCTATTCAATTTATCTTCACTTGGTTTCCCGCTCATTATATTACACTTTCAGGTACGAGGCGTGGTCATGCTCGTGGCCGTGGAGCTAGTGCAGCATGATTACCAGGTCGATGATGATGGATGGACTTGAGTCGGTGTAGTCCATGGACTTGTCTTTTTTTATTTCGTTTTGTTCTTATGGATTTGTTGGCTCTTTGAGTAACACTATTTATGCTCACTTGTCTTTATGAATTTTCGAATTCATGAGTTATCTTACTTTATGTTTGAAACTTAAAAAGGGAAGCGCTTCCCATATTTGAATGTTTAAGGATTTGAATTTCATTTTTAAATGAAAGGATGTTTTAAAGATTTACAGGTTTTCCATTATTATTTCAAGTCTTCCGCTTGCGCTATTATTAAATTCTAATTTTAAAGAGTCGGGTCGTTACAAGATAATACTAGCTCACACAACTAAATATTATCTCTTTATTCATCTCCTCCGTTCATGCAGCTCACGTAGTTTATGCATTCCTCATGATACATGTACCGAACCATGAATAATATCAAACAATGCAGCACACGTAGTTTATGTATTATCTCATTATTCATCTCCATGCAAACAAGTGTGATAATAAAGAATAAGAAATTCTAATACTGAAATATATACAGAGAACCAATTTCAGAACAACTCATCAGAGTAACATTAATCAAGAAAATTAGAACGTATAGGCTCATAATCCCATACTTTAATCGATCACAACAATCCTGCAAAATTGAATAACTGATGTGCCAAAGACTGCAATTACTGGAAGAACCCAGTCTCAGAAAATAAGTCTCAAGTAAAACAAAAAGTCTCGATATCGTAATTAAACCATCCAAGAACACATGATAATAAAACTTCAAGCATAAACATACTTGAACCCAATAATTTCATACTTTAACTTCCAAGAACATGTAAAATCTTTAATTTTCCAATATCAATTCTATACTTCCGAATCCTAATAAATCAAATAATTAGCATGCTCAAATCACTTAATTCTAATTTTAACTTAACTCTCGAGTGTAAAGACTCGAATTTTCACAAATCTTTAAATCAGAAGTAAAACAGCGGAAGACTTATTTTTAAAAAATTTGGCGTGGATCCGTTTAAAATACGAACTCCCTAAACCTGTTTTTAAGAACACAACTCAAGCAAAGTTTATTCACATATATTCCTACTCCGGAATATACTCAAATCGAGAGAAAGTAAACTCAAAATATACATACAACCGACTTTAGGCTCTCATGAGCCACAAAATACAAGTTTTAAGACTTTATTTCAAGTTTATATGTATATAAAGCATTCCCAAAATGCACCAAACTTAGATTTACAAGTCCAAATGTCCATAAGCATCTACTCGAGATCACGCAAGACCACCTCCACGACCTCGTCCTCTACCACGAATATTACCTGAAAATAAAGTGGTGTAGCACCATTAGCAAACAATGCTAGTGAGAATAAGATGGATGCAAGCACTTTTATGAACCAAATTCCATATCGGAGAATGTGTCCAAATAAACCTAAGTACTCTTGCACTACCCATTCAATATTCCAAGTACTTTACATAAAAGATCAAACCATTCTACTATCTAATAAATTCGGAAAGTAAACAATCAAACCCGTAGTTAAAGTAGATACTAATGCTTAACAAAGTAAATGACAAAGTAAATAACAAAGTAAATAACATCCGTGACCACTTATCACCAATCATAACCATTCCGTGACCTCCGTGCATAACGATAATATGCATGCATAACGATAATATGCAAGTCACTGTGACATCTATGCATAACGATAATATGCAAGCATAACGATAATATGCAAGTCAACGTGACATCTATGCATAACGATAATATGCAAGTCAACGTGACATCTATGCATAACGATAATATGCAAGCATAACGATAATATGCAAGTCAACGTGACATCTATGCATAACGATAATATGCAAGCATAACGATAATATGCAAGTCAACGTGACATCTATGCATAACGATAATATGCAAGCATAACGATAATATGCAAGTCAACGTGACATCTATGCATAACGATAACATGCAAGTCAACGTGACATCTATGCATAACGATAATATGCAAGCATAACGATAATATGCAAGTCAACAACCACAACCACTAAAATAACGTACTAACATGATTCTACACAAGAATCTCTCCCAAGTCCTTTTAACTATTCTAACACTAGTCAAGATAAAAGGAGTACATAATACTCTTCTCCAAGTTCCGAATTCTCATTCTCCTCGAGAATCTAACTTAAACCACCAATAACATCTTACTTTACTTAGCAACCAATCTTAACTAAATTCCTTATACACTTTCCTTAACTCCCAAATAACATAATAACTTGGAAAGTTCTCTAGCCTAATAATCCCTCTTAACATCGATGTAACATAAACGTCAAGTAATTTGAAAGCATAAAAGTAATCATAACCATTTTAAACTCACCTTATAAGAGTAGTCAACTCCTAACCACCGGTTGGTCAAAAATCACGAACGATGCTCAAAACCTATAATTACAATACACCTAAAGTATATTAATTACTCGAAATGAACAACGATCGACACGATTCTAAATTAAAAGACAAAACAGCCCGTAATTAAAGCCAAGAGGCCCACGGCTCAAGGGAAGGAAGAAAAGGAATTTGTTTTCCGGATTTCAAGCACTTTAAAGACAATTCGGGTTGGTTTCGGTTACTTTGAAGTTTGGTAAACTCAATGGGTAAACCTAATTTAGGGTTTAGATCAACAATTCAATCCCGAACAAATTAGGAAAGTCATTAAACTAAACAATTCAAAGTTCTCATCAAAAACCAATAAAAGGAAAATTGAATTAAAAGACTTTTGGCTCAAACCCGAACTTAGGGTTAGGGGAAAGTTCCTAAAAATGAATAAAACGACTTTCCCGAATGATTTCTTAAAGCTCCGATGAACGAATTCGAAAGTTATAACTCAAAACCTCCATTAAACACTATTCACTTCTAGGTTTTGAAACTTTGACATACCTTAAGGCCTCGATAAAACGAGCGGAAATCACGAAGAGTAGGTTGGAAATGATCCCCGGGACAAGAGCTTTCCAACGGATATAGAATCGATGCGATCCGTTGAGAAATAAAGAAAATAAAAAAAAAAGAGGGGGGGGGGTCTTGATGGTCACGGCGGCAAAGAAGAAGAAGAAGCAGAATTTTGTGAAAAAAATGCTAAGTATGGGTATTTAAAGGATGATGAATAGTGTTTTTGTGATTTTTAGTGAATCGGGTAATAACACCTACGTTCCTCTTTTACTTTTACTTTAAAAACGAAACCCGAACCACTTAAACTAGCCCAATGGTGATTAATAATTATTAATTGGCCTATTAATAATTATTAATACAACCAAAACGAAAATGGGCTAATTAAGCGATTAAAAAGGTTTCCGAACGAAAATAACTATCTAAATCTAAATAACTAAATCTAAATTAACTTTAAATAAATAAACACTTATATAAATAAAAAAAAAATTACCTCTAAAATATTGGGACGTTACATCGAGCCATACAAATAGTTCAAGAATTGAGTTCTTATATTTACCGTAACTTCTATTTATCCTCACCTTTGGTAATTAATCTTGAAATCAAAATCCCAAGCGAACAATCGAGCGAGCAATCAAGAATTACCTAAAATTAAATATATCCTAATTGCATTCATTACCAAACAAACAACAAACGACGCGTAAAACAAAACGAACGAAGAAAAAACCCAGTTTTTCCCCCCAACAGGCTGAGAGGTATTTTGATGATAACTTTTTTCATAGAACTTTGATGGCTATGAAATTAGATTCAAAAGATAGATCTCAAAAAAATGAAGAGTTTGATATCTCACGGGTTCAAAACGAAGTTCGGAAGAAGAAGTTCAAGAAAATAAAAAAAAGCATTTTGGCCAAATCTACATTCAAGGGTTTGGGTTTTTCAATGGAGCTCGGGATTTTACGATTTCCTTTGGAGTTTAGGCTAAGAATACCAAGAAAAAACTTGAACAACACTTTGATTTGAAATCTTCAAGTTCCATAGAATGGAATTGAAGATTTCAACTCAAATTTACACACTAAAAAAAAACTGTCAAAATGAGACCAGAAATTTGCGACCAAACAAAAGTAGTAGTTTTTTGGTGACCACCTGGTCACTTTTTTTGAAGGTTGACTCTAAGTGAACATCTGGTCACTTTTTTTGCGACCAAAAGCAGAAGTAGTCATAAAAAATGGCGCGAAATAAGCGACCAATTGGTCACCTAAAAAAACAACCAACTGGTCGCATTTTTGTGGCTAAAATATGACTTGGTAACAAAAAATGGCACGTAATTTTGGAGTGAAAAAAGCTACCAAGTGGTCACAATTAAAAGTGACTAACTGGTCGCAATTTTTGTGACCTTTATTGAGCAGTGGTAGCTTAAAATTGGAGGGAAGAAAGCTACCAAGTGGTCACAATTATAAGTGACAAAATGGTCGCAATTTTGGTGACCTTTATTGAGCAGTGGTAGCTTAAAAATTTGGCGGGAATTAAGCTACCACGTGGTCACATTAAGAAGTGACCAAATGGTCGCAAATGCTGTGATTTTATGTGACCAGTAATATATAAATAATTTGGTGGGATAAAAGCTGCCAAGTGGTCACCACAAAAAGTGACCATGAGGTCGTAAATTCTGACTTGATGTGACCTAGGGCAGTGAGGAAAATGGCTGGAAATTTTGGTTGGAAGCTGCGACCAGATGGTAGCAAAAATACTACCATCTGGTCGCAAATGAGCAGATGACTCCATTATAAAAACCCCTCCACCCATTGTTTGATAGCATTACGAAAAAAGAAAATGAGAGAGTGGATGTATGTTCGTTTGATAGACGGGTATTTGAACGATGAGTTTGTGGCCGGGGTTGAACAGTTTGTTGAGTTTTGCATGACAACTGTCTAATATGAAAAGTATGGTGGAAAGCTACGTTGCCCGTGCAGGAAATGCGACAATAGGAAAATCATACGGGTTACTGAGTTGAAGGTGCATCTTTATAGTTGGGGGGTTTGTGCAGAATTATTATCGATGGGTGTTTCAAGGGGAAACACAGGAAATGTTCGACGCTGCATTACAGGAATCGAGACGATACGAAGGTAGCAGCTCGAATGTAGAGGTTGTTGATGAAGAACAGAATGATGCACAACAGTATAGTCAGATGCAGCAAATGATACTTGATGGTGCGGGGTATAGGGGCAATGAAAATTTCCGTGAAAGTTTAAACATAGACGAAGATGAATGGGTTGTAGAAGAGGAAATGAATCCGGAAGCACGTAAGATGCACGAGATGCTAAAGACAGCCAGCCGACCATTGTACGATGGGTGTGAGGTAAATCAACTTGCTGCTGCTACAGAACTTTTAAATATAAAAAGCGCAGTACAACATACCTGGTAGAGGATTTGATGCGATTGCATCGTGGTTTCGTCGATGCGCTCTAGAAGAAAATAATATGCCCCACAGTTTGTACGACACAAAAAAGCTAGTGGAGGGACTTGGATTACCCGTGGAGAAAATAGATTCGTGTCAAAACGGATGCATGATTTACTGGGATGTGGATGAGGACCTGCATCATTGCAAATTTTGTTTTCTTCCAAGATACAAACAAGGGAAACGTAGCCTGATTCCGAACGCCCGCATGTTCTATTTACCGCTGACCCCACGTCTGCAACGGTTGTATGCATCAGATGTGACAGCCTCGCACATGAGATGGCATCACGAGCATTCACAGGATGAAGGTGTTATGAGACATCCCTCAGATGTTGCGGCATGGAAGCATTTAAATAATCGTCATCCGGATTTTGCACAAGATCCGAGAAACGTCAGATTGGGCTTATGCACGGATGGCTTTAACCCGTTCGGGGCATCAGGGGCACAATATTCAGTTTGGCCAGTCATTGTAACCCCGTAAACTTACCTCCCTCGATGTGCATGCGAGACCCGGTGATTTTTCTAACAGTGATCGTATCTGGGCCGAAAAGTCCAAAACAGAAACTGGATGTGTATTTGCAACCACTTATTGCAGAGTTGAAAAGGTTGTGGACTAACGGTGTTATGACGTACGACATTTAGAAGAAACAAAATTTCTTGATGCGCGCCTCGTTAATCTGGACGACTAGTGACTTCCCTGCGTATTCAATGTTGTCAGGTATGTTGATCTTTAATTGCTTTCATATACATTTTTTAGTCTGTGTTTAGCTTTTATTATTGCTTTCCTTAGTCAGTGTAGTTAATTGTGTGAACCTCAATCTCCTCCTCTTAAAGGATGGAGTACAGCGGGGACATACGCATGTCCACATTGCATGCTAGACACAGATGCATTTTATCTCAGAAACGGTCGGAAAACTTGTTGGTTTGATTGTCACCGTCGATTTTTGCCGTTGAATCACACTTTCCGTTCAAACGGCAGTGACTGGAAGAAGGGTCGACAAGTAAGAAAACAAACCTCCCCGACCATGTATAGTGGAAGACACATTGTTCACGGTATTGATGCTATAGGGATGCAGAAGATTACAGTGGAAGGTGCAGAGAGTGCAAACAATGCGGCTGGGAAAAACACGGGTTGGAAGAAATGGAGTATTGTTTGGGATCTACTGTATTCGGAAGATCTACTGATTAGACACAATCTGGATGTAATGCATATCGAGAAGAATTTCTTCGACAACATTTTCTATACGATTTTGAACGTTCCGAGAAAAACGAAAGACAATCTGAAGGCATGTTATGATATACTGGAGATATGTGACCGTCCTGAGTTGGAGCCTAACGACAATGATAATTACGCAAAAGCAAAGTACATGTTGATGACAGATGAAAAGAAAACATTATTTAAGTGGATCAAATCCATCAAATTCCAGAAACGGATACGTTTCGAATTTGAGTCGGTGTATAAACAGTCAAAAACATATCATGTTCCGGATGAAAAGCCACGACTGTCATATATTCATGCAACGATTGATGCCCGTCGCGTTTAGACCGTTCCTAGAGAATAGACATTGGGAGCCGCTTGCCCAGTTGAGTGTTTTTTTCAGGCATTTGACATGTACAGAGCTAACGGAAGCTATTGTCGCTGCAATGAGTTCAGAGATGGCCGTTATTATTTGTAAGTTGGAGCGAATGTTCCCACCTGGCTTTTTTGACTCCATGGAGCATCTTCCAGTGCATCTTCCATACGAGGCATTCTTAGGGGGTTCCGTACATTACCGCTGGATGTACCCATTTGAAAGGTAAGCACATTTATTTTGTAATGTATGCGTATAAATTAGTAAAGTGATCGAATTTAAATTATGTTTTGTACCCACAGGTACTTACGTCGGTTGAAAAAGATGGTTGAAAATAGATCACGAGTAGAAGGATCTATCTGTAGTGCTGCATTGTTTGATTTTTACGAAACCTGGCATGACAGTTGGAAGATTAGTGTGTAGGCCGTTGACTGATTCTGAGTATCACGTAATGCAGACATACGTGTTATGCAACTGCGCAAAGATCGAGCCTTACATAGAGTGAGTTTGTAACTTAACATTATTTCATCGCATAAACAAACTATTTGCTAACTATTTTTGTAACATATAGATTATTTCTAAACATATACGTTCGAATGACACGAGTTGGTCTTACAGACGCTGAGGAGAGGTCAATAATCGACAAAGAGTTTCGTATTTGGTTCAGTGCATACGTGAGTTATTTTAAATTGTCAAAAAAATTGTTGCATTATGTTGAAACAATTACTATCTTCCTAACATTACTGTATGTGGACAATGACACAGGTTGACTCCCCTACATTACCGGTGGATGATCCTCGCATCATTTCTTTGGCAAAGGGACCTGGACGGATAGCAAGGTCGTATGGTGGATACGTCGGTAACGGTTACAAATTTCAAACGAAGGCCCATTTAGTGAACAGGGCAACAAACAACAGTGGTGTTTGCATCAAAGGTCACGTGTTCGGCACAAACGAAGACGATTACTTCGGAGTAATCGATGAGATTCTTGAGATTCAATACGCAAGTCCAATGCTAAAACACATTGTTCTGTCAACTGCACTTGGTTCGAGACAACCAGACGAGGCGGAGTCCGTAAGATTGATCATTTACAAATCGTTGAGGTAAACAAGTCTAAGCATATGCGCACCGCTGATAGGTTTGTCCTGGCTTCACAGGCGATTCAAGTTTATTACATGAACTATCCAATTAATAGACGAGATCTAACAGATTAGTTAGTTGTTGGTAAAGTTAAACCACGCCAGGTAGAAGAAAACTTATCCGAGAAAGACGACCATGTAGAGGAAGTTGTTGCTTTTCAAGAAGATGAGATAAGATGTCGTGCAATCGACGATGGTCAGAATGCAAGTACTGTTCGTCCTTCGAACGATGGAACGATTGTTAGGAATGGTGTCCTAGAACTTGTAATCATTTAATAATAATAATTTATTAAGAATAAATTAAATAAATAAACATAAGTTCTTTATATTATCTAGATTGATTCAATTGAAGATATTAGGAATGTATGGAAATATATAAATATCAAACATTCAAATAGTAAAACCCTAAGTCACTCTAATGAAATCACGACTTAGTATGTGAGTCATACGAGAGGATTAAAGTCGAGATGAGTAACTTAAAAGTGTCTACAATAAATGGATAACGTTTGGAAACCTTATCCTGGTAACACTGTTGATAGCTTCGCATTTTGTTTATAGACAAATGATCTAATCCTGATCATTCATGTGGGAGACATGAAATGGAAGTATCATATGCAATGTTGATTGTATAAGACAGGACCACGATGTTCGATCAAATTTCTCATTAGTACCGTTCACGAGAAATGATCGAATATCAAACTAAGTTTATCAACCGTGATTATTCTCAATCCTGAGTGAAATGCGGACTCCTATTTGTGGAGTTAATGTTCTTTGATTCACATACTTGAGAGCGATCTGTAAGAACGTTCAATACACTCCTGTTTTGGAAACATGACTGGATAAGTAGCTGGGAACTCATTTTCACGAGATGGAATTCATAACTTTCCTATAAATTAACGGTATCAGTGCGATACCTAAACATTTTAGGAACTTTAGGAAACTCCCTTGATGTACTGATTCGAGACATGAACAAGTGACGTCACGACTTCTATTGATCACAAAAGTATCTTATCTCTAGTTCGACTAAAGATAAAGTTCATTGGAGAATCAACGGGAACACAAGGATAAAGCGGTAATTACAGGGGCAAAACGGTAAATTTATCCACCTGTAATTATGAGGGTTCCACGTGAAGGATAATATCACAGATATAAATAATGATAAACTAAATGGACAATAACTCATCTATAGTGAGGGGAGTTCAGCTATGAATCTATAGTGGAATTATTCATAGTTAGATAATAAGTAATTAACTGATAACTGATTATGTGTTAATCACTTAATTGACTAATTATTAAGCCCATGATCTATAGGTCCATCGGGTCCCTATGCTAGCCCAAATATCGTAGTCGCGAAATCAAGTAGAAGAAATGGAAATTTTAAGTAAAGTGAATTACTTAAAATAGGCAATATTAATTGTTTAAATATTGAGTATATTTAAACGGTAATTAATATAAACATTATTAATTGTTTAAATAATGAGTTTATTTAAACATGAAATTAATAATGAAATATTATTAATTATACATTATTAATTATTTAAATATTGAGTATATTTAAATGGTAATTAATAATTTGAAATTAATTAAAAATTATTAATTGTTTAAATAATTAATTATATTTAAAGGGAAATTAATAATTAAAATTAATTAAATTAATAATAAAATATTGTCAATAAAATTATTAATTAAATAATGAGTTTATGGAAATTAATAATTATAATATTTATTATTAATTATTTAAATAATGAAAATTATTTAAATGGAAATTAATAATTAAATATAAATTGGATAATATTTAGTCGGGAGAAAATATTAATATTATTAATTGTTTAAATAAAATATTTTATTTAAATGGTAATTAATAAATAAATTAATTAAGTTGGACTTATTAATTTAAGAGAGAATTTCAAGCCCAATTGGATTAATGAACCCAATTGGAATTGGCCCAAAATAATTAATTAAATAAATTGTATTTATTTATTATTTTATGATGATAAAATCGGCCATGACATGTATTTTGAGGAGATAATTGTTTGAATTATATCCTAAAATAAGTACATAGATTTATTTACCCAAGATAAATAAAAATAAAGAAAATAAAATAATCTCCTATTTATCCATGGCATTTTCGAAATTGCTAGATAAAGGAAAGATATAATCTTTTTTCTTTTTGTATTTATCTCTATAGATTAATCCTAATGTGATTAGGATTCCTATTTTTCTATAAATAGGAGGGTTGGGTCATTCATAAATCACACAATTCAATTCTTTGGAAATTGAAAAATCTCTCTTCCTCCCTTCTCCCTCCCTTGGCCGATTTTCTCATAGTATTGGGAAGAAAAATATTTTTTTTTTCTTCTTCCCAATTTCTTCTAAAGTTCGATCCCACAATCAAATTTCGTTTGATCGATCGGGATATAGCGTAGAAGATCTGGTGTTCTCGAGGAATTGAAGTGTAAAGAAACCTCCAACCGATTCTCCATTATTGATCAATGTAAGTTCAGGTTTTTAATTTTCGAATATATAAGCATGAATCTACATGTTTTATCACAAATTGCATGATGTTAATAGATCCGTTATTAAATGTTAATAAGTTTACTAAACAAAATTCCGCTAATTTAGTAAATCATCCCTTCAATTGGTATCGAGCTAATTTTAATTATCATGCTAAATTTGTGATTTTTTGAAAATTTTGGTGGGTTGCATAAAAATCGTTTTATGTATGTTTATATAAATTGTGCTATATAAATTGTGGAGGTTTGCTAATTGACTGTTTAGGTATTCTTGAGGCACTTAGGATTTTAAATTTTAGTAGAAAATTTGTAAACCCTAATTTTAGGATATAGGAAAAAGTTGTAATTTTCCCATATCAAATGAGGCAAAAATCGGCTACACCAAAGGGGAGGAAGAAGAAAATTTTTCTCCACCATTCCATGAGGTCCACGCCCATGGAGAGAGAAAAGGTAAGATATGGTAAGATATTTTAACATAATTATCTTGTTATCTCAATTTAAAAATTTAAATATTTAAGATAAGGATAAAATCTTTTTAAAGATTATATCCCTATCTTGAATTATGAATTTAGAAATTGATATAAGATTACATGGAAAATATTTTTTATTTTTTCCATTTAATTAAAAGATAATTATTTTAAAACAAGTATTTATGGAAATATTAAGGAGATAATATTTGCCCCATAAATACCCATCCCACGCCTACACCATGGAGGAGAGGGAAAGTTGAAGCCTCAAAATTCTACAATGGAAGATTTAAATTAAGTTGTAATTTAATTTTCCGTTTTAGAAATAGTGCCAAGAATACCTGGTCAATTTAGCTATTTATTATTTAAATTGTTTATATGTATGATATAATTGTTTTTAAATAATATTCATGCATAAGAGTATGTCATGTAGAAAATCCCACCATAGGTTGTATGATTTTATTAATTGTACATACATGCATCATGATATAATATGTGTTATTATATGCTAATGTATGTGAAGCATGCTATAATTTTATTTTATAAATGTTATTATCGAAAATTATATTCTAATTGTTTTAGAATTAAAAGCATGCTTATTTAGTTAAGATTCAAAAGTTAAATCTAGTTTAAAAGTTGAATAGAAACTAAATGAATTATTTGTAATATGGAATTATTGTTTAAACAATTGGGCCAAAATTCATATAAGATAAACAAATAGAAACTTTTAATTAAGGGTTAATTAAAAATTAATAATTGAGATTAATTAAATTGAATGGATCTCCGAGAAAGCTCTGCCCAAGCGATGAGGTTTCATAAAGTTCCCCTAACACGGAGCGCCTCTAACTGGGAGCGATCTGGGAGAAAAGTTCAAATTAATAAATCAAAATTATTAAGACGGCTCATAATGTGATTAGTTTTAATTAGGAAAACTTGAACAATCACTTTATAAAATTAATCTAACCAATTTAAGAGTTAAAGTTGATTAGGTTAATTAAAACTTGGATTAATGAGTTAGCCTAAATTAGTCTAAGTTATGAAACCCTAACTTAAAATATTAAGTGGGAGAAGGAGACATGTCAATCTATCCTATGGTCTCCACTAATGGGCTCGAAACGTGAGATTTATACATGGCCTCTGTAACACTCCTGCAGGTGTTCATTCCCATAGGAAGGTTTATTGTATAAATCAATATCAAGTTGAATCTCCCGAAAGGGATAAAGAATTTTAAATGAGATTGATTGAAGACTGAATCTACACTTCGTAGACACTCTTCAATTTTATTTAAAAGACTAAATTAGTGGGTCACACTTAAAAGAAATTTGATAAATTTTGTTATCAAAACTCTGGACCAAATACACGGTAAACAATGACATAGGAATATGAGTTATTCTGGAGTTGTCAATTGTTCGAGTGACATCTCGTTTTAATGATGGTAAGTGACCTATCATTCGACGACACTTCACTGGTATCATTAAAATATCGTGACATAGTAACATGTTTTAGGGCTTTTCTGTTCATTAATATGCTCGCATTCATGCATCATATTTAATTTTATGTCGAAACTTTATGTATTTGAATGTTGAATGCATATTAGATTATTAAGATAAGGTTTATTTAATTTTCAGTAATATAACATCTGCTTTAGTCACTATACTTGGAAAGAATAAACTAAATAGTGAAAACTATGCATCCTATAAAAGGAAATGAATAATTCAAGTAAAGTAGTTTACTTGAATAACAGACAATATTAATTATTTAAATAATGAGTTTATTTAAATGGAAATTAATATAATTATTATTAATTATTTAAATAATGTGTTTATTTAAATGGTAATTAATAATAAAATATTATTAATAAATAATTATTAATTATTTAGGTAATGTGTTTACCTGAATGGAAATTAATAATTAAACATTTATTATTAATTTTAAATAATAGTGATTATTTAAAAGGATAATATTAAATAACCTATTTATTATTAATTTAAATAATTTCGATTATTTAAATAGAAAATAATAAATATTTATTAATAATTAAGTACAAAAATCGGAATATAATATTTTATTTAAATGATGATTTAAATAAATATGAAGTAAATAAGATTTATTAATAAGGAAGAATCTATAATTGAATTAATGAATTCAATGGATTTTGGTTCAAATTATTTGAATTATTAAATACCAAAATCGACCCATATACAATATTTTAGGAAATAATTGTTGAATTATTTTGTCTAAAATAAATGTATAAAAGAATGTTCAACCAAAGACAAATTAAACAAAGAAAAATTAGTTTTTCTTATTGATTTTATACACATAAAATCGGCACATAAGATAAATAAGAAATAAAATTTGATTTTATTCGTAGAATTTATCTTGTATTTATTTTGATAGTATTTCCTAATTCGATTGGAAAACTGTTTTGCTTATAAATACAAACGTCTTGGTTGTTCATTCAAAAGCTTCTAATTTCAATTTTCGAAATTGAAAAATCTTTTTCTTCCTAATTTCCTCGTAACCGATTTTACAATAGTCTTAAAGAGAAGAAAATATTCTTCTTCCCAAAACCATAGTTTTCTAGTTTAGTTTAGTTATCAATTTGTTTTTATTTTGAATTATGTAATAAATATTGGTTCTCATTTCGTATGAACCAAGTTTGGGAATATTTTAAATAAGAGTTATTTAGGTAGATATTCCTTTACATTTATATTACAAAGTTCCAAAGTGTGATTGGATGGTTATTCAAAATACTTAGTATAAAACAAATAAATTCCAAAACCAAATTCTAAACTCCAAAATATCTAAACAAGTTATAAAGGTTTAAAAATGTTTAAATACTTAAGTCTAAAATTACTTAAATAAGTTAGAAGGATTAATCTTTTAAAGATGGTTCTCAAGGAATTTGAGATGATAACCATATTAATCCACGAACTTATGGGATAAGTAAAATCGAATATCTTTGATTTATCAAAGATAACTAGACTTAAATATCACTAAAACTTGAACATTCAGATGTTAGAACTTAAGTGATAAGTAAACATTAAATCGATTTCTTATATTCCAAATATTCAGTTATTTAAAAGGATGTTTTAAAAGCAGTACAAACTGATATGGAATAAACAAAATAGAAATTGAAAGTAATAATTAGTGAATAATTGAATTCACAAATTATTAAAGAAAAGTTCAGTAAATCAGTGATACTGAAAGTTTTAAACCTTACTTAAGCTAGAAAAGAATTACAATGATTTTATTTCACAATAAAAACAAGTAGTTATTTATTTAATTAAATTGTTAAACTACTTGAAGAACTTTATTTGAGTGGGAGCGTCATAATATGAACCAAAGGACTTTCGAAGTCCAAATGAAACTCATTGACTTCAAAATCAATGAATAAAGTTCAAAATAAGTGAAATAAAAATGACATGAATTTTTAATACTTGAGTTGAAAAGAGTCACTTATACTTATACATTATTTTGGAAATAATAAGAAGTATAGAATTGTAATCATTAAACAAATGAAAGTAATGGAGAATTACTTTGTAGTGGGAGCTTAAGAATTTCGAGAATCCTAGAACCAATGTGACTAAAATAAAATTTACAAATAGTATGTTAGTGCACATAGATAAAATGAGAGATTTTATGAGTTGCACGGGATCAAATTTGAACATGGATTTACTTCCATATAAGAATTTAACAAAAGACCTTTGCGAATTAAACATCAGATGAGTTAAGTATAAGTAAAATGAGTTTTTACTAACTAAACTCTAAATTTGCGTGATTGCTAAGTCGTTAGTAAATGAAAGGTGTATGAGCATGATGGTTTCAAATCAATAGTTAATAGAGTTTATTTTATGGCGATAAAATATGGAATCTATTACACTTAATGAAACTAACATTAGACAAAAGAAATACATACTAAACAGATGAAAACGTTACTGATAAAGTATTAAAATGACTACCATGGCTAAATAATTGATAGTCATCCAGTTTGGCTGGAATTACAAGTCAAATCTCCAAAAGTCTAGGACAAGTGGGAGATTGTTAGGAATGGTGTCCTAGAACTTGTAATCATTTAATAATAATAATTTATTAAGAATAAATTAAATAAATAAACATAAGTTCTTTATATTATCTAGATTGATTCAATTGAAGATATTAGGAATATATGGAAATATATAAATATCAAACATTCAAATAGTCAAACCGTAAGTCACTCTAATGAAATCACGACTTAGTATGTGAGTCATACGAGAAGATTAAAGTCAAGATGAGTAACTTAAAAGTGTCTACAGTAAATGGATAACGTTTGGGAACCTTATCCTGGTAACACTGTTGATAGCTTCGCATTTTGTTTATAGACAAATGATCTAATCCTGATCATTCATGTGGGAGACATGAAATGGAAGTATCATATGCAATGTTGATTGTATAAGACAAGACCACGATGTTATATCAAATTTCTCATTAGTACCGTTTACGAGAAATGATCGAATATCAAACTAAGTTTATCAACCGTGATAGATCTCAATCCTGAGTGAAATGCGGACTCCTATTTGTGGAGTTATGTTCTTTGATTCACATAGTTGAGAGCAATCTGTAAGAACGCTCAATACACTCCTGTTTTGGGAACATGGCTGGATAAGTAGCTGAGAACTCATTTTCACGAGATGGAATTCATAACTTTCCTATAAATTAACGGTATCAGTGCGATACCTAAACATTTTAGGAACTTTAGGAAACTCCCTTGATGTACTGATTCGAGACGTGAACAAGTGACGTCACGACTTCTATTGATCACATAAGTATCTTATCTCTAGTTCGACTAAAGATAAAGTTCATTGGAGAATCAGCGGGAACACAAGGATAAAGCGGTAATTACAGGGGCAAAACGGTAAATTTATCCACCTGTAATTATGAGGGTTCCACGTGAAGGATAATATCACAGATATAAATAATGATAAACTAAATGGACAATAACTCATCTATAGTGAGGGGAGTTCAGCTATGAATGTATAGTGGAATTATTCATAGTTAGATAATAAGTAATTAACTGATTATGTGTTAATCACTTAATTGACTAATTATTAAGCTCATGATCTATAGGTCCATCAGGTCCCTATGCTAGCCCAAATATCGTAGTCGCGAAATCAAGTAGAAGAAATTGAAATTTTAAGTAAAGTGAATTACTTAAAATAGGCAATATTAATTGTTTAAATATTGAGTATATTTAAACGGTAATTAATATAAACATTATTAATTGTTTAAATAATGAGTTTATTTAAACATAAAATTAATAATGAAATATTATTAATTATACATTATTAATTATTTAAATATTGAGTATATTTAAATGGTAATTAATAATTTGAAATTAATTAACAATTATTAATTGTTTAAATAATTAATTATATTTAAACAGAAATTAATAATTAAAATTAATTAAATTAATAATAAAATATTGTCAATAAAATTATTAATTAAATAATGAGTTTATGGAAATTAATAATTATAATATTTATTATTAATTATTTAAATAATGAAAATTATTTAAATGGAAATTAATAATTAAATATAAATTGGATAATATTTAGTCGGGAGAAAATATTAATATTATTAATTGTTTAAATAAAATATTTTATTTAAATGGTAATTAATAAATAAATTAATTAAGTTGGACTTATTAATTTAAGAGAGAATTTCAAGCCCAATTGGATTAATGAACCCAATTGGAATTGGCCCAAAATAATTAATTAAATAAATTGTATTTTTTTATTATTTTATGATGATAAAATCGGCCATGACATGTATTTTGAGGAGATAATTGTTTGAATTATATCCTAAAATAATTACATAGATTTATTTACCCAAGATAAATAAAAATAAAGAAAATAAAATAATCTCCTATTTATCCATGGCATTTTCGAAATTGCTAGATAAAGGAAAGAGATAATCTTTTTTCTTTTTGTATTTATCTCTATAGATTAATCCTAATGTGATTAGGATTCCTATTTTTCTATAAATAGGAGGGTTGGGTCATTCATAAATCATACAATTTAATTCCATAGAAAGTTGGAACTCTCTCTTCCCTTCTTCTCCCCCCATAGCCGAAATTCCCTAGTCATTATTGGGAAGAAAATATTTTTCTTCTTCCCAATTTCTTCTTAAGTTCGATCCTACAATCGGATTTCGCTTGATCGATCGGTATATAGCGTAGAAGATCCGATGTTGCTGAGGATTTGATGCTGTAAAGAAACCTCCAACCGATTCTCCATATTTTACTCAATGTAAGTAAAGGGTTTTAATTTTCGAAAAACGAGCATGAATCTACATGTTTTTATCAAAAATTGCATGGTATTAATAGATCCTAAATTAAGTGTTAATTTGTGTTACTAAATAAATTTCGTTAATTTAGTAAATCATCCCTTCAACGATAACATTGCATGATGATGATGATGATACAAATGCTTCCACTTCTCACGCACGTGACATTGATGCTGAATTTATTCGAGACGATGAAACCGATGAAGAAACCGAAGAAGAAGAAGAAGAAGACTTTATGTGACAGACTTCTTGGAGACGATGATGAATGAGACATTTCGTAACTTGATTATTCACTGTGTATGTGTTTATTAAAACAATTTCTTTAATGAATGATTAAATATATATATATATATATATATATATATATATATATATATATTAATATTTGCGACCATGTGGTCGCAATTTAACACAAAAGGTGACCACATGGTAGTAATTTAGAAGGGAAAGGCGACCAGTTGGTCGCATTTTTGGAAAAGTATAATTATATCTTTCAAAAAATATAAGTGAAATTACGACCATATGGTCACAAATCTGAGCGGTAAATTTAAATTTTCATGAAATTTATGGCGGTGAATTTAAAAATTACGACCGTCTGGTCGCAATTTTTTGCGGTGAATTTTATAATTGCGACCAGATGGTCGCAATTGTTGATGGGACTCGTGATATGACAGTTGTTCTGGATAATGGTAAATGGGCGACCAAATGGTCGCTTTTTCAATAAATGCTACCAGATGGTCTCAAATATCTCTAAAAATGCGACCATGTGGTCGTAATTTCCCCAGCACGCGCGACCTTTCGTTTTTTGTCATGATTACATATTTGCGACCATTTGATCGCAAAATCTGATTTAAATTTAGATCAGTTTCCTTCCCCCGTTTCCTTTTCCTTTCCTTTTCCTTTTCTTTCTCTTTTTTCTTTCTTTTCTCTCTTTCCCCCGTTCCGTTCCCAGTTATTTTTTCCCCGTTCCTACTCTAAACCTAAAAACCCTAAACCTCCAATCCCGGTTTCTATTACGAGGTTAGTTTTCGTATACATTTTAAGTTTTAAGTTAGTTTTAGTTTATGTTTAAATTTAGTTTACTTAGTTTTAATTAATTAGTTTAGTTTAATTTTATTAATTTCATTAATTGTAGTTTAATGAATCTAATTTAGTGTAATTAATTACTTAGTTTGCTTTAGTTTAATTCATCTAATTTTAGTTTAGTTTAATGTTGTTAATTTCATTAATTTTAGTTTAATTAATGTAATTTAGTTTAATAAAGTACTTAGTTTACTTAAGGTTAATTAATCTAATTTCGTTTACTTTAATTAATTAATAAATTTTAGTTCAATTAATCTAATTTTAATTAAGTTTAATTTAATTAATTAGTTTAGTTAAGTTTAGTTTTTATTAAATAATGTTAGTTAAATTTAATTAATTTTAGTTTAATTTAATCTAATAGTTGAAATCTTCATTACTTTGTTTACTTTAATTAATTACTTAGTTCACTTAAGCTAATTTTAGTTTAGTTTACTTTAATTAATTAGTTTAGTTTATTTTAGTTTTAATTAATTAATGTTAGTTTAATTTAATTAATTTTAGTTCAATTAATCTAATTTAGTTTAATTCTTCATTACTTAATTTACTTTAATTTAATTAATTTTAGTTTAATTCTTCACTACTTAGTTTACTTTAATTACTTCATTTTAGTTCAATTAATCTAATTTTAATTTACTTTAATTCAAATTAATTAATTAGTTTATTTTAAATTATTTACTTAATTGGAAAATTTCATTGGGTGGCAGATTTTTATGCAATATTTGTAAAAATATCAATTCAAAAAAGTATCTGTAAATATAGCAATTTTTATCATGTTGATCAGTGATAAACAGTGATTTATATGTTTATCAGTGATGAACATAGTGTAAAAATATGTAATTCAATGTTTATCACTGATAAATCTGATTAAAATTTGCTATATTTACAAATATGTTTTTGAGCTTTTACTTTTACAAATATTACTAAAATTTTTGCTAGATTTGCAAATGCCCCTACTTAATTTATGTTAGTTTAATTTACATTAATTAATTAATTTAATTTAGATTATTTCATTAATTAATTAATTTAATTTAGATTATTTCATTAATTAATTAATTTAATTTAGATTATTTCATTAATTAATTAATTTAATTTATTTCAATATTTTAATTACGTAATTAGTATTAAATTAGTTTAGTTTGGTTGTAGGATTATAACGGGCAGACGACGTCCTCCCGAGTCAGACGACCCTGACGACGCGAGTGACGAGGCGTCTCCGCAGCCGCCTACTGCCGTTGCCCCTGATGCGGATCTGACTACAGAGGAGTTGGATAGCATCCTCTTCGGTTACGAGCCGGGACTTGCTGCCATGCTCGGTAATGCAGTCCTTGAGACCCAGTTTGCGACACCACGATTGCCGCAGGACTCCTTGGCCACGACTCCCGGGTTAGCATCAGGGTGGTATGCGTCAGGGTCTGCATCAGGGTCGGATCCAGTTGGCCCCTCCACTTCATGCACGCAGCCTCCTCGGGCCGCAGATTCTACCCATCGGATTGAAAGGGATACGTAAGTAATTTTGTTTATTGTTTTAATTACTTAATATTTAAACCTTTAAACTTTGTTAAAAGTGTTTTTTTTCTGTTAACTAATTGTTTCTAATATCACAATATTTCTATATTTTTGCAGAGTACAGCCACATACAACCGTTTCAAAACGATTTCGTGAGGTCCTCCAGAGCATACCTCTACCCAGCGACCTTCGCTGGCAGAAGATTCTGACGACGGAGAAACGTCGGATGTACGACATTTGGAAGGTAAAAAACATCATTTATTTTTATAATTAATTAATTTTGAAATTTATAGAAATAAATTTATTACTTTAACAATTTTTTATTTCAATTTTTTCAGGGAAAGTTTCCTGTTATCTATCTCGATATCACGGACGATAGATTGTTCCTCCTATGGGACAATCACATCCGGGATTGATTAAAGGACCTCATGTACCGGGCGCGCAGAAAGCAAGCAGCAAACCGCCCGGTGTGGATGAGTCAGGAGGACCACGCGCGGCTTATCGCGAGCTTGAGCACTCCTGAGGGCATGACAGTGTCAAGGAGGAATAAGGCCAACCGCGCGAAGAATCCCACCAAACACACAGCCGAGGCCCGGACCCACGACGAGTACCATCGTCGATTGGTAACTTTTTTTTTGGTCATTTTCTTACGTACTTTTTTCTTGTTTTCTTTTTTCAATTAGTTATTAATTTATTATGTTTTCTTATTCAATCTTTAATATTTTTAGGAAGCGAAGCACGGTCGCCCTGTCCCGCCCGATGAGCTGCACTGCGTTCTTCACACGAAGAAGGACGGGACGTTCGTCGACGATAAGGCGAAAGCAGTTCAAGTATTTAATAATTTTTTCAATTATTATTTTTTCTTTAAAATTTTTCCTAACTTATATATTAACTATTTTATTTTCTGAATTTTAAATGTTTAGGAATGTTTCACGGAGTCGTTGATTCAGCGGTTGCCCACACCAGACTCGCAACCGACTCAGGAAGACCGTAGAGAGGCGTTCTTAGAGGCTGCTGGAGGGGTTCGGCCTGATAGATCAGTTCTTAGGCTCGGCTCGTACGGGCGACGCTTTTACGCGGATGTGCCCCGGCCTCAACGGAGCGGAGTGAGCACTAGCTCCGGCCCTTCTCGAGTTGAGCAGCAGCTGTGCGCGGACATGGACGCTATGCGCGAGGACTTCGTTTCTCGAGTCACTGCGATTGAGGCGGACATGCAGGCACGGGTCGAGGCCCAGGTCACAGCAGCTTTGGCAGTGTACTTCAGATCCCTAGGAGGCAGCCATTCATCATCGACGCCTCCTCCGCCACCCCCCGCCCCTCCGCAGTAGTTCTAGGATGCTTTCGTCTGTATAAAACGTTTTTTGAATATTTGATATATATATTTTTTTTAATTCCAATTTTTTGTTATTAAATTTTAATATTAATTAAATAAATAATTAATAATTAATTAACTAATTATTGAAATTTAAATTTAATAAAAAATTCTTAAATGCAACCATATGGTCACATTTTATTTCAAGAAAACGACCATATGGTCGCATTTTGACTGAGTCCAAAAGTGACCATTTGGTCGCTTATAAAACGACCACGTGGTCACTGTTTCATGTGACGAACTGGTCACTTATCTTCAACATAAATTACGACCAGATGGTCACTTTTTAAGCGACCATCTGGTCGTATTTTGACTGAGTCCAAAAGTGACCATTTGGTCGCTTAGAAATACAACCACTTGGTCACTTTTTATGTGACCAACTGGTCACTTATCTTCAACATAAATTACGACCAGATGGTCACTTTTTAAGCGACCATCTGGTCGTTTTTTCAAAAGGTTGACTTTTTTGCGACCAAACTTTTCTGGTCGTATATTTGTGACTATCCAGTAGCACAAATTCAGGACCGACCAGCTTTTTGGCCACCACCATGTTCGTCGCGTTTTTGGTCGCATTATACAATAAAAATGACCATTTGGTCGTAAATTTCTGGTGGCAAATTGACAGTTTTTTTGTAGTGACAAAAATACTAAAAAAGAAAATAAAACCCAAAGTAAAAAATAAGTAATCTTACCCTGAGGCCCTTTGGAAGTTGGAGGAATTCTTTCAAGGTTAGTTCAAAAGATAGATCGGGGCCGATCTATCCAACGCACTCGAAAACAAGAGAATCGAAGAAGAGAATAGAAAATATCGGGCCTTGGGGATGTAAGGTGGGCGGCCTTGGGAGAGAAAAGGGAGAGAGAGTTTGTAATTTCTCTTCTTTTGCTTTAAATGAAAGATGAGGAAGAAGCTTCCTAATCTTGAAGATTTATTTTTCAATTTGCAAAAAAGACCCCATGCTCTTAAAACATAATCCATCCCTTATAATTAATCAACACAATTCATCTAGGGTAGAAGGTAATTAATTATTATTAATTGGCCTATTAATAATAATTAATACACCTAGTTCAAAATAATTACTTGAAATCTAAATTTACCAAATAAAGAATAAACTTCTAAATTCTAAATTACCGAAATTAAACTAATTAAATACTTTAATTAAATAAAAAAGGAATAATGAAAAATAAAAATAAAAATTAATTCTACCTCAAAATAACGACGTTACATGTGACCGTGATGGTGTGAATTTGAATATCCTTCCCACCTGAGCCACAAGATTCCCCTTTCTACCATGAGTGGGATAGTTTCCATTTTTAAGTACATGTCGACCTTAGATGTAGAGGCGACAATTTGTTCTGCTATTCCTCTAGCGGTGGGGGATGATTCTACCTCTCTGATTGGAGTTGGTGTTATTGAGTTACCCAATCCTCCTCTACTTGAATCGGGATTCAAAAAAAGGAGTAAGAAGAAAGGTTCATCTAAGCATAAAGCGGTCAGTCCCTAGAATTCGAAGAAAAGTCATCCAAAGGATTTTAAGTCTGTGATAACGTAGGGAGCTCTAGATGGTTTGAGTAGGGGTATTGTCGAGTCGGGTTCTGTCGATTTTGGACTGAACCGACAACAAGGAAATGAGAAACTACAAACCAACCTGGAACCGATAATTTATCGGTTTTGGTCTCGAAATTGGGTTGGGAAGAGCATGAATAAGGCTTGATGAGTTCGGGTTTTTGGGTCAGGTTTAAGAAAGAAAATTAAAACCTAAAAAAACGAAAGAGATGGAAAGAAAGAGAGAGGGAAAGAAAGATTTTCAGAGAGAAGGAAAGAAAGAGATTTCAAAGAAAGATAGATAGATTACCGACAACGGTGGAGAAACGGCGGCCCTTCTCACTACAAGAAACTGTGTTACTAGTGACGCAAGTATTAGCCACGTACAAAAATTTGGTGGTTAATGCTCACGATTGGTGAGGCTAAACACGTGCGTCACCAATTGCCTGCCCATCAGTGACGCAACGTCAGTGATGAAGTAGGATAAATTTTATTCTCATCATCAGTGACGCCATGTAAGTGTAGTGTCAGCAATGGCTAGTCTTATTTGCCACACAAAGGTTTTGCGTAAGTAATAGTTAGCCCATTGCTGACGCTGAGTCAGCAATGTCACACACGGGTAATGGGATTTTAAATGCTCACACTGTTTAGTATGTTCTTACACTACAAAAAACTGTTAATTGCGACCAGAAAATTGCGACCAAAGGTATTGGGTAGTTTTTTTGGTGACCACTCTGGTAGTAAATGTCATGACCCGACCCGGGATCTCCCTATACACCCATGACGAGTTGTGCGCCGATGACAAGCGATAGCCCAAAAGCCAACACCTATCATCAAGGCAAACTAAACATAACTGTTCTAAAATTATTTTAAACTAAACTGACTCGTGTACAAGCTAAACTGATGCAAAACATGTGGTGGATAAGCTCGTCATAGGCTCGACCATCTTCTGAAACTAGAAAGCTACTTGTGGGGGGGAAAACATTTGAAAAGAATGAGCTAAAGGCCTAGTGAGTGGAATTTTTATTAAACTAATATTTTCTTCAAAACTACATAATATATATTAGTTTCCAAATTCATAAAACTGTTTAAAACAAATATTCGTAAAACATAATAATCATAATATTCAAAACAAAAACTCGTAAAAACTGATTAAAGTCGTAATTTAAATATCAAAATATTCTGCTGTCGAAACTAAATCAATACTTGTACGTAAATATATATAGAAACTGTTCATATACTATATCGTAGTGATAAAAACCCACTAAAAATATACCCTTAACTGGTCATACTGCATGTAGAGCGAAATCATGCATGCAGTAGAGCAACTGAAAACTGAAAATGGTCATACGCGCGCAGAGCTGCCCCCAAAGGGCTAAGCACCCTAACATACGGCCCAAAGCCTATGTGTATGCTAAAGTGGGTCCCAAAGACCTGCTGAAAACTGATAACTGATGGTACTATTTCTAGCGGTTTGAAAATAAATTACTGTAACTATTAATGTAATTTTCAAACCTTCATAAAACATAGCAGTTTCTAAAAACATAACTAAGTCTTCATAATATTCGTAAATAATATACATTATATCACAAATTCAATTTCGTAAAATCTGTAGCTAGATATCTAATATTTATATTTCAGAAATCAAAATCTCGATAATATCGTAAATATTAAAATAGAACACTCACAACTTTTGCCGTAAATATTCCAAATCATAAATATTTAAAGTCTCGATATCACCTGAAATAGTAATTTAAGAAATAAATATCAATCATCTATTTAATAATTTGAAATGTTATAAAATCATATTGAAAATAATATAAAATTGTGGTTGATATCACATGGCCAAACCTTTAACTTTCCTTTCAATGACTACACTTTCAATATATTTTTCAAAGCCAAATTATATCAACCTTCTTGCTCTTCCTCTTCCTCTTCCTCTTCCTACACATATACCCATCTCAAATTGAAGAAAAAGCTATATACAAATCCCCTTCCCAATGCATACAATTTTCATAGCAACTCCATAAAAATATGGAAAACCTCATTTCCACACCATTACTAATTAACCTTAAACACCAACCTCTCAATTTAACCCATAGCACTTAAAATTCATAACAACAAAACTCATAAACCAACTTTCAAGCATAGCCAAAAACTACCAAATCTTATCAATTAGAATAATTGGGTTGACGAAAACTACTTACAAAAAAGCCATTGCACCATAAATTGGAACTTGAAACTCCGACAATGATGTATCTTCAAGAAATAATCCAAGCCAAACTCCCAATTTTTCCTTTCTTTTTCTTCTCTCTCTTTTTTCTTTCTTTCTTTCTTCTTCCCTTTCTCTCTTTCTCTGCTCACGGTGGCTTAAGCAAAATGAGTGTGTTTTATTTTATTTTATTTTTCTTTTAAATACACCCCTTGCCACATGTCAAGCTAAGGAACACCCAAACTCTTTTTTTTATCCTTATCTTCTTCTTCTTTTTCTTTTCTTTTTTGAAAAAAAAAACATTCCATCCTTATCTTCTTAATTTTTTTTTTGAAACTGACGTTACAAACTATTACCTCGTTTTGAGAATTTCATCCTCGAAATTCAAACCGAAAGAAAAACACTGAAGGTACTAATAATGCATGAACTAATCTTTCCCTTCAATTCATGTATACTTTGTTCACACACTCTGTCACTTGAAGAATTATTTCTGAAAATTCTCATATAAAGCAACGATTATAACCGACTGTTCCTAATAAATTACACATTTCTGCTCATGTTAATCTGAGGTATTTCCAACTCTATCATTTTGTAAGTCAACAAAAATTTGCTGCAATCTCACATGCCCAAAACACATAACCCAAACAAGTCTTTATCTATTAGCTAATTTCTGCATATCAACGTGGCTCACAAAAGTTGTAATATCAATCTAACAATCTCTGCATGGACTTTCTTTGCTTCATAAATATTGTAGTAAATCTTTCGACACAATAACGAACGTGTCCAATCCCTTCCAAGATGAAATAAAATAGCAGACTAAATCGCACCACGCTTCCTTATAACCCTGCTACTAGTAAGGCTCTTCCAATGCTCAATATAGTTTCATATTTCTTGGGTGTGTAACATAAGTTGAACAAAAATGTTCCATCTAAATTTAAATTATTCTGAATATGTGATCAATGTATCATAAACAATCCCATCTTTTTTGATCAAATACCCAATCACTCAAAACTGGTCTTTCTCAAATATACACACAAAGTCTAGGTGTATATACTGATAACTCGACATTCAATAGTGAGTTCACACCTTGAAGGAGACTTACTACCAGTACCCGACAAAACTGAACTGCTTGCTTTCCTGGTAGCTGCATCCGTTACCATTATTTCTAAACCATAATCTGAATATAATTCAAACTAGATTCATTGTCATCAAATTCACTAAATTTCCCTACAAACCCTTTCTTCTATATACCGTCCACAATACTACCTCTATATAAACTTCTTTCCTTTACATCCCACACTAGTATCTCCGTCATAAGCTTAATGGCAAACCTATCTGAATAACGATCACATGCTCCGATCACAAAACACATAAAGAATTAGCTAAACGAAAGTTGTAGCTAAGAATCCACATAGACTGGCACAGTTTTAAGAAATCAATCCTCACCTCATATATCTATCTGATTCAACTTGATGTTAACCAATCCCCATAACAAGTTCCAAAACCAAAGAGACTCTTCTAAGATGATCAAACAAACTATTTATATGAGGCATCAACTATTTGCTCCACGATTTTACTTCATTCTTCTACTTCTTACGAACATACAAATCTCATGACATTTTTTTTTACCACAAAAGAAAAGCGAACTCACCATGTTCAGTAAAACCCTTAACAAGTAATTTATGTAGCTAATGAAACCATCCATATGTGCAGCTTGAGAAATACAAATTCTACTTAGTAGGAAATCAATCTGTAACTCAATATCCTTGATCAATAAATCCGATAATTTCTAAAACAAACCTCAGAACATATATATATATATATATATATATATATATATATATATATATATATTATTTTTTTTGCAAAACTCGTGTCTTAATTTTTTTTTCAATGCTCCAAGTACCCATTACAAGACGAATACGAATAATATCCATGTCTAAGCAATTTACTAACTTTAACTGCAACAACCACATATATAAAAATACTCTCCTTTCACCACTAACGATAAACTCAAATCATCGGGCTTTTTAAACATCTCTACTGAAAGCAGTCAATTCCCAAACAAGAAGTCCAGACTCAGGATATCATATATTAAAATCAGTGTAACCGAGAACATTATAATTTCTTTCAACTTTATCCCAGGCCACAATTATCACCCAAACTTTATAAACAATGTCTAGTAATAACGACCTTTCAAACGGGATTACCAACACCATATCACTATACAAAAGTTCTGATATTTTACACACCTTGCCAATTGGTATTTAACAACTGCTTCACGACTTGAGGCTTAGACACAAGTGATTCTCAGCAAGGCCAATCACGAAAACTATGAATAATAAATATTTCCAATACATGTCCTTCTATAAGTATTACTCACAATTTACGTAAACACACTGTCTACTAACAATTCCTTCTAAACCAGTCAAACTGAGAAGTAAAATTTCAAACTCTTGACATCATACGTCTAACGATACCAAACAACTCTTCACAAATACTGAATTACCATTTCTCATACTTAAAAAAACTCCAGCCATGTAACTTAAACCACTAGCTGATAATTTTTACTACTCTCAAACTGTTACCACTTTTAAAAAAATTACAAGATGATCTTTTTTATAAATTATTTCATCAATATAACTTTACCAACCTGTAGCATTGAGTTTCATGAACATATCTCTGAGCCTACGAGCGCTCCACCACAAACCATAATTCTCTTTCCATATGATACATGTCATGTAATCACACAAATGCAATGAGACAATAAAGAATCATAATGCTCTGATACCATCTTGTCATGACCTGACCCGGGATCTCCCTATACACCTGTGACGAGTCGTGCGCCGATGACAAGCGATAGCCCAAAAGCCAACACCTATCATCAAGGCAAACTAAACATAACTGTTCTAAAATTATTTTAAACTAAACTGGCTCGTGTACAAGCTAAACTGATGCAAAACTTGTGGTGGATAAGCTCTTCGTAGGCTCGATCATCTTCTGAAACTCGAAAGCTACCTGTGGGGGGGAAACATTTGAAAAGAATGAACTAAAGGCCCAGTGAGTGAAATTTTTATTAAACTAATATTTTCTTCAAAACTACATAATATATATTAGTTTCCAAATTCATAAAACTGTTTAAAACAAATATTCGTAAAACATAATAATCATAATATTCAAAACAAAAACTCGTAAAAACTGATTAAAGTCATAATTTAAATATCAAAATATTCTGCTGTCGAAACTAAATCAATACTTGTACGTAAATATATATAGAAACTGTTCATATACTATATCGTAGTGATAAAAACCCACTAAAAATGTACCTTTAACTGGTCATACTGCATGTAGAGCCAAATCATGCATGCAGCAAAGCAACTGAAAACTGAAACTGTTCATACGCGCGCAGAGCTGCCCCCAAAGGGCTAAGCACCCTAACATACGGCCCAAAGCCTATGTGTATGCTAAAGTGGGTCCCAAAGACCTGCTGAAAACTGATAACTGATGGTACTATTTCTAGCGGTTTGAAAATAAATTACTGTAACTATTAATGTAATTTTCAAACCTTCATAAAACATAGCAGTTTCTAAAAACATAACTAAGTCTTCATAATATTCGTAAATAATATACATTATATCACAAATTCAATTTCGTAAAATCTGTAGCTAGATATCTAATATTTATATTTCAGAAATCAAAATCTCGATAATATCGTAAATATTAAAATAGAACACTCACAACTTTTGCCGTAAATATTCCAAATCATAAATATTTAAAGTCTCGATATCATCTGAAATAGTAATTTAAGAAATACATATCAATCATCTATTTAATAATTTGAAATGTTATAAAATCATATTGAAAATAATATAAAATTGTGGTTGATATCACATGGCCAAACCTTTAACTTTCCTTTCAATGACTACACTTTCAATATATTTTTCAAAGCCAAATTATATCAACCTTCTTGCTCTTCCTCTTCCTCTTCCTCTTCCTCTTCATCTCAAATTGAAGAAAAAGCTATATACAAATCCCCTTCCCAATGCATACAATTTTCATAGCAACTCCATAAAAATATGGAAAACCTCATTTCCACACCATTACTAATTAACCTTAAACACCAACCTCTCAATTTAACCCATAGCACTTAAAATTCATAACAACAAAACTCATAAACCAACTTTCAAGCATAGCTAAAAACTACCAAATCTTATCAATTAGAATAATTGGGTTGAAGAAAACTACTTACAAAAAAGCCATTGCACCATAAATTGAAACTTGAAACTCCAACAATGATGTATCTTCAAGAAATAATCCAAGCCAAACTCCCAATTTTTCCTTTCTTTTTCTTCTCTCTCTTTTTTCTTTCTTTCTTTCTTCTTCCCTTTCTCTCTTTCTCTGCTCACGGTGGCTTAAGCAAAATGAGTGTGTTTTATTTTATTTTATTTTTCTTTTAAATACACCCCTTGCCACATGTCAAACTAAGGAACACCCAAACTCTTTTTTTTTTATCCTTATCTTCTTCTTCTTCTTCTTTTCTTTTTTGAAAAAAAAACATTCCATCCTTATCTTCTTAATTTTTTTTTTGAAACTGACGTTACAGTAAATATGATGTTTGACTTAAAACGACCATATGGTCAACTTTTTGTGACCCAATTGCGACCAGGTAAAGAATTAGTCATAAAAATTGGCGCGAAGAAAGTGATCATATGGTCACTACAAAATTATGACCATGTGGTCGAAATTTTGTGACATGGGTTATCATATAGTAGCAAAAAAAGGCGCGTAAATTTGGCAAGAGAAAGGCTACCAAGTGGTCACAATTCAAAGTGACTATATGGTCGCAATTTTGGTGACCTTTAATGACCAGTGGTAGCTTAAACATTTGGCGGGAACTAAGCTACCATGTGGTCACATTTTGAAGTGACCAGATGGTCGCACTTTTGGTGACCTTTAGTGACCAGTGGTAGCTTAAAAATTTGGCGAGAAATAAGCTACCAGGTGGTCACATTGTGAAGTGACCAGATGGTCGCAAATGTTGTGATTTTAAGTGACCAGTGGAAGATAAACAATTTGGTGCGAGCAAAGCTACCAAGTGGTCACCAAAATAAGTGACCATGTGGTTGTAAATGTTGTGACTTGATGTGACCCGGGGTAGTGAGGAAAATGGCGGGAAATTTTGGTGGGAAAATGCAACCATTTGGTATAAAAAATATGACCATCTGGTCTCAAATGAGCAGAGGAGTCCATTATAAAATCCCCTCCTCCAATTGTTTGTTAGCATTAAGAAGAAAGAAAATGAGAGACTGGATGTATGTTTGTTTGATAGACGGGTATTTGAACGATGAGTTCATGGCCGGGGGTTTTGCATGACAACTGTCTATTATGAAAAGTATGGTGGAAAGCTACGTTGCCCGTGCAGGAAATGCGATAATAGGAGAATCATACCGGTTACAGATTTGAAGGTTCTTCTTTATAGTCGGGGATTTGTGAAGAATTATTATCACTGGGTGTTTCAGGGGGAAACAAAGGAAATGTTCGACACTGCATTACATAAATCGAGAAGATACGAAGGTAGCAGCTCGAATGTAGAGGTTGTTGCCAAAGAACAGAATGATGAACAACAGTATAGTCAGATGCGGGGTGTGGGGCAATGAAAATTTCCGTGAAAGTTTAAACGTAGACGAAGATGAACGGGTTGTTGAATAGGAAATGAATTTGGAAGTACGTAAGATGCACGAGATGCTAAAGACAGCTAGTCGACTATTTTACGATGGGTGTAAGGTAAGTCAACTTGCTGCTGTTACATAACTTTTAAATATAAAGGCGCAGTACAACATACCTGGTAGAGGATTTGATTCGATTGCATCGTGGTTTCGTCGATGCGCTCCAGAAGAAAATATTATGCCCCACAGTTTGTACGACACAAAAACTAGTGGAGGGACTTGGATTACCTGTGGAGAAAATAGATTCGTGTCGAAACAGATGCATGATTTACTGGGATGTGGATGAGGACCTGCATCACTGCAAATTCTATTTTCTTTCAAGATATAAACAAGGGAAACACAGCCTCATTCCGTACGCCCGCATGTTCTATTTACCGCTGACCCCACGTCTGCAATGGTTGTATGCTTCTGATGTGACAGCTTTGTTGGGATTTATGCCCTAGAATTCGTAATTTGTAATTGAATATTTTATGAATAAATAAAAGTATTATTTTAGTGAATTTTGTGCAATTTATTATATGTTGATATTCGTTAAATATTCAAACATTAATAGAAAATTCCAGAGTTACTAATTCTGTAATCTTGACTACTATGAGATATAAAGTGGATCTAGTCCAAGATAGTAACTCAAATAGTCTACAAGAAACGAATACGGTTAGGAAACCTTATTCCTGGTAACACTTGTTGATGTTGTTCACCGATTTGATCCAAATCATTAGCATGATGTAGATGCAAGTGGAAACATCATATATAATGAGTTTATATAAGATGGACCAGGATAATAAATCGATTCCTAAATAACACCGTTGATAGGAAATGATTTATAATATCAAATTTACGTTATTAAGATTGATACGTCTCAATCCCTGAGTATGTTGTGAACTCACATTAATGAAGTCTTTTCCTTTGATTCACATAGTTGAGGGTGATCTGTTGATACACTCGATAAACTCCCGTTTTGGGGAAATGACTAAATTGGTGCTTGGGAACATTTCTATACAAGATGGCATTCATAACTTTCCTAAAACAAATGAAAGTGTTAGTGCGACACTATTCTAACTTAGGAACTTTAGGTATCTCCCTTGTTGTAATGATTCGGTACTTGAACATGAGGCCTCACCTTCTCACTGCCCGAGAAGGATCGTTCTATACTTGAAAACTATAGAAAAATGTTCATTAGAGAATCATCGGGTACACAAGGATAAAAGAGATAATTACAAGGGTAAAACGGTAATTTTGACCCAGTTGTAATTATGAGATTACCACGTGAAGGATATGTCAAAACAAACTTAATAACAAATGGACATAACCCATCTATAGTGAGGGGAGTTCAACTTAGGGTTTATAGTGGAATTACCCTAAGTTAATAATTATGATTAATTAATTAATGAGTTTAATTAATAAATTAATAATTATTGGAGCCCATGATCTATAGGTCCATCAGGTCCCTATGCTAGCCCATATATCATTGTAACTAACCAAGTTATTAATTTAACTAGGAAGAAAGAATTATATTTAAGTAATTAATTTACTTAAATAAAGGGAGATATTAATTGTTTAAATAAAGAGTTTATTTAAATGGAAATTAATATTAATATTATTAATTGTTTAAATAATGAGTTTATTTAAATAGAAATTAATAATGAATATTATTAATTAAATAATGAGTTTATTTAACTTAATAATAAAAAGAGAGAATTAAATATATTTGTTTTATGAAACAAATTAGTATTTTGCTAAAATAATTAATTAAATGAATTTGATTCAATGTTAATTAATTAAGATGATTTTCGAAAATATGTATTTAAAAGAAAAAGATTATTTGATTTTTTTTTTAAATACATAAAAAGAAAATAAGATAAAGATAAAGATTAAAAAAAAAAAAAAAAAAAAAAAAGAAAAGGATAAAGTCCACGCCACTTTGTATTTAAAAGCAAAATTGTTTTGTTTTTATAAAGTGGTCAGACGCCACTTTATCTCAATTTTTTTATTTTTTTTAATTTTTTAAATAATTTTGATTATTTAAATTAAATAAGAGTTCTAATTTGTTTAGGAAACAAACTCTTATTTTTCTTATAAATATGACCATTGGGTGCTCATATTTAATGACTTTGATATTTATCAAAATTCTCTCTTTTAGTCTTCCCATTGCCGATTTTGGCATAGAAAAATAAGAAGAATTTTTCTTCTTATTCTTTTGTTCTTCCGGTTCGATTCCCACAAGTCGGGTTGGTTTGTGATCGGGATATAGCATAGAAGGCTTGGTGAAGTGGATTGATCTCGTAAAGGAAACCCCAACCGATTCTCCATAAATCTACAATGTAAGTTTTGAAAAACCTTATATTTATATTACGGTTTGATCACAATTGCATGTTATTAACGGATCCGTAATTAATTGTTAATTAATTTACTAAAGAAATTCCGCATATTTAGTAAATAGTTCCTTCAATTGGTATCAGAGCCTACGTTAATTTTACATGAATTGTGATTTTCGAAAATCGGTGGGTTGCATAAAAACGGTTTTATGTATGTATATAAATTGTTATATAAATTGTGGATTTGCTAGTTGACTGTTTAGGTATTCTTGGGCACTTAGGTTTTAAATTTTATTAGAAATTTTGTAAACCCAATTTCGGGTATAGGATTATTTTTGTAATCGTCGGGAATAACGGAAGAAAAAATTGATGCAAAAATCGGCACAATGATGGTGATGGGATCGGCTAGGGTGGCGACAAGGATAGATTTGGACAAGATATGGTAAGATATTTTTCCAATATTATCTTTTAAAAGATATATATTTTAAATATATAAGATAAAGATAAAGGGTAATTTCTAATTATCTTATATCTTTATAATATATTTTAAAATATATATTAATATTTATGGAAAATCTTTTATTTTATATTTTTCCATAAATAGATAAAAGATAATTATTTGAAAAATAAACCTTTTATGAAAAATATTGGAAGAAAATATTTCCTTTCATAAAAGGCCTCCCACGCCTACATCAAGATGAGGAGAGAGAAATTTTTCAAGCTTCAAGACCTACAACAAGTTTTAATTATTGTAATTTTAATTTTGTTGTAGAAATAGTGCCAAGAATACCGGTCAATCTAGTTGTTTAATTATTTAGATATTTGTATGAGATATGATTTATAAATAATTGTTCATGCATATATGTATGTCATGTAGGAAATCCCACCATAGATGTATGATTAAGATAGATTTAATTGTACATGCATACATAATTATGTGATAAAGTTGTTATTATATTTTATGTATGTGATAAAGCATGTTGATTTTATCTTGTTATAAAATATTTATGCCGATGAGATTAGGATAAATGCATGCTAATTTTAGATAATATTCATTTATTAAAATGTTTAAAATTGAATAGAAACTAAAATTAATATTCGAATGTGGATTTATTTGTTTAAACAATTGGACCTAAATTCACATAAGCCTTGTCGAATAGATATTTAATTAAGGGTTAATTAAAAATTAATGAAAATGATTAATTAAATTGAATGGATCTCTGCGAGAAAGCTCGCCCAAGCGATGAGGTTTTTGAAAGTTCCCTTAACACGGAGCGCCTCTAACCTGGGAGCGATCCTGGGAGAAAAGTTCAAGATAATTAATCGATTTCATTAAGAAGGTCCCATAATGTGATTAGTTTTAAATCTAGGAAACTTGGCAATTCACATTAAAATTGATCTAACCAATTTAAGAGTTAAGATTGAGTTAGGTTAAACTTAGATAAATTGATTAGCCTAAATTTGTCTGAGTATGAAAACCCATTTTTAAAATTTTGAGTGGGAGAAGGAAACTTGACAAAGTATCCTATGGTCTCCATTATTAGGCTCGCAACGTGAGATTCACACTTGACCTCTGTAGCACCCATAGAAGTGTTCATTCCCATAGGAAGGTTTTATAGTGTGAATCAATACCAAGGTGGGTCTCCCGAATGGGATAAAGGATTTTAAATGCGAATTGAAGATCGAATCTACACTTCGTAGACACTCATCTTTTCTCATTTAAAAGACTAAAATAATGGGTTACACTCATAAGAAATTGATAAGGTTTGTTATCAAAATTTCTTGACCAAACACACGGTAAAACAATTCCATAGGAATATGAGTTATTCTGGATTGGAAGTTGTTCGAGAAGAGTCTCGGTTTAACGTACGGGTAGTGACTTATCATTCGACGGCACTCTACCTGGGAAGGTTAAACTACCGTGGCATAATAATCTGTTTAGGGTATTTCTATTTGTTGAACATTGTAGCATTCATGCATCATGTTTAATTTTATGCCAAACACATTGTTTGAATATAGAATTGCTAATTAAAATTCACTTAATTTTATTCATTACCGACTAAAATGTCCTCCTCTAATATTGCAACCAATAAAATTGATAACTTTGTCAAATGGAATGAATTGTTAAATGACACTTTAAATCAAGATTCTAGTCTAATCCTAAAAGATCTTAATTTGCGGTCAGATGCAATTAGTCGCGTAAATATGACCAACAAACGGATGAACGACTTAGATAGTAATTGATTTACTTGTAGCGAGAATCGTGGTTAGTGGAAGATAATTTATCCGAATGGATATTTGATTCTGGTGCCACAAACCACATTTGTTCATCCGCTCTAATGTCCGATTCTTGGACTAAAATAGAACATGGTACATATACAATGCGAGTAGGAACAGGCGGTTCCTTACAAGCGTTGCATGTGCGAGACATTTGTCTGCAATTCAATTCTCGTTATATACGAGTTATACAACGTTTTCTGGTCCCTGGATTTGCTAGAAATCTAGTGTCGGTTTCACGTTGCATGAGAAATGGTTATTCAATTGACTCAGGGATTGATGAGATCAAGATATACAAAGGGAATTCGTATATAACCTCTGCAGTCAATAGAAAAAATTTGTTCATATTGAGTCCGTCAATAGGAACAACAACACATAATATTGAAATGTTCAAGATCGCAAAAACAAGAACTAAAAGACAAAAGGTTTCAAAAGAAGAAACGTATTTATGGCATCTAAGGTTAGGTCATATAGGCTTAGACAGGCTTGAAAGACTCGTGGAAAGCTGGTTCCCTAAGTCGGTTAGAAATCGGAACCATGCCGGTCTGTGAACCCTGTTTGGAAGGCAAAATGACCAAAAGACCTTTCCTGGAAAAGGTAATAGAGCCTCAGAACCACTCGAACTTGTGCATACGGACCTTTGTGGACCATTTAATGCAAAAGCTCGTGGTGGATTTGAATATTACATCTCTTTCACGGATGACTATTCACGCTATGGATACGTTTACCTAATGATCCACAAATCGAAGCTCTTGATAAGTTCAAAGAGTATAAAGTCAAGTGGAAAACCAATTAGGTAAAACTATCAAAACACTTCGATCCGATCGTGGTGGCGAATATCCGGACTTAGACTTCGGAGATTATTTGATTGAACATGGGATAACATCCCAACTTTCAAGACCGGGAATGCCTCACAAAATGGTGTGGTGAAAGAAGAAACCGAACGTTATTAGACATGACTAGATCAATGATGAGTTTCGCAACACGTCACTTTCTTTTTGGGGATATGCGATTAAAACCGCTTTATACATACTCAATATGGTTCCATCCAAAAGTGTTCCTAAAACTCCACAAGAGTTATGGAATGGACGTAAAGGAAGTTTACGACACTTTAGGATTTGGGGGTCGCCCGCTCATGTGTTGATGGCAAACCCAAAGAAGTTAGAACCCCGAAGTAAAGTATGCCTTTTCGTAGGCTACCCAAAAGAAACAAAGGGTGGGTACTTTTATTGTCCCGTGGAAAACAAAGTATTTGTGTCGACAAATGCGTTTTTCTTGAAGAGGATTTTATGAAAGATAGAAAACCCAGAAGTGCAATAGTGTTGAATGAAATAAGTGATAACAACACAATTCATCAATCAACAAGAGTGTTGATAAAACACCTGAAATCCGGTGCAAACTTTATCGGAACCTCGGAGAAGTGGGAGGGTTATTAGAAACCCGGAACGCTTTATAGGATTTGGAGAAATCCATATTGCCATAGCCGATGACAATCCGGAAGACCCATTGACTTATAAGAGTGCAATGCGGGATATTGATAAAGAAAAATGGCTCAAAGCCATGGATCTCGAGATGGAATCAATGTATTCCAACTCCGTCCGGACTCTCATAGATCTTCCAAATGGTGAAAAACCCATAGGATGCAAATGGATCTATAAGAGAAAAAGAGGTCAGGACGGGAAAGTTGAGACTTTCAAGGCTAGATTAGTGGCAAAAGGTTATACTCGAGGGAGGGTATTGACTATGAGGAAACTTTTTCCCGATTGCCATGGTTAAATCTATTCGCACCATCTTATCCATTGCCGCTTATTATGATTATGAGATTTGGCAAATGGACGTCAAGACCGCCTTCCTTAATGGCAATCTAGACGAAAGCATCTATATGATGCAACCAGGAGGGATTCATTACTCCAGGACAAGAACAAAAGGTTTGTAAGTTGCAAAGGTCCATTTATGGACTTAAGCAAGCATCAAGGTCTTGGAACATTAGGTTTTGACGATGCGGTCAAAACTTATGGCTTTGAACAGAATATAGATGAACCTTGTGTATACAAGCGTATCATAAAAGACAAAGTGGTATTCATAATTCTTTACGTTGACGATATTTTGTTAATTGGAAATAACAAAGGAACGTTAACGAAGTTAAAGAATGGTGGCAAATCAATTCCAAATGAAAGATTTGGGAGAGGCTAGTTATGTTCTTGGGATTCGGATCATTCGTGATCGAAGTAAGAAATCACTAGCCTTGTCTCAAGCAACGTATATTGATAAAATTATCAAACGCTTTGCTATGCAAAATTCCAAGAAAGGTATTTTACCTTTTAGGCATGGAATTAGTTTGTCTAAGGAACAATCACCTAAGACACCTCAAGAAGTTGAGGAAATGGGATCAGATACCATATGCTTCAAAGAAGAGGGAAGTCTAATGTATGCAATGTTGTGTACTAGACCAGGATATCGCTATACGGTGGGAGTAGTCGCAGGTTCCAATCCAATCCTGGAAAGGAACATTGGGTTGCGATTAAAGCAATTCTCAAGTATCTTAGGAGAACGAGAAATTATATGTTAGTGTATGGAGATAAGGATTTGATCCTTACAGGATACTGATTCGGATTTCCAAGGTGATAAAGATTCTAGGAAATCAACATCAGGTGCAGTGTTTACACTTGGTGGAGCCGCCATAGTTTGGAGAAGTATTAAGCAAGGTTGTATTGTCGACTCCACTATGGAAGCGGAATATGTTCTCGCTTGTGAAGGCGCAAAGGAAGTCGTCTGGCTCAGAAAGTTCCTAAAAGATTTGGAAGTTGTTCCAAATATGGAATTGCCCATAACTCTCTATTGCGATAATAGTGGTGCAGTGGCAAATTCAAGGGAACCAAGATCACACAAAAGATCAAAACATATAGAGAGGAAATATCATCTTATAAGGGAGATAGTGCATCGTGGGGACGTCCTGGTCACGAAGATAGACACGAAGGACAACAGAGCCGATCCGTTTACAAAGACTCTCACCTGGCTAATGTGTTTGAGGGTCACCTAGAAGGACTAGGATTACGAGACATGTCTCACTTACTCTAGGGCAAGTGGGAGATTGTTGGGATTTATGCCCTAGAATTCGTAATTTGTAATAGAATATTTTATGAATAAATAAAAGTATTATTTTAGTGAATTTTGTGCAATTTATTATATGTTGATATTCGTTAAATATTCAAACATTAATAGAAAATTCCAGGAGTTACTAATTCGTAATCTTGACTACTATGAGATATAAAGTGGATCTAGTCCAAGATAGTAACTCAAATAGTCTACATGAAACGAATACGGTTAGGAAACCTTATTCTGGTAACCTTGTTGATGTTGTTCATCGATTTGATCCAAATCATTAGCATGATGTAGATGCAAGTGGAAACATCATATATAATGAGTTTATATAAGATGGACCAGGATAATAAATCGATTCCTAAATAACACCGTTGATAGGAAATGATTTATAATATCAAATTTACGTTATTAAGATTGATACGTCTCAATCCCGAGTATGTTGTGAACTCACATTAATGAAGTCTTTTCCTTTGATTCACATAGTTGAGGGTGATCTGTTGATACACTCGATAAACTCCCGTTTGGGGAAATGACTAAATTGGTGCTTGGGAACATTTCTATACAAGATGGCATTCATAACTTTCCTAAAACAAATGAAAGTGTTAGTGCGACACTATTCTAACTTAGGAACTTTAGGTATCTCCCTTGTTGTAATGATTCAGGTACTTGAACATGAGGCCTCACCTTCTCACCTGCCCGAGAAGGATCGTTCTATACTTGAAAACTATAGAAAAATGTTCATTAGAGAATCATCGGGTACACAAGGATAAAAGAGATAATTACAAGGGTAAAACGGTAATTTTGACCCAGTTGTAATTATGAGATTACCACGTGAAGGATATGTCAAAACAAACTTAATAACAAATGGACATAACCCATCTATAGTGAGGGGAGTTCAACTTAGGGTTTATAGTGGAATTACCCTAAGTTAATAATTATGATTAATTAATTAATGAGTTTAATTAATAAATTAATAATTATTGGAGCCCATGATCTATAGGTCCATCAGGTCCCTATGCTAGCCCATATATCATTGTAACTAACCAAGTTATTAATTTAACTAGGAAGAAAGAATTATATTTAAGTAATTAATTTACTTAAATAAAGGGAGATATTAATTGTTTAAATAAAGAGTTTATTTAAATGGAAATTAATATTAATATTATTAATTGTTTAAATAATGAGTTTATTTAAATAGAAATTAATAATGAATATTATTAATTAAATAATGAGTTTATTTAACTTAATAATAAAAAGAGAGAATTAAATATATTTGTTTTATGAAACAAATTAGTATTTTGCTAAAATAATTAATTAAATGAATTTGATTCAATGTTAATTAATTAAGATGATTTTCGAAAATATGTATTTAAAAGAAAAAGATTATTTGATTTTTTTTTTTAAATACATAAAAAGAAAAAAGATAAAGATAAAGATAAAGATTAAAAAAAAAAAAAAAAAAAAGAAAAGGATAAAGTCCACGCCACTTTGTATTTAAAAGCAAAATTGTTTTGTTTTTATAAAGTGGTCGACGCCACTTTATCTCAATTTTTTTATTTTTTTTAATTTTTTAAATAATTTTGATTATTTAAATTAAATAAGAGTTCTAATTTGTTTAGGAAACAAACTCTTATTTTTCTTATAAATATGACCATTGGGTGCTCATATTTAATGACTTTGATATTTATCAAAATTCTCTCTTTTAGTCTTCCCATTGCCGATTTTGGCATAGAAAAATAAGAAGAATTTTTCTTCTTATTCTTTTGTTCTTCCTGGTTCGATTCCCACAAGTCGGGTTGGTTTGTGATCGGGATATAGCATAGAAGGCTTGGTGAAGTGGATTGATGCTGTAAAGGAAACCCCAACCGATTCTCCATAAATCTACAATGTAAGTTTTCGAAAAACCTTATATTTATATTACGGTTTGATCACAATTGCATGTTATTAACGGATCCGTAATTAATTGTTAATTAATTTACTAAAGAAATTCCGCATATTTAGTAAATAGTTCCTTCAATTGGTATCAGAGCCTACGTTAATTTTACATGAATTGTGATTTTCGAAAATCGGTGGGTTGCATAAAAACGGTTTTATGTATGTATATAAATTGTTATATAAATTGTGGATTTGCTAGTTGACTGTTTAGGTATTCTTGGGCACTTAGGTTTTAAATTTTATTAGAAATTTTGTAAACCCAATTTCGGGTATAGGATTATTTTTGTAATCGTCGGGAATAACGGAAGAAAAAATTGATGCAAAAATCGGCACAATGATGGTGATGGGATCGGCTAGGGTGGCGACAAGGATAGATTTGGACAAGATATGGTAAGATATTTTTCCAATATTATCTTTTAAAAGATATATATTTTAAATATATAAGATAAAGATAAAGGGTAATTTCTAATTATCTTATATCTTTATAATATATTTTAAAATATATATTAATATTTATGGAAAATCTTTTATTTTATATTTTTCCATAAATAGATAAAAGATAATTATTTGAAAAATAAACCTTTTATGAAAAATATTGGAAGAAAATATTTCCTTTCATAAAAGGCCTCCCACGCCTACATCAAGATGAGGAGAGAGAAATTTTTCAAGCTTCAAGACCTACAACAAGTTTTAATTATTGTAATTTTAATTTTGTTGTAGAAATAGTGCCAAGAATACCGGTCAATCTAGTTGTTTAATTATTTAGATATTTGTATGAGATATGATTTATAAATAATTGTTCATGCATATATGTATGTCATGTAGGAAATCCCACCATAGATGTATGATTAAGATAGATTTAATTGTACATGCATACATAATTATGTGATAAAGTTGTTATTATATTTTATGTATGTGATAAAGCATGTTGATTTTATCTTGTTATAAAATATTTATGCCGATGAGATTAGGATAAATGCATGCTAATTTTAGATAATATTCATTTATTAAAATGTTTAAAATTGAATAGAAACTAAAATTAATATTCGAATGTGGATTTATTTGTTTAAACAATTGGACCTAAATTCACATAAGCATCGTCGAATAGATATTTAATTAAGGGTTAATTAAAAATTAATGAAAATGATTAATTAAATTGAATGGATCTCTCAGGCAGAAAGCTCGCCAGGCGATGAGGTTTTTGAAAGTTCCCTTAACACCGGAGCGCCTCTAACTGGGAGCGATCTGGGAGAAAAGTTCAAGATAATTAATCGATTTCATTAAGAAGGTCCCATAATGTGATTAGTTTTAAATCTAGGAAACTTGGCAATTCACATTAAAATTGATCTAACCAATTTAAGAGTTAAGATTGAGTTAGGTTAAACTTAGATAAATTGATTAGCCTAAATTTGTCTGAGTATGAAAACCCATTTTTAAAATTTTGAGTGGGAGAAGGAAACTTGACAAAGTATCCTATGGTCTCCATTATTAGGCTCGCAACGTGAGATTCACACTTGACCTCTGTAGCACCCATAGAAGTGTTCATTCCCATAGGAAGGTTTTATAGTGTGAATCAATACCAAGGTGGGTCTCCTGAATGGGATAAAGGATTTTAAATGCGAATTGAAGACTGAATCTACACTTCGTAGACACTCATCTTTTCTCATTTAAAAGACTAAAATAATGGGTTACACTCATAAGAAATTGATAAGGTTTGTTATCAAAATTTCTTGACCAAACACACGGTAAAACAATTCCATAGGAATATGAGTTATTCTGGATTGGAAGTTGTTCGAGAAGAGTCTCGGTTTAACGTACAGGGTGACTGACTTATCATTCGACGGCACTCTACCCGGGAAGGTTAAACTACCGTGGCATAATAATCTGTTTAGGGTATTTCTATTTGTTGAACATTGTAGCATTCATGCATCATGTTTAATTTTATGCCAAACACATTGTTTGAATATAGAATTGCTAATTAAAATTCACTTAATTTTATTCATTACAGCTAAAATGTCCTCCTCTAATATTGCAACCAATAAAATTGATAACTTTGTCAAATGGAATGAATTGTTAAATGACACTTTAAATCAAGATTCTAGTCTAATCCTAAAAGATCTTAATTTGCGGTCAGATGCAATTAGTCGCGTAAATATGACCAACAAACGGATGAACGACTTAGATAGTAATTCAGATTTACTTGTAGCAGAATCGTGGTTAGTGGAAGATAATTTATCCGAATGGATATTTGATTCTGGTGCCACAAACCACATTTGTTCATCCGCTCTAATGTCCGATTCTTGGACTAAAATAGAACATGGTACATATACAATGCGAGTAGGAACAGGGCAGTTCCTTACAGCAGTTGCATGTGCAGACATTTGTCTGCAATTCAATTCTCGTTATATACAGTTATACAACGTTTTACTGGTCCCTGGATTTGCTAGAAATCTAGTGTCAGTTTCACGTTGCATGAGAAATGGTTATTCAATTGACTCAGGGATTGATGAGATCAAGATATACAAAGGGAATTCGTATATAACCTCTGCGGTCAATAGAAAAAATTTGTTCATATTGAGTCCGTCAATAGGAACAACAACACATAATATTGAAATGTTCAAGACTCGCAAAAACAAGAACTAAAAGACAAAAGGTTTCAAAAGAAGAAACGTATTTATGGCATCTAAGGTTAGGTCATATAGGCTTAGACAGGCTTGAAAGACTCGTGAAAGCTGGTTCCCTAAGTCAGTTAGAAATCGGAACCATGCCAGTCTGTGAACCCTGTTTGGAAGGCAAAATGACCAAAAGACCTTTTACTGGAAAAGGTAATAGAGCCTCGGAACCACTCGAACTTGTGCATACGGACCTTTGTGGACCATTTAATGCAAAAGCTCGTGGTGGATTTGAATATTACATCTCTTTCACGGATGACTATTCACGCTATGGATACGTTTACCTAATGATCCACAAATCAGAAGCTCTTGATAAGTTCAAAGAGTATAAAGCTGAAGTGGAAAACCAATTAGGTAAAACTATCAAAACACTTCGATCTGATCGTGGTGGCGAATATCTGGACTTAGACTTCAGAGATTATTTGATTGAACATGGGATAACATCCCAACTTTCAGCACCGGGAATGCCTCAGCAAAATGGTGTGGCTGAAAGAAGAAACCGAACGTTATTAGACATGACTAGATCAATGATGAGTTTCGCAACACTGTCACTTTCTTTTTGGGGATATGCAGTTAAAACTGCTTTATACATACTCAATATGGTTCCATCCAAAAGTGTTCCTAAAACTCCACAAGAGTTATGGAATGGACGTAAAGGAAGTTTACGACACTTTAGGATTTGGGGGTCGCCCGCTCATGTGTTGATGGCAAACCCAAAGAAGTTAGAACCCCGAAGTAAAGTATGCCTTTTCGTAGGCTACCCAAAAGAAACAAAGGGTGGGTACTTTTATTGTCCCGTGGAAAACAAAGTATTTGTGTCGACAAATGCAGTTTTTCTTGAAGAGGATTTTATGAAAGATAGAAAACCCAGAAGTGCAATAGTGTTGAATGAAATAAGTGATAACAACACAATTCATCAATCAACAAGAGCTGTTGATAAAACACCTGAAATCCAGGTGCAAACTTTATCAGAACCTCGGAGAAGTGGGAGGGTTATTAGAAACCCAGAACGCTTTATAGGATTTGGAGAAATCCATATTGCCATAGCTGATGACAATCCGGAAGACCCATTGACTTATAAGAGTGCAATGCGGGATATTGATAAAGAAAAATGGCTCAAAGCCATGGATCTCGAGATGGAATCAATGTATTCCAACTCTGTCTGGACTCTCATAGATCTTCCAAATGGTGAAAAACCCATAGGATGCAAATGGATCTATAAGAGAAAAAGAGGTGCAGACGGGAAAGTTGAGACTTTCAAGGCTAGATTAGTGGCAAAAGGTTATACTCAGAGGGAGGGTATTGACTATGAGGAAACTTTTTCCCCAGTTGCCATGGTTAAATCTATTCGCACCATCTTATCCATTGCCGCTTATTATGATTATGAGATTTGGCAAATGGACGTCAAGACCGCCTTCCTTAATGGCAATCTAGACGAAAGCATCTATATGATGCAACCAGGGGATTCATTACTCCAGGACAAGAACAAAAGGTTTGTAAGTTGCAAAGGTCCATTTATGGACTTAAGCAAGCATCAAGGTCTTGGAACATTAGGTTTGACGATGCAGTCAAAACTTATGGCTTTGAACAGAATATAGATGAACCTTGTGTATACAAGCGTATCATAAAAGACAAAGTGGTATTCATAATTCTTTACGTTGACGATATTTTGTTAATTGGAAATAACAAAGGAACGTTAACAGAAGTTAAAGAATGGTGGCAAATCAATTCCAAATGAAAGATTTGGGAGAGGCTAGTTATGTTCTTGGGATTGAGATCATTCGTGATCGAAGTAAGAAATCACTAGCACTGTCTCAAGCAACGTATATTGATAAAATTATCAAACGCTTTGCTATGCAAAATTCCAAGAAAGGTATTTTACCTTTTAGGCATGGAATTAGTTTGTCTAAGGAACAATCACCTAAGACACCTCAAGAAGTTGAGGAAATGGGACCAGATACCATATGCTTCAAAGATAGGGAAGTCTAATGTATGCAATGTTGTGTACTAGACCGGATATCTGCTATGCAAGTGGGAGTAGTCGCAGGTTCCAATCCAATCCTGGAAAGGAACATTGGGTTGCGATTAAAGCAATTCTCAAGTATCTTAGGAGAACGAGAAATTATATGTTAGTGTATGGAGATAAGGATTTGATCCTTACAGGATACACAGATTTGGATTTCCAAGGTGATAAAGATTCTAGGAAATCAACATCAGGTGCAGTGTTTACACTTGGTGGAGCCGCCATAGTTTGGAGAAGTATTAAGCAAGGTTGTATTGCTGACTCCACTATGGAAGCGGAATATGTTCTTTGCTTGTGAAGTCGCAAAGGAAGCCGTGCGGCTCGAAAGTTCCTAAAAGATTTGGAAGTTGTTCCAAATATGGAATTTCCCATAACTCTCTATTCTGGTAATAGTGGTGCAGTGGCAAATTCAAGAGAACCAAGATCACACAAAAGATCAAAACATATAGAGAGGTAATATCATCTTATAAGGGAGATAGTGCATCGTGGGGACGTCCTGGTCACGAAGATAGACACGAAGGACAACAGAGCCGATCCGTTTACAAAGACTCTCACGGCTAATGTGTTTGAGGGTCACCTAGAAGGACTAGGATTACGAGACATGTCTCACTTACTCTAGGGCAAGTGGGAGATTGTTGGGATTTATGCCCTAGAATTCGTAATTTGTAATAGAATATTTTATGAATAAATAAAAGTATTATTTTAGTGAATTTTGTGCAATTTATTATATGTTGATATTCGTTAAATATTCAAACATTAATAGAAAATTCCAGGAGTTACTAATTCCGTAATCTTGACTACTATGAGATATAAAGTGGATCTAGTCCAAGATAGTAACTCAAATAGTCTCAAGAAACGAATACCGGTTAGGAAACCTTATTCTGGTAACACTTGTTGATGTTGTTCACTGATTTGATCCAAATCATTAGCATGATGTAGATGCAAGTGGAAACATCATATATAATGAGTTTATATAAGCTGGACCAGGATAATAAATCGATTCCTAAATAACACCGTTGATAGGAAATGATTTATAATATCAAATTTACGTTATTAAGATTGATACGTCTCAATCCCCGAGTATGTTGTGAACTCACATTAATGAAGTCTTTTCCTTTGATTCACATAGTTGAGGGTGATCTGTTGATACACTCGATAAACTCCCGTTTTGGGGAAATGACTAAATTGGTGCTTGGGAACATTTCTATACAAGATGGCATTCATAACTTTCCTAAAACAAATGAAAGTGTTAGTGCGACACTATTCTAACTTAGGAACTTTAGGTATCTCCCTTGTTGTAATGATTCGGTACTTGAACATGAGGCCTCACCTTCTCACTGGCCCGAGAAGGATCGTTCTATACTTGAAAACTATAGAAAAATGTTCATTAGAGAATCATCGGGTACACAAGGATAAAAGAGATAATTACAAGGGTAAAACGGTAATTTTGACCCAGTTGTAATTATGAGATTACCACGTGAAGGATATGTCAAAACAAACTTAATAACAAATGGACATAACCCATCTATAGTGAGGGGAGTTCAACTTAGGGTTTATAGTGGAATTACCCTAAGTTAATAATTATGATTAATTAATTAATGAGTTTAATTAATAAATTAATAATTATTGGAGCCCATGATCTATAGGTCCATCAGGTCCCTATGCTAGCCCATATATCATTGTAACTAACCAAGTTATTAATTTAACTAGGAAGAAAGAATTATATTTAAGTAATTAATTTACTTAAATAAAGGGAGATATTAATTGTTTAAATAAAGAGTTTATTTAAATGGAAATTAATATTAATATTATTAATTGTTTAAATAATGAGTTTATTTAAATAGAAATTAATAATGAATATTATTAATTAAATAATGAGTTTATTTAACTTAATAATAAAAAGAGAGAATTAAATATATTTGTTTTATGAAACAAATTAGTATTTTGCTAAAATAATTAATTAAATGAATTTGATTCAATGTTAATTAATTAAGATGATTTTCGAAAATATGTATTTAAAAGAAAAAGATTATTTGATTTTTTTTTTTAAATACATAAAAAGAAAATAAGATAAAGATAAAGATTAAATAAAAAAAAAAAAAAAAAAAAGAAAAGGATAAAGTCCACGCCACTTTGTATTTAAAAGCAAAATTGTTTTGTTTTTATAAAGTGGTCAGACGCCACTTTATCTCAATTTTTTTATTTTTTTTAATTTTTTAAATAATTTTGATTATTTAAATTAAATAAGAGTTCTAATTTGTTTAGGAAACAAACTCTTATTTTTCTTATAAATATGACCATTGGGTGCTCATATTTAATGACTTTGATATTTATCAAAATTCTCTCTTTTAGTCTTCCCATTGCCGATTTTGGCATAGAAAAATAAGAAGAATTTTTCTTCTTATTCTTTTGTTCTTCCGGTTCGATTCCCACAAGTCGGGTTGGTTTGTGATCGGGATATAGCATAGAAGGCTTGGTGAAGTGGATTGATGCTGTAAAGGAAACCCCAACCGATTCTCCATAAATCTACAATGTAAGTTTTCGAAAAACCTTATATTTATATTACGGTTTGATCACAATTGCATGTTATTAACGGATCCGTAATTAATTGTTAATTAATTTACTAAAGAAATTCCGCATATTTAGTAAATAGTTCCTTCAAGCTTCGCACATGAGATGGCATCACGAGCATTCACAGGATGAAGGTGTTATGAGACATCCATCAGATGCTGCGACATGGAAGCATTTAAATAATTGTCACCCTAATTTGGCACAAGATCCGAGAAACGTCAGATTGAGCTTATGTACGGATGACTTTAACCCGTTTGAGGCATCCGGGGCACAATATTCAGTTTGGCCAGTCATGGTAACCCCGTATAACTTGCCTCTTTCAATGTGCATGCGAGACCCGATGATTTTTCTAACAGTGATCGTACCTGGGCCGAAAAGTCCAAAATAGAAATTGGATGTGTATTTGCAACCACTTATTGCAGAGTTGAAATGGTTGTGGACTGATGGTGTTATGACGTACGACATTTCGAAGAAACAAAATTTCTTGATGCGCGCCGCGTTAATCTGGACGATCAGTGACTTCCCTGCGTATTCAATGTTTTCAGGTATGTTGATCTTTAATTGCTTTCATATATATATTTTTGAGTATGTGTTTAGTTTTTGTTATTGCTTTGCTTAGTCAGTAGTTAATTGTGTGAACCTCAATCTCGTCCTCTTAAAGGATGGAGTACGGTAGGAAAATACGCATGTCCACACTGCATGCTAGATACAGATGTATTTTAACTCAGAAACGGTCGGAAAACTTGTTGGTTTGATTGTCACCATCGATTTTTGCCGTTGAATCATACTTTCCGTTCAAACGGCAGTGACTGGAAGTAGAGTCGACAAGTAAGAAAGAAACCCCCAGATAATGTATAGTGGAAGGCAGATTCTTCACGGTATAGATGCTATAGGGATGCAGAAGATTACAGTGTACGGTGGAGAGGGTGCAAACAATACGGCTGGGAAAAACACGGGTTGGAAGAAACGGAGTATTTTTTGGGATCTACCGTATTGGGAAGATTTACTGATTAGACACAATCTGGATGTAATGCATATCGAGAAGAATTTCTTCGACAACATTTTCAATACGATTTTGAACGTTCCTAGAAAAATAAAGGACAATCTGAAGGCACGTTATGATATACGGGAGATATGTCACCGTCCTGAGTTGGAGCCTGACGACAATGATAATTACACAAAAGCAAAGTACACGTTGACGACAGATGAAAAGAAAACATTATTTGAGTGGATCAAATCCATCAAATTCCTGGACGGATATGTTTCGAATTTGAGTCGGTGTATAGACAGTCAAAAACATATCATGTTCGGGATGAAAAGCCACGACAGTCATATATTCATGCAACGATTGATGCCTGTCGTGTTCAGACCGTTCCTAGAGAATAGACATTAGGAGCCGCTTACACAGTTGAGTGTTTTTTTCAGGGACATGTACAGAGCTGACTGAAGCTACTGTCGCTTCAATGAGTTCAGAGATCACTGTTATTATTTGTAAGTTGGAGCGAATGTTCCCACCTGACTTTTTTGACTTCATGGAGCATCTTCTAGTGCATCTTCCATACGAGGCATTATTAGGGGGTCTGGTACATTACCACTGGATGTACCCATTTGAAAGGTAGACACAGTTAATTTGTAATGTACACGTATAAAGTACAGTGATCGAATGTAAATTATGTTTTATATACATTGTACCTTAGGTACTTACGTCGGTTGAAAAAGACGATCGGAAATAAAGCAAGAGTAGAAGGATCTATCTGTAGTGCGTACCTGATGCAAGAGACTACCACATTTTGTTCATACTACTTTGATCAACACATTGAAGAGCAGTTTTGACCAGCGAAACAAAACATTGTCTGAAATTTACTTGAAGGTGTTGACATAAACGACTTGCCGATTTTTACAGAACCTGGCATGACAGTTGGAAGATCAGTGCATAAGCCATTGACCGATTCTGAGTATCACGTAATGCAGACATACGTGTTATGCAACTGCGCAGAGATCGAGCCTTACATAGAGTTAGTTAGTAACTTAACATTATTTCATCGCATAAACAAGTACAAACTATTTGCTAACTATTTTTGTAACATACAGATTATTTCTAAACTTATTCGTTCGAATGACACGAGTTGGTCTTACAGCCATTGAGGAGGGGTTAATAATTGACAAAGAGTTTCGTTCTTGGTTCAGTGCATACTTGAGTTATTTTAAATTGTCAACAAAACCGTGGCAATTTGTTGAAAAATTACTATCTTCCTAACATTACTGTATGTGAACAATGACAGGTTGACTCCCCTACATTACCGGTAGATGATCCTCACATTATTTCTTTGGGAAAGGGACCTGGATGGATTGCAAGATCATATACTGGATACGTCGGTAATGGTTACAGATTTCAAACGAAGGCGCATTCAGTTAATAGGACAACAAACAACAGTTGTGTTTGCATAAAAGGTCATGTGTTCGGCACAAACGAAGACGATAACTTCGGGGTAATCGATGAGATTCTTGAGATTCAATATGCGAGTCCGACGCTAAAACACATTGTTCTATTCAACTGCACTTGGTTCGAGACAACCAGACAAGGCGGAGTCCGTAAGATTGATCATTACAAATCGTTGAGGTAAACAAGTCTAAGCATATGCGCACCGCTGATAGGTTTATCCTGGCTTCACAGGCGATTCAAGTTTATTATCTGAACTATTCGATTAATAGACGAGATCTGACAGATTGGTTAGTTGTTTGTAAAGTTAAACCACGCCAAGTAAAAGAAAACTTGTCTGAAAAAGACGACCATTGTAATGTCCCGTTACTTTTGGAGGTAAATTTTTTTTTAAATTTTAAATAAAGTATTTAAGTTTAGTTTAAACTTAGTAATTTCGATTTTAGTAGTTATTTTCGTTCAAAAACCTTTTTAACCCTTTTACTACTTTAAATTAGTTTCGGTGACATTAATAATTATTAACGGGCCAATTAATAATTATCAATCACCTTTAGATTAATTTAAGATCGGTTTTCGTTTTATAAACTAAAACTTTTAAAAGGGACGTAATCGTCATCTTCCAATTTCTTAAAATATCTCAAAATACTATTCTTCTCCATCATCTTTAAATGGTCAAACTTTACATTTCCTTTCTTTCCTTCTTCTTCTTGCTAGGCTGTGAACCATCTTCCCCCTCCCTCTCTCTTTGGCTTTTCTCAAATACTCGGTGGATCGCCGTAAATCCAGTTCCGTTGAAAAGCCCTCGGTCCAAGGATCGATTCGAACCTAGCAATCGAGGTTTTCATCACTTTTCTACAAGCCTCAAGGTATGACAAAGTTTCTAAATTCAAGCTTTGAATAGTGTTTTAATGGAGGTTGAGATTGAAATCTTCAAATTCACGCACCGAAGCTTGAAGATTTCAATCGAGAAAGTCGTTTTATGCAATTTTAGAAACTTCCCTAAACCCTAAAATCAAGTTTGAGTTGAAAACCCGTTCCGTGTTAATTTCTCTCACTTGACCAAGATTAGGGGTGTTTAGTTTGCTATGATTTTGTATTTTACTTAATTTTTCGGAAATCGATTATTGTGTAAAACCTTAAAATACGGTGACCCATTGATATGGCGAACTTTCAAAGTATCCAAAAACCACCCGAAAAACCTCTAAATTGCATAAAAGGCGGAAAACCGAACCCGTGCTCTTTTATCCTTGTAGGGCCGAGAGCATGCCTAGGCCATTCTCTGTGTTTTGCGTCGTTTTATGCATTTAGATGTCGTTTGCTCGACTTTCGGTAAATTCATGATTGTTAGGTGTAATTAATTTGTAGGATTGTGATTGATCGCGTTGTTTTGATCTCGGCATCTTGGAAGCTTGGATTTCACAATCTAAGGTGAGTTTAAAATGGAAGTTAGTAATTTTATGAATTATATTTCATTACGATATTGTTTATCGAGGTTAAGAGGGGAACTAACTTCTGGAAGTTAATGTTTGGTTGGTGACTTTAGACTCGGAAGTGAGTGGAGTGACTTTGGAGTTCTTATGAATTTGAAAGTAATAGATAGGATTTGAGTGGTTTGGAAGTCTAAGAGGCTTGAAGTTGCACTTGAAATTTATTTAGTGTAGCTTTAGGTAGTTTATGTTCTTTAGTAGTTTAGTAGAATTCTATCTAACTTACTAGCGTAGTATGTGATATTGATCCATATGGTATACCCGATACGATGATTGTGACATGGTAATACTGTACGGGCTTAGTATGTGATATTGATCCATATGGTATACCCGATATGATGATTGTGACATGGTAATACTGTACGGGCTTAGTATGTGATATTGATCCATATGGTATATCCGATACAATGATTGTGAGATGGTAATACCGTACGCGCTTAGTATGTGATATTGATCCATATGGTATACCAGGTACGATGATTGTGACATGGTAATACCGTACGGGCTTAGTATGTGATATTGATCTATATGGTATACCCGATACGATGATTGTGATATAATAATATCGTACGGGCTTAGTATGTGATATTGATCCATATGGTATACCTGATACGATGATTGTGATATGGTAATACTGTTCGGGCTTAGTATGTGATATTGATCCATATGGTAAACCCGATACGATGATACTGGTTTGGTAATAAGGAATGTTAATGTTATAGTTACATATACTCATTGGAATGGATAGAAAGACTTAGTAGTAACCGGTATTGTTACTTTAAGTCTTAATATCATTACTTTACTAGAAGCATATTATGTATGTTGATTCTGTGTGGAATTTGGAATGTGGAATGGGTAGTAAAAGTAAAATATAGGCATTTGGACACAGTTTCCGGTATGGAATTTGGTTCATAGGATTATTTGCTTTCATTTTACTTTCACTAGCATTTTTATGCTAATGTTGCTACAATTACAATTTTCAGGTAACTTATTGAGGTAGAGGAGGTGGCGCAGCGTGACTTATCGAGGGGATGAATGGACAGGAACACGACTGGTTTTGGGTGTAGCATTCTTGAATGATTACAAACATTTCATTACATTTTTCTTATGTTTCATTTTGAGCTCGATGGAGCATTTGTATAATTTGTATATGTTTTTGGACTTTAAAACTTTCATTAGGAGTTTCATCATAATATGGAATGCACATTCCAGGTTTATTGCTTTTTCTGAAAAATTGGGTTGTAAACAGGTTTTGGATAATCCAATTTTTAAACGAACCCATGCAATTTTTCTGTAAAATCAAGTCTTCTGTTGTGCATTTGAAATCAAAAGGATTTTACGAGTTTTGGGTCGTTACAGTTGGTATCAGAGCCTCTTTGGTTCTGTAGACCACATGCATCGCATGTTTTCATGTTTTGATTTTTTTCTTGTCCAATCATCATTCGAGGTCACGGCGCCAGGTATCCTTAGAACTTTCTCTTTTGACAAGTTCAATTGTAGTTTTGCTTTACCTTTCCTAGTATCTCATGAGATTTTTTTCTGATTGTGATTTCAGTATGCCTCTGAGGACAGTGACACCTAGGAGAGGTCGGAGCAGAGTACCGGCTGGGGTACGAGGTAGAGGTCGGGCGAGGGCAGTTACACCGCCACCCCCTCCACCTGTTTATCGGGAGGATGAGCCTCCAGTTGATCAGCCACCTAGTCATGGTCGTAGTATCACCATTTCAAAGGAGTACTTTTTAGACCTGTTACGAGGTGGTGGAGGACAAACTGATCGTGTTATACTGCCTGTTAGAGTACCCACTCCAGTGGTAGACCAGTCTGGTATTACTGATGCTGCAAAAACTTTGAAAGAGTATGTCAGATATAATACTCCAGAGTTTGCTGGGACATCTATTGATCCGGCAGTTGCTGAAAGATGGATTACCAGAGTAGAGAGGGTACTTGAATTCATTAAGTGTCCGGATCATTTGAAGGTCCACTGTGGGACCTATTCTTTAGTAGATGATGCCTTGTACTGGTGGAAAGGTTTATTGCGTACTCTCAGCCTTGAGTTACAGGTTAGTTGGGAGATGTTCAGGGAAAAGTTTTTTGAGAAATATTATCCAGAGGATACCCGTGATCAATTAGAGATATAGTTTCTCACACTCAGGTAGGGTGATAGGTCTCTTGTGGAGTATGAGAGGGAGTTTGACAGGTTGTCAAAATTTGCTACTAAACATGTTACTGATCCTGAGAGCAAGAGAAAAAGGTTTATTGTAGGGTTGAAGGCAGAGCTACGAGGGCAGGTACAAGCTTTACAGCCTGCTACGTATGCTGATGCTCTGACTGTTGCTTTGGCCTTAGATGTTGGTGATTCTGAGAAAAAAGCCAATGAGATTGTTGCATAGACCTCTTCTGGGAAGAGGAAGGCTGTGAACGACCTTCCCGGTCGAGGGACACAGTTACATAGACAGGCTCCTGGTAGGGGGAAGGGACAGATAGGACCGCAGTTCCATTCAGGTCAGTCTAGTGATCGGGCCCCTTCTTTGCCCTATTGTCCTTATTGTAATGGGTACCACTTGGATCAGTGTTATGTGAAGAAGTTCTTCCAGTGTGGACTGGTCGAACATGTTAGATGATTTTGTCCTAGTTTATAGACACCACAACAGCGTGGGAGTCAGGGTCAGAGTTCGGGACAGGGTCAGAGTTCTGGACAGGGTCAGGGCCGAGGACAGAACCAGGGCCGAGGTCAGGCACGTGGTAGAGGCCAGGTTAGGCCTACTCAGTAGTAGAGAGCACCACCAGCCGTTCAGGCACAACTTTAGACGCGACAGCAGGCACGTGTCTTTGCCACTACTCGACAGGATGCTGAAGCATCTGGTACTGTTGTTATAGGTACTTTGTCAGTATTAGGGCATTCTGCTCTTGTATTATTTGATTCTGGGGCTAGTCACTCATTTATTTATGCTGAGTTTGTTGAGTCTGCTGCCTTTGATTCTTAGCCGTTAGGACATGAGTTGCATGTTACTACTCCGCTCGGAAATCTGTGATTGTGGATAGAGTGGTTTATACTGATGATTTGTGTATTATGGATTGCATTCTGCATGCTATGTTGATTGTGATGCCGATGTCTGACTATGATATTATTTTGGGTCTGGATTGGTTGTCAGCCAACCATGCCAACATCGGTTGTAGTGAGAAAGTGGTAGACTTTGTTGGTCCATGTGGGACTAATTTTTGATTTTATGGGACCCGAGGTAGGATGACACCTGCAGTTATCTCGGTGATCCAGGCTAGAGCACTTTTAAGTGACGGTGCTTGGGGTTACTTAGCTAGCGTAGTGAACACGTCTGTTAGTGTGACTACCTTAGCTTCTGTACCTGTTGTGAGGGTTTTCATTGATGTTTTCCCTGATGAGTTACCTGGTTTGCCACTAGTGAGAGAGTTAGACTTCCAGATAGAGGTGATTCCTGGGACCGTTCCATTGTCCAAGGTACCTTATTGTATGGCACCAGCTGAACTTAAAGAGTTGAAAAGGAAGTTGCAAGAACTTTTAGACTTGGGGTTTATACGCCCAAGTGTATCACCTTGGGGTGCTCCGGTATTGTTTGTAAGGAAGAAAGATGGCTCCATGAGATTATGTATTGATTATAGGGAGCTGAACCGGGTCACAGTGAAAAACAAGTATCCTTTGCCCAGGATAGAGGACTTGTTTGATCACCTGAGGGGAGCTACTGTATTTTCGAAGATAGATCTTCGATCGGGGTATCATCAGTTGAGAATTAGAGATGAGGATATTCCCAAGACTGCCTTCAGGACACGATATGGTCATTATGAGTTTGTTGTCATGTCTTTTGGCTTGACTAATGCTCCTGCGGCCTTTATGGACTTGATGCATACAGTGTTCAAGACATTCATTGACTCCTTTGTGATAGTGTTTATTGATGATATTCTTGTTTATTCGAGGACTGAGGAGTTACATGCTATGCATTTAGATAGGGTGTTATCGACTTTGAGAGCTTATAAGTTGTATGCAAAATTCTCTAAATGTAAATTCTGGTTGAAGGAAGTGGCTTTCCTTGGGCATGTAGTATCTAGTAGAGGGATTTCTGTTGATCCTTCTAAGGTGGAAGCCGTTAGTGGCTGGCCCCGACCTATTAATGTGGTTGAGATACGGAGTTTTCTTGGACTTGCAGGTTATTATAGACGATTTGTGCAAGATTTTTCCAAGATTGCATCCTCTTTGACTCATTTGACGAAAAAAGGGGTTGATTTTGTGTGGACTGATGAGTATGAAAATAGCTTAGAGGAACTTAAAAGACGACTTGTATCTGCCCCAGTTTTAGTATCACCTGATGAGTCTGGGGGTTTGACAATGTATACTGATGCATCCAAGAAGGGTCTGGGATGTGTACTGATGCAGCATGGGAAAGTAATAGCTTATGCTTCGAGACAGTTAAAGGAACATGAGAAAAAGTACCCGACTCATGATTTGGAGTTAGCAGCGGTGGTACATGCTTTGAAAATGTGGAGACATAACTTGTATGGTGAAAAGATTCTGATTTTCACCGACCACAAGAGTCTCAAATACTTTTTCACCCAGAAAGAGCTGAATATGAGACAGAGGAGGTGGCTAGAACTTGTAAAAGATTATGACTGTGATATACAGTATCATCCAGGAAAGGCCAACGTAGTTGCTGATGCACTTAGTCGAAAGTCATCACACTTGTCTACTTTGAGTACTATTCCGCTAAAGCTTAGATGGGAGATGGAAAGAGCTGAGATAGCCTTTCTTACAGCTGAGGTTACTGTGAGTTTGGCAAGTTTGACTGTTGGCCTTACTTTGAGACAGAGGATGATAGATGCACAGCGGGGTGAAAATCACTTGGTTGAGGGTTTTCGTGAGGCAGAGTTCGATTTACCTATCCATTTTACTTTCTCCACTGATAATGCTTTGATGTATCGTAGAAGGCTGTGTGTGCCTCTAGAATTGACTTACAGGAAAGAGCTATTGGAGGAGGCTCACAGTTCTATCTGTTCTGTGCATCCAGGTAGTACTAAGATGTACAGGGACCTAAGACAACATTATTGGTGGCCTGGGATGAAACGTGAAGTTGCTGACTTTGTTAGTAAGTGTTTGATTTGTCAGCAAGTAAAGGCTTTGAGGAAGAGTCCACCTGGTTACCTTAACCCTTTGAGCATACCTAAGTGGAAATGGGAAGAAATATTGATGGACTTTATTAGTGGCTTGCCGAGGACCGCGAAGGGTTATGACACTATTTGGGTGATTGTGGACAGATTGACTAAGAGTGCACATTTCATACCAGGGAAGATAACCTATCCTGTTGAGACATGGGCACAGTTGTACATGAAGGAGATTGTTAGACTTCATGGAGTGCCAGTCAGGATTGTTTCAGATCGAGACACCCGCTTTGTCTCGAAATTCTGGCAGAGTCGGCATACTGCTATGGGCACTGGCCTAGATTTTAGTACTGCTTTTCATTCTCAGACAAATGGTCAGATCGAGAAGGTCAACCAGATTCTGGAGGATATGCTGAGAGCTTGTGCTCTAGAGTACAATGGTAGTTGGGATACTCAGTTATATCTTGTGGAGTTTGCTTATAACAACAGTTATCAGGCTACCATCGACATGGCAGATTTTGAGGCACTTTACGGTAGGAAGTGCAGATCATCGGCTCATTGGGATGAAGTTGGTGAGAGGAAACTTCTGGGACCGGAGTTAGTGTAGATGACTAGTGAGTCCATTGCTCTTATCAGAGAGAGGATGAGGGTGGCTCAGAGTAGACAGAATAGTTACGCTGATGAGAGGCGTAGTGCACTTGAATTTGAAGTTGGTGACCACGTAATCCTGAAAGTGACACCTGTGAAAGGTGTGATGAGGTTTGGGAAGAAAGGCAAGTTGAGCCCTCGATTTATAGGCCCCTTCGAGATCCTATATCGGATTGGGTCAGTAGCTTATCGATTGGCTTTACCACCGGCCTTGTCAGCAGTTCATAATGTGTTCCATGTGTCCATGCTTAGGAAGTATGTGGCTGACCCTTCGCATATTATTGATTATGAGCCAGCGACTCTGGATGCTAGTCTATCTTACGAGGAGGTACCAGTTGAAATTCTAGCTACGGAACAAAAGGTGCTGAGAAATAAAATGATAAACTTGGTTAAAGTGTCGTGGAAGAACCAAGTATTAGAGGAAGCTACGTGGGAACGTGAAGACGAGATACGAGCAAAGTATCCTCACCTTTTCACGTAGGGAGCCTACTTTTTGGGGATGAAAAGCCCTTTTAGGAGGGTAGATTGTAACGTCCCGCTACTTTTGGAGGTAAATTTTTTTTTTATTTTAAATAAAGTATTTAAGTTTAGTTTAAACTTAGTAATTTCGATTTTAGTAGTTATTTTCGTTCGAAAACCTTTTTAACCCTTTTACTACTTTAAATTAGTTTCGGTGACATTAATAATTATTAATCACCTTTAGATTAATTTAAGATCTTCGGGTTTCATTTTATAAACTAAAACTTTTAAAAGGGACGTAATCGTCATTTTCCAATTTCTTAAAATATCTCAAAATACTATTCATCTCCATCATCTTTAAATGGTCAAACTTTACATTTCTTTTCTTTCCTTCTTCTTCTTGCTAGGCCGTGAGCCATCTTCCCCCTCCCTCTCTCTTTGGCTTTTCTCAAATACTCGGTGGATCGCCGTAAATCCAGTTCCGTTGAAAAGCCTGTGGTCCAAGGATCGATTCTAACCTAACAATCAAGGTTTTCATCAATTTTCTACAAGCCTCAAGGTATGACAAAGTTTCTAAATTCAAGCTTTGAATAGTGTTTTAATGGAGGTTGAGATTGAAATCTTCAAATTCACACACCGAAGATTGAAGATTTCAATCGAGAAAGTCGTTTTATGCAATTTTAGAAACTTCCCTAAACCCTAAAATCAAGTTTGAGTTGAAAACCCGTTCCGTGTTAATTTCTCTCACTTGACTAAGATTAGGGTGTTTAGTTTGCTATGATTTTGTATTTAACTTAATTTTTCGGAAATCGATTATTGTGTTCGTCCTTTGAACGATGGAACTATAACATTGCATGATGATGATCCAAATGCTTCCACTTCTCACGCACGTGATATTGATGCTGAATTTATTCGAAATGATGAATCCGATTAAGAAGAAGAAGAAGAAGAAGACTTTATGTGAGCGACTTCTTTGAGACGATGAATCCGACGAAGAATTAGAAGAAGAAGAATAAGCGACGACCAAAGAAACTGAGGATGATGAATGAGACATTTTGTAACTTTATGATTCACTGTGTATGTTTTATTAAAACTATTTCTTTAATGAAGTTTAAAATATATATATATATATATATTAATATTTGAGACCATATGGTCGCAATTTAACACAAAAGGTGACCACATGGTAGTAATTTAGAAGTGAAATGCGACCAGTTGGTCGCAATTTGGAAAAGTAGACTTATGTTTTTCCAAAAATATAAGTTAAATTACGACCAGTTGGTTGCAAAACTCAAAGGGTAATCTAAAATGTTCATGAAATTTTTGGCGGTTAATTTCATAAGTGCGACCATCTGGTCGCAAATCTGAGCTGTAAATTTAAATTTTCATGAAATTTATGGCGGTGAATTTAAAGATTATGACCGTCTGGTCGGAATCCTTGGCGGTGAATTTCATTATTGCGACCAGTTGGTCGCCATTTTTGAAGGGACGCGTGATATGACAACTGTTGTAGATAATCACATTTTTGCGACTAGCTAGTCACTTTTTTAATAAATGCTACCAGGTGGTCGCAAATATGTGTGAAAATGCGACCAGGTGGTCGTAATTTCCCCAGCACGCGCGATCTTTCATTTATCGTCATAATTACATATCTACGACCAGTTTGTCGCAAATTCTGATTTAAAACTCAGCACCGTTCCTTTCCCTCCTTTCCGTTTTTTTTTCTCTCTTTTCTTTCTTTTCTCTCTTTCCCCCGTTTCGTTCCCCGTTATTTTTTCCCTGTTCCCATTCCCCGTTCCTACTCTAAACTTAAAAACCCTAAACCTCTAATCCCGGTTTCTATTACGAGGTTTGTTTTCGTATAGATTTTAAGTTTTAAGTTAGTTTTAGTTTTTAGTTTTTAGTTAGTTTTAGTTTAAGTTTAAATTTAGTTTATTTAGTTTTAGTTTTTAGTTTTAATTAATTAGTTTAGTTTAATTTTGTTAATTTAATTAATTTTAGTTTAATGAATCTAATTTAGTGTAATTAATTACTTAGTTTAATTAATATAATTTTAGCTTACTTTAATTAATTAATTAGTTTAGTTTAATTTTGTTAATTTAATTAATATAATTTTAGTTTACTTTAATTAATTAATAAATTTTAGTTCAATTAATCTAATTTTAATTTACTTTAATTTAATTAATTAGTTTAGTTTAGTTTAGTTTTAATTAATTAATGTTACATAAATTTAATTAATTTTAGTTTAATTAATCTAATAGTTGAAATCTTCATTACTTAGTTTTCTTTAATTAATTACTTAGTTTAATTAATCTAATTTTAATTTAATTTAATTTAATTAGTTTAGTTTAATTTCGTTTTAATTAATTAATGTTAGTTAAATTTAATTAATTTTAATTTAATGAATCTAATAGTTGAAATCTTCATTACTTAGTTTACTTTAATAAATTACTTAGTTTAATTAATCTAATTTTAATTTACTTTAATATAATTAATTAGTTTAGTTTAATTTAGTTTTAATTAATTAATGTTAGTTTAATTTAATTAATTTTAGTTCAATTAATCTAATTTAGTTTAATTCTTCATTACTTAATTTACTTTAATTAATTAATTAATTAATTTTAATTCAATTATTCTAATTTTAATTTACTTTAGTTTAATTAATTAGTTTAGTTTATTTTAGTTTTAATTAATTAATGTTAGTTTAATTTAATTAATTTTAGTTTAATTAATCTAATTTAGTTTAATTTCTTCATTACTTAGTTTACTTTAATTTAATTAATTTTAGTTTAATTAATCTTATAGTTTAATTCTTCATTACTTAGTTTACTTTAATTAATTAATTTTAGTTCAATTAATCTAATTTTAATTTACTTTATTTTACTTAATTAGTTTAGTTTCAACTAGTTAATTAATTTATGTTAGTTTAATTTAATTAATTAATTTATTTAATTTACATTATTTAATTAATTTAATTTAGATTATTTAATTAATTTAATTTAGATTATTTAATTAATTTAACTTAGATTATTTCATTAATTAATTTAATTTAGATTATTTCATTAATTAATTTAATTATTTTAATTAATTAGAATTAAATTAGTTTAGTTTAGTTGTAGGATTATGATGGGCAGACGGCGTCCTCCCCAGTAAGACGAGCCTGACGACGAGATTGACGACGCGACTCATCAGTCGCTGCCCCTTGATGCAGACCTGACTACATTGAGTTGGACAGCCTCCTCTTCGGTTACGAGGCGGGAGTTACTGCCACTCCCGATGATACAGCCCCTAAGACCCACCAGCCTGCGACACCACGATTGTCGTAGGACTCCCAGGCCACGACTTTAGCGGGAGCATCAGGGTCTGCATCCCAGCCCGATCCAGCGGGGCCATCCACTTCTGGCACGCAGCCTCCTCGGGCCGTAGACTCTACCCTTCGGATTGAATGGAATACTTAAGTAATTTTTTTTTATTGTTTTAATTACTTAATTTTTAATCTTTAAACATTTTAAAAATTGTTTTTCTTTTTTTTAACAAATAGTTTCTAATATCACAATATTTTTTATGCTTTTGCAGAGTACAGCCGCATACAATCGTTTCAAAATGGTTTCATGAGGTCCTCTAGAGCATGCCTCTACCCAGCGAGCTTCGCTGGCAGAAGATTTCGACGACAGAGAAACGTCAGATGTACGACAATTGGAATGTAAAAGACATAATTTATTTTTATAATTAATTAATTTTGAAATTTTTAAAAATAAATTTATTACTTTAACAATTTTTTATTTCAATTTCTTCAGGGCAAGTTTCCTGTTATCGATCCTGATATCACGGACGGTAGATTGTTCCTCCTATGGGACAATCACGTCCAGTATCGATTCAAGGACCTCATTTACCGGGCACACAGAAAGCAAGGAGCAAACCGACCCGTGTGGATGAGCGAGGAGGACCACGCGCGACTGATCGCGAGCTTGAACACTCCCGAGGGCAAGGAAGTGTCAAGGAGGAATAAGGCCGACCGCGTGAAGAATCCCACTAAACACACTGGCGGGGCCCGAACCCACGACGAGCACCATCGTTGATTGGTAAGTTTTTTTTTTCTTTTACGTACTTTTTCTTGTTTTATTTTTTCAATTAGTTATTAATTTAGTTTTTCTTCTTCAATCTCTAATATTTTTAGGAAGTGAAGCACGGTCGTCCTGTCCTGCCCGATGAGCTTCACCTCATTCTTCACACGAAGAAGAACGGGACGATTGTCGACGGGAAGGCGAAAGAAGTTCAGGTATTTAATACTTTTTTCAATTATTATTTTTTGTTTACAATTTTTTCTAACTTATATATTAACTATTTTATTTTCTGAGTTTTAAATGTTTAGGAACATTTCAAGGAGTCTTTGAGTCAGCGGTTGCCCACACCAGACTCACAACCGACTCAGGACGACCGTAGAGAGGTGTTCTTGGAGGCTGCTGGAGGGGTTCGGCCTGATGGATCAGTTCCTGGGCTCAGCTCGTACGAGAGACGACTATACGCCGACGTGCCTCGGCCTAAGCACTGCGGAGCGAGCACGAGTTACGGTCCTTCTTTGACTGAGTAGCAGCTGCGAGAGGAGGTTCAGCAGCTGCACACCGAGCTGGACGATATGCGCAACAACTTTGATGCTCGAGTCGCTACGATTCAGGTTGATGTTCAGGCCCAGGTCGCAGCTGCATTGGCCGCGTTCTTCAGACCCCGAGATCCTGATTCATCATCTTCGGCGCCGCCTCCACCACCCCATGTTCCTCCGCAGTAGTTTAGATTTCTTTTCTTGTATAGTACATTTTTTTGGAAATTTATTTATATATATTTTTATTTTAATTCCATTTTTTTAATATTTAATTTAAATAAATATTTAAATATTTAACTAATTAAATAAATAAATAAATAAACAAATAAACAAATAATTATTTAATTAAATAATTAAAATAAATAAATAAATTTAAATAAAAATAATATTTACAAATTAAATAATTTAATTTAAACAATTAAATTAGAAATTAATTAAATTATTAATTACATTGGCGACCATCTGGTTGTATTATAAAATATAAAACGACCAGATGGTCACAAATTATACGACCAAATGGTCGCCTTGGGCTGATGCTCAAACTACCCAATGGTCACTTAAGAAGGTGACCATTTGGTCACTAATATAAACGACCATGTGGTCACTTGTCTACCACTTGGACGCGCAAATGTCCTGGACGACTAGCTTTTTTGCCACGCCAGGTTTGGTCACTTTTCTGGTTGCATTTACCTTAAAAAAAGACCGTCTGGTCGTAATTTGCTGGTCGCAATTCGTCTTTTTTTTGTAGTGTTATTCTCAGTCTTTTTCTCGTTCTCTCACACAAAACGTCTCTCTCGCTCTCGCGTTCTCATTCGATTCTCAGTCTCTTTCTCATTTTTTTGATCATTCTCATCTCATCTCTCTCAATCGTACGAAGATGAAGAAGTGGAATCAGTAGCAGATGGTCAATCGATCTTGATTTTTGGCTCACGCTCCCAAAGCTCTAATTTCCAAAAAATCTCATCTTTCTAAATGGTCGATCGATCTTGATTTTTCATAATAGCGAAAAAAAAGATCTCTCAGACAATACACAAAAAAAGGTTCGAAATCGAATCCCATCCATCCCCAATTTTTCTTTCTTTCATGCTTCATCTCCGCTCACGAATCAGCTCGATTGTTAAATCGTTGCAGGAGTCGAATCTCTATCAAAGCTTAGCTAATTCTGAGCAGAAATGGTGAATCTTCGATCATCTTCTTATTTGTATTACTGAAGCTTTAGATGTGATCGTTATCTACTACGCTTTTGTTTTACTTGTTGTATTGTTTTCGTAATTTGTAGTTTTATCTCTTCAATTTTGAATTCCGCAATTTTATTTTGCTCTCGATTGCTTTAGAATGCCGAATTCTTGACTTGAGTTGAAGATTTTGTATATTTACATGTGATCTGCTGTAAAGACCCGACACTTTTAAATAGTTTAAAATCAGATTGATAGCGGAAGACTTATTATTTAATAAAAATTTGGCGTGGATATGTTTAAAACTTTGATTATCCACAACCTGTTTACAATTTTCACAATTAGAGAAATTAAAGACATGGAATTGCAATTCCTTTTTGAAAAGTTTAAAGAGTTTATGACTAAATAAATCAAAATGAAAAGCTCTTATGAGCATATATACAAATCACACCTCAAAGACATAATATAAATAAAAAGAGAGACCATGGTCTTTAAAAGTTATCTAGTCCATCTCTGCATCATCATCCTCTTGATCAAGCGCGCACCAGCTCCTCTTCCACGACCCCAAACATTACCTGAAATGTTTGTAATATCATGAGCTAACAACTAAGCCCAGTGAGAATAATAAGAATAAAAAGTAAGGTTAGACCTCAAACCCGTATCCTGATTTGTGTCCAATCAATCTGACACAATCAATCCTAAATTTCTCCAAACATTAAGTAATTCCATTCTATAATATCCAAAAGATGATAATACTAACACACGTAGTCTAATTCTCATCCAATTACTTGTTACGACATAAATAAGAAAATTAAATATACTTTGCATAAAATAAACATCTCGATTCTCTATTTCATCGATCATAAGCATGAATGCATGAGGACATCCCGTAGGATTTTGCATTTGCCCTATGTACATGAATGAAGATAATAGGTACATCTCGTAGGATACCCATTCAACCTTATGCATGAGGAAGTAATGCGAACATCCTGTAGGATACCATTCAACCCCCTATGCATGAAGAAGTAATGCGAACATCCCGTAGGATACCATTCAACTCCTTTTCTTTCACTTTCTTTTCTTTTCTCTGAAGGTGATGTGAACTTCCCGTAGGATTCATCATTCTCCCTTCTTTTCTTTTTCACTTTCTTTTCTTTTTTTGAAGGTGATGTGAACTTCTCGTAGGGTTCATCATTCTCCCTTATTTTCTTTTTCACTTTTTTTTTTTCTGAAGGTGATGTGAACTTCCCGTAGGGTTCATCATTCTCCCTTCTTTTCTTTTTCACTTTCGTTTCTTTTTCTCTGAAGGTGATGTGGACACTACCCGTAGGCTCCAACATTCTCCCTTCCTTTCTTTCTCTCTTTCGTTTCTTTTTCTCTGAAGGTGATGCGGACACTACCCGTAGGCTCCAACATTCTCCCCTTCATTTATTTTTCAATGAATGATGCGAAAATGTTATGGTGCAATATGATATGCATATGCCTGCATATCCTTGTAAAAGTAAATAAGTAAAGTGCGGAATTAAAGTAGTTGATGCAAGCATAAAGTAGAGGGGCATAAAGTAAAGGGCATAAAGTAAAGGACATAAAGTAAAATAGATAGGAATCTCGGACGAATGATATGTAAATCGAACTCCGCTACATTAATACAAGTAAATACTATCTTAAACGATTAACCTATACCTTCCAGGATTCTAAACTTCCAATATAATCCGAGGTTCTATTAATTGTTCTATATAAAAGTTTGGATCTTTTAACTTCCAATGATCCAACCTAAGCTTCGAAACGAATCTATCTTAGTAATTTCTAAGATTCAATGCTTTCCTCGAGAACTCCTAAGTTCTCACTTAAAGGATTAACTCCTAATCCTATGGCACTAACTCACCTCCCTCTAATCTTAGATTCGAATCTTAGTCTTAGCTTCTTATTCTACAAACCATCATACTTATTCACTTTCTAAAATTACTTTAAAGCCTAACTATTCTCACCTTTATAAAAGATGACTTCGCTCCTAAAACCGTTAGAGCGATCAAGCAAGCGATACAAAATCACCTACGATTAGAATTATATCTCATAATCAATAAATTACCAACTAACGATCAAACAACAACTAAGCGTACAAAACGACGAAAAACCCAACAATCCCAACAATGAGGCTCTCGGCCCCCCCTCCATAAAAGGGTTTTGGTTTTGGTTTTCTGGCTTTTAGGCAATTTAGATGTGTTTCGAGTTGGTTTCAAGCAAATTCGATATTCCCTATTTCAATGGGTATCGATAATTAGGGTTTTTGAACATTATGCCATGTCCCTAATCGAATTTAAATAAACAATAATTCATTAATAAATAACCCATAATCAAACCCAAAAAGATAAATTTCAAACGGGAAGGGTTTCGACTGAAAATCGGTTTTAGGGTTAAGGAAAAGTTGTCAAAATCACTAAAAACAACTCCCGTAATAAAAGTCATCGAGTTTAACGGCAAGAAATCGAAGGAAATCAAAGAAAACTCCATTAGAATACTATTTGGAGCTTAGGGTTTGAAAATGAACTTACCGAGAACTCCGCGGATCTCGAGAGAAAAGCACAATCGATGGGTGGAAAAGAATCCTAGACCCGAGGTCTTTCCAACGCACCCGAAATTGAGTCGATCCGCCGAGAAATGAGCAAAACCCGAAGAAATCTCTTCTCCTCTTGATACCCACGGCCAAAGGAAGAAAAATATGAAGTTTTTGGTCAACTTTGGTCAATTCTCTATTTAAAGAAGGAAGTGGAATAGTGTTTAGATAATTTAGGAATTTTGGAAATGACGGTTGCGTCCTTTTATGACTTTTGACTTATGAATCGAAACCCGATGCTCTTAAATTAATTTAAAGGTGATTAATAATTATTAATTGGCCTATTAATAATTATCAATGTCACCGAAACGAATTTAAAGTATTAAAACGATTAAAAAGAATTTCGGTCAAAATTAACTACTAAATTCTAAATTACAAAAATAATAATTAAACTAAATGTGTAAATTGAAATAAATCAATAACTAAATAACATTAAATAAATAAAATAAAATAAAATAAAATAAATAAATAAATAAAAATTTCACTTCAAAATAACGGGATGTTACATCTACTATGGAGACTAACTGGTTTGTTTTGTTTTCTTGCGTGTCCACAGCCTCTCAGACTTGCAATCAAGGTACTTTATCGATTCGTTTATATTTAATCCAATTTCTCATTAGGTAAATGTGCTATTATGAAATAAGTCTTCTATGGTGTTTTTTATAGAGGAAACTTGCTCAAAGGTCGGAAAGAGTAAAATCTGTGGACTTGCACCCGACAGAGCCATGGTAAGTCTAACTTTTTGATACGGGTTTATATCTTAAAAGTCTGTAATAGTGTAGTAACTACTTGGAAGGACTACTAAAATAGGGTCCAAACTGGCAAGGAATCTGCTTCTGTTGGGATAAATAAGTTTAAATAGTTTTATTGGAAACAATAATTGGGTTGGATTAGAATTTTAATGATGCAAGATGTTCGGGTATATGTAATGTTGTAAATTTTCTGTGGGGTTGACAATTTTCAAGTTAAATGTAATATATAATTGAGAAAGAAGGCAAGGGGAAGGAAGATGAATCTATGACGTACTTATTATTGCTACAGGATACTAGCAAGTTTGTATTCGGGAACTGTCTGTATCTGGAACTACCAGTCTCAGGTAGGGAAATCTGGACAGAAGAATGTCATTTATAGCATAGTTGTTTCGTTCATGTAGTTAGATTTTCTCCCTAGTCATCTATATTTAGAAATTTAAAGTTAATTATAGTCTTTTTAGTCTTTTTAATGATGTTTCAGACCATGGTTAAATCTTTTGAGGTCACTGAATTACCAGGTAAATAGACATGTCTTCTTGACTTTTTCTTAAATAGGTCTGAATGAGAAATTTCATTTTCCCCCATTTTATTTTCTAGATTGGACTATAGCTCATTCTCCAATATTGGTGTTGTGTTTTTAGTTAGATCGGCCAAATTTGAATAACTATATGTTTAGTTTTTGTATTGAATTAAAAATGTTAACTTGAAACCCGTACCATACCCTAAAGCAAATGGTTAAATTAGTTGTGATGCTATGATCATCAAGAATTGTATAGAGTATTCTATGTAGTTTTTATTTTTCCTTGATAATTTGTTCTTTGACATGACTTACCATTTAAACCTACTTGCCCCTACAGGGTTGTGATTGGTTACGATGAGGGAACCATTATGGTAAAACTTGGTAGAGAAGTACCTATTGCTAGTATGGACAACAGTGGAAAAGATAATTTGGGCTAAACACAACGAAATTCAAACACTCAACATCAAGAGTGTGGGAGCAGATTTTGAGGTTTGGAAAGGTTTTATTTGTAGCATAACATTGACCATCACCTCTTTATATGTTTGGAAAGTGTGGCTTTGTCTTGTTTGGACTTTAAACAGATAATGGGTAATGACTGGGTGACCTATTGGTTTATTTATGCATCACATGGTCTGTATGCTTTCCATGTTGCTTTGCTTAAAATGGAAATTTTTTGTCCTATTTTAATCTTAAAGGCTCACTTGTTTTATGGTTGTATTTTTTTTATTGGATTGTTTTATGATTGCGTTGTGGTCTTATTTTTCATTTGATGTATTTGATGGATATTGAATATATATTTCCCAGTTGCTTTTTTTGTTGGTGGTGTTGTCTTCAATATTTCCTCAAGACTCCCAAAATTACAAGTTTACTAGTTTGATTTATTACGTGAATTTTTCAATTTACCCAGGATGATGGAGTTCTAGTGATTCCCACTATTGCTGATCCTCCTCCAAAACTTGGTGGAAAGGAAATTTTTTCAGAAGAGTACCAGACTCGTGCATTTAGTCCATTGAGCATTGATAGTATATCGGGTTGTTGTCAGGCAAGACTCCCCTCCCCCTGGGTCTTAAGGTCTCCCACTTGCACATTCATGGATATTTGAAGAAAGGATAGCATCATATATGTTTTTTTCCTTTTGTTTCTGGCATCTTATTTTATTTTGGAGCTGTGTTTTCTTATGTCATCACAAATTTTCACCATGCCTAGTTCCAGGTCACCTTACCACTGGGATTTCATGATAAGTGTCCTGTATCCGTGTTCTTCTTAGCCAGACATGGGGCAAATCACTTTTTACTAGATATAGTGCAAATCATATATAAATCGTTACAAGAGGTGGTTGAGGCTGCTTCCAAATCCAAATTCTCAAGGAATACTATTAGCCAGGAACAGTCTGCTGAGATTCCAAAAGAAAAGGTATTCTTACAAGTAAATTATCGTTTTTCCCCTTTTCGTCTCTGTAACTACTTCTAACTATTTATTTCAACTAAGTCGAACCCATGATTTATATATATATATATCTGTTTAGATGTTTCTGCGAGTTTAATTTTCTGACTAAGGCTTTGGTGGATTTAACCAGCGTGTTAGATGAATTGTCAATTCTAAACCAGTTGGAAACTCTTACTAGGTGCTTTATCCCAAATTCTGCTGCTATCATGTTTTATTCTAAGTTTATCAGGTGGTTGTTATCTATTATGAGTTTTAATTTTTTTTATTACTGCATTGTAATTTAAATTCCAAGCATAATATTTGTTTTATGTTTGTTGTACGTGGTGCATGTGATTCAGATATATTATTTTTAACAAGTGGAGCTAATCTTTTGCTGGAGTTTACATGAATTGAAAGCAATTATATTTATTGCAATTAATCCTTACATGTCACATTGGTTGTATATAGAGATTTTCCTTGCCAATGACATTTTATAGGGAGTATTACTTGTGAAGGGATGATTTACTAAATTAGCGGAATTTATTTAGTAACACAAATTAACACTTAATTTAGGATCTATTAATACCATGCAATTTGTGATAAAAACATGTAGATTCATGCTCGTTTTTCGAAAAATTAAAACCCTTTACTTACATTGAGTAAAATATGGAGAATCGGTTGGAGGTTTCTTTACAGCATCAAATCCTCAGCAACACCAGATCTTCTACGCTATATCCCGATCGATCAGACGAAATCCGATTGTGGGATCGAGCTTAAGAAGAAATTGGGAAGAAGAAAAATATTTTCTTCCCAATAATGACTAGGGAATTTCGGCTATGGGGGGAGAAGAAGGGAAGAGAGAGTTCCAACTTTCTATGGAATTGAATTGTGTGATTTATGAATGACTCAACCCTCCTATTTACAGAAAAATAGGAATCCTAATCACATTAGGATTAATCTATAGAGATAAATACAAAAAGAAAAAAGATTATCTATTTCCTTTATCTAGCAATTTCGAAAATGCTATGGATAAATAGGAGATTATTTTATTTTCTTTATTTTTTATTTATCTTGGGCAAATAAATCTATGTAATTATTTTAGGATATAATTCAAACAATTATCTCCTCAAAATACATGTCATGGCCGATTTTATCATCATAAAATAATAAATAAATACAATTTATTTAATTAATTATTTTGGGCCAATTCCAATTGGGTTCATTAATCCAATTGGGCTTGAAATTCTCTCTTAAATTAATAAGTCCAACTTAATTAATTTATTTATTAATTACCATTTAAATAAAATATTTTATTTAAACAATTAATAATATTAATATTTTCTCCGACTAAATATTATCCAATTTATATTTAATTATTAATTTCCATTTAAATAATTTTCATTATTTAAATAATTAATAATAAATATTATAATTATTAATTTCCATAAACTCATTATTTAATTAATAATTTTATTGACAATATTTTATTATTAATTTAATTAATTTTAATTATTAATTTCCGTTTAAATATAATTAATTATTTAAACAATTAATAATTGTTAATTAATTTCAAATTATTAATTACCATTTAAATATACTCAATATTTAAATAATTAATAATATTTCATTATTAATTTCATGTTTAAATAAACTCATTATTTAAACAATTAATAATGTTTATATTAATTACCGTTTAAATATACTCAATATTTAAACAATTAATATTGCCTATTTTAAGTAATTCACTTTACTTAAAATTTCCATTTCTTCTACTTGATTTCGCGACTACGATATTTGGGCTAGCATAGGGACCCGATGGACCTATAGATCATGGGCTTAATAATTAGTCAATTAAGTGATTAACACATAATCGATTAATTACTTATTATCTAACTATGAATAATTCCACTATAGATTCATAGTTGAACTCCCCTCACTATAGATGAGTTATTGTCCATTTAGTTTATCATTATTTATATCGTGATATAATCCTTCACGTGGAACCCTCATAATTACAGTGAGATAAATTTACCGTTTTGCCCCTGTAATTATCGCTTTATCCTTGTGTTCCCAGCCTGATTCTCCAATGAACTTTATCTTTAGTCGAACTAGAGATAAGATACTTCGTGATCAACAAGTCGTGACGTCACTTGTTCATGTCTCGAATCAGGACATCAAGGGAGTTTCCTAAAGTTCCTAAAATGTTTAGGTATCGCACTGATACCGTTAATTTATAGGAAAGTTATGAATTCCATCTCGTGAAAATGAGTTCCCAGCTACTTATCTAGTCACGTTCCCAAAACAGGAGTGTATTGAGCGTTCTTACAGACGCTCTCAACTATGTGAATCAAAGAACATAACTCCACAAATAGGAGTCCGCATTTCACTCAGGATTGAGATCTATCACGGTTGATAAACTTAGTTTGATATTCGATTATTTCTCGTAAACGGTACTAATGAGAAATTTGATCGAACATCGTGGTCCTGTCTTATACAATCAACATTGCATATGATACTTCCATTTCATGTCTCCCACATGAATGATCAGGATTAGATCATTTGTCTATAAACAAAATGCGAAGCTATCAACAGTGTTACCAGGATAAGGTTCCCAAACGTTATCCATTTACTGTAGACACTTTTAAGTTACTCATCTCGACTTTAATCCTCTCGTATGACTCACATACTAAGTCGTGATTTCATAAGAGTGACTTAGGGTTTTACTATTTGAATGTTTGATATTTTTATATTTCCATATATTCCTAATATGTTCAATTGAATCAATCTAGATAATATAAAGAACTTATGTTTATTTATTTAATTTATTCGAAATAAATTATTATACTTAAATAATTACAAGTTCTAGGACACCATTCCTAACAACTTGGTTTATCAAATATAGCTTGAGTACTAGCAGGTGTTTTCGGTACAGCTGCTACAGGTTACATTTTGCAGCACGGTTAGTTTTTATCTCTAAGTGTTAGAAATATCGTGTTCATCTGTCTATTACTAGGTTCATTTTGCCGATAGATTTTGGTTCATTTTGTCGAAGTATCGTGTCACTGATGGTTCATTTTATCTCTAAGTTTTGCTGATGCTCACTTGCCTGTGTGGCTAATTAGTGAGCATCAGCCACGCAGGCAAAATGTGGTAGATGCTTGAAAGCATCAGTGACGCGCTGTAATATAGCGCATCACTAATGCTCAAAATGGGCATTCATGACGTGGTATTGACGTGCATGGCGACGCGTGGATCGCGTCACCAAAGACTATTGGAGACGCGAAGCTATATTATTAGTGACGCGACCGCTCGTGGCTTGTACCAAAGTTTTTTATAGTGTCTCTTGCTTTTCCCTTGAGTGAACCGGAGAGGCATAAATGGGAGGCAGAGTTGCATTTTGCCTCTGCCTATTTATAATTAGAGTTTTTTTTTATAATTCTATCTTATAGGTTCGGTTCTGTTGGTTCTCGGTTTTTCTAGCCTAGATCGAACCAAACCGACTAGATAATCGGTTTTCATTATATAGACTGAATTGAACCTATAAGTTTAGGTTTGGTTCTTTTTCTTCGGGTTCGGTTCAATAAACGGTTCTGTTTGGTTTTTCGGTTCCGTCTTGCACCCCTAGGTTTGAGGGTCAAGTGTAGGATTCCTCTAGAATTTGAGATGAGGCTCCTCAGTGCTTTAAAGAGGGCTCATATCTCCCCGTGGGACGGTTGGACCTCGTTTCATTCCATGTTCTTAAAATGTGGGTGCGATTTCCTCTTCAACCATTCTTGGAAAGGCTTTTCACTAGCTTTAACATTACTCTTGGGAAGTTCATGCCGAACACCTTGAGGACTATAGTAACTGTCATAATCATGTGTTCTAAGATCAATGTCGATTTTCCATAGGACTGGTTTTGTACTATTTGGGGAATTTGGCTAGATTCCCAAGATAAGATGCACTTTTTCTTACAGAGTCGGCCCATTTTCTACCTTGTTGACGAACAAACTTCTTGAGATAAGGATTGAAAAAGGAAGTAGTTTTTCATACGTGGCCAGATTTTTCCTGGGAAGCATTCTTCTCCTGTAAGTTGGTAAGAAACTGGTAATCATCCCCTTGTCCTTGATTTGGATATTCTTTTAGCGTTGTTGGAACCATACATTATTAACTTTATCTCTATTTTGTTTATACTTTATTTCAACTGCTGACTATCTCCCGAAGCTAGTTTCTCCAATCGAGCTTTCTCGCTGCAAACCCTCAAGCGGTACGATAGGTTTGATTGGGAGGAATTTATTTAGGAACAATGGATCATATTTGCGGGTTTGTGGAACCCTCTAAAAGGGTTTGATCCGCCATCTCCTTATCATAAGTATTTTATTCTAGGTTTCTTTCATGTCTTCCTTACCGTTCTTGAACCCTTTGAATTAGTTTTAACAGGTCTCCGCATCAGAATGGCTTCCAAGGATCTTGTACCTGTTCCCACTTCCAAAAAGATGTATGCCCTCATGTCCATTCTGCTAGAAGTAAAGAGAAGAAGGCAGCAGTGGACACAGTTCAATATCGGAAGGGTAAGAAAATCGATCAATCGAGTAAAGACCAATCTAGAATAATATCGTCCTGGAGGAAGTGTCAAGGATAAAGGAATAGTCATCTCTGATCTAACCTTGGACCCTCTGGTCACCAAGAGAAGGAAAGGCTAATGGTTTGATACTCTTGGCCATGCGGTAAAGGGTACTGAAGCCTACATGAGAGCTCTCTTTGAAGTGGTTGTAAAAGTTGGTTCCTCTGAGAGTAATTCCTCCCCCATTAGGGATTATGGTGTTCTTTCTTCTTCTCCTTAGGAGTCCGACCAGGAACCAGATTCAGCCTTCCAAAACTCAATTCTAGTTATGTCCGAACCTCTGATGGTATAAGATCCTCGTGATTCAACTTAAAATACGAGATCTTCTCAGGCGGTTGGGGCTTCTACCCCTGTCGTTATAGTTCCTTCCTCGGGAGGAGCGCTTCCTGTACTTAGTTCGTACGTTACTCCAAGAGTGGAGTCTGATTCTCACTCCCTTAATGAAGAGGGCATCTTCCAGCTTGTTTCAATGCGGTGGGGTATTCACTCGGTATATGGAGGCTTAATCTGGCCACCTCCTTATAATTATGATGACAGGGTGAAACAATATTGAATCTCTTTGATCGTTACATGATGGTATGTTTCTTTTGCCTGGCATGCGTCAATGTTGAATCCCTCTTTATAATTATAGTTGCATGTATTGAGTTCGATTTGTTTTTGTTAAAATTGACACTAGACAGATTAAAAAAAAAATATGCCACTTATGTGTCAAAATTGAAACATTTTAATCAGTTTTGAAACATAAGCTAAAAGTTCCTACAACTGCCTTTTTAACTCTTTGAGCTCAGCTGGTGCCATACAATAAGGTGCCTTGGACAATGGAATAGTCTCAGGTATCACCTCTATCTAGAAGTCTAACTCCCTCACTGGTGGAAAACCAGGTAACTCATATGGGAAAACATCAATGAAATCCCTCACAACGGGTACAGAAACTAGGGTGGTCACACTAACAGATAGCACCGTCACTCAAAAGTGCTCTAGCCTGGATCATCGAGATAACTGCAGGTGTCACCCTACCTCGGGTCCCATGAAATCATAAACTAGTCCCACATGGACCAATAAAGTCTACCACTTTCTCACTACAACCGATGTTGGCGTGGTTGGCTGACAGCCAATCCACACCCAAAATAATATCAAAGTCAGACATCAGCATGCCTTTTAATGACAGACAAAAACTGTCATCTTAATAATATGATGACACTTTTGTAAGTGTCATTACTGTGAGTGCCCTCTTATCTTACGATGACACATTTACAATGTTATTTTTTAAACGTCATCTTATATGTGTCATTATATAACGAATGGTAAAAAAATATTCATTTTTTTTTACCATTAGTCATCATAAGTTACAATGACACTGAGCAATAATGTCAGTTGTAGACCGTCATCTTAAGAGTGTCATTGAATATAAGTGTCACTGTTAGTAATTTAAGACACACAAAGAATTTCATTATATATTATAGATGACAGTCATTGAATGACATTATTTAGCATATAAATATCCCCAACTATTTATTTTTATAAATCCCCATTATTTTAGTCATAACCTGCAATAATTGAATATCAACAATCTATTTATCACATTCATCACATTCCAGAGAAATTAAACCATAAAACACATTTAAACCTTCAACAATTTCAAGCTCCATTTATATTTCAACAAAAAATTTTTTTGGTGTTTCTTTATAAAAGAACACAAACTACAATTCACATCTTAAAAGTTATACAAAACACCATCCTTACAAAAATAAAATAGCTATGCATAGTCAAAAAGTACGAATGATGTTTGTTGCCCGTGTCTTAATGAAATTGCTAACAAACTCAGCCCATTCTACTTGAAGCTCGTCAAGTTGTGCTTGGGTATATGGATTCTTTGAATTAAACTGCATAAAAATATTAGCACATACAAAGTTAGTACAAAATAATCATATAGATTAAAAATGAAAGGTAAATAAACTGTAAAGTCATACATACAAGGTTAGTAATGGGAACATCATGGTTGTGCATAATTTCTCTAAAAAATTTAAGCACATACTAGCCACACTCCACGTTTCCTAGTTGGCATGGACACTATACATATAAAAAAAAAAATAGTACAACTTAGATAAATTTAGTAAAAAAAGAACAAAAAGTTATAACTTTGAAAAATGTAGCAAAAAAGTTTGATATAATTTACCTTCACAACTCTCCAAATAGTATTTTTTCGACTTTGATCTCCACTTTCAGATTGATATAGTTTGATTACCCTGTATAAAACAATATCATATTGAAATAAATTGAAATTACGTACAATTAAAATAAATATTAGCTCAACAATAACTTATTAACAATAATACTTACGCTGTTAAAATTGACTTCATTTCCTCACAAAGACCATTGTGTTTAGAATCAAATCCAAACACGACATTATTATGCAAATCCACCACATATAATATCCAATGGCACCTATCAAAGATTAAATATTTCAATATTAAAATTTACACACTAAACATATTATAATCAAGAAACAAACATTTATTCATTTAAACTTACCCAGGGTTGAAAGGAATGAGTAACAATTGATTTGTTTGAACATTCTGTAGCACGCTAGCAACTTTCTTTGCACGCTCATTTGAACTACGACACGGGGCAATGTCGCTTGGGTCCATAACCTTAAATTTTCTAATAATTCTCATAGGCTTAAATTTTTCCCAAAGATACCTACACAATGTATAATTATGAATAAAAAGAAATCAAACACACAAAGACACATTTGATTACTTCTAATTACTTACCCGAAATAGGTCAATATACATGAGTTTGATATTTCCAACATTGCACAAAACTCCATAATGTCATCAAGCATAAGAAAAATTTCTTTCTCTTTGCCAAACATATCTTCATCCAAACGCACATGTACCGACCTATTCACATCCAATGACTTTTCCACATACTTATAAAGAAGTTTGATAGAGGGATGCACATTGATTTTTGAAGGAGAATGAGGTATTTTCTTTTGGTTTTTCTTGGAATCCTATCATAATAAACTCAAATTAAACTGATAACTACATTACATTTGAAAAAAAATAGACTTCATTTAATGGAAAAAGATGATATACCTTCTTTTCCTTCATAAGTAATACCAAATCACGAGGACAACCAACAAAACTATTTTTCACATCAAAAAGTGTCTCTATTTCTCCAATCACCGGGATAGGAAGAGGATGATCACCACCTATGATTATATCAACAGTCACTCTAACATTTTCATCTCCAAGTGGCACTCTATGAATCATTGGGCATTTAGAACGATCTTCAAACATTCTACCCTCCGCAACAATGTTTTCTCGTGATCCTATGGCTAGCTTACAATATTTTCCCTTTATAAATTAAATAAATGCAGACTCAAAATCCACAATATAAAATTAAAATGAAATAATAATTATTTGAACTAGAGCTTACCTCCGTAGATATTTCAGAAGGAAAGTTGACATTATCCTTTAATTTGCCTTCTTCCTTTTTTGAACAACTCCCCCCGCTCAGACTCTACATGTGGTAGTGTTGTGGTGACCCTTATACTATCATTTCTTACATCTGTCGGAGTCGTTTGTTTTGCTGTTTGAAAATATACAGTGGGTGTGACAAAATCACCGACCCCTCTCACGCGTCCCCTTTTTCCTTTTGTGCCCAATGCTTGTGGCAACACATCCTTTCCCTTATGCGCTTTCTGAAGTTCCTCCTATTAAAAGTTTTCCTTAAAGTCAACTTAGGAAATGAATATTGTGAGATTATAATTGAAAGAATTAAAATTGTACTTACAATATTCTTAGCAACTTTTTCTGTCGCTTCATCAACATACTTTGCATCTTTTCCTCTTTGTTTACCCTTTCCCCTCCGGGCATATTTCCATAATGTTGCACGATCAATTGGCTCACCTAATGATGTCTATATACATATATAAATAAGTCAATATATTACGATTTAAGAATGAGATTATGATATACTTTAAGAAACATTCATTAATAACTTACAAGCCATTCAGCTAAGTTTTTGTAGCCCCATCGTGAAAGTTTGTGATTGTATCTGTTCTTGCCCCTCCTACTTTGTTGTAGAGCACTTAACTTTTAAAAAACGTAAATCACATTGATCAAATGTTAAGATTAAATACAGATGTTTACCTTTTTTTAATGAAATATGATTACCTCAAATTCTGGAGAAAATCTTTGCTTTACAAATTCATCCCAATCTCCTTGCTCTATATGTGAATACCTTTTGGGAGGGGTTCGTAAGCAAATGGACTTAACCTTAAAAGGTTTGATATAATATTTTGTCAGTTCCGCTCTGAATGTTCTCAACTTTTTCCAGCTGACTTAATAATATCATTCGTAGAGCGAGGATCCACCACAAATTTCATCTATATAAAGCACAATGAAATATGAAAAACATGTCTTTAAAAAAATATCAAGTCTTATAAAAATGAAATTTGAAAATTATACCTCAATACACTCAATGATTTTTTTCTTTAGCTCAAGTGGGACACGCCTCCAATCGTCATATCGAATAGGAATTTGATTTCTTGCACAAACCCCAATGTGACTTTGCATTTTTCCAGCTTTTTTTCCTACTGCTTGCCCATTTTCGTTATACCTGATTATCAGTCTATCCTCCAACCTCGTTATGTTTGCTATTTCACGCATAGTCGTCACTCCTCATTTGCCATTATTACTTGGCTCATGTTCAATATTTTTGTTACTCTCATCTTCATTACTATCACTTGAACCTTTCATTGTCAATAATAGCCTGTAAGGAAAAAAACATTTAATATAGTATATGACAAAGAGGAAATTAAAAATCAAAGTTAAGTATTTCAATATATTACCACAGTTTTCAAAATCTAGTTGTCAACCCATGTGCCATCACAATCACTTCTAATGTAAGTAGATGGATTATCATTCATTTCGTTTAATAAATCAATATTAGGCATTGATTTTAGCAATCCATAATTATTTAATGATGTATCTCCAAGTTCATCATCACAGAGTTCGTCCTCAATTTCTCTTTGTGGCGGTGTTAACACAAATGGACCAACGAGTATCAATTGGATCTTCTACATAAAAAACTTGTTTCGCTTGGGTTGCTAGAATAAATGGATCATTTTTATGTCCAATTCGATGAAGGTCAACTGTTGTAAACCCAAGCTCATCTACCTGGATCCCATTTATGTTCTCAACCCAGTCACATTTGAATAGAGGAATTGTGAAACTATGGTAGTCAAGCTCCCATATTTCTTTAATCACGCCAAAGAATATCATGTCTGATATGATGAGATTTTTATCTTTTGCACTTGAAACTTGCATGGTACTAGCACTAAACTTATACCACTATTTTGGACCTTTCTTATTTTATCACGCTCCTTTGTGTGATATCGACATCCATTAACCATGTAACCAGCATATGTTGCTACATTAGGACGAGGTCCATGAGCTATCCACCGTAAAGTTGATGATATAGAGTTTTTTTCGTCCTCTAAAGCTAGTGAAACCTGATATTTTATATCAAATGTGAGTTATTGATATAAAACATGAAAGAAAAGTGAGTTAAGTTATTACCTGTTCACGTAACCAAATAATAAATGTACGATTGTGCTCATCTTGAAGCCATTTTTGATTATTTGATTTATTTGGATCGATCTTTCTCAAATGCTCCATGTGTTTCCTATTACAACATTTTTTGTTTAAAAGACGTAATTACTTAATTGAATATACTAAATTGAATGAGTAGAATTATACATACTCTATATATGGAAGAACATTATCTGTGTTTTCAAGCACATAAAGGTGGGCTTGTTCTAACTCTTTTTTATCTGGTCTGATATTACAAGCTACTGACAACCGTCTACCACCCTCTTCATTATCCTTTGTACATGCCAGTGTCCCAATAGGATTTACTCCAGATAAAAATTCAGAACAAAATTCCACAGCCTCTTCAACAATGTAGCATTCCCCCATACAGCCTTCTGGGCGATTTTTATTTCTCACATAGCCTTTTAAGACTTTCATGTATCGCTCAAAAGGATACATCCATCTCAAATAAACAGGGCCACAAAGTTCTACCTCTCTTACAAGATGCATTGTCAGGTGTACCATAATTGTGAAAAATGACGGTGGAAAATACTTCTCCAATAAACACAAAGTGAGAACTATTTCTTCTTGCAAACCTTTTAACTTTGATGATTCAATCACTTTACTACATATGGCATTGAAGAAAAAACACAATCGAATTATTGCATATCTCACATGTTTTGGTAATATTCTGCGAATTGCAATAGGTAATAACTGTTGCATAAGAACATGATTGTCGTGAGATTTAAGACCATAGAGTTTTAAGTCTGAGAGTGACACGAGATTTTGAATATTGGATGAGTATCCATCGGGAACCTTTAGATTTGCAAGTGTCGTACACAAACTCAATTTCTCTGAACGTGATAATGTATAACAAGCCGAAGGTATGAAAGATCTTCTCCCTCGTTCTTGAGGAGCCAATTCTAATCTAATTTTCAAATCCACCAAATCTTGACGGGTAGTCAATCCGTCCTTTGTTTTACCAGGAATGTCTAACAATGTGCCAATAATATTAGAACACACATTCTTTTCAATGTGCATCACATCAAGGCAATGTCTTACCGGTAGACTTTTCCAATACTCCAATTCAAAGAAAATAGATTGCTTCTTCCAATAATCATTTGGATTATTTTCAACATTCTTTTCTTTTTTATTCTTCTTTCCAAATGAATGTCTAAGATTACTTGTTCTTTCAAGAACTTCTGCCCCGCATAATGGTTTAGATGCTATTTCTAATTCAGGTTTACCATTAAAAGCCTTTTGCTGCTTTCTATATGGATGATAACGAGGTAAAAACTTTCGATGTCCAAGATCCGCTATTTTTTTTTACCTTTATTCAACCAAATGGAGGATGTATTTCCTTCACCACAAATCGGGCATGCATGATAACCCTTCACACTACAACCACATAGGTTACCATATGCTGAAAAATCATTAATGGTCCATAGTAAACAAGCTCTGAGGGTAAATGTTTGTTTTTGATCTGCATCAAAGCATGAAAAACCATCATTCCAAAGTTTTTTCAAATCATCAACTAAGGGAGCCAAATACACATCTATGTCATTTCCCGGTTGTTTAGGGCCAGATATTAAAGCCGTCAACAACATAAATTTTCGTTTCATACACAACCAAGGTGGGAGGTTATAAGTCACTAGTAATACTGGCCAACAACTATACCTACTACTAAGATCACCATGCAGATTCACACCATCAGTTGAAATAACTAAACGAAGGTTTCTTGGCTCAGAACCAAATGATGGAAACATGTTGTCAACTAGTTTCCAAGTTGGTGAATCTGCCGGATGTCTTAAATATTCATCATTTTCTCTTCCATTAGAATGCCAAGTCAACATATTTGCTATTTCTGCAGATCGAAACATCCGTTGGAATCGTGGAATTGGAGGAAAGTACCCCATAACTTTTGCCGGAGTTCCTATTCTCTCTTCATTTGAATTTTTTCGAATTTTCCATCTCGACGTTCCACAAATTGGACACTTATTTTTGTTGGAGAGTTCTTTTCGAAACAAGCAACAATCGTTAACACAAGCATGTATTTTCTTATAATCCATTCCAAGGGTATGCAAAGTTTTTTTTGCCTCATACGTGGATATTGAAATTTCATTAGGCTTTGGCAGCATGTCACGTAATAAGTTTAACAATTTTGAGAAACTAGCATCACTCCAACCAAATTTAGCCTTTAAGTTATATAATTTGAGCAAGGCAGATATTTTGGTAAAATTTTTACACTGGGAATATAATGGTTTCCTAGCATCACTCAATAATTCATCAAACTTTTCTGACTCTTTAGCTAAATGATCATTTGCAGCTTCAAACATCTCATTGATATTGTATACATCATTACCATCATAGCCATGTGTATTTTCACTTGTTTCCCTATTACACGGTAGTTCTTCACCATGGTAGATCCATGTCTTATAACTTTGATTAATACCGTGGACAAACAAGTGTTCTCTAACAATATTCGCTTGATGAAAAATAACATTTCCACATTTCACACATGGACACCATAATGAATTTTTCACATTTGAATGTTGTAATCCACTTTTAATGAAGTTCTCAACACCTAAGTCATATTCCAATGACATCCTATCTTTCATCATCCACGACTTATCCATAATGAAGTACAAGTGACCTAAGTTGATAAAAAAAATGATAATACAAGGTATGAGTTACACTATCCAATTAAACGACTTAAATGGTTAACTAAGTCATACAAAACATCAATATATAATCCACTATGACTACCGTAACTGCAGGATAGCCAGTCCAATCTATTCAAAATATAATCAAATTGTAATAACTACGTGCATAATAATATCGAATAAAACAAAACAAAAATGAAAACATGAAACTTGACAAACAATTTTCTCGACTTAAATGGTTAACTAAGTCATACAAAACATCAATATATACTCCACTATGGCTACCGTAACTGCAGGATAGCTGGTCCAATATATTCAAAATATAATCAAATTGTATTATACATGTGCATAATAATATCGAATAAAACAAGAAAAATAAATTGAAAACCTGAAACTTGACAAACAATTTGCTTGAGTTGCAAAATAGAGAAAGTGAAGAATGAAGTCTCCTTTAACCAACTCCTTATATGGAACCTATGAACAAGTGGTAAATATTTCAGTCTCTTTCTTAAACAAGCCTTAGTAAAAAAGAGACTACTTCATCAGCAAGAAAAATTCTAATGCATATTGATGAAATTGAAAACAAGCCTTAGAAATCTTAGTAAACAAGTAACCTTAAAAAGAGAGACAACTTCACACAAAAAAAAATATTCTCATGCATATTGCTAAACATATTTCAAAAACATGTTTAATTAAAAATCAAAGAAATCGCATGAACGGTTTTACGAACAGAAACCCTAATACAAATAGTTAACGAATAGAGCATAAAGTAAAAATAAGTAAATAATAGATGAAGGACAAACCGTGAATGACTAACACCGATGAACGACGACGAACAGCTGTGAACGAAGGCGAATGTACTGCGTTTTGAGTGGCAAGTGACGACGTTAGTGAGCGAACTATTCAAACGATTTGCTGTTTCAGATGCGGAAATTTAGCGAACGATTAGCTGTTTTATACGAGGGCAAGTTAGCGAGGGTGACGTCGAATTATTCACGACTAGGTCGAGGGAGATTGATTGTTTCAGATAAGGGCAAATTAGCGAGGGCAACGACAAACTATTCACGGCGAGGGAGAGTGCGTGGGGCTGTTTCAGAAAAGGGCGAGGGTGAGGGGGTGACCTGTCACGGCGAGGGCGAGGGCAACGGTGAACAGTCATGGAGAGGGCCAGGGGATGTTTCAAGGGGACGACGACCTGTCACGGCGAGGTGAGGGGATGTTTCAAATGAGATTGAGCGGCTGTTTCAGACGAGGACAAATCTGTGGGTCAGTGGGACGGCGAACTGTCACTGATAGGGCGAGGGAGACGGTGAACCATTCGAGGGTTGATGGCGACGGTAGACCGTTCAAGGTGAAGACGAGAAAAACTATTCACGGCGAAGACGAGGGTAAGTTTTCGAGGGCTGATGGCGACGGCGGACCTTTCATGGCAAGGAAACGGCGAGGGGGAAGCGTTTGCGAAGGAAAGGAAGGAGATGGCCGTTTAACCTAAACTTCTCTTTTACGTGTGTGAGTTAGGAAATTAATCTGGGTTTAATTAAAAATTAGTTTACGATAACATACATGGCTTGACATTAATTATTTAATGACACATATAAATAATGACATACATAAACCGATATTAAATTTTTTTTAACATTGCGCGGGAGAACTTGAAATTTTAATTAATAAAAGATGATATTCCATGTGTGTCATCGTTTAATATAAAAAAATGATATCCTAAAATGTGTCATCTTTTACCATATGTGTCATCGTTTTAAAAAACCCAGTGTCATCTTTTGTAGAATTTATTGTAGTGGCATCACAATCAACATAACATGCAGAAAGCAACCCATAATACATAAATCATCTATATAAACGACTCTATCCACAATCACAGATTTTTCGAGCGGAGTAGTAACATGCAACTTATGTCCTAACGGCTAAGAATCTAAGGCAGCAGACTCGACAAACTCAGCAGAAATAAATGAGTGACTAGCCCCAAAATCAAATAATACAAAGGCAGAGTGCCCTAAAACGGACAAAGTACCTGTCACAACAGTACCAGATGCCTCAGCATCCTCTCAAGTGGTGGCAAAGACACGGGCCTGCTGTCGTGTCTGAGGCTATGCCTGAACTACCGGTGGTGCTCTCTACTACTGATTAGGCCTAACCTTGCATCTACCAGCTGTCTGACCTCGCCCTTGATTCTGTCCTCGGCCCTGACCCTGACCTGAACTCTGACCTTGACCTCCATTATGCTGTGGTGTCTGTAAACTAGTGCAGAAAGGTCTGATATGTCTGATCTGTCCACACTGATAGCACCTCATCACCTTACACTGACCTAGGTGATACCCGGTACAATCTGGATAGTAGGGTAAAGGAGGAGCCTGAGCACTAGACTGACCTATATGAAACTGAGGTCCCGTTTGTTCTCTGCCCTTACCAGAAGCCTGTCTATGTGGCTGTTTCCCTCGACCTGAAAGGTCGTCCCTAGCCTTCCTCTTCTGAGAAGAGGCCTGTGCAGCAATCTCAAAAACCTTCTTCTCAGAATCCCTAATATCTAATGCCAAAGCGGCATTCAAAGCATCAGCATAAGTAGTAGGCTGCAAAGCTCGTACCTGCCTAGTAATTTCTCCCTCAAACCCACGATAAATCTTTTCCTCTTACTCTCAAGATTAGTAACATGTCTGGTGGCAAACTTTGACAACCGGTCAAACTCTCTCTCATACTCCACAACAGACCTATCACCCTGTCTAAGTGTAAGAAATTGTATCTTTAATTGATCTCGTGTATCCTCTAGATAGTATTTGTCAAAGAACTTTTCCCTGAACATCTCCTAACTAACCTGCAACTCAGGACTGAGAGTACAGGCTAAACTACTCCACCAGTATAATGCATCATTTACTAAAGAATAGGTCCCACAGTGGACCTTTAGATGATCCGGACACTGAATGAAACCAAGTACTCTCTCTACTCGGGTAATCCATCTCTCGACGACTGCTGGGTCAGTAGATGTCCCATCAAACTCAGGAGTGTTATATTTCATATACTCCTTCAAAGTTTTCGCAGCATCAGTAACACCTGACTGATCTACCTCTAGAGTAGGTGCTCTAACAGGAGGTATAACCTTATCAGAAATGGTAATACTACGACCACGCCTAGTAGGCTGATCTATTGGAGGCTCATCCCCCCGATACTCATGTGGAGGAGGTGGTGGTGTAACTGCTCTAGTCCGACCTCTGCCTCGTACTGCAGTCGGTACTCTACTCCTACCTCTCCTAAGTGCAACTGTCCTTGGAGGCATACTAAAATCAAAATCTGAAAAAGCCTCTCATGAGATACCAGGAAAGGAAAAGCAAAAGTACAAATAAACTGATAAAAAGAAAGCTTTCAAAGAATACCTGGCGCCGTTGACCTCGAGCGATGATTGGACAAGAATAATATCAAAACATGAAAAACATGCGATGCATGTAGTGTACAGAACCAAAGAGGCTCTGATACAAACTGGGATGACCCGATTTCCGTTAAATTCTTTAAATTCAAATGCACAACGGAAGACTCGATTTTTAAAGAAAAAAGGCATGGGTTCGTTTAAAAATCGGATATCCAAAACTTGTTTACAACAACCCATATTCAGAGAAAGCAATAAATCGGGAATGCGCGTTCAAATATATAATTTAAACTTCCAAAAGAGATGTAAATCATAAAACATATGCAGATTTTAAACAAACACCCTTTCGGGCTCAAAAGGACACAAGTATGAAAGTTGGAAATAATTTACAAGCATTTATAAGAATGCTAAACCAAAAATATGTTTATCATTGTCCATTCACCAACTCGGCAAGTCACGCAGCACCACCTCCTCTACCACGCTTCTTGCGATGAGGTTTACCTGAAAATTTGTAAGTGTAGCAACATTAGCATAAATATGCTAGTGAGAGTAAAACGAAAGCAAGTAATCCTATGAACCAAATTTCATACAAGAAATTGTGTCCAAAGGCCTAAATTGTTCTTTACTATCCATATTCACATTTCCAATTTCCATACAATCATACGATAGTAATATACTACCCGTAGTCTTTCAATGCCATGAAATAGGAATAAAGACTTAAAGTAAAAGTAACAACTATTACTAAGTCTTACTACATAATTCTAAGGAATATATGTAATTGTAATACTAACTATCCTTGTTATCAAACAAGTTTCATCGTAACGTGCTACCGTATGAATATGGATTGAAATCAACATACCACGTACGGTTGTACCATATCAAGTCATCGTAACGTGCTACCATATGGATCAAAATCAACATACCACGTACGGTCATACCATATCAAGTCATCATACCGTGCTACCGTATGGATCAAAATCAATATACCACGTACGGTCGTACCATATCAAGTCATCGTACCGTGCTACCATATGGATCGAAATCAACATACCACGTACGGTCGTACCATATCAAGTCATCGTAACGTGCTACCGTATGGATCGAAATCAACATACCACGTACGATCGTACCATATCATGTCATCGTATCGTGCTATCGTATGGATCGAAATCAACATACCACGTACGGTCGTACCATATCAAGTCATCGTAACGTGTTATGGTATGGATCGAAATCAACATACCAGGTACGGTCGTACCATATCAAGTCATCGTAACGTGCTACCGTATGGATCGAAATCAACATACCACGTATGGTCGTATCATATCAAGTGTCGTCAAGTTCCTTAATAAGTTAGATACTCTTAATAAAATTCTACTAAGTTACTAAAGAACCTAACTACCTGGATTATACGAGTTGTCACTCAAGTGTAACTTCTAAGCCACTTTGACTCCCAAACCACTCAAAGTGCTTTAAACTTCCACTTTCATCTAGAATATCCAATTCATATTTCCTTTTCACCGAACTCACTATAATTCCAAATTCTCTCCACTCACTTCCGAGTTAAAGTCTCCAACCAAACATTAACTCTAAGAAGTTACTTCCCTCTTAACCTCGATAAACAATAGCGTAATGAAACTTAAGTCATAAAACAACTAACTTCCATTTTAAACTCACCTTTGATTGTAGACAAGCTCCAACCGTTTCGAGGTCAAAAACACACGAACAAATCACAATCCTACAAATGAATTACACCTAAATTATATTAATTAACCGAAAATCGTACAAACAACATCTAAACGCACAAAACGACAAAAAACCCGGATTTTCTCCCTATGGTGCTCTCGGCCATAAACGAGAAAATGGGAGTCAGGTTTGGTTTTCTGGATTTTCTGCAGTTTAGAGGTGTTTCGGGTTGGTTTCGGATACTTTGGAAGTTTACAACATCAATGGGTATCCGTAAATTAGGGTTTTGTACAATAATCGATTTTCGAAAAATTAAGTAAAAAGCAAAAACATAACAACCTAAACATCCTAATCATAGCCAAGTGAGTGAAAATCACACGGAACGGGTTTTCGGCTCAAACTCAATTTTAGGGTTTAGGGGAAGTTTCTAAAATTGCCCAAAACGACTTTCCCGATTGAAATCTTCAAGCTTCGGTAAACGAATTTGAAGATTTCAAACCAAAACCTCCATAAAAATACTATTCACATCAAATTTTAGAAACTTTGTCATACCTTAAGGCCTCGAGAAAACGAGCGAAAATCTCTATTGGTAGGTTGGAAAGGAAGCTCGGACCAAGGGCTTTCCAATGAAACAAGAATCGAGACGATCCACCGAGTATTAAAGAAAACCCAAAAATTTGAATTTCTTTCTTGATAGCCTCGGCCCCAAGGAGAAGAAGAGAAAAATAAATGAAGCCAAAATGCCTAAGTTTTGATATTTTAAGAGATAATGAATAGTGATTTTTAGATATTTAAGAATTTTAAAAATGATGCCTACGTCCCTTTTTTACTTTTACTTTAAAAATGAAACCCGAAGCTCTTAAACTAATCTAAAGGTGATTAATAATTATTAATTGGCCCGTTAATAATTATTAATGTCACCGAAACGAATTTAAAGTATTAAAAGGATTCAAAAGAATTTTAGACGAAAATAACTACTAAAATCGAAATTACTAAATTTAAACTAACCTTAAAAGCTTTAAATAAAAAAAAAATTACCTCTAAAAGTAATGGGACGTTACACCCTAAGGGCGGCGACTTCATTGAGAGTTTAAGAGGAGAAGAAACTTTTACCTTTTGATCGAAAAAGAAGATCCCCAACCACTCCAAATCCAAGATCGCAACAAGAAACGACGATCAAACGACGAACGAATTGAACCAACTTCCAGGGCTTCTCCCATGGGTGGCAGCGACGGGAGAGAGTCATCTTAGGTTAAAATCCAGAGTTACAATATTTACAAAACTGCCACTCACCTTAAAACGTCTATATCTTGATCACTGGGCCTCAGTGGAATCTTGACATCAAGACGATCAATTTTATGTCAAAATATTAATCAAATCACAAGATTCAAACTTCGAGATTTGTAAGAAAAATACCATAATGCCCTTTTTAAAAGAACACAATATTTCTGTTCCAATTAATTGATCAAGCGTGATTACAATTATTTAAAAATAATAATATTGATTTTAATTGCCTTGTAACGGGGCATTACAGCCGATGGGCTTGACTTTATTTCATGCTATGAGACCTTATTGAATTGTAGGTTATGGAATTTTATGGAAATTATGAATTGTGAGACTATGTGTAGTTTCTTGTTTTATGCAAAGAAAGGTAACTAATTATACAGACATCATTGATAGTCTACAATTCCTTTAGTTATTTGAATAGTTAAATTTATGTTTACTCCCGCTTGAGACCTTGTTTATGTTTATTTTGCATAATCGTATTTGGGATGAATAATGAGACAATGCTCAGACAGAATGTGCTTGCATTGTCTGGTATTATTCATTTTTTGTTTACATATATGTATCATGAGGAATGCTAAAGGCTATGTGAACTTTGCATGATTGGGGGGATACAAAATGAGATAATGTTGGGACTGCGCGTGCTCACATCATGTAGTATTATCCATGATTACTATGATACATATATGAGAGAATGCAAGGGTTGAGTTTACCTTGCATTTGATTAGTGTGATAATGAGGTAATGGTTAGACTGCGTAAGCTTTCATTACCTGTCATTATTCACCTGAGGTGGGAAGATATTATTGAAAAGATTTCATGTACTTTGTTGTGAAAAGCAAGATAATGTGGTATTGTTAGATTGCGTGAGCTTTCAATACTGTCATTATAAGCATGTTGATGGTTATATTGATGTAAAGGATCGTGTACTTTACATATGTTAAGTGAGTTAATGAATAATGGTTAGACTGTGTGTGCTAGCATTATTGAAATTAATCTCGTGTTTTTCTTACACTACAAAAAAACTGTCAAAATGCGACCAGAAATTTGCAACAAAAAAAATATGGTAGTTTTCTGGTGACCACCTGGTCACTTTCTTTGAAGGTTGACTCTAAGTGACCATTTGGTCACTTTTTTTGCGACCATATGGTCGCATTTTTGTGACTAAAATATTCCTTGGTAGCAAAAAATGGCGCATAATTTTGGAGGGAAGAAAGCTACCAAATGGTCACAATAAAAAGTGACCAAATGGTCGCAATTTTGGTGACCAAAAGTGAGCAGTGGTAGCTTATAATTGGAGGGAAGAAAGCTACCAAATGGTCACAATAAAAAGTGACCAAATGGTCGCAATTTTGGTGACCAAAAGTGAGCAGTGGTAGCTTATAATTGGAGGGAAGAAAGCTACCAAATGGTCACAATAAAAAGTGACCAAATGGTCAAAATTTTGGTGACCAAAAGTGAGCAGTGGTAGCTTATAATTGGAGGGAAGAAAGCTACCAAATGGTCACAATAAAACGTGACCAAATGGTCGCAATTTTGGTGACCAAAAGTGAGCAGTGGTAGCTTATAATTGGAGGGAAGAAAGCTACCAAATGGTCACAATAAAAAGTGACCAAATGGTCGCAATTTTGGTGACCAAAAGTGAGCAGTGGTAGCTTATAAATGGAGGGAAGAAAGCTACCAAATGGTCACAATAAAAAGTGACCAGATGGTCGCAAATTATGTGATTTTTATGGGACCAATAATTGATAAAGAATTTGGTGGGATAAAAGCTACCAAGTGGTCACCCAAAAAGTGACCATGTGGTCGTAAATTCTGACTTGATGTGACCCGGGGCAGTGAGGAAAATAGCGGGAAAATTTGGCGGGAAACTACGACCAGGTGGTAGCAAAAATACTACCATCTGGTCGCAAATGAGCAGAGGAGTCCATTATAAAAACCCCTCCACCCATTGTTTCTTAGCATTAAGAAAAAAGAAAATGAGAGAGTGGATGTATGTTCGTTTGATAGACAGGTATTTGAACGATGAGTTCGTGGCCGGGGTTGAACAGTTTGTTGAGTTTTGCATGACAACTGTCTATTATGAAAAGTATGGTGGAAAGCTACGCTGCCCGTGCAGGAAATGCGACAATAGAAGAATCATACCGGTTACAGAGTTGAAGGTGCATCTTTATACTCGGTGGTTTGTGCAGAATTATTATCACTGGGTGTTTTTGGGGGAAACACAGGAAATGTTCGACATTTGCATTACAGGAATCGAGACGATACGAAGGTAGCGCTCGAATGTAGAGGTTGTTGACGAAGAACGGAATGATGAACAACGGTATTGTCGATGCAAGAAATGATAATTGATGGTGCGGGGTATGGGGGCAATGTAAATTTCCTGTGAAAGTTTAAACGTGAGACGAAGATGAACGGGTTGTAGAAGAGGAAATGAATCCCGGAAGCACGTAAGATGCACGAGATGTTAAAAGATGACCCACCGACCATTGTACGATGGTTGTGAGGTAAGTCAACTTGCCTGCTCTGTAACTTTTAAATATAAAGGCGCATGACAACATACCTGGGTAGAGGATTTGATGCGATTGCATCGTGGTTTCATCGATGCGCTCTAGAAGAAAATAATATGCCCCACGCTTTGTACGACACGAAAAAGCTAGTGGAGGGACTTGGATTACCCGTGGAGAAAATAAATTCGTGTCAAAACGGATGCATGATTTACTGGGATGTGGATGAGGACCTGCATCATTGCAAATCCTGTTTTCTTCCAAGATACAAACAAGGGAAATGCAGCCTGATTCCGATTGCCCGCATGTTCTATTTACTGCTGACCCCACGTCTGCAACGGTTGTATGCATCGGATGTGACAGCCTCGCACATGAGATGGTATCACGAGCATTCATAGGATGAAGGTGTTATGAGACATCCCTCAGATGCTGCGGCATGGAAGCATTTAAATAATTGTCATCCGGATTTTGCACAAGGTTAGAGAAACGTCAGATTGGGCTTATGCACAGATGGCTTCAACCCGTTCGGGGCATCTGGGGCACAATATTCAGTTTGGCCAGTCATGGTAACCCCGTATAACTTGCCTCCCTCGATGTGCATGAGAGACCCGGTGATTTTTCTAACAGTGATCGTACCTGGGCCGAAAAGTCCAAAACAGAAACTGGATGTGTATTTGCAACCACTTATTGCAGAGTTGAAAAGGTTGTGGACTGACGGTGTTATAACGTACGACATTTCGAAGAAACAAAATTTCTTGATGCGCGCCGTGTTAATCTGGACGATCAGTGACTTCCCTGCGTATTCAATGCTGTCAGGTGTGTTGATATTTAATTGCTTTCATATACATTTTTGAGTCTGTGTTTAGCTTTTGTTATTGCTTTCCTTAGTCATTGTAGTTAATTGTGTGAACCTCAATCTCCTCCTCTTAAAGGATGGAGTACGGCGGGGACATACGCATGTCCGCACTGCATGCTAGACACAGATGCATTTTATCTCAGAAACGGTCAGAAAACTTGTTGGTTTGACTGTCACCGTCGATTCTTGCCTTTGAATCACACTTTCCTGTTCAAACGGCAGCTGGAAGAAGGGTCGACGAGTAAGAAAACAAACCCCCCGACCATGTATAGTGGAAGGCAGTTTCGCACGGTATAGATACTATAGGGATGCGGAAGATTACCAGGTGGAAGGTGCGAGAGTGCAAACAATGCGTCTGGAAAAAACACGGGTTGGAAGAAACGAAGTATTTTTTGGGATCTACCGTATTGGGAAGATCTACTGATTAGACACAATCTTGATGTAATGCTTATCGAGAAGAATTTCTTTGACAACATTTTCAATACGATTTTGAACGTTCCGGGAAAAACGAAGGATAATTTGAAGGCACGTTATGATATACGGGAGATATGTGACCGTCCTGAGTTGAAGCCTGACGACAATGATAATTACGCAAAAGCAAAGTACATGTTGACGACGGATGAAAAGAAAACATTATTTGATTGGATCAAATCCATCAAATTCCCTAACGGATACGTTTCGAATTTGAGTCGGTGTATAGACAGTCAAAAACATATCATGTTCGGGATGGAAAGCCACGACTCTCATATATTCATGCAACGATTGATGCCCGTTGCGTTGGACTGCGTTCTAGAGAATAGACATTGGGAGCCGCTTGCCCGAGTTGAGTGTTTTTTTTGGGGACTTGACATGTACAGAGTCGACGGAAGCTACTGCCGCTTCAATGAGTTCCAGGAGATCGCCGTTATTATTTGTAAGTTGGAGCGAATGTTCCCACCTGGCTTTTTTGACTCCATGGAGCATCTTCCAGGTGCATCTTCCATACGAGGCATTCTTAGGGGGTCCCGTACATTACCACTGGATGTACCCATTTGAAAGGTAAGCACGCTTATTTTGTAATGTACGCGTATGAATCAAGATGGTGATCATCGAATGTTAATAATGTTTTGTACCCACAGTACTTACGCTGGTTGAAAAAGATGGTTGGAAATAGATCACGAGTAGAAGGATCTATCTGTAGTGCGTACCTGACGCAAGAGACTACCACATTTTGTTCATACTACTTTGATCAACACATTGCAGAGTAGTTTCGACCGTCGAAACGAAACGTTGTCGATAATTTACTTGAAGGTGTTGACATGAACGACTTGCCGATTTTTATGAAACCTGGCATGATAGTTGGAAGATTAGTGCGAAGGCCGTTGACCGATTCTGAGTATCACGTAATGCAGACATACGTGTTATGCAACTGCGCAGAGATCGAGCCTTACATAGAGTGAGTTTGTAACTTAACATTATTCCATCGCATAAACAATTACAAACTATTTGCTAACTATTTTTGTAACATACAGATTATTTCTAAACGTATACGTTCGAATGACACGAGTTGGTCTTACAGACACTGAGGAGGGGTCAATAATCGACAAGAGTTTCGTTCTTGGTTCAATGCATACGTGAGTTATTTTAAATTGTCAAACAACCGTTGCATTATGTTGAAACAATTACTATCTTCCTAACATTACTGTATGTGGACAATGACACAGGTTGACTCCCCTACATTACCCGTGGATGATCCTCACATCATTTCTTTGGCAAAGGGACCTGGACGGATAGCAAGGTCGTATGGTGGATACGTCGGAATCAGTATGATTTCAAACGAGGCGCATTCGGTGAGCAGGGCAACAAACAACGAGTAGTGTTTGCATAAAAGGTCACGTGTTCTGCACAAACGAAGACGATTACCGGGAGTAATCGATGAGATTCTTGAGATTCAATACGCAAGTCCGACGCTAAAACGCATTGTTCGTTCAATCGCACTTGGTTCGAGACAACCAGACGAGGCGGAGTCCGTAAGATTGATCATTTACAAATCGTTGAGGTAAAGAAGTCTAAGCATATCGCACGCACCGATAGGTTCGTCCTGGCTTCACAGGCGATTCAAGTTTATTACTTGAACTATCCGATTAATAGACGAGATCTGACAGATTGGTTAGTTGTTTGTAAAGTTAAACCACGCCAGGTAGAAGAAAACTTGTCCGAGAAAGACGACCACGCAGAGGAAGCTGTTGCTTTTCAAGAAGATGAGATACGATCTCGTGCAATCGACGATGGTCAGAATGCAAGTATTGTTCGTCCTTTGAACGATGGAACGATAACATTGCATGATGATGATGATATAAATGCTTCCACTTCTCATGCACGTGACATTGATGCTGAATTTATTCAAGACGATGAATCTGATGAAGAAACAGAAGAAGAAGAAGAAGACTGTATGTGACGGACTTCTTGGAGACGATGATGAATGAGATATTTCGTTAACTTGATTATTCAAATGTGTGTGTATGTGTTTAATTAATTACAACTATTTCTTTTAAGGAAAGATTAAAAAAAAAATTATATTTGCGACCATGTGGTCGCAATTTCACACAAAAGGTCACCACATGGTAGTAATTTAGAAGTGAAATGCGACCAGTTGGTCGCATTTTATAATTATATTTTTAAAAAATATAAGTAAAATGGCGACCATATGGTCGCAAATATGAGCGGTAAATTTAAATTTCCATGAAATTTATGGCGGTGAATTTAAAGATTACGACCATCTGGTTGGAATATTTGGCTGTGAATTTCATTATTGCGACCAGATGGTCGTAATTTTTTATAGGACTCGTGATATGACAGCTGTTCTGGATCATGGTAAAGTGGCGACCATATGGTCGCTTTTTCATGAAATGCTACCATATGGTCGCAAATATCTCAAGAAATGCGTCCAGTTGGTCGCCATTTTCCCCAGCATGCGCGACCTTTCGTTTCTTGTCATAATTATATATTTGCAACCATTTGGTCGCAAAATCTGATTTAAATTCCCATAAGTTTCCCTTTCCCCCGTTTATTCTTTTCTTCCCCCATTTCTTCTTTTCTTCCTTTCTCTTTTTCTTCCTCTCTTTTTGTTCTTTTCTCTCTTTCCCCTCTCCCGTTCCCCGTTATTTCTTCCCGTTCCCGTTTCCGTTCTTACTCTAAATCTAAAACCCTCAAACCCCAATCCCGGTTTCTATTACGAGGTTAGTTTTCGTATAAAATTGAAGTTTAGTTTAAGAATTTATTTTACTTAGTTTTAGTTTTTAGTTTTCAATTAAGTAGTTTAGTTTAGTTTTGTTAATTTAATTAGTTTTAGTTTAATAAATCTAAATTTGTGTAATCAATTACTTAGTTTACTTTTGTTTAATTCATAGCATTTTAGTTTACATTAACTAATTAATTGGTTTAGTTTAATTTTGTTACTTTAAGTAATTTTAGTTTAATTAATCTAATAGTTTAATTAATCTAACTTAGTTTACTTTAATTCAATTTAAGTAGTAATTAATTTAATTACTTAATCTAATTTAGTTTAATTACTTATTTAGTTTATTTAAGATAGTTTACTTTAATTTAATAAAATTAAACTAAATTAATTTATAATTACAATAGTTTAAATTTTAATTTTAGTTTAATTAATGTAATTTAGATTACTTTAATTAAATCAATTAATTTAAAGTAGGGTAATTAATTCAAATAGTTTAACTTCAATTATACTTAAGTAGTTTAAATTAATTAATTACACTAATTTAATTAATTAATTTTAGTTTAATGAATAAATAAAAATTGTTTAATTACTTAATTTTAGTTAAATTTGATTAAAGTAAAGTACAATTAGATTAATTAATTAGAATAATTTTGTTTAAGTATTCTAATCAATTAATTTGAAATAAAGTAAATTAAAATTAGATTAATTGAAACTAAAATTAATTCAATTAAACTTAAGATTAATTAATTAAAACTAACATAAACTAATCATTTAATTTGAATTAAAGTAAATTAAAATTAGTTTAATTGAAACTAAAATTAATTCAATTAAACTTAAGATTAATTAATTACAACTAAAATAAACTAATCAATTAATTTGAATTAAAGTAAATTAAAATTAGATTAATTGAACTAAAATTAATTCAATTAAACTTAAGATTAATTAATTAAAACTAAAATAAACTAATCAATTAATTTGAATTAAAGTAAATTAAAATTAGATTAATTGAAACTAAAATTAATTGAATTAAATTAATTTGAGTTTAATTCAATTAATTTTAGTTCAATTAATATAATTTTACTTTACTTTATTTCAAATTAAATAATTAGTTTATTTTAGTTTTAATTAATTAATCTTAAGTTTAATTGAATTAATTTTAGTTCAATTAATCTAATTTCAATTTACTTTTATTCAAATTAATTTGATTAGTTTATTTTAAATTATTTACTTAATTTATGTTAGTTTAATTTACATTATTTCATTAATTAATTAATTAAATTTATTTCAATATTTTACTTACGTAATTAGTATTAAATTAGTTTATTTTGGTTGTAGGATTATGAAGGGTAGACGACGTCCTCCCCAGTCAGACGAGCCTGACGACGCGGGTGACGAGGGGTCTCCGCAGACGCCTACTGGCGCTGCCCCTGATGCGGACCTGACTACGGAGGAGTTGGACATCCTCTTCTATAAAAATTTTCCTACCTTATATATTAACCATTTTATTTTCTGAATTTTAAATGTTTAAAAACGTTTCACGGAGTCCTTGACTCAGCGGTTGCCCACACCAGACTCGCAACCGACTCAGGAGGACCATAGAGAGGCGTTCTTGGGAGTCCTGGAGGGGTTCGGCTGATGGGTCGGTTCCTGGGCTCGGCTCAGACCGGGCGACGCCTTTATACGAGATGTGCCCGGCCTCGGCGGAGCGAAGCAAGCACTAGCCCGGCCCTTCTCCTGGTTGGAAAGAACCGGCTGCGCGGACATGGAGGCTATGCGTGAGGACTTCGTTACTCGAGTCGCCGCTATTGAGGCCGACATGCAGGCACGAGTCGAGGTCCAGGTCGCGCCCGCTTTGGCCGCGACTTGATCTCTCAGGCGACGGCCCTTTCATCATCGACGCCTCCTCCCCCACCCCGCCCCTCGCAGTAGTTCTAGGATTCTTTCATTTGTATAAAACGTTTTTTTAATATTTGATATATATATTTTTTATTTTAATTCCAATTTTTTTTTATGAAATTTTAATATTAATTAAATAAATAATTAATAAATAATAAATAATTAATAATTAATAATTAATTAACTAATTATTGAAATTTAAATTTTAAAAAAAAATTCTTAAATGCGACCAGATGGTCACTTTTTAGGCGACCATCCTGGTCGCATTTTTAATCGAGCCTAAAAGTGACCATTTGGTCACATAAAATACGACCATTTGGTCACTTTTTTATGTGACCAATTGGTCACTTATCTTTCACATAAATTACGACCAGATGGTCACTTTTTAGGCGACCATCTGGTCGCATTTTTAAAAGGTTGACTTTTTTGCGACCAAAAATTTTTGGTCGTATATTTGTGACTATCCAGTCGCACAAATTCAGGACCGACCAGCTTTTTGGCCACCACTTATTTGGTCGCATTTTTTTGTCGCATTTTAGGTAAAAAACGACCATTTGGTCGCAAATTTCTGGTCGCAAATTGACAGTTTTTTTGTAGTGTTATTTGAATATCTTAAGACCGAGTGTGCTTAGTATGATTTTTATATTAATGTAAAGGTCGAGTGTACTTTACATGTACTGAGTGAGTTATGTTATTTGAATATTTTGGTTATATTAATATAAAGGTCGAGTGTACTTTACATGTATTGAGCGAGTTAATGAATAATGTTGAGACTGCGTGAGCTCACATTTTTTACATTAATCGTGAGTTATGTTGTTTGAATATGTTAAGATCGAGTGAGCTCAGCATTATTTATTAAAGATAAAGGTATGTAAACCGTATGTATAGTATGAGGTATTAAAGAGAATGAAATAAGAATGTTATGTGTTCTATGAAACACGTCCTTCTAAATGATTGAGAGCTAGTTTCTTGATTACTTGGGAGATCTCATAAGTTAAATTTGGATACTTGATATTAAACCCTTTTAATTGGTTGAAAGGGTAAAGAGTATGCAAGATTTATTTGGACACAAATCCGGATACGAGTTTGGAGTTTAATGTTAATTTATTCTCCGTTGATCATCACTGGGCTTTAGCTCATGATATTACAATTTTTCAGGTATCTACCGTGGTTAAGGTCGTGAGAGAGGAGCTGGTGTCAATTGATCTTGGTGACGATGATGACTAGAGAAGTGTATAGTCCTTGGACTAATGTTTACTTTATTTCTTTCATATTTTGATGTATGTTTGTATATAAGCTCATGAGAGCCTTTTGGTTTTAAAATTTTATAATTCTAAAACTCCTTTAAACTTTACTTCAAGAAATGTGCATTTCCTTGTCTTTACGATTTCTCTTATTGTGAAAATTGTAAACAGGTTTTGGATAGTTCAAATTTTAAATGTATCCACACCTCTTTTTTTTTTTTAAATACTAAGACTTCCACTGTATTCTGATTTTAAATGATTTAAAAGGATTCGGGTCGTCATAGAAACTCTCTTCTAAATTTAGTAAGTCCAACTTAATTAATTATAAACTTTAATATTAATTTATTTATTAATTACCGTTAAATAAAATACTTTATTTGAATAATTAATAATTTTTTTATTTTCTCCCAATTAAATATCATCAAACAATATTTAATTATTAATTTTCATTTAAATAATATTAATTATTTAAACAATAAATAATATTTATAAATATTTTAACTATTAATTTCCATTAAAAAATGCTTAGACTAGATCCGATATTTTCATAGCATGAGATGAAAAGACTTACTAATTATTCATACTAACTGTCACATGGATTAGAATGCATAAACAATTACGGATTTAAACACTCTAATTGACGATCTATCAAATTGAAGAATGATCAAAGGGCCCTATTTGAACAATCAAACAATGTGATATTGAATGCATAAAATAGAAAATATAGAAATAGAGGAGAATTAGAAAGAAAGATGAAGAACAAATCTCACAAATATAAAAATCAAACTTTGATTAACCTTGGTTGGAAATTGGGAATTTAGCTAGACATGAAGGTCATCATTCTCTAGGAAAAACTAAGGAAAAACATTCATAAACCTATTAGAAAAGAAGTTTCCCTTTTATATCCTTGAAAACTAGGGTTTAAAACAAAAGATAAAAATTCGATCCTAAATATCCGAACTGGCGCCGTGACACTGATTTTTGGGCGCTGAGCAAAAAGACTAAAATCTGGAAATTTCACGCTTTTGGTGCTACGACGCTAGAAAATCAACGCTGGGGTGCCGAACTCTCTAGAATTTTGGCTTGGAATCAGACTTTTTTTTGTGGCCACGGCCACTGAAAGTTGTTGCCATGGCGCCGAAGTGTCAAGAAAGCTAAAAATGCAATTTTTTAGTCCCTTTTCATCATCTCTTCTCTAACCTAGCACATAAACACAAATCAAAGATAATTATCTAGTTTTTAAGCTATTTAATCATCAAAGTATGAAAAACAATCCCGAATTTATGTGCAAAAATAACGACTTATCAACGATTGTTGATGACTTGGCTTGGTTATGAGTTTGAAAGGCCAATGATTTGATCAAACCTACATGTTTACACTTCCTAGCACATTTTATGCATACATTAGTGTTTGTTTCCGCTTGAGCATAACATTTTGAGCATTGCATATCATCGTTTTAATTCTTTTTGCTTTCACTGAGTGTCATGCTCAAAGGTGCTTTATATCACCTATAAGGTACTGTTAGGGGTCGTGGCCGAGGTGCGTAGATGGTGCTCGTTGATGCATCAGGATAGAGGATTTTGGGTTTGGAAGTGGCGTTTGGTTGTTATGAGTTTCCAGTTTATATCGTGTCTTGAAATATTTTTGTATATTCTTAAGTATGTTTTAAAGGATTGTAAAACTATGTCCTTGGTGCACCATGTACTTTATGTATTTAAAATATATACTGGTTATTTTGTAACGGACGACGAGCCGAATGTGAATATTAAGCAAGTTTTATAAGAATTTACGTATACTTCACGCCCAGATTTTGTTTTGTCGTTTATTTCTAAACTAAATGTGAAAGTCCTACGCTTCCTCTTTGCGTACTCGCGATCCTAAGCTTGTTTTACAAGCCGGGTCGTTACAATATGCATTTCTCATAGTTCATTAACGCACCGTGATGAATATTTCTCAATCCGTCTCCCATAAACTTAAAGTCCCTTGGGGGAACACAATTATCTTAATAACTTAATGTCACCCACAGCCACATTCTCCTTCAAAGTGTAAAAAAAATAAAAATTGATGCCATTTGTCAAACATAATAAATAATCATTCTCATGGAGCACTAAAACTCAACCTCCAAAAATACTCATTTCCAAGCTTTCCCAAATCAATAAATCTTTAAAGTTATCCAGGGACTCGTCAACTTGCATTTGGTCATATATTCAATAAATTTCCAGGTTCTTACCTTTATAGAAATTTTGACTCATTCACAAAACTTTCGCAGAATGATTGGTCTTAATCCTTTAAGCTCATTACTCAATTTCCAAGAATCCCATCCATTTCTTACTCTATTCAGCAATCTGATTGGTTCAAAAACCTCAAACTAATCTTGTCATTCTTTCTATATTCCACAACTCTCTCCATTTGTGTAACTTGCTAGATTACAAGATTCTCTAACTCCTCTTGAATCCCTACTAAAACACTATAACTGCTACTCTAAACCAATTCTACTGAAAGTAACTAATCATCACAACCGTTTCGAAAAACCTAATACACAAATCATTTGCATACCTTTCCAAATATGTTCAACCATCTTTGACTGACTAACAATCTCTGGACGAAGAGTCGTGCTAAAACTTAACTTGATTTTCTACATCTTCCGGTAACCCTCCCAACTTAGTGGAAACTGAGGAATCTCTTACCTAAACTCCATCCATTGATATTTCATGCAACCTTCTCATTATTTTACGTTACAATTATGATCAAAGCTTAATTAGACAAGTCGACTTACGTGGTAAAGATCAATATACATCGGTCTAATGGTGCACTCTTATCTAAATGGTTATCTTTCCTTTAATAGTTTGAACATTCCACAAGAAAGCCATCATAATACTTTCACAACTTTGCTCGAAACCACGTAGGTGTTGAATATAATCTTAGAAGATTCGGCTTCAAGCTTAATATACGTACAAGACAATAGTTCCTTTCAATATTGACGTTCATCCCTCTATTCTTGACCACCAATAAAATCACTGCAAGTTCCAAAAACACCTTCATACTACTATGGCGAAAATAATACATAGAGCAATTTCTCCTTATAAAACTCCCATCTTAGGCCTCTCATCTCATGGTATTCATAAACGTCCTTAGAATAAGAAAGATAATTCTGTAACTAAGAATACTCACTCAAACTCCTTTTATTCAATTCATTCCATCTTCCCGTGGCTTCACCCAAAGAAAAATCACTGACGATGACAAGTTAGACGACCTTCTATTAAAGACATTTGCAATTTCACTAGCTTATTGGGTTAGTTTTTTTGGATATCACATATGTTACGGACGAACCCTATTAGGGCGGGGAGTGATCGTATAACGACCAGACCCAAAATAACCAGAAATAATTAAATAAACATTAAATGACTCATTTAAAACATAATTAAAACAGAGTTAAACCAAATAGTAGCGGAAGCGTTTATTTATAAACCAAAAGATATTCAAAATAAAACCTTTATTTTGGCACCATTTTAAATAATTAAAACAAATAAAATAAGTGAAAATGAAATTCATAAAGACTAACAAAATAGTCAATAAAATGAAATATTCAAAAAGGAAATGAAATAAATAAATAACAAGTCCTAAGGGCTCTCAATGTAGCGCCATCCTCGTCAATCGCCATGGTTTTCATTATTATTAGTGTTACCTGCAAAATAAAAGTTTGCAGGACATTCGAATACCGTGAGTTTTTAGCTCAGTAGATTAAATCCATACTCAAATAAGTAAATTAATTACAAAACATCTCATAACAGTAATGATTTATGGATACAAGTCCATTACCACAATTTAGATAATATTTAGTAGGTACATAGCCTACAACATCTTACAAAATAATAATATAATTCAGCTCTGAAAGATCATAACCTCAGTGTAGATACTTAGCCTACGTCATCTCTTTGTTATTATTAAACTTGTATGACATGGATACTCGTCCATCTCTACCATTTATCAATAATTAGTAGGTATTTAGCCTACGTCATCTCTTTGTCATTATTAAACTTGTATGGCATGCTATGCGCTTGAAAATATGATCATGGTGCCTTATAACCCACCATGATACGTGCCATAGCATCCATTATTAAATTTCTATTAAATTTGCATATATGTATCATAGTGGGGTATAAGACCACTAAGGATACGTGTCATACTATACGCTTGAAAATATTATCATAGTGGGGTATAAGGCCACTAATGTTACGTGTCATAGTATACGCTCTACGAATTTAATATGGGTTAATTATTATGTTCAATCAAGTTGTGAAATCTAAAGGCTCTATTTAAACTTCGTATCGATTAACCAACCATATATAATAATTAAACAATATTCGAAAGTCACAATAATCACATAATAATTCCTAATAAAATACTAATTCATCTCCCAAGACACACCATTAATCAATAACTAGTAGGTACTTAGCCCACAAAGATCATAACCACAGTGTTAAACTCTATAGAATAGTATCATAGTGGCCACTATGATACGTGCCACACTATCCAACTTAATTATCATATATTTGAGTAAAAACAACCAAACAATTCATACCCAAAGTCTCAAATACAATAATAAGGGGAAAACGATTTAACCTAACAATTTATCGTAATATAATTCCACATCTTAACGCACAATAATGAAATAGAAACAAAGAATAAATATTTATAACCACACAACAATCACATTAAAAATAACTAAAAGGGAAGAAATTACACAATCAAGTCACAACAAGAAAATCATTAAGTTATTATTCAATTTTATAAATTAACTATGTTATCATCTCATAAACAGCTTTAAAAATTATCCTAAACATTAGTAAATCATTTAAAGCTAATTATTAGATAGTTGTTAATTATTAGTATTTAATTAATTAAAACATCAAATTTTATAAATAAACATTCGATATAATAATTAATGTTTATAAGTTTAATTTTATTAATAACATCAAATTAACCAAATAATAATAATAATACAATAAATTAATCATTAAACTAATCATAGAAATGAAGGGATGATTTACTAAATTAGCGGAATTTTGTTTAGTAAACTTATTAACATTTAATAACGGATCTATTAACATCATGCAATTTGTGATAAAACATGTAGATTCATGCTTATATATTCGAAAATTAAAAACCGGAACTTACATTGACTGAATAATGGAGAATCGGTTGGAGGTTTCTTTACAGCTTCAATTCCTCAGCAACACCAGATCTTCTACGCTATATCCCGATCGATCAAACGAAATTCGATTGTGGGATCGAACTTTAGAAGAAATTGGGAAGAAGAAAAAAAAAATATTTTTCTTCCCAATACTATGAGAAAATCGGCCAAGGGAGGGAGAAGGGAGGAAGAGAGATTTTTCAATTTCCAAAGAATTGAATTGTGTGATTTATGAATGACCCAACCCTCCTATTTATAGAAAAATAGGAATCCTAATCACATTAGGATTAATCTATAGAGATAAATACAAAAAGAAAAAAATATTATCTCTTCTTTTTATCTTGCAATTTCGAAAATGCATAGATAAATAAGAGATTATTTTCTTTTCTTTTATTTTATTTATCTTGGGTAAATAAATCTATGTAATTATTTTAGGATATAATTCAAACAATTATCTCCTCCAAAATTACATATGGTGGCCGAAAATAGCATCATAAAATAATAAATAAATATAATTTATTTAATTAATTACTTTAGGCCAATTCCAATTGGGTTCATTAATCCAATTGGGCTTGAAATTCTCTCTTAAATTAATAAGTCCAACTTAATTAATTTATTTATTAATTACCATTTAAATAAAATATTTTATTTAAACAATTAATAATATTAATATTTTCTCCCGACTAAACATTATCAAATTTATATTTAATTATTAATTTCCATTTAAATAATTTTCATTATTTAAATAATTAATAATAAATATTATAATTATTAATTTCCATTAAATAAACTCATTATTTAATTAATAATTTTATTGACAATATTTTATTATTAATTAATTAATTTTAATTATTAATTTCCGTTCAAATAAAATTAATTATTTAAACAATTAATAATTGTCAATTAATTTCAAATTATTAATTACCATTTAAATATACTCAATATTTAAATAATTAATAATATCTAATTAATAATGTTTCATTATTAATTTCATGTTTAAATAAACTCATTATTTAAACAATTAATAATGTTTATATTAATTACCGCTTAAATATACTCAATATTTAAACAATTAATATTGCCTATTTTAAGTAATTCACTTTACTTAAAATTTCCATTTCTTCTACTTGATTTCGCGACTACGATATTTGGGCTAGCATAGGGACCCGATGGACCTATAGATCATGGGCTTAATAATTAGTCAATTAAGTGATTAACTCATAATCGGTTAATTACTTATTATCTAACTATGAATAATTCCACTATAGATTCATAGCTGAACTCCCCTCACTATAGATGAGTTATGTCCATTCAGTTTATCATTTATTTATATCGTGATATTATCCTTCACGTGGAACCCTCATAATTACAAGCGGATAAATTTACCGTTTTGCCCCTGTAATTACCGCTTTATCCTTGTGTTCCCGCTGATTCTCCAATGAACTTTATCTTTAGTCGAACTAGAGATAAGATACTTGTGATCAATAGAAGTCGTGACGTCACTTGTTCATGTCTCGAATCAGGACATCAAGGGAGTTTCCTAAAGTTCCTAAAATGTTTAGGTATCGCACCGATACCGTTAATTTATAGGAAAGTTATGAATTCCATCTCGTGAAAATGAGTTCCCAGCTACTTATCTAGTCATGTTCCCAAAACAGGAGTGTATTGAGCGTTCTTACAGATCGCTCTCAACTATGTGAATCAAAGAACATAACTCCACAAATAGGAGTCCGCATTTCACTCAGGATTGAGATCTATCACGGTTGATGTAACGTCCCGTTATTTTGTGATAAAAAAAAAACTTTTATTTATTTTATTTTAATTTGAGTAATTAAAATTCATTTATTTATTATTAAATTAGAATTTAGTAATTTATTTCATTTTAATTCCTTTTAATGGTTTTATTTAGTTAAATACGTTTTAATGGTGTTAATAATTATTAACGGGCCAATTAATAATTATTAATTACCATTGGGATAGTTTGAGATGTTCGGGATTCGTTTTAAGCCAAAAGTCACAAAAGGGCAAAGTTGTAATTACCCAATTTACAAAATATCTAAATTACTATTTGACTATCTTCTTTAAATGAGATCATTGACCACATTTGACTTCACAAATCTTCATTTTTCCTCCCCTCCAAGCCGTGAGCTTCAAAGGCCAAAGAGAGAAAATTTGATTTTGTTCGTTTCTTGCCGGATCGACTCAATCTTGGATATTTCGGAAAGCCCTCAGGTCAAGGATCATTTCCCACCTAGCCTTCGTCCGTTTCTCTTGAGATCCGAGGAGTTCTCGGTAAGAATCTCTTGAAACCCTAAGCTCCAAATAGTGTTTTAATGGAGTTTTGCTTGCTTTCTTTCGATTTCTTGCCGTGAAACTCGGTGTTTGTCAATTCGGGAGTAGTTTTAAGTGTTTTTGGAAACTATTTCATAACCCTAAAACCGAGTTTCAGTCGAAACCCTTTCCGTTTGAAATTTACCCTTTTGGGTTTGATTTTGGGTTAGAAATTAATGAATGAATGTTTATTTAATTTCAATTCGGGAAAGGGAGTAATGTTCAAAAACACTATTCATCGATACCCATTGAAATCGGGATTATCGAATTTGATTAAAACCAACTCAAAACGTATTTGAATTGCCAAAAAGCCGAAAAAACCAAACCCGAGACTTGTTTTTGATGATAGGGCCGTGGGCCTCTTTGTGGGTTTTATTGGGTTTTCGTTGCTTTGTATGTTTAGTAGTTGTTTGAATGATAGTTGGTTTCGTTATTGATTGTTACGATGTAATTCGTTGTAGGTGTTTTTGAACTTCGTGGTTGATCGCTCCTTCGGACTTAGGAGCTAAGTCATCTTATTAATAAGGTGAGAATGATTAGTATGTAAAGTAACTATAGAAAGCAAATGAGTGTAATGGTTTGTAGAGTATGGGATTAAGATTAGAATCCGAACCTAAGATTATAGGGTTGTGAGTTAGTGCCCTTAGGATTAAGAGTTAATCCTTTAAGGAGAATTTAGAAGTTCTCGAGAAAGACTTGAATCTTAGAAGATTCTAAGTTAGGTTCGTGTGAACTAAGTTTGGATTATTAGAAGTTAAAGATCCAACTTATAACTAGAACGGTTAATAGAACCTCGGATTATTTGGAAGTTTAGAATCCCAGGAGGGTATAGGTTAATCGTTTAAGTTATGTTTCTAATCTTATTATTGATATCGGAGTTCGATCGTCATATCGTTCGTCCGAGATTCTTATCTATATTTATCATTATGTCATTTACTTTATGCTCTTTACTTTATGTTGAATTCGATCTCTTTAATATCCGTACCTTACTTTATTTACTTTTACAAGCATATGCAAGCATATGCATAACATTTTGCACCATTATTTATTGTACCATAACATCTCGCATCAATGAAAAGAGAAAAGAAAAGAATGAAAGGAATGGTGGATGAGTTGAATACCCACGTTACCTTCATGCATAAGGAATGGTGGATGAGTTGAATACCCACGTTACCTTCATGCATAAGGAATGGTGGATGAGTTGAATACCCACGTTACCTTCATACATAAGGAATGGTGGATGAATTGAATACCCACGTTACCTTCATTTCATGCATAAATGGCGAATGCGTATCCTACGGGATGTACTCATTACTTTTATGCATTTGATAGATGAGAAAGAGAATCGAGATGTTATAATTTGCAAAGTTTATTTATATTTCTCATTTATGATATAACGAGTTTATGGATGAACAATAAGACTAAGTGTGCTAATTAGTATCATTTGGAGAACTTTAGGATTAGAATGTGTCAGTTTAAGTGGACACAAATCGAAATGCGAGTTTGAGGTCTATCTTTACTTCTTATGCTATTTATTCTCACTGGGCTTAGTTTGTTAGCTCATGATATTACAACCAATTTCAGGTAATGCCTTGGCTAGAGGTCGAGGAGGAGGAGGTGGTGCTGCGTGATCGAGGCATGCTGGCCTCGAGATGGACTTGTCTTTGTAAAGTTTGTGTAACACTTTTATAAATTTTTGAACACTTTGATGTTGTATATAGCTCATAAGAGCTTTTGATGTGGTTTTTATGTGATGAAATATTTGAACTCCTGATTTGGACTTAAAGTCCATGAGATTTTGATTAGATTTGAAATTAGGTTGTAAACAGGTTTTCGGCATGCCAATTTTCAAACAAAACCACGCCAATTTTTCGTAAATTAAAAGACTTCCGCTGTTTTCTCTGAATTTAATTTATTTAAAAATGACGGGTCGTCACAGTTGACAAACTTAGTTTGATATTCGATTATTTCTCGTAAACGGTACTAATGAGAAATTTGATCGAACATCGTGGTCCTGTCTTATACAATCAACATTGCATATGATACTTCCATTTCATGTCTCCCACATGAATGATCAGGATTAGATCATTTGTCTATAAACAAAATGCGAAGCTATCAACAGTGTTACCAGGATAAGGTTCCCAAACGTTATCCATTTACTGTAGACACTTTTAAGTTACTCATCTCGACTTTAATCCTCTTGTATGACTCACATACTAAGTCGTGATTTCATAAGAGTAACTTAGGGTTTACTATTTGAATGTTTTGATATTTATATATTTCCATATATTCCTAATATCGTCAATTGAATCAATCTAGATTATATAAAGAACTTATGTTTATTTATTTAATTTATTCGAAATAAATTATTATATTTAAATAATTACAAGTTCTAGGACACCATTCCTAACAATCTCCCACTTGTCCTAGATCTTTGGAGATTTGACTTGTAATTCCAGTCACACTGGATGACTATCAACTACTTAGCCATGGTAGTCATTTTAATGCTTTATCGAGAACGTTTTCATCCTGTTTAGTATGTATTTCTTTTGTCGATGTTAGTTTCATTAAGTTTAATAGATTCCATATTTTATCGACATAAAATAAACTCTATTAATTATTGATTTGAAACCATCATGTTCAACCACCTTTCATTTACTAACAACTTAGTAATCACGCGAATTTAGAGTTTAGTCAGTAAAAACTCATTTTACTTATACTCAACTCATTTGATGTTTAATTCGCAAAGGTCTTTAGTCGAATTCTTACATGGAAGTAAATTCATGTTCGAATTTGAGCCCGTGCAACTCATAAAATCTCCCATTTTATCTATGTGCACTAACATACTATTTGTAAATTTTATTTTAGTCACATTGGTTCTAGGATTCTCGAAATTCTTAAGCTCCCACTACAAAGTAATTCTCCATTACTTTCATTTGTTTAATGATTACAATTTTATACTTGTTATTATTTCAAAAATATATAAGTATAAGTGACCATTTTTCAACTCAACTATTGAAAATTCATGTCATTTTTATTTCACTTATTTTGAACTTTATTCATTGATTTTGAAGTCAATGAGTTTCACTTGGACTTCGAAAGTCCTTTGGTTCGTATTATGACGCTCCCACTCAAATAAAGTTCTACAAGTAGTTTAACAATTTAAACTTTTAAATAACTACTTGTTTTTTTTTTTTTTTTAATTGTGAAATAAAATCATTGTAATTCTTTTCTATCTTAAGTAAGTTTAAACCTTTTCAGTATCACTGATTTACTGAACTTTTCTTTAATAATTTGTGAATTCAATTATCCACTAATTATTACTTTTCAATTTCTATTATGTTTATTCCATATCAGTTATTACCTTTAAAACATCCTTTTAAATAACTGAATGTTTGGAATATAAGAAATCGATTTAATGTTTACTTATCACTTAAGTTCTAACATCTGAATGTTCAAGTTTTAGTGATATTTAAGTCTAGTTATCTTTGATAAATCAAAGATATTCGATTTTACTTATCCCATAAGTTCGTGGATTAATATGGTTATCATCTCAAATTCCTTGAGAACCATCTTTAAGAGATTAATCCCTCTAACTTATTTAAGTAATTTTAGACTTAAGTATTTAAACATTTTTAAACCTTTATAACTCATTTAGATATTTCGGAGTTTAGAATTTGGTTTGGAATTTATTTGTTTTATCTTGAGTATTTTGAATAACCATCCAATCACACTTTGGAACTTTGTAATATGATTGTAAAGGAATATCTACCTAAATAACTCTTATTTAAAATATTCCCATACTTGGTTCATACGAAATGAGAACCAATAGTTATTACATGTTTCAAAATAAAAAAACAAATTGATAACTAAACTAAATTAGAAAACTATGGTTTTGGGAAGAGAAATATTTTCTTCCCTTTTAGACTATTGTAAAATCGGTTACGAGGAGAATAGGAAGAAGAAGAGTTTTCAATTTCGAAATTGAAATTAGAAGCTTTTGAATGAACAACCAAGACGTTTGTATTTATACGCAAAACAGTTTTCCAATCGAATTAGGAAATACTATCAAAATAAATACAAGATAAATGCCAAGAATAAAATCAAATTTTATTCCTTATTTATCTTACGTGCCGATTTTATGTGAATAAAATCAATAAGAAAAACCAATTTTTTCTTTGTTTAATTTGTCTTTGGTTAAACATTCTTTTATATATTTATTTTAGACAAAATAATTCAACAATTATTTCCTAAAACATTATATATGTACCGATTTTGGTATTTAATAATTTGAACCAAAATCCATTGAATTCATTAATTCAATTCTAGATTCTTCCTTATTAATAAATCTTATTTATTAACTCTTGATATTTATTTCAATAAATCAATTATTCAAATATCATATTCCGATTTTATACTTTATCATTAATAAATATTTATTATTTTCTATTTAAATAATCGACATTATTTAAATCAATAATAAATATGTTATTTACTATTATCCTTTTAAATAATCGCTATTATTTAAAATTAATAATAAATGTTTAATTATTAATTTCCATTTAGGTAAACACATTATCTAAATAATTAATAATTATTTATCAATAATATTTTTATTATTAATTACCATTTAAATAAACACATTATTTAAATAATTAATAACAATGATATTAATTTCCATTTAAATAAACTCATTATTTAAATGATTAATATTGTCAGTTTATTTAAGTAAACTATTTTACTTAAATTATTCATTTCCTTTTCTAGGAAACATAGTTCTCATCGTTCAGTTTGTTATTTCCAAGTATAGTGACTAAAGCAGATGTTATATTATTGAAATTTAAATAAACTTTATCTTAGTAATCTAACATGCATTCAACATTCAAATACTCAAAGTTTCGACATATAATTAAATATGATGCATGAATGCGAACATATTAATGAACAGAAAAGCCCTAAAACATGTTACTATGTCACGATATTTTAATGATACCGGTGAAGTGCGGTCGAATGATAGGTCAGTTACCATCATTAAAACGAGATGTCACTCGAACAATTGACAACTCCAGAATAACTCATATTCCTATGTCATTGTTTACCGTGTGTTTGGTCAAGAATTTTGATAACAAACTTTATCAAATTTCTTCTTAAGTGTAACCCACTAATTTAGTCTTTTAAATAAAATTGAAGAGTGTCTACGAAGTGTAGATTCGATCTTCAATCAATCTCATTTAAAATTCTTTATCCCTTTCGGGAGACCCAACTTGATATTGATTTATACAATAAACCTTCCTATGGGAATGAACACTGCAGCAGATGTTACGAGGCCATGCATAAATCTCACGTTTCGAGCCCATTAGTGGAGACCATAGGATACATTGACATGTTTCCTTCTCCCACTTAATATTTTGAGTTAGGGTTTCATAACTTAGACTAATTCAGGCTAATTCATTAATCCAAGTTTTAATTAACCTAATCATCTTTAACTCTTAAATTGGTTAGATTAATTTTATAAAGTGATTGTTCAAGTTTTCCTAATTAAAACTAATCACATTATGAGCCGTCTTAATAATTTTGATTTATTAATTTGAACTTTTCTCCCGGATCGCTCCCAGGCTAGAGGCGCCCGTGTTAGGGGAACTTTATGAAACCTCATCGCCAGGCGAGCTTTCTCTGGAGATCCATTCAATTTAATTAATCTCAATTATTAATTTTTAATTAACCCTTAATTAAAAGTTTCTATTTGTTTATCTTATATGGATTTTGGCCCAATTGTTTAAACAATAATTCCATATTACAAATAATTCATTTAGTTTCTATTCAACTTTTAAACTAGATTTAACTTTTGAATCTTAACTAAATAAGCATGCTTTTAATTCTAAAACAATTAGAATATAATTTTCGATAATAACATTTATAAAATAAAATTATAGCATGCTTCACATACATTAGCATATAATAACACATATTATATCATGATGCATGTATGTACAATTAATAAAATCATACAACCTATGGTGGGATTTTCTACATGACATACTCTTATGCATGAATATTATTTAAAAACAATTATATCATACATATAAACAATTTAAATAATAAATAGCTAAATTGACCGGTATTCTTGGCACTATTTCTAAAACGGAAAATTAAATTACAACTTAATTTAAATCTTCCATTGTAGAATTTTGAGGCTTCAACTTTCTCTCTCCTCCATGGTGTAGGCGTGGGATGGGTATTTATGGGGCAAATATTATCTCCTTAATATTTCCATAAATACTTGTTTTAAAATAATTATCTTTTAATTAAATGGAAAAAATAAAAAATATTTTCCATGTAATCTTATATCAATTTCTAAATTCATAATTCAAGATAGGGATATAATCTTTAAAAAGATTTTATCCTTATCTTAAATATTTAAATTTTTAAATTGAGATAACAAGATAATTATGTTAAAATATCTTACCATATCTTACCTTTTCTCTCTCCATGGGCGTGGACCTCATGGAATGGTGGAGAAAAATTTTCTTCTTCCTCCCCTTTGGTGTAGCCGATTTTTGCCTCCTTTGATATGGGAAAATTACAACTTTTTCCTATATCCTAAAATTAGGGTTTACAAATTTTCTACTAAAATTTAAAATCCTAAGTGCCTCAAGAATACCTAAACAGTCAATTAGCAAACCTCCACAATTTATATAGCACAATTTATATAAACATACATAAAACGATTTTATGCAACCCACCAAAATTTTCGAAAAATCACAAATTTAGCATAATAATTAAAATTAGCTCTGATACCAATTGAAGGGATGATTTACTAAATTAGCGGAATTTTGTTTAGTAAACTTATTAACATTTAATAACGGATCTATTAACATCATGCAATTTGTGATAAAACATGTAGATTCATGCTTATATATTCGAAAATTAAAAACCGGAACTTACATTGACTGAATAATGGAGAATCGGTTGGAGGTTTCTTTCTGACTTCAATTCCTCAACAACACCAGATCTTCTACGCTATATCCCGATCGATCAAACGAAATTCGATTGTGGGATCGAACTTTAGAAGAAATTGGGAAGAAGAAAAAAAAATATTTTTCTTCCCAATACTATGAGAAAATCGGCCAAGGGAGGGAGAAGGGAGGAAGAGAGATTTTTCAATTTCCAAAGAATTGAATTGTGTGATTTATGAATGACCCAACCCTCCTATTTATAGAAAAATAGGAATCCTAATCACATTAGGATTAATCTATAGAGATAAATACAAAAAGAAAAAAATATTATCTCTTCTTTTTATCTTGCAATTTCGAAAATGCATAGATAAATAAGAGATTATTTTCTTTTCTTTTATTTTATTTATCTTGGGTAAATAAATCTATGTAATTATTTTAGGATATAATTCAAACAATTATCTCCTCCAAAATTACATATGGTGGCCGAAAATAGCATCATAAAATAATAAATAAATATAATTTATTTAATTAATTACTTTGGGCCAATTCCAATTGGGTTCATTAATCCAATTGGGCTTGAAATTCTCTCTTAAATTAATAAGTCAAACTTAATTAATTTATTTATTAATTACCATTTAAATAAAATATTTTATTTAAACAATTAATAATATTAATATTTTCTCCCGACTAAACATTATCAAATTTATATTTAATTATTAATTTCCATTTAAATAATTTTCATTATTTAAATAATTAATAATAAATATTATAATTATTAATTTCCATTAAATAAACTCATTATTTAATTAATAATTTTATTGACAATATTTTATTATTAATTAATTAATTTTAATTATTAATTTCCGTTCAAATAAAATTAATTATTTAAACAATTAATAATTGTCAATTAATTTCAAATTATTAATTACCATTTAAATATACTCAATATTTAAATAATTAATAATATCTAATTAATAATATTTCATTATTAATTTCATGTTTAAATAAACTCATTATTTAAACCATTAATAATGTTTATATTAATTACCGCTTAAATATACTCAATATTTAAACAATTAATATTGCCTATTTTAAGTAATTCACTTTACTTAAAATTTCCATTTCTTCTACTTGATTTCGCGACTACGATATTTGGGCTAGCATAGGGACCCGATGGACCTATAGATCATGGGCTTAATAATTAGTCAATTAAGTGATTAACTCATAATCGTTAATTACTTATTATCTAACTATGAATAATTCATCTATAGATTCATAGTGAACTCCCCTCACTATAGATGAGTTATGTCCATTCAGTTTATCATTTATTTATATCTGTGATATTATCCTTCACGTGGAACCCTCATAATTACAGCGGATAAATTTACCGTTTTGCCCCTGTAATTACCGCTTTATCCTTGTGTTCCCTTGATTCTCCAATGAACTTTATCTTTAGTCGAACTAGAGATAAGATACTTCGTGATCAATAGAAGTCGTGACGTCACTTGTTCATGTCTCGAATCAAGTACATCAAGGGAGTTTCCTAAAGTTCCTAAAATGTTTAGGTATCGCACTGATACCGTTAATTTATAGGAAAGTTATGAATTCCATCTCGTGAAAATGAGTTCCCAGCTACTTATCTAGTCATGTTCCCAAAACAGGAGTGTATTGAGCGTTCTTACAGATCGCTCTCAACTATGTGAATCAAAGAACATAACTCCACAAATAGGAGTCCGCATTTCACTCAGGATTGAGATCTATCACGGTTGATAAACTTAGTTTGATATTCGATTATTTCTCGTAAACTGGTACTAATGAGAAATTTGATCGAACATCGTGGGTCCTGTCTTATACAATCAACATTGCATATGATACTTCCATTTCATGTCTCCCACATGAATGATCAGGATTAGATCATTTGTCTATAAACAAAATGCGAAGCTATCAACAGTGTTACCAGGATAAGGTTCCCAAACGTTATCCATTTCTCGTAGACACTTTTAAGTTACTCATCTCGACTTTAATCCTCTTGTATGACTCACATACTAAGTCGTGATTTCATAAGAGTAACTTAGGGTTTACTATTTGAATGTTTTGATATTTATATATTTCCATATATTCCTAATATCGTCAATTGAATCAATCTAGATTATATAAAGAACTTATGTTTATTTATTTAATTTATTCGAAATAAATTATTATATTTAAATAATTACAAGTTCTAGGACACCATTCCTAACAAGAAAAATATCAAATTTAATATTGGTTTATTGTAGTTAAATACTCTATAAGCTCTAATTATAATTAAATCTAATTAACGATTATAAATTAAATACATACAATATTTACAAATCAAATTAGCACATGATAATAATTAAAATAAATAATTTCATAACCCAAAAATATCCTAAGTATCACACAATACACAAGCAAGCACAATGAATTCAATTTAACTTCTAAGTAGGATTTAACCTACCTTAATCGTAAATTGAAGTAGCAAAAGCCCTTGAAATAAATCCAATAAGACTCCTAACGATGCCCAAAACCTCAACGATCTCGTCAACGCTCGCCTCGGATCAAACGTACTAACGAAGATTCCAAATTAAACGATTCAACTCCACTCAAAACGCGATGAATAGTGGCGAGAAATTCCCAAATTCTGGCGAGCCAAATAACAGTCCGACGAGGGTCAAAGAAACGGAGTTAATAGAGATTGAAATCTAAGAATTTTAAGCGATGCTCACAGCACTCCGATGAGGTTCGATTCTTAAGAAAACTCAAAACGAACAATCACGACTGAGTAAGGAGCGGCGCTGCCTCGAGGAAAATAATAATTAATTTGACCTAGGTTTCAGTGTCCTTAAGAGAAACTGATTGGCTACGAAAAGACTAAAATACCCTTATGAACAATTATAAGTTATAAGGGCACATCCGGTATTTAGGCCATATCTTTTTACTCGGAACTCAGAATTGAGCGTAGTCAATTGCGTTGAACTCGTAACAACGTGACGGTTAGGAAAAACTAAATATAACGTTATTTGGATCAAAATTAGTGAAAAAGCTAAAATGCCCTTGAGTGAAAATTCGGGTTGTTACATATCGTCAGTGCAATTAATAGGCATGGACAAGGTGCGGCTTCTGGCAGCCTTCTAGGTGAAGGGCCACATGAATGAACTGACTCCCACATCCGAATGAGAGGGAATTAGTAGACTGTATTGGTATGGGTCAGTACAATTGAGGAGAGTTTAATAAGATTAATAAGTACTACCTATACTAGCAATGTTAACCTTCCTTTTCAGTGGCTCAATCGTAAGAAACTCCATAGTTAAGCGTGCCTGGCTTGGAGCAATCTTAGGTTTGGTGATCTTCTGCTTATGTCATGATGTGCGTGAGTGAGGAAAAAACTTGGTGAAGGGACTCGTGTTAGTTTGTGGGGGACAATCGTAAGTCTTGAAAGCAAATCCGGGTCGTTACCACATACGTAGTCCTCCACCAGCCCTAACCACCTATGTCTCCATATAATCAAGCACGCTTAACTTTTAGTCCATCTTGAACTAAAACTGAGTCCCTCAGAAAACCTACAAACTCACATCTTTCCTATTACACTAAAAGGTGACATGACTTTTTGACAACCAATCCAATCCATAACCATGTCAAGTCACTCGTGACTACGTCCAACAAAGTTACCTTAACGTAATTTTTTTACAAACACAGTCTTCTAATTCTTACTACGCTACTAAATCCATCCCTTTTTATGAAGGAAATACACTTAATTCATAATTTGATAGTCAAAATTCTAAAACATCATACTTAACACATTCAAAAGAAATAAAGAAGAAAGACTAACTACTTTCAAATCTAACAAAGCATATGATAAAAAACCATATATTGATAATTTACTAGTCTCAACTGCCCCAAATACATTCCCAGCGACTCTAGACTACATTGCATCCCCTTCAACTCTTGAGCCTAAGGATAGTGCCTCCTACCTGACTCTTGGGGTCCCTCTTGAGTCCTAACATGAAAAGTTTCCTTTTCCCAACTAAACCCACAATACATTCTCTTACAAAAAGAGCTAGCCTATCAAACTCCCTCTCGTAATCTTCAATATTCATACTTAATTGTCTCAAAGCTAGGAATTCGCTCTCTAACTCATAAATCTGATACCTCATTTGTGAATGAGTAACTGACGATACACTAGTGGTGTAACTGGTGGCTCAAAAATCGGCAATCCCACCCCATACACAATAGGATCCTCAAACTGTTTTGAATCTCAATCCAATATGATCGTTCGATCCTGCTCCATAGTGAACTAGACCTTAGAGTCTTCTCCAACATTACCACCAAGGCCTCGTCCAAGATATCGACTTCTACTCAAAGGTGGGTGCCTAACTCGTCCTAGTGTAGCTCCACTCGACGACATTCTATGACAGTCAACTAGTTACTGTTATTACTTAAGTCATCACATGACTCAACTAGATAGAACCTATCCATACTGCACAATCATCGTAACATAACTCAAAATCACAATTCACTTTTAAAAACAATTCTCAACTCAAAATATATTAAAACATACAGAGGTACCTAGCTTGATGATTTTTGGTTTGCGTTCAATGGACTATTACTATAAAAACATGGATTATCCTAACATGCAATGAAGTTTTTTCTTACAATATGAGAAGAATATGAGTTAAATATTTTTATTTAGTAGGTTAAATGTATGAGTTCATTATCTACTATATAAAACAATGAAAAAAAAACTTAAACAATCTTTCAATTTGAAAAAAAAAATTAAAGACAGAATTGAGGAATAAGAAAAATAGTGAAACAATTATAGAATAAAAAATCTCAAAACAGAAAAATAGTAGTGAAAATAAATGTTCTTACAATAAATAAATTGTGAACAATATATTAATTTTATATATATGAGTACTTGAAACCATTATATAAGACCCACCGCCATCCCACCTTAGTATAAGAAACATAAGTTTTCAATTTATTAATGGATGGGCGGTCGCAGCGACTCCTTCCGGCAGCTTTCTATCACCAATTTTCTGCTTTTGATTTTTGTCCCAAACCAGGAAGAAAATTTAAATAGTAAGAAATTTTCAACTCCCTCTTTTTTCCCTTTTTTTTACATGTAAAAAATTTTAAAAAAAATTTGTTGTAATCCCACTTAAGGAATTTTATGGCTCATTACGCGTCGTGTCGTCGTATATTAGTTAAACCTTAATTTAATTGTTATAAGTTTGGTAGTAAATTTTAAAGGCTTTAAGGAAATCATCTATCATTTAAAACAGGGTGTTATACTCTAGAAGAGAACATAACAGCTTGCTTATTTTAGAAAAGTCTTTTATAAATCTCCTAGAGAATCCAACATAACTTAAGAAGTTGCTTACATCTTTGACATTGATAGGCAGACTCATTCATTCATTAATAACTTCCACTTATGCCTTGTCAACTTATAATCTTGTCATGGATATATTATGATCCTAGACAATATCTTCCATGATCATAAAGTGACATTTCTCCTAATTAAGGACAAGGTTGACTCGTTGACATCTCTCCAGCACTCTTTTCATGTTAGCTAAGCACAATTCAAATGTTTCTCCAAAGACTAAAAAGTCATCCATGAAAATCTCCAATGATTCTTCCACCATATATCTGAAAAGTGCCATCATGCATCGATGAGAAAGTGGCAGGGGCATTCTATAATCCAAAGAACATTCGTTTAAGTGCAAACGTGTCATAGTGACAAGTGTAAGTAGTTTTCCTTTGATCCTTTATGGCAATTACAATATGATTATATTTTGAGTATCCATCAAGAGAACAATAATATTATTTCTCTGCTAACCTATCTAACATTTGGTCCAAGAAAGGAAGGGGAAAATGGCCCTTCCTCGTCGTCTTGTTCAGTTTTCTATAGTCTATGCATATTCTCCAACAAGTGGATGTACGCTGTGGAATTAGCTCATTGCTAGCGTTGGCTACAACAGTCATTCCTCCTTTCTTAGGAACATATTGCACCGAGCTTACCAAGGTACTATCAGAAACTGGGTAGATTATTCCTACATCCAACCACTTAATGATCTCCTTTTTTATCACTTCTTTTATTTTCGGATTTAGTCGTCTATGTTACTCCACATAGTGAAAGGCTCCATGTTTTAATAATTTCTTGTGCATACAGATTTTGGGGCTAATTCCTTTGATGTCATCCATGGACCATCCTAATGTTGCCTTAAATCTTCCTAGCACTTGAGTCTGCTTTTACTCTTTTGGTTCAGTTGAGAATTGATGATCAAAGGTAAAGTTTTGTTCTTCTCCAAGAAGACATACTTGAGATGGGAGGGTAGAGCTTTGATGTCAAGGCTAGGTTGTTCTTCTATGGACGGTTTCTGAATTTAGATTTCCCTAGTATGATGAGACAAAGGCTTAAATTGACACTTAAAAGCTTGTAATAAATGAGCTTCCTCTACATCAACAACATCAATATCTTGTTCTATCTTGCATTCATTTCTTCAATGTTTATAACAACATAATGTACAAAGTCAATCATAGAACAATTCTATATGTTGTTAGGAAACTTCAAAGAATTAATGATGTTGAATGTTACCTCTTGGTCATTTATTCGCATATTGAGCTCTCCTTTTTAGACATCTACAAGGGTTCTTCTCGTTGCTAAAAGTGGGTGACCAAGCAAAATTGGGAATTCCTTAACTGCTTCGAAATCCAAGATGATGAAGTCTGCTGGGAAAATAAATTTATCCAGTTGTACTAACACGTCTTCAATTTTTCCTTCTGGGTGAGCTATGGACTTATCAACAAATTGGAGCATTTCTCTAGTGGGTCTTGTAGCACCATTCCTAATTATTTAAAATTGACAAGGGCATCAAGTTAATGCTTGCATCTAGATCACTCAGTACTCTCCCACAATAAGTGTTTCCAATTGAGCATATGGGATAGTGAGAAACTCCCGGGGTTTTGTAATTATGGAGGAATATTTTGCTAAAAAATTGAGCATACTTTATAGGTCATGTTGATTGTCTCCACTTCATAAATCCTTTTCTTTCTTGAGAAAATGTCTTTCACGAATTTCACATAATTTGGCATCTGCGCAAGGGATTCTATTAATAGGATGTTAACGTGTAGCTATTTCAGCAATTCTAAAAACTTCTTGAATTGGAGGTCTTGTTCCTACTTGCTAATTTTCTGTGGAAAAGGAGGTGTACAACTCTCTACAAGCTTTATTGTTGAGGCAAGGTTTCTTATTATATCCGTTTGCTTTGGACACTCAGTAGAAGTTGTAACCTCTGGCGTGGATTGTTAACTTTGAATCACTGCCTCATTAATTAACTTTTTTCTTACCTTTTGGGGTCAGGTGTAGGGATGACTTCCTCTTCCTTTTATTTAGTTCTCTCAGACCGAATCTTCAATCAGAGGCACAGTCTTTTCACTTTTTAATGTTATGACATTACAATGCTCAACCATTTTTCCTTTCGTGTTGTTGATCGTGCACTAGGAAGGTTGCCTTTTGGCCTTGAGTTGCTTGTTGAAGCCAGTTGTTCGACTTGATTTTCTAAGTTCCTCATGAAGGGATGATTTACTAAACTAGCGGAATTTGATTTAGTAAACTAATTAACATTTAATTATGGATCTATTAATATCATGCAATTTGTGAAAAAACATGTAGATTCATGCTTTAAATTTCGAAAATTAAAATCAAAACTTACATTGAGTAATAAATGGAGAATCGGTTGGAGGTTTCTTTACAGCATCAAATCCTCAGCAACACCGGATCTTCTACGCTATATCCCGATCGATCAAATGAAACCCGATTGTGGGATCGAACTTTAGAAGAAATTGGGAAGAAGAAAAATATTTTCTTCCCAATGAACTAAGGGAATTTCGGCCAAGGGGGGAGAAGGGAAGAAGAGAGAATTCCGAATTTCTAAGGAATTGCATTGTGTGATTTATGAATGACCCAACCCTCCTATTTATAGAAAAATAGGAATCCTAATCCCATTAGGATTAATCTATAGAGATAAATATAAAAAGAAAAAAGATTATCTCTTTCCTTTATCTTGCAATTTCGAAAATGCCATAGATAAATAAGAGATTATCTTCTTTTCTTTATTTTATTTATCTTGGGTAAATAAATCTATATAATTATTACAGGATATAATTCAAACAATTATCTCCTACAAATTATCTCATATGGCCGATTTTATCATAATAAAATAATTAATAAATACAATTTATTTAATTAATTATTTTGGGCCAATTCCAATTGGGTTCATTAGTCCAATTGGGCTTGAAATTCTCTCTTAAATTAATAAGTCCAACTTAATTAATTTATTTATTAATTACCATTTAAATAAAATATTTTATTTAAACAATTAATATTTTCTCCCGACTAAATATTATCAAATTTATATTTAATTATTAATTTCCATTTAAATAATTTTCATTATTTAAATAATTAATAATAAATATTAAAATTATTAATTTCCATTAAATAAACTCATTATTTAATTAATAATTTTATTGACAATATTTTATTATTAATTAATTAATTTTAATTATTAATTTCCGTTCAAATAAAATTAATTATTTAAACAATTAATAATTGTCAATTAATCTCAAATTATTAATTACCATTTAAATATACTCAATATTTAAATAATTAATAATATCTAATTAATAATATTTCATTATTAATTTCCTGTTTAAATAAACTCATTATTTAAACAATTAATAATGTTTATATTAATTACCGTTTAAATATACTCAATATTTAAACAATTAATATTGCCTATTTTAAGTAATTCACTTTACTTAAAATTTCCATTTCTTCTACTTGATTTCGCGACTACGATATTTGGGCTAGCATAGGGACCCGATGGACCTATAGATCATGGGCTTAATAATTAGTCAATTAATTGATTAACTCATAATCAGTTAATTACTTATTATCTAACTATGAATAATTCCACTATAGATTCATAGCTGAACTCCCCTCACTATAGATGAGTTATGTCCATTTAGTTTATCTTTATTTATATCTGTGATATAATCCTTCACGTGGAACCCTCATAATTACAAGCGGATAAATTTACCGTTTTGCCCCTGTAATTACCGCTTTATCCTTGTGTTCCCGCCGATTCTCCAATGAACATTATCTTTAGTCGAACTAGAGATAATATACTTGTGATCAATAGAAGTCGTGGCGCCACTCGTTCATGTCTCGAATCGGGACATCAAGGGAGTTTCCTAAAGTTCCTAAAATGTTTAGGTATCGCACCGATACCGTTAATTTATAGGAAAGTTATGAATTCCATCTCGTGAAAATGAGTTCCCACTACTTGTCTAGTCATGTTCCCAAAACAGGAGTGTATTGAGCGTTCTTACAGATCGCTCTCAACTATGTGAATCAAAGAACATAACTCCACAAATAGGAGTCCGCATTTCACTCAGGATTGAGATCTATCACGGTTGATAAACTTAGTTTGATATTCGATTATTTCTCGTAAACGGTACTAATGAGAAATTTGATTGAACATCGTGGTCCTGTCTTATACAATCAATATTGCATATGATACTTCCATTTCATGTCTCCCACATGAATGATCAAGATTAGATCATTTGTCTATAAACAAAATGCGAAGCTATCAACAGTGTTACCAGGATAAGGTTCCCAAACGTTATCCATTTACTGTAGACACTTTTAAGTTACTCATCTCGACTTTAATCCTCTTGTATGACTCACATACTAAGTCGTGATTTCATAAGAGTAACTTAGGTTTTACTATTTAAATGTTTGATATTTATATATTTCCATATATTCCTAATATCGTCAATTGAATCAATCTAGATAATATAAAGAACTTATGTTTATTTATTTAATTTATTCAAAATAAATTGTTATAATTAAATAATTACAAGTTCTAGGACACCATTCCTAACAATCTCCCACTTGTCCTAGATCTTTGGAGATTTGACTTGTAATTCCAGTCAAACTGGATGACTATTAACTACTTAGTCATGGTAGTCATTTTAATACTTTGTCAGTAACGTTTTCATCTGTTTAGTATGTATTTCTTTTGTCTGATGTTAATTTCATTAAGTGTAATAGATTCCATATTTTATCGACATAAAATAAACTCTATTAACTATTGATTTGAAACCATCATGTTCAACCACCTTTCATTTACTAACAACTTAGTAATCACGCGAATTTAGAGTTTAGTTAGTAAAAACTCATTTTACTTATACTTAACTCATTTGATGTTTAATTCGCAAAGATCTTTTGTCGAATTCTTACATGGAAGTAAATTCATGTTCGAATTTGAGCCCGTGCAACTCATAAAATCTTCCATTTTATCTATGTGCACTAACATACTATTTGTAAATTTTATTTTAGTCACATTCGTTCTAGGATTCTCGAAATTCTTAAGCTCCCACTACAAAGTAATTCTCCATTACTTTCATTTGTTTAATGATTACAATTCTATACTTCTTATTATTTCCAAAAATAATGTATAAGTATAAGTGACCCTTTTCAACTCAACTATTGAAAATTCGTGTCATTTTTATTTCACTTATTTTGAACTTTATTCATTGATTTTGAAGTCAATGAGTTTCACTTGGACTTGAAAGTCCTTTGGTTCGTATTATGACGCTCCCACTCAAATAAAGTTCTACAAGTAGTTTAACAATTTAAACTTTTAAATAACTACTTGTTTTTATTGTGAAATAAAATCATTGTAATTCTTTTATATCTTAAGTAAGGTTTAAAGCCTTCAGTACCACTGATTTACTGAGCTTTTCTTTAATAATTTATGAATTCAATTACTCACTAATTATTACTTTCTGATTTCTATTTTGTTTATTCCATATCAGTTATTACCTTTAAAACATCATTTTAAATAACTGAATGTTTGGAATATAAGAAATCAATTTAATGTTTACTTATCACTTGAGTTCTAACATCTAAATGTCCAACTTTAGTGATGTTTAAGTCTAGTTATCTTTGATAAATCAAAAGATATTCGATTTTACTTATCCCATAAGTTCGTGGATTAATATGGTTATCATCTCAAATTCTTGAGAACCATCTTTAAGAGGTTAATCCTTTTAACTTATTTAAGTAATTCTAGACTTAAGTATTTAAACATTTTTAAACCTTATAACTTATTTAGATATTTCGGAGTTTAGAATTTGGTTTTGGAATTTATTTGTTTTATACTAAGTATTTTGAATAACCATCCAATCACACTTTGGAACTTTGTAATATAGTTGTAGAGGAATATCTACCTAAATAACTCTTATTTAAAATATTCCCAAACTTGGTTCATACGAAATGAGAACCAATAGTTATTACATAATTCAAAATAAAAACAAATTGATAACTAAACTAAACTAGAAAACTATGGTTTAGGAAGAGAAATATTTTCTTCCCTTTTAGACTATTGTAAAATCGGTTACGAGGAGAATAGGAAGAAGAAGAGTTTTCAATTTCGAAAATTGAAATTAGAAGCTTTTGAATGAACAACCAAGACGTTTGTATTTATACGCAAAACAGTTTTCCAATCGAATTCGGAAATACTATTAAAATAAATACAAGATAAATGCCAATAATAAAATCAAATTTTATTCCTTATTTATCTTACGTGCCGATTTTATGTGTATAAAATCAATAAGAAAAACTAATTTTTTCTTTGTTTAATTTCTCTTTGGTTAAACATTCTTTTACATATTTATTTTAGACAAAATAATTCAACAATTATTTCCTAAAATATTATATATGAGCCGATTTTGGTATTTAATAATTCAAAGAATTTGAACCAAAATCCATTGAATTCATTAATTCAATTATAGATTCTTCCTTATTAATAAATCTTATTTATTAACTCTTGATATTTATTTAAATAAATCAATTATTCAAATAAAACATCATATTCCGATTTTGTATTTTATTATTAATAAATATTTATTATTTTCTATTTAAATAATCGACATTATTTAAATTAATAATAAATATGTTATTTACTATTATCCTTTTTAAATAATCGCTATTATTTAAAATTAATAATAAATGTTTAATTATTAATTTCCATTTAGGTAAACACATTACCTAAATAATTAATAATTATTTATTAATAATACTTTATTATTAATTTCCATTTAAATAAACACATTATTTAAATAATTAATAATAATATTAATTTCCATTTAAATAAACTCATTATTTAAATAATTAATATTGTCACTTATTTAAGTAAACCTACTTTACTTAAATCATTCATTTTCTTTTCTAGGAAACATGGTTTCATCGTTTAGTTATTTCTTTCCAAGTATAGTGACTAAAACAGATGCTATATTCCTGAAATTTAAATAAACTTTATCTTAATAATCTAACATGCATTCAACATTCAAATACTCAAAGTTTCGACATATAATTAAATATGATGCATGAATGCGAACATATTAATGAACAGAAAAGCCCTAAAACATGTTACTATGTCACGATATTTTAATGATACTAGGTGAAGTGCCGTCGAATGATAGGTCGAGTTACCATCATTAAAACGAGATGCCACTCGAACAATTAACAACTCCAGAATAACTCATATTCCTATGTCATTGTTTACCGTGTATTTGGTCAAGAATTTTGATAACAAACTTTATCAAATGTTATCAAAATTCCTTTTAAGTGTGACCCACTAATTTAGTCTTTTAAATAAAATTGAAGAGTGTCTACGAAGTGTAGATTCAGTCTTCAATCAATCTCATTTAAAATTCTTTATCCCTTTCGGGAGACCCAACTTGATATTGATTTATACAATAAACCTTCCTATGGGAATGAACACCTGCAGCAGTGTTACAGAGGCCATGTATAAATCTCACGTTTCGAGCCCATTAGTGGAGACCATAGGATACATTGACATGTTTCCTTCTCCCACTTAATATTTTGAGTTAGGGTTTCATAACTTAGACTAATTTAGGCTAACTCATTAATCCAAGTTTTAATTAACCTAATCAACTTTAACTCTTAAATTGGTTAGATTAATTTTATAAAGTGATTGTTCAAGTTTTCCTAATTTAAACTAATCACATTATGCGCCGTCTTAATAATTTTGATTTATTAATTTGAACTTTTCTCCCGGATCGCTCCCGGTTAGAGGCGCTCCGTGTTAGGGGAACTTTATGAAACCTCATCGCAGGCGGAGCTTTTCGCTGGAGATCCGTTCAATTTAATTAATCTCAATTATTAATTTTTAATTAACCCTTAATTAAAAGTTTCTATTTGTTTATCTTATATGGATTTGGCCCAATTGTTTAAACAATAATTCCATATTACAAATAATTCATTTAGTTTCTATTCAACTTTTAAACTAGATTTAACTTTTGAATTTTAACTAAATAAGCATGCTTTTAATTCTAAAACAATTAGAATATAATTTTCGATAATAACATTTATAAAATAAAATTATAGCATGCTTCACATACATTAGCATATAATAACACATATTATATCATGATGCATGTATGTACAATTAATTAAAATCATACAACCTATGGTGGGATTTTCTACATGACATACTCTTATGCATGAATATTATTTAAAAAGCAATTATATCATACATATAAACAATTTAAATAATAAATAGCTAAATTGACCGGTATTCTTGGCACTATTTCTAAAACGGAAAATTAAATTACAACTTAACTTATATCTTCCATTGTAGAATTTTGAGGCTTCAACTTTCTCTCTCCTCCATGGTGTAGGCATGGGTATTTATGGGGTAAATATTATCTCCTTAATATTTCCATAAATACTTGTTTTAAAATAATTATCTTTTAATTAAATGGAAAAAATAAAGAAAAATATTTTCCATGTAACCTTATATCAATTTCTAAATTCATAATTTAAGATAGGGATATAATCTTTAAAAAGATTTTATCCTTATCTTAAATATTTAAATTTTTAAATTGAGATAATAAGATAATTATGATAAAATATCTTACCATATCTTGAAAAAATCTCCTCCTTGGGCGTGGACCACTTGGATTGTTGGAGATGAATTTTCTTCTCTTCCTCCCTTAGTGTAGCCGATTTTGCTCCTCTTTGGTATGGGAAAATTACAACCTTTTCCTATACCCTAAAATTAGGGTTTACAAATTTTCTACTAAAATTTAAAATCCTAAGTGCCTCAAGAATACCTAAACAGTCAATTAGCAAACCTCCACAATTTATATAGCACAATTTATATAAACATACATAAAACGATTTTTATGCAACCCACCAAAATTTTCGAAAAATCACAAATTTAGCATGATAATTAAAATTAGCTTTGATACCAATTGAAGGGATGATTTACTAAACTAGCGGAATTTGATTTAGTAAACTAATTAACATTTAATTATGGATCTATTAATATCATGCAATTTGTGAAAAAACATGTAGATTCATGCTTTAAATTTCGAAAATTAAAATCAAAACTTACATTGAGTAATAAATGGAGAATCGGTTGGAGGTTTCTTTACAGCATCAAATCCTCAGCAACACCGGATCTTCTACGCTATATCCCGATCGATCAAACGAAACCCGATTGTGGGATCGAACTTTAGAAGAAATTGGGAAGAAGAAAAATATTTTCTTCCCAATGAACTAAGGGAATTTCGGCCAAGGGGGGAGAAGGGAAGAAGAGAGAATTCCGAATTTCTAAGGAATTGAATTGTGTGATTTATGAATGACCCAACCCTCCTATTTATAGAAAAATAGGAATCCTAATCCCATTAGGATTAATCTATAGAGATAAATATAAAAAGAAAAAAGATTATCTCTTTCCTTTATCTTGCAATTTCGAAAATGCCATAGATAAAATAGGAGATTATCTTCTTTTCTTTATTTTATTTATCTTGGGTAAATAAATCTATATAATTATTACAGGATATAATTCAAACAATTATCTCCTACAAATTATCTCATATGGCCGATTTTATCATAATAAAATAATTAATAAATACAATTTATTTAATTAATTATTTTGGGCCAATTCCAATTGGGTTCATTAGTCCAATTGGGCTTGAAATTCTCTCTTAAATTAATAAGTCCAACTTAATTAATTTATTTATTAATTACCATTTAAATAAAATATTTTATTTAAACAATTAATATTTTCTCCCGACTAAATATTATCAAATTTATATTTAATTATTAATTTCCATTTAAATAATTTTCATTATTTAAATAATTAATAATAAATATTAAAATTATTAATTTCCATTAAATAAACTCATTATTTAATTAATAATTTTATTGACAATATTTTATTATTAATTAATTAATTTTAATTATTAATTTCCGTTCAAATAAAATTAATTATTTAAACAATTAATAATTGTCAATTAATCTCAAATTATTAATTACCATTTAAATATACTCAATATTTAAATAATTAATAATATCTAATTAATAATATTTCATTATTAATTTCCTGTTTAAATAAACTCATTATTTAAACAATTAATAATGTTTATATTAATTACCGTTTAAATATACTCAATATTTAAACAATTAATATTGCCTATTTTAAGTAATTCACTTTACTTAAAATTTCCATTTCTTCTACTTGATTTCGCGACTACGATATTTGGGCTAGCATAGGGACCCGATGGACCTATAGATCATGGGCTTAATAATTAGTCAATTAATTGATTAACTCATAATCGGTTAATTACTTATTATCTAACTATGAATAATTCCACTATAGATTCATAGCTGAACTCCCCTCACTATAGATGAGTTATGTCCATTTAGTTTATCTTTATTTATATCTGTGATATAATCCTTCACGTGGAACCCTCATAATTACACGGATAAATTTACCGTTTTGCCCCTGTAATTACCGCTTTATCCTTGTGTTCCCGCTGATTCTCCAATGAACATTATCTTTAGTCGAACTAGAGATAATATACTTCTGTGATCAATAGAAGTCGTGGCGCCACTCGTTCATGTCTCGAATCAGTACATCAAGGGAGTTTCCTAAAGTTCCTAAAATATTTAGGTATCGCACTGATACCGTTAATTTATAGGAAAGTTATGAATTCCATCTCGTGAAAATGAGTTCCCAGCTACTTGTCTAGTCATGTTCCCAAAACAGGAGTGTATTGAGCGTTCTTACAGATCGCTCTCAACTATGTGAATCAAAGAACATAACTCCACAAATAGGAGTCCGCATTTCACTCAGGATTGAGATCTATCACGGTTGATAAACTTAGTTTGATATTCGATTATTTCTCGTAAACGGTACTAATGAGAAATTTGATCGAACATCGTGGTCCTGTCTTATACAATCAATATTGCATATGATACTTCCATTTCATGTCTCCCACATGAATGATCAGGATTAGATCATTTGTCTATAAACAAAATGCGAAGCTATCAACGGTGTTACCAGGATAAGGTTCCCAAACGTTATCCATTTCTCGTAGACACTTTTAAGTTACTCATCTCGACTTTAATCCTCTTGTATGACTCACATACTAAGTCGTGATTTCATAAGAGTAACTTAGGGTTTACTATTTAAATGTTTGATATTTATATATTTCCATATATTCCTAATATCGTCAATTGAATCAATCTAGATAATATAAAGAACTTATGTTTATTTATTTAATTTATTCAAAATAAATTATTATAATTAAATAATTACAAGTTCTAGGACACCATTCCTAACACCTCATGCATGCCTCATTTCTCATAATGTATTCCTTGGTGTATTATTCCAGTTAACTTACATGATCTAATGCATGCTTCTGTTTATTCATAGATTACTGGTTCTATTGTGTTTTTACCAAAACCCATGGGAAATATCAATTTTCTTTTTTCCTTTGCAAGTTGGGCATTTGTTATTCGATCCAACTTGAGGGGGAGTATTCAAGATTTGGGAGCTTCAACGTGTATATTGTGAGTTTTGGCTAGACAATTACGACATCACATACTTTTATGTCGCATCCTGTAGTGAAGAGTTCCTGATGCTGTGGCGCCTGAATAAAATACAATGATAAGATAATGATGATCCAAAGTAGATAAACTTTCAATATTAAGAAACATATGTAACATCATTCCAGTTCTTTGAATTCCTCTCCTATTTCTTGGAAAGCGAAGAAACAAGACACAATTTTTCGATCTTCTGCGGAGGATGAGTATTGCGCAATATCCACTACTACATGCGAGTTGAAGGGATTGAAATCCATTTTAGCATGTTTGGAATTAATCATTATCGTCCCATGAAGCTATTTTGTGATAGTCAAGTTGTTTCTTATATAGTATAGATAATCCAGTTTTCATGAATAGACTAAGCATGTCGAAATGGATTGCTACTTTAATCGTGAAGTCTTTCATGATGGCATTATTTCTCCATCTCATGTTCGAATAGGGGAAAGAGTAGCGAATGTTTTTAACAAAATTTCTTGGGAAATTTGAGTCTTCTTTTCTTTTTCGAAAGTTGGACATTTGCAATCTACATGTTCCAACTTGAGAAGGGGAGTAATTCAAGATTTTGGGAGCTTCGACATGTATATTTTGACTTATGGCATGACATTGCAGTATCACATATTTGGTATCGCGACCTGCAGTGTTTTGGCTTCCTAAGCCAAAACTCCCGAGATCTTGGCACCTCTCAAGCGAGTTTCGAATGTCATGTCTCTTCGAGCGTTCCTTCAGTGTGTCTTAGCTTGGAGCCACGGCGAAAAACATCTTATGTCACAATGACAGGACTGAAAAAACTTGTCTTGTTTCTTCTTTTGTTTATTTTGTGCATGGATAGTTTTTTCTTAGTTGGAAATCTTTAAAACTAATTATTTGTTCAGTGATTCATTCATAAAATATCAGGATATCAGTAACATCAGTGATTACTTGTGTAGTAATCATTGATTACTTGTGAGGAAATCACTGATTACTCATACAAACCTAGTGGCAATTTTGTAATATTTTAGGCGTGAATTTGAGTTTTTTGCTATTTTTGCAATTAACTTTTTTTACTTATTTTTACAAATATTGGACCTAATTTTTTCTATTTTTGCAAGAGCCACATTAAAAATTACTTGGTAATGATTGTTATATATTTTTATTATCTTTTAGGTAGGGAAAACCAATAGACATAAAATATTCTCAATATTGTAATATTACAATTAAATGAGTAGATGAAACATTTTGTAACTTGCAAACTAGTTTAATTAGTAAATTTTTGAAAAAAAATTAAATACTTTAGTTTTCATTTATATATATATATGCAAATTGTTTGCGATTAAACACACATTTTTCTACAGAAATCCGATCGGGAAATGGATTTTTGCATGAAGAAATAAACTTGTTTCTGATCACAAAAGACCGTCCATCCAATTGTCGGATTGACCTACCAAGCCACTAAATATCATCTTTTATTTTCAAAGGAGAAAATCCAAGAATACAATACATAATCATGAATGAAACTCTCTCCAAGAACCCCCATTAAACCCAAACCACTCACATGATGAAATATGAACTTAGCCTCTTACTCTCCTTTTCTCTCAACATTAAATACAATGGTAAAATACAATGCTAATTGCAAAAATGTCACCTATTAGTAAATCTAATTAATACTTAAAATATAATAACTATTTTTAACATATATAGATATAAACAAACATAAGTTGTCTCAAATAGCATAAATCTACAACTATTTACTAAAATGTCAACTTTTTAAAAATACTTAAATAGTAGTTCAATTATTTATTGAACTATTTTGTAATTTTTTTCGTTGTTATTTTCAATGAATATTTTGGTTTTTAGCATTTTTAGTTCAATAAACTATTATCAATACCTTTTTTAAATATGTTTTTATTTTTCAATGAAACTATTTGTTTCTTGAATTTTCTTAGTTTAATAATTTGTTGAACTGCTATTTGAGGAATTTTTAAAAAATTATGAAATTTTCAGTAAGTAGTATATAAAAATATGTTATTTCATTGATTGCCCCATAAATGAATATTCCAATTTTAAAGAAATATATGGAAGGAAGTAGTTTTTTTTTTCATTCATTTTAGTTCATTCTCTCTCTTGCTTATATATGTGAAAGAAGTTGTTAACTAACAAATTTCTCTATGATCATGTTGATATTTCATTTTTTACTGTATAAATTTTAAAATTTTGCATTTTCCAAAAATATATAGTAAAAATATATTTTTACAAAAATATTTTGTAAAAATATGTTATTTCATTGAAGACCCCTTCTGGCGGCTTTCTATCACCAATTTTCTGCTTTTGATCTTTGTCTTAAACATGCAAGAAAATTTAGTAAGTAAGAAAATTTCAACCTCCCCCTTTTTTATACATGTAAAAATAATGGATTTTTTTTTAAAAGAAAACGAATTGTTATCTTGTATTTTCTTCCCAAGTTTGCCTGTCTTGAATCAGCTGAGACTGTAGTTTTAGTATTGAAGCCATGAGAATAAACACAATGAAAGCATATAAGAGGACCAGAAGAAGATATGAAAGAATTGGTTTTATGTTCATTTTTATGGGCATTTTTGTTTTGATATGAGTTATAAGAATTTTATTGCATCACAACTTATATATTACGTATTAACATCGTATCGTCATACATTAGTTCAAGCTTAATTTAATTGTTATAATTTTATTAGTACATTAGTTATTTTGTTTATATAACTCACTCTATATATATGAGGCTCATTAGGCATTAACGTCATATTGTATTAGTTAAAGCTTAGTTATTTTGTTTATATTTTTTTTTTCACAAAAGTTATTTTGTTTATATAACTTACCCTTTATATAGAATATTGAAGTTTAACTTAATAAATAAAAATTATAACGAATGTCGGGTTGTTTCATGAACTATTTCTTATATAAATAAAAGTTCTCATACCACAAAATCCCTTAAGCCTGGCCTTTCTATTTACACCATTCACCAATCACCACAAAAATACACAAGAAAATGAATAAAAAGCCGATTCTTTCATATATTCTGTTGGTCCTCCTGATAACTTCCCAATGTGTTTATTCTCATGGCTCCAATATAAAAACGACAGCCTCAGCTGATTCAAAACAAGCAAACTTGGGAAGAAAATCCATGTTAACACATACAGTGAGTTAATTCTAGCTTTTTCATTTTAAAATTGCTTAATATTTTTACCATGTAGAAAAGTGACTATGGGAAATTTTCTTGCTTGTTTGGGACTAGGTAAAAAAAGACACAATTGTTTTTACAGAAAGCCGCCGCACGTTGCCGACAGGGCCCAACCCTATTGGAAATGGAGATAAAACGTCCACTATAAATACGCTGCCACTGTCCATGATCAGCATCCCATGAAACTAAAGAGGAAGAGGAGGGGAGATTTCAGCTGAGGGTTGGAGAAAGTTTTCAAAATATAATAGTTCATAAATGCTACGGGACATGTTAAATTCCTTTTTTTTTTAAGAATGATAATAGATCAACTTTTATAAATAAATAAATAAATCGTATCTAAAATAAAAGGCATTGCAAAATACTTAGATAATTATAAATTTTGGAGAATTATGTGAATAGACAATATTGTAATTTTACAAAAAAAAAAAAAAAAACATAACTCTTAAAGATTTATAAAAATAGTAGAAAATTTTAAATCTGTTAAATGTAAATAATAAAAGATTATGGAGTTTAACTTCATTAAAAAAAACTACAATCATTGCCGATTAATTACTTGTAATATTTTACTATTAAAATTAAAATATAAACTAAAATAACATAACAAGCGTAAACTGGGTGAGTCTGGGATGACTTTTGAGGGAAATATTTTTAGTAAAATAAAGTGAGTTTGGGATTTTTTTTAACTGTTGTACAGTTAATGAAAACATTTTTCAATTTTTTATATGGTGTTTGATAACATAATGAAAATATTTTTTAACTTTATAAAAATATTATAAACACTGAAAAAAAATTTAGAAAATACAATAGGATGTGTTCGAGTGTGACGACCCGACACTTTTAAATAATTTAAAATCAGATTGACAGCGGAAATCTTTATAATTTAAGAAAAATTGGCGTGGTTATGTTTGAAAATTGGCTAGCTAAAACCTGTTTACATCTTAATTTCAAAATCTAAAGAAAAACACAAGGAACTTCAAGTTTCTAATCAGGAGTTCAAAGAGACGTTTATAATAAAAGTGAAATCAAAAGCTCTAAAGAGCTATATACAAATTTACATAACATAAGATACAAATTAACAAAATGAGACCATGGTCTTTTAAAAGAATGTCTAGTCCACCTCTGTGTCATCATCCTCTCGATCAAGCACGCACCAGCTCCTCTCCCACGACCCCAAACATTACCTGAAATGTTTGTAATATCATGAGCTAACAACTTAAGCCCAGTGAGAATAAACAGAATAAAAAGTAAAGTTAGACCTGAAACCCACATCCGGATTTGTGTCCAATTGAAACCCACATTCTCTTACCTTTCAACCACCAAAATGGTTTTACATCAATGTTTCACTTTTACTTACCAATTCTACCAAATATTTGTGGAACAATCTTCCAACCATTAAGGGGATATGTTTCATAACATATATATATATATATATATATATATATATATATATATATATATATATATATATATATATATATATATATATATATATATATATATAACATTTTGAATCTCGTTCTCTTTAAAACCTTATACTATACATAAGGTTTACATCAAATCTTATTCTCCAATTACGAGATCTTCCAATTTATTGAGAAACTAGTTCTCTTACATGTTTATCACATGATAGTTATACAAGGTTCAATACACCCGTGTATTCTCTCATTATCCAATTCAATCTCATTCCCTTTTCCTATAGCACTTGGCTATACATCAATTTCATTTCTTTTCTCTCTAGAAAAGTACGTCTTAAATGATCCTTTCTATAGTTCTCTAATCTCTAGAAAACTAACTTCCATAATCATAATCTCTATAGGATGATAATACTAGCACACGTAGTCTAAATCTCATCCATTAACTCGTTAAAACACATATAAGAAAAGTAAATAAACTTTGCATAAATATAACATCTCGATTCTCTATCCATGATATATATTTCCATTGATCATATGCATGAAGGTAATGAGGACATCCCGTAGGATTCACATTCGCTCTTTATGCATAAATGAAGGTAACGTGGACATTTCCCGTAGTATCCACCATTCAACCTTATGAATGAAGAAGGTAACGTGGACATTTCCCGTAGTATCCACCATTCAACCTTCCTTTTCTTTCTCACTTTCTTTTCTTTTTCTTTGAAGATGATGTGGACACTCCCTGTAGGGTCCAACATTCTCCCCTTCTTTTCTTTCTCATTTTCTTTTCTATTTCTTTGAAGGTGATGCGAACACTCCCTGTAGGGTCCAACATTCTGCCCTTCTTTTCTTTCTCATTTTCTTTTCTATTTCTTTGAAGGTGATGCGAACACTCCCCGTAGGGTCCAACATTCTCCCCTTCTTTTCTTTCTCATTTTCTTTTCTTTTCAATGATGCGAGATGTTATGGTGTAATATGTTATGGTGCGAGATGTTATGATATGCTCGCAAAAGTAAATAAACGTAAAATGAGAATATTAAAGTAGCCGAAACAAGCATAAAGTAAAGAGGCATAAAGTAAAAGACATAAAGTAAATAGATAGGAAATTCCAGAAGAATAATAAGTAGATCGAACTTCTGATACCTTTAATAAAGTAGATCCTATCTTAAACAAACAATCTTCACTTTCAAGGGTCTAAATTCCCAAATAAAATCCAAGGTTCTATTTTCAAGTTCCTTTAACCATTCTATCTAAAAGTTCGGATCCTTTAACTTCCAATGAATCCATGTTAATTTCTAGAACGATTCTAACTTAGAATTTTCAAAAGTTCAACGTTCCCTCGAGAAACTCCAAAGTTTTCACTCAAAGAACTAGCTCCTAATCTTAAGGGCACTAGCTCACTTTCTTTTACTCTTAGAATCAAATCTTAATCTCAACTTCTGATTCTACAAACCATTCAACTTATTCGGTTTCTAAAACTACATTAAATCCTATTTATTCTCACCTTGGCCCATTTAGTTTTGCTCCAAATCTCCAATTTTCCTACGAATCAACAACCGAGCAAACGAACCTACAATTCACCAATTGCACAACATATTACAACTCATAACTAAGATGAGAACAAGTGTGCATTTTCAGGTGCATAGTGATTTCGGATGAATAGTAATTTTGGATGAATAGTGTTTTTTGGGTGAATAGTGTTTTTCGAAAATCCAGGCTCAAAATCGTCAAATTCCATGATAGAAATTCATGATTTCAACTTCAAAACTCATTTATAATAAAAAACGAACAAATTTGTATAAAAAGTTTTGAAAACTTACTTTTTGGGACTTCCCTTAGAGGACGGGAAACTTCAAAAAGCTAGGTGGGATAGGTAGCCCTCGTCCCTACCAATCCAATGCAACCGAAAACACGACGATCCACCGAGAAACGAAGAAAAGCCAAGAAAACTCAAAACCCTCCCATGGCTTTGATGCTCACGGCAAGGAAAAGGGAATGGATGAGAAGTTTAGTCAATTTTGGTCAAAATGCATTTTTAAAGAGGAAGTGAATAGTATTTAGATATTTTTAAGAAATTGAAAATGACAGTTGCATCCTTTAATGACTTTTGACTTATAAATCGAAACCCGAAGCTCTTAAATTAATCTAAAGGTGATTAATAATTATTAATTGGCCTATTAATAATTATTAATGTCACCGAAGCGAAATTAAAGTATTAAAACGATTAAAAAGAAGTTCGGGCGAAATTAACTACTAAAATCGAAATTACTACTTTTAAATTAACCTTAAATACTTTAATTAAAAAAAAAATTCACTTTAAAATAACGGGACGTTACATCGAGAGTGTTTTTGATGAAACAAAAAATGTTTTGAAATGAGCAAAAAATACTTCTTAGATGTAATAGTAATTAATAGATTAATGAGATAAATCAAGGGTAAACTGCAACTAACGTCTATGTGGTTTTTGTCAAATGCATGATTACGCCTTGTAGTTTAAAAATAAAAAATCACACTTATGAAGTTCCAAATTATATGAATAAGACCTCCCCCTTGAACACAATAAATTATTTTTAGCCATAACATTCATTTGAACTTTTATTTGGATGATTCAAGATGTTTTGGAATTCTCATTTCGATTTCTAGATTCGCGATTCTTTGTATGGTCTGTCACAAACCCTTCGAATGACTTGATGTGCCATTTCGGCGAGGCGACCGTTTGGGCTTCACAAGTTGTAATTTTTGAAAACCAACCTGACCCGTTTCCCACTTGTCAATCATCACAATCCTTGGGGATCGTCGAATGCTTTCCGCGTGTTGTGACTATGAGCTGCGTATCATTTGTTTTAAATAGCGTGTCCTTTCAAAATTAAAAGGTTCACTCTTCTTCTTTATTTTATGGATTTTCTTACGAATTCATCATTTTCGACACTTCCTTTTAAAGAATTTTGCCTTCTATGGTCTTATAAGTACTAAAGCTTTTTGTAGTGAGGTTAGTTTTCTATCCCTTCTTTCATTCTTTCATCTAAATCTAAAGATGGTTAGATGAGACGACCCGTCATTTTAAATAAATTAAAATCAGAGAAAACAGCGGAAGTCTTTTATTTTAAGAAAAATGGCGTGATTATGTTTGAAAATAGGCTAGCCAAAAACCTGTTTACATCTTAAATTCAAACATCTAAAAACACAAGGAACATTAAGTTCCATCTAGGAGTTCAAAATGATTTATAAACATAAAAGTAAAGACAATAGCTCTTAAGAGCCATTTACAAATATACAACTCCAAAATTATATAAAATACTCAAAACCATGTACATGGATTTTTACATAACACTTAGTCCATCTCGAAAATCATCATCCCCTCGATCAAGCGCGCAGCAGCTCCTCTTCCACGATCCCAAACATTACCTGAAATGTTTGTAATATCATGAGCTAACAACTTAAGCCCAGTGAGAATAATAAGCATAAAAAGTAAAGATAGACCTCAAACTCGCATTTCGATTTATGTCCAAATGAACTGACACATTCCACTCCTAAAGTTCTTCAAACTCTAGGTAAATTCATTTTATACTTTCTAAGGATGATATTGCTAAAATCATAGTCAATACTCATCCATTAACATTATTATGACATAAATAATAGAAGTAAATAAACTTTGCATCATATTAAACATCTCAATTCTCTTTTCATCAATCGTATGCATAAAAGTAATGTGTACATCCCGTAGGAAACGCATTCGCCATTTATGCATGTAATGAAGGTAATGTGGATTTTTGCATTTCATCCACCATTCAACCTTATGTATGAAGGTAATGTGGGTATCCACTCATCCACCATTCAACCTTATGTATGAAGGTAATGTGGGTATCCACTCATCCACCATTCCTTATGCATGAAGGTAACGTGGGTATCCACTCATCCACCGTTCCTTTCATTCTTTTCTTTTTCTCTTTTCAATGGTGCGAGATGTTATGGTATAATAAATAATGGTGCAAAATGTTATGCATATGCTTGCATATGCTTGTAAAAATAAATAAAGTAAAGTACGATTATTAAATAACCGAAACAAGCACAAAGTAAAGCGGCATAAAGTAAGACATAAAGTAAAAATAGATAGGAATCAAGGCATAATGATATGTAAATCGAATTCCGTTAACAATAATGAAAGTAAAGGTCAAACATAACGATTATCCTAACCTTCAAGGATTCTAAACTTCCAATGTATCCGAGGTTCTATCAACCGTTCTTTATCAAAGTCTTGGATCCTTTAACTTCCAATGATTCCTTCTAAACACTGAAACTAATCTAACTTAGAATCTTCTAAGATTCGAGACTTTCATCGAGAAATCCTAAGTTTCTCGCCTAAAGGATTACTTCAAATCCTAAGGCACTAACTCACTTCTTCTAACCTTAGATTAGATTCTAATCTTAGTTCCCGATTCTACAAACCATTACACTCATTCGATTTCTATAATTACTTTAAATCCTAACTATTCTCACCTTAGCCAATTAACTCCAAATCTCCAATTTTCCACGAATCAACAACCGAGCAAACGCACCTACAATTCATCAATTGCACAACATATTACAACTCATAACTAAAATGCGAACAAGTGTGCAATTTCGGGTGAATAGTGATTCGGATGAATAGTGTCTCGGGTGAATAGTGTTTTTGGGTGAATAGTGTTTTTCGAAAATCCGGGTTCAAAATCGTCAAATTTCATGATAGAAATTCATGATTTCAACTTCAAAACTCATTTACAATAAAAAACGAACAAAACCACCTAAAAAGTTTGAAAACTTACTTTTTGGAACTTCCTTTAGGGAACGGGAAACTTCGAAAAGCTAGGTTGGATAGGTAGCCCTCGTCCCTACCAATCCAACGCAACCGAAAACACGACGATCCGTCGAGAAACGAATGAGAAACGAAGAAAAGAAATTCTCATCCATGGCTTGAAGTTGCTCACGGCAATGGCAAGGAAAAATGACAAGTTTTGGTCAATTTTGTGACTTTTAAAGATTATGGAATAGTGAATTTAGATATTTTGGTAGTTTGGAAATTACGGTTTTGCCCTTTTATGACTTTTGACTTATGAATCGAAACCCGATGCTCTTAAATAAATCTAAAGGTGATTAATAATTATTAATTGGCCTATTAATAATTATTAATGTCACCGAAGCGAAAAATAAACATTAAAACGATAAAAATGAATTTCGGGCAAAATTAAGTACTAATATCGAAATTACAAAATAATAATTAAACTAAATACTTGAATTGAAATAAATAAATACATAAAAAATATTAAATAAAATAAAATAAAAATAAAAATTTCACTCCAAAATAACGGGACATTACATTAGAAAAAAGGGGGCTGCATGGACCACGAATCGTAGGACGGGCAAATTTGTGGTTAACGATGATGATTTAGATGGTAGGGTTTTTGAGAGAATCTACCATGACCCCAGGACTGCTGCTTGTCTCCAGTTGTCTGCATATCAAAGTTGAGAGCCTTTAATGCCTAAAAGTCTTTATGCTCCATATTATGGGGTAAATGGCAAGATCATTTTTTTGAATACAACTTGATAAGGTGACATCCCTATTGATGTTTTGAATGCAGTTCTATAAGCCCAGATAAATTCATCTACCTTCGTAGACCAATCCTTCCTGTTAGGATGAACATCTCTTTCAAGGATTATTCTTTATCTCTCTATTGGATACTTCAGCTTTCCCATTACACTGAGGATGATATGCCATAACAATCTTATGTCTTATCCCATATTTGACAAGGACTCATTCTGGCATATTATTGCAAAAAGTGAGTGCCTTCATCGCTGATTAGAGTTCTAGGAGTTCAAAATGTAGTAGATATATTTTTTTAAGGAATTTAACAACTACCTTGACATCATTGGTGGAGAGAAAAACTGCCTCAACCTACTGTTACCTAAATGTATTGGTTCCCAAAAGATCGCGAAGAATGGTCCCATAAAGGTAACCCCAAATATCAAAGAGTTCAACTTCCAATATGTTATTCCAGTGCATTTCATGTCTCTGTGATATGTTTGCCTATCCTCTGACTATTGTCACAGAGTTGAGTGAAATTCTTGACATCCTTGAAGAGTGTTGGCCAATTCAATCCAAATTGAAAGACTTTGGCTGTTGTTCGTACTCCTCTAAAATGTCCTTCGTAAGGAGAATCATGGCATTGGGAAAGGATTGAGTTTACTTCCTCCTCAACCACATATCTGAGAAACAGCAGATCTGCACAACTCTTGAAAAGATAGGGTTGTCCCAGACATAAAACTTAGCTTGATGTAAGAATCTTTTGAGAAGAGTTTTTGAAGGAGGCTCACAATTCTATCTTCTCTGTTCATCCAGGTAGTACCAAGATGTACGAGACCCGAGACAGTATTATTGGTGGCCTGGGATGAAACATGAGATTGCAAAGTATGTGAGTAGGTGCTTTATTTGTTAGCAAGCTAAGGCCTCAAAGAAGAGTGCACCTGATTATCTTAACCTTTGAGAGTACTTGAATGGAAATAAGAGGAGATTTCCATGATTTTATCAGGGGTTTGCCCGAAGATGGCGAAGAGTTATGATACCATTTGGGTGATTGTAGATCGTTTGATGATGACCACACACTTTATTCTTATGAGGATCACCTACCCAGTTAAGATTTAGAGTACAATTGTACCTAAGAAAGATTGTTAGATTGCATGGTGTGCCGGTGAAGATTGTATCAAATCAAGACACACGCTCTGTCTCAAAGTTTTGGAAAAGTTTACATACCTCCATGGGTACGGGTTTTGCTTTTAGCACCACTTTTCATCCTCAGAGCGATGGTTAGACTGAGAGGGTTAACCAGATTTTAGAAGATATGTTGAGAGCTAGTATTCTTGACTTTGGTGGCAATCAGGACTCTCAGTTGTATTTGGAAGAGTTTGTTTATAATGACAGTTACCGAGCTACTATCGGGATGGCACTGTTTAGGCACTTTATGCTGGAATCTTGAAAGTTTGTTTGTAGTGGTGGACACAGTAACCAGATTTTAGAAGAGTTTGTTTGTAGTGGTGGACCTTGTAATCTTCAAAGTGACACCTATGAAGGGTGTTATGAGATTTGGGAATAAGGTCTAGTTGAGCCTTAGATTTATTGGCCTATCTAGTAGGAGCGATAGATTACCGTTTGGCTTTACCACCTTCGTTATCGGCCGTTTATTATGTTTTCCATGTATCGATGCTTCAGAAATACATGGCAGATCCGTCCCACGTAATTGATTATGAGCCTGTAGTTTTGGATGCTAATATGTCTTATGAAGAGACACCAGTTGAGATCCTATCATTCAAACAAAAGGTGTTGAGAAATAAAACAATTCACTTGGTTAAGATTCTTTAGAGGAACCAAGTGTCAGAGGAAGCAACATGGGAATGTGAGGATGAGATAAAGTCTAATACCCTCACTTTTTCACTTAGTCAGCTCACTTTTCGGGGACGAAAAGTTTTTTTAAGGAGGGTAGACTGTAACGTCCCGTTATTTTACAAGAAATTTATTATTATCATTTATTTTATTTAGAGTACTCAATTTAATTTTAGAGTTAATTAATTGACTCTAGAATTTATAACTTAGAATTTACGAGTTTATTTCGTTCTTAAATCCTTTTAAATAAATAAACAAATCGTATCTAAAATAAAAGGAATTGCAAAATACTTAGATAATTATAAAATTTGGAGAATTATGTGAATAGAAAATATTGTAATTTTATAAAAAAAAAAACATAACTCTTAAAGATTTATAAAAATAGTAGAAAAATTTAAATCTGTTAAATGTAAATAATAAAAGATTATGGAGTTTAACTTCGTTAAAAAAAAACTACAAACGTTGCCGATTAATTACTTGTAAAGACTCAAATTTTCTCAAATCTTTAAATAAGAAACGAATAGCAGAAGACTAGATTTTTATAAAAATTTGGCGTGGATCCGTTTAAAATATAAACTCCCTAAACCTGTTTACATGGGCCCAAATCAGAGAAAGTAGACTCGATAATATATACAACACATCTTAGGCTCTCATGAGCCACAAAATACAAGTTCAAAGACATCAACATATGAAATTTTATCTAGCATTCATAGAATGCTCCAAAATATGCCTTTTTAGTTCAAGTCCTAAAAGTCATCCACTCGTGATCAAGCAACACCACCTCCACGACCTCGTCCTCTTCCACGAGTATTACCTGAAAAGTTTAAGTGTAGCAACATTAGCATAAAAATGCTAGTGAGAATAAGATGGATGCAAGCACTTCTATGGACCAAATTCCATATCGGAAAATGTGTCCAAAATCCTATCGTGCTCTTTGTTACCAATTCTATACTCCCAAGTACTATGCATAAGAAAATCAATCCCATTATACTATATCGTAACTTTGAAAAATAAACATTCAAGCTCGTAAATAAAGTACTAAAACAACTAATTATTACTAAAGGATAACAAAGTAAATAATAATGTAAATTTCCATTCTCATTGTGACCACTTTGTCACATTTCACATTTCAAACCGTGACCACATTGTCACCATTCACATACCACATCGTGACCACATTGTCACCAATCACATGACCACGCCGTGACCACACTGTCACCAATCATATTACCACGCCGTGACCACACTGTCACCAATCATATTATCACGCCGTGACCACATTGTCACCAATCATATTACCACGCCGTGACCACACTGTCACCAATCATATTACCACTCCTACCACACATACCACATGATGATTCATTTTCCGTTACCACACATACCACACCTACCACACATACAACACATACCACATGATGATTCGTTTTCCGTTACCACACATACCATGCCTACCACACATACCACACGTACCACATGATGATTCGTTTTTCATTCCACACCTACCACACATATCACACGTACCACATCACACGTACTACTCCCCTTTGGTAGTACTAATTAGCGAATCTCATCGCTATAATTATATAACGTCCCGTTATTTTGAAGTAAAATTTATTTTATTTTATTTATTTATTTTATTTAATGTTATTTAGTTATTGAATTATTTCAATTTACATATTTAGTTTAATTATTATTTTTGTAATTTCGATTTTAGTAGTTAATTTCGTCCGAAATTCTTTTAATCGTTTTAATACTTTAAAATTCGCTTCGGTGACATTAATAATTATTAATAGGCCAATTAATAATTATTAATCACCTTTAGATTTATTTAAGAGCTTCGGGTTTCGATTTAGAAGTCAAAAGACAAAAAAGGACGCAACCGTCATTTCCGATTTCTTAAAAATATCAAAACACTATTCATTCATCTTTAAATATACCCCTTTGACCAAAAGTCTTCATTTTTCTCATCCTTTTTCATCCCAAAACCGTGGCTATGAGGGGGGGAAGGAGATTTTTTTGGGTTTTGCTCGTTTCTCGGCGGATCGGCTCGATTTCGGTTGCATCGGAAAGCCCTCGAGTCAAGGATCCTTTTCCACCTAACCATCGTGCGTTTCTCTCGAGATCCAAGGAGTTCTCGGTAAGTTTCTCTTGAAACCCTAAGCTCCAAATAGTGTTTTAATGGAGTTTTCTTTGTTTCCTTTCAATTTCTTGCCGTGAAACTCGGTGTTTGTAAATACGGGAGTAGTTTTAAGAGTTTTTGGAAACTTTCCCATAACCCTAAAACCGAGTTTCAGTCGAAACCTTTGGCATACCTTAAGGCCTTAAGAAAACGGATGGAAAGCTCGATTGTTAGGTTGGAAATGATGCTCGGGCCCGTGGCTATCCAACGCAACCGAAATTATAGCGATCCGTCAAGAATTGAAGAAAAACCAAAATTTGGAAAACCCAAGATGATGCTCACGGCAACAAGGAGAAGAAGAGAAGAAAATTGTGAAGACTTTGGTCAAATTTGCTTTATTTAAAGATAAATTAATAGTGTTTTTGATATTTAAGAAATTGGAAATGACGCCTATGTCCTTTATTTGCTTTTAGCCTTTAAAACAAAACCCGAAGTACTTAAACTAGGCCTAATGGTGATTAATAGTTATTAATTGGCCCATTAATAATTATTAATTCAACCGAAACTAATTTAAGCTAATTAAGCGATTAAAAAGGTTTCTGAACGAAATTAACTATTTAAATCTAAATAACTAATTCTAAAATTAACTTTAATACTTTAAATAAATAAGATAATAATAAAAAAAATTCACCTCAAAATACGGGACGTTACATTACTTGTAATATTTTACTATTAAAATTAAAATATAAACTAAAATAACATAACAAGCGTAAATTGGGTGAGTCTGGGATGACTTTTGAGGAAATATTTTTAGTAAAATAAAGTGAATTTCGGATTTTTTTTTAAGTGTTTTATGGTTAGTGAAAACATTTTTCAATTTTTTATATGGTGTTTGATAACATAATGAACATATTTTTTAACTTTATAAAAATATTATAAACACTTAAAAATTTTAGAAAATAAAATAGGATGTGTTCGAGAGTGTTTTTGACGAAACCAAAAATGTTTTGAAATGAGCGAAAAACACTTCTTAGATGTAATAGTAATTAATAGATTAATGAGATAAATCAAGGGTAAGCTGCAACTAACGTCTATGTGGTTTTGGTCAAATGCATGAATAGCCTCTGTAGTTTAAAAATAACAAATCACACCCATGAAGTTCCAAATTATATCAATAAGACCTCCCCCTTGAATAAAATAAATTATTTTTAGCCATAACATTCGTTTGAACTTCTATTTGGATGATTCAAGATGTTTTGGAATCCTCATTTTGAGCTCTAGATTCGTGATGCTTTTGTATGGTCTGTCACAAACCCTTCGAATGACATGATGTGCCATTTCGGCGAGGCAACCGTTTGGGCTTCGCAAGTTGTAATTTTTGAAAACCCAACTGGCCCGTTTCCCACTTTCAATCATTACGATCCTTGGCAATCGTCGAATGCTTTCCGCGTGTCGCGACTATGAGCCAGGGATGACTTTTGACGGAAATATATTTAGTAAAATATAGTGAGTTTGGGATGGTTTTTTAAGTGTTTTACGGTTAATGAAAATATTTTTCAATTTTTGTATGATGTTTGATAACAGAATGAAAATATTTTTAAACTTTATAACAAATTATTATAACCATACAAATGTTTTTAGAAAATACAATAAGGATTTGTTTGATATAACTTCTCCTGAAAATGTTTTGAGTTAAATATTTTAAATGAAATACTAATTAAGCGTTTCATCTAAAATTACTTGAGAGAAGTATTTGAAGTGAAATACTTTCTTATGAACATTTTTGGAAGAATCACCAATCAAGTATTTTCTCCAAAATATATGGAAATAATATTGGTCACAATTTCCCTTTATATATTTTTTTTAAGAATATAGAAAGGAAAATCGTGAATGATAATAGATCACTTTTAATAAATAAATAATTTGTATATAAAATAAAAGGAATTCCAAAATAATTATATAATTATAAAATTTGGAGAATTATGTGAATATAAATATTGTAATTTTATAAAAAAAAAAACATAACTCTTGAAGATTTATAAAAATAATAGAAAAATGAAAATCTGTTAAATGTAAATAATAAAGAATTAATTAAGTAAATTGCCAGTTTTTTAATGTCATTTTATTATTTAGCCACTTCAACATAAATTTCATTATTTAGCCATTTTCAAATTTTGCATTTATTAATATACCAATCATACCCTTTTACCTTATTTATTACTTTATTTTTATTTTTTTTAATAATATTGATTTGATTCTATTTTCTATCCAAGATTTTCTGTAAATTAACAAATCTAATTTTATTTTTAGGTTTTAACTGATATCATTATGAAATAAAAAAAAAACTAACACGACTCCATTAAAAAAAGGTTACACAGTGAAACTAACCAACAGATTTTTTGTTTAATTTGAATTTTTAATTTTTAAGATTTATTTGTGTTTAATAATAATCTGAAGAGGTTTTTTTTTTAGTATTATATAATTTAAAATAGTTTTAGAGAATATAATTCAAAAATTAGAAAAGATATTCCTTTTGTATAATATCTTTTCTCTAAAAGATCATTCTAAAAATAGAGATTATACAAAGAATACAATCCTGTCACGTAATATATTATTTTTTTTAATTTTCAGTTCTCATTAGTTTTTGTTAGCTCCATGATTTCTTCCTTTTCTAAATCCCTCATACGATGTGATGTGTTTTTTCATTTCATTCCTCATCATAAAGAAATCAAGCCAACCTTCAAATATCAAAAAATCCTTTACCAATTCATGATCTGGTGGTCGACAACACGATGGAAGCAAATTGCAATGAGAAAATAGATATTGATATGATGGTGATTCATGAATTGACGACACTAGGAATGAATTCTCGAATTGGTATTTGGTGTTATTGTCTTCTATGGTGTTCAATTGAAGTTGTGAAGGTTAAGGCATACACGATGATTAAGGTGATGGATCATACGACGATGAAGTTCTGATTAAGGATGTGATTTCCGAAGAACATGAAAAACCCCATTCGAAGATTAGAAGATTTCACGGCAATGGTGAAAACATATGTTTTGGGCTGGTGGGATATGGGATCACGGGTTTCAAGCGATGAAGATGAACAAGAATGAAACCTACTCAGTAGGTTGACGAGGCTAGAGAAGGAGAATAGGTATTGTCTTTTATTGTACATTTTTCGTACTAATAAGGCCGGAGAAGGAAGGTGGTTTTTGTTGATATGTATTGTACAATACATTTGTTTTCTACAAGATAGTAATAAAAGGGTGTCTGCATCTATTTTGTACAGTATATTGATGATACGAGCAATGTTGCTGATTCACCGGAACTAGGTTTAAAGAAAAGAGTATGTTTTTTTAAAAAAATTTTTGGAGATTTTATGTATATCTGTTAAGATTTTACTTTTTATTTGTATTTTTATTAGATGTAATCTTGATCATTTGCTAATATTTAACATATTATTTGTTCTTTAAGAGTTGAGGGTCTTTTAGTATTTTTACTTTAAAGATCTCTTTCCTAGTGGCTATTTACTTTAAAAAATATTCAACTGGCTAAATCCTAAAAATTGGCCAATTTAGTGGCTAGAAGGACGCAACCGTCATTTTCAATTTCTTAAAAACATCCAAACACTATTCATTTGTCTTTAAAATCACAAGTTTGACCAAAAGTCATCATTTTCATCCATTTTTCTTCACCATGATAGTGGGTGCTAAAGGAGGGAAAGGAATTTTTAGGTTTTTGCTTATTTCTCAACCGATCGACTTGTTTCCGGGTGCGTTGGAAAGATATCGGGTCTAGGATTCTTTTCCACCCATCGATCGTGCTTTTCTCTCGAGATCCATGGAGTTCTCGGTAAGTAAAGTTTCAAACCCTAAGCTCCAAATAGTGTTTTAATGGAGTTTTCTTTGTTTCCTTTCGATTTCTTGCCGTGAAACTCGGTGTTTGTAAATACGGGAGTAGTTTTATGAGTTTTTGGAAACTTTCCCATAACCCTAAAACCGAGTGTGACGACCCATCACTGTTAAATAAATTAAATTAGAAAACACAGCGAAAGTCTTTTATTTTAATAAAACTTGCCGTGATTATGTTTGAAAATAGGCTAGCCAAAAACCTGTTTACATCTTAAATTCAAACATCTAAAAACACAAGGAACATTAAGTTCCTATCAGGAGTTCAAAATGATTTATAATCATAAAAGAAAAGACAATAGCTCTTAAGAGCCATTTACAAATATACAACTCCAAAATTATATAAAGTTCACAAAACCATGTACATGGATTTTACATAACACATAGTCCATCTCGATCATCATCATCCTCTTGATCAAGCGCGCACCAGCTCCTCTTCCACGATCCCAAACATTACCTGAAATGTTTGTAATATCATGAGCTAACAACTTAAGCCCAGTGAGAATAATAAGCATAAAAAGTAAAGATAGACCTCAAACTTGCATTTCGATTTGAATTTCGATTTGAGTCCAAGAACATACTTACTCTTTGCTATCCATCCATTCAAGAGTTTATAACAAAGTGTTCCACTTTCACTTACCAAATCTTCAATATACTTGTGGAACCACATTCCAATTATTTCTAGTATGGTTTCGTAAATGCATATAGCATTTATATCTCATTTTCCATACATACCTTATACTATACATAAGGTTTACTTTAAATTCTTATTCTCCCAAAGGATGATATTACTACACTCGTAGTCAATCTTCATCCAATTACTTGTTATGACATAAATAAGAATAATACATAAAACTTTACTTAAATATAACATCTCGATTCTCTTTCTCATCTATCATATGCATAAAAGTAATGAATACATCCCGTAGGATACGCATTAGCCATTTAGGCATGAAATGAAGGTAATGTGGATTTTTACATACTATCCACCCTTATCCTTATGTATGAAGTAGTGTGGGGGTCTCATGTCATCCACCAATACTTATGCATGGAAATAGTGTGGGGGTCTCATGTCATCCACCTTTCTTTCTCATTTTCCTCTTTTCAATAATATGAGATGTTATGCATATGCTTGCAAAAGTAAATGTAATTGATAAAGCATCCGAAATATGCATAAAGGAAATGAGCAAAAGTAAAGACATAAAGTAAATGACATAGGTAAAATAGATAGGATTCCGGACGAACGATATATCGATCGAACTCCGCTAATAAAGTAAAGAATCAAAACATAACGATTAACCTAAACCTTCAATAATCTGAGGTTCTATCAACCGTTCTTTATCAAAGTCTTGGATCCTTTAACTTCCAATGATCCATTCTATACTCCGAAACTAAATCTAACTTAGAATCTTCTAAGATTCGGGGTTTTCATCGAGCAACCCTAAGTTTCTCGCCTAAAGGATTAACTTCAAATCCTAAGGCACTAACTCACTCCCTCTAATCTTAGATTGGATTCTAATCTTAGTTTCCGATTCTACAAATCAACATACTTATTCGTTTTCTATAATTACTTTAAATCCTAACTATTCTCACCTTTGCAAAAGAAGATTTCATTCCAAACCTTCGATAACGCGATCAATGAAAGGTTCAAAAACACCTACAATTAGAATTATATCACACAATCAATGATTTTACCAACTATCGATCAAACATCAATTAAACGTTCAAAACAACGAAAAACTCATCAAACCCCCCCATAGAGGCTCTCGGCCCTCTCAAGAAAAATGGGCATCGGGTTTGGTTTTCCGGCTTTTAGGCAATTTAAAAGTGTTTCGAGTTGGTTTTAAGTAAATTCGATATTCTCAATTTCAATGGGTATCGATAATTAGGGTTTTCGAATATTATGCCCTTTCTCGAATCGAATTTCAATAAACATTATTTCATTAAATTCTAACCCATAATCAAACCCAAAAGGGTAAATTTCAAACGGGAAGGGTTTCGACTGAAACTCGGTTTTAGGGTTATGGGAAAGTTTCCAAAAACTCTTAAAACTACTTCCGTATTTACAAAAACCGAGTTTCCCGACAAGAAATCGAAAGAAATCAAAGAAAACTCCATTAAAACACTATTTGGAGCTTAGGGTTTGAAAATGAACTTACCGAGAACTCCGTGGATCTCGAGGGAAAAGCACGATTGATGGGTGGAAAAGAATCCTAGACCCGAGGGCTTTCCGATGCAACCGAAATCGAGTCGATCCGCCGAGAAACGAGCGAAACCCAAAAATTTCCATTTCTCCCTTGGTGCTCTCGGTTTTGGGATGAAAAATAAGAGCAAAATGAAGACTTTTTGGTCAATGGAGATTTAAAGAAGAAAGGAGAATAGTGTTTAGATATTTAGGACTTTGGAAATTACGGTTTTGGCCTTTTTATGACTTTTAGCTTAAAAACAAAACCCGATGATCTTAACTAAATCTAAAGGTGATTAATAATTATTAATTGGCCTATTAATAATTATTAAAGTCACCGAAGCGAAAAAAAATAAACATTAAAACGATAAAAATGAATTTCGGGCAAAATTAAGTACTAAAATCGAAATTTCAAAATAATAATTAAACTAAATACTTGAATTGCAATAAATAAATAAATAAAAAATATTAAATAAATAAATAAATAATAAATAATAAATAAAATAAAATAATTTTTTTTCCTCCAAAATAACGGGACGTTACACCGAGTTTCAGTCGAAACCCTTCCCGTTTGAAAATTACCCTTTTGGGTTTGATTATGGGTTAGAATTTAATGAAATAACGTTTATTTAAATTCAATTCGGGAAAGGGTATAATATTCAAAAACCCTAATTATCGATACCCATTGAAATCGGGATTATCGAATTTGCTTATAAACAACTCAGAACGTATTTAAATTGCCAAAAAGTCAAAAAACCAAACCCGAGACCCATTTCATAGGAGGGCCGAGAGCCTCCATGTGGGGGGGGGGGGTTTGATGGATTTTCGTCATTTTGTTTGATTCGTGGTTGTATAATCTTTAATTGGTAATTTATTAAATTTTGAGTTATAATTTCAATTGTAGGTGTTTTTGAACTTTGCTTGATCGCTCTATCGGAGGTTGAGAGCGAGATCTTCTCTTACAAAGATGAGAATAGTTAGGATTTAAAGTAACTATAGAAAGCGAATGAGTATGAAGGTTTGTAGCATTTGAAACTAAGACTAGAAACCGAATCTAAGAATAGAGGGAATGAGCTAGTACCCTAGGATTAGGAGCTAGTTCTTTAAGTGAGAACTTAGGAGTTCTCGAGGAAGGCATTGAACCTTAGAAAGTTCTAAGTTAGATTCGTTTCGAAGCTTAGGTTGGATCATTGGAAGTTAAAAGATCCAACTTGTTTTTAGAACGGTTAATAGAACGTCGGATTATTGGAAGTTTAGAATCCTTGAAGGTTAGGTTAATCGTTCGAGTTATGATTCTATTTTATTATTGATGTCGGAGTTCGATCGACATATCGTTCTTCCGAGATTGCTATCTATTTTACTTATGTCCTTTACTTTATGTCTTTACTTTTACTCCTTTACTTTATGTATGTTTCGGTTGCTTTATCATTTACATTTACTTTATTTACTTTTGCAAGCATATGTAAACATATGCATAACATCTCGCATCATTGAAAAGAAGTTGAATCGTAAGTTGCGGACGCGCACATTACTTCCTTATGCGGAGTTGAATGGTAAGTTACGGACGCACACATTACTTCTCATGCATAGAAGTTGAATCGTAAGTTGTGGACGTACACATTACTTCCTTATGCGGAGTTGAATGGTAAGTTACGGACGCACACATTACTTCTCATACATAGGGAGTTGAATGGTAAGTTACGGACGTACGCGTTACTTCCTCATGTGGAGTTGAATGGTAAGTTACGGACGTACGCATTACTTCCTCATGCATAAAAGAAATTGTGGAATCCTATGGGATGTCCTCATGCAATCGTGATTATGATTGATGATATAGAGAATCGAGATGTTATATTTTATACAAAGTTTATTTACTTTACTTATTCTTTGTCATAGCAATGTTAATGGATGAGTATTGACTACGATTATTAGCAATATCATCCTTAGAAAGTATAAAATGAAATCACCTAGAGTTTGGATGACTTTAGGAGTAAATTGTGTCAGATTACTTGGACACAAATCGAAATGCGAGTTTGGGGTCTATCTTTACTTTTTATGCTTATTATTCTCACCGGGCTTAAGTTGTTAGCTCATGATATTACAAACATTTCAGGTAATGTTTGGGATCGTGGGAGAGGAGCTGGTGCGTGCTTGATCGAGAGGATGATGATTTCGAGATGGACTATGTGTTATCTAAAAATCCATGTACATGGTTTTGTGAACTTTATATCATTTTGATGATTTGTACTTTGTAATTAGTTCATAAGAGCTTATTGTCGTTGTTTTATGATTATAATCATTTTGAACTCCTGGATAGGAACTTAATGTTCCTTGTGTATTTTAGATTTTGAAATTAAGATGTAACAGGTTTTGGCCAGCAAATTTTCAAACATAACCACGCCAAATTTTCTTAAAATAAAAGACTTCCGCTGTTTTCTCTGATTTAATTTATTTAAAAGTGACGGGTCGTCACATAGTCACACATATAAACTTGCAATCTCATATTATACGTTCATGCATTCTTTGGGTGTGGTTATCTTGCAGCAAAGTTAGCCACACATATAAACTTGTCATCTCATATACATTCATGCATTCTTTGGGTGTGGTTATCTTACAACAAATTTAGCCACACATATAAACTTGTCATCTCATATTTAGCCATTTCATTATTATTTAGGTTTGGCTATCCTGCAATAAAGTTAGACACACATATAAACTTGTCATCTCATATTTAGCCATTTCAGTATTATTTAGGTATAGTTATGGGTCACATATTATCTACCTAGTCATTGGTTAGAATGAGTTGAACAAGCAATCTTGCGTAGTATACCTATTTTTTATTACTTTTTGGATTATTATTAGGAGTTAGATAGTACTTAGGGACAGATTTTGCTCAGAATACATCTAGGGGGTTAAATCTTTTTTTAGAGGTAGCAAGGACTTTTTTTAATGAGAATGGGAGGGAAAATTGTCCCTGTATATGCAATGTATGAACACGATGTTTGGGAAGCTTGATAGTATAGAGAGACACTTGTCTATTAACGGAATGTCTCCGACTTATACTTGTTGGGTTTTGCAGAGTGAGCAGCATATCTTAGTAGGTTTACGAGCCATGACACAAAAACATCAAATGTTGAACGGAATTTAGATGCAAATTTGAATGACGGGTGGATGAAATATATATGGTTATTCATGAGTTACGAGGACCATTAAACGATAATGCTAGTGGTCAAATTGTTTAGAATGAGAGATCCATTGATAATATCATTGTAGCAATAGTAGTAGACTAGATCACATCATTGAAGATGATGATCATAATTGTCAATGTTATTAACACGGTGTTTGGGGAGATTGATAGTATAGAGAGACACTTATAATAAATGGAATGACTCTGAGTTATGCTCGGTGGCTTGTGCATGGTGAACAAGAAGATCTGTTATGACCCGGCATGTAAAACAAGATTAGGATGCGAGTACGCAAAGCGGAAGTGAAGACTATCAAACTTAGTTTAAAGGATATAACAAAACAATAACAATTTGGACATGAAGTACTCATAAACTCTTTTATAAGGAACATGTTTAGTACATTTACGCAGACTCCACGTGAGAAGGATGTAACTTTAGAAACACCAAACTTATGTCCTTTATAATTTCTTGTCCTTTTGTATCCGACATACTTATATTTTATATCATTTATTCAATATTTAGTTTTCCTTTTGAATGAAGATTATTATCTTATGCATTGAATACGAGAAATTTGTTATATTCAACAGGAAAAATTAGAAATTGAACAATATTAATCATTTTTTGACAAAATTGCATTCCAGTGGCTATGCAGGTGAAATTCGCTAGCATGTACTATACAAAAAATAAATGCAAATTTAGGTCGTGCCAGCGAATTTCGACGGCATAGACTTAATAAAATATTGTGTAAATAAGGGTTATGCCGACAAAATCGCCGGCATAGCCTCAATTTGCATTTATTTTTAGTATAGGCTACGCCAGCAAAATATCTAATTTCTCTGGCATAGCCTTATAGAACACGCTACCCCTCTTTTGGGCTATGCCGACGAAAAATTTTCACCGAAAAACTAATTATCTTGTTACTATATAATAACTATTTATTATATTTAATTAATTCATTAGTTACTATATATTATATATACTTAAAAGCCAAAAAGTAAAATTTGGGTCAAAACCCTTGAGTTCCAGATTTTGGGTTTGCATAGTGGCTTTAAAAAAAATAATGGGAAACGTGGAAGGGAACTAACCAAGGCACTAGCACATAGATCGAAGCAAGGTTTATTTTTTCTCACTTAGGTGGCTATTTATGCACAGAACAATCTTCTTTCAAAATTCACAAAACAAACATTCTAGAGGGTCTTGGAGTCGAATCTCAAATGGAGGAAATGTGGTGTTTTCATGTGGAAATAGAGTCTAAGGTGGAGAAGCTAGCAAAAAGTATATGGAAAAGAAAAATGGAAGCAAGACTCCATTGTTTAGAACTTCAAACTTTAAAATCCATTATTGTGGAGGTTTTAACAATAAAATCAAAAGCTTGAAAAAAGAAAAAAAAGAATGGGCTTAGTTCTCTTACCTTAAAACTCTACCACAAGTTGGGTGGATCCCTTTCCCAAAATTTTTGGAATAAAATTAAGAAATTCAACAAAACACTAGAAGCCTATAAAGATTTGAGCTACAAGAAGATTAGATGAAGAAACCCCAAGGAGCTCTTTTTTTTTCTTCCTTCAAACCGGCGGCAGTGGTTATTGGAAGATATTCTTCCTTTTTTTTTTTTTTTTTTTGCCTTCGAGTGAGGTGGGCTGTCTAGGTGAAGTAGAGAAAGGAGAAAGCAAGGGATAAGTTTTCCCTTGTTAAGGCATTGGTCCGCGGTGGCTCCTTGAGGAAGAAGAAGTCTTAACTTTTTTTAACGGTAATGCCCAAAGTGTTTAGGGTTTGTCCTAAAGGTTTGGAGGTGTATACTTTCTCTTTTCCTTTTCTTTCCTTTCCTTTCTTTTCTTTTCTCTTTTTCGTTTTTTAAAATAAGTCAAGGACCCACGAATTTGAATTGAAAAACCAAGTCTTCTATCAAATGAATCAAGTAAAGAGAAAAGAATAATCGCTTAAATTAACTAGCTCTTAATTCTCTCATTACCAAAATTAGTTTTCTTAAAGTAAAGATTTAACCTAAAAGTTTTTCATATTAATATTTAACCTTAAATCCAAAATTTTCCAAAGAAATTAGACTACTGTCATGCAAATAAGTGGGGATACTTGGTTCTCAACTTGCGCATCTCTTACTAAATTTTTTTCTCATATCTCAAGCTCATGCATATCTTACTATATGCATTTCTCATAGTTCATTAACTCACCGTGGTGAATATTTCTTAATCCGTCTCCCATAAACTTAAAATCCCTTGGGGGAACTCAATTATCTTAATAACTGAACGTCACCAACCTCCACATTCTCCTTCAAAGTGTAAAAAAAAAAATTAATGCCATCTGTCAAACATAATAAACAATCATTATCATGGAGCGCTAAAACTCAACGTCCAAAAATACTCATTTCCAATCTTTCCCAAATCAATAAATCTTTAGAGTTATCCAAGGGCTTGTCAACTTGCATTTGGTCATATATTCAACAAATTGTCAGGTTTATACCTTTATAGAAATTTTGACTCATTCACAAAACTTTCGCAGAACGATTGGTCTTAATCCTTTAAACTCATTACTCAATTTCCAAGAATCTCATCCATTTCTTACTCTATTCAGCAATTTGATTGGTTCAAAAACCTCAAACTAATCTTGTAGTTCTTTCTATATTCCACAACTCCCTCTAGCGGTGTAACTTGCTAGATTGCAAGATTCAATAACTCCTCTTGAATCCCTTCTAAAACACTATAACTGCTACTCTAAACCAATTATACTGAAAGTAATTAAACACGAATCATTTACATATCTTTCCAAATATGTTCAACCCATCTCTGACCAACTAACAATCTCTGGACAAAGAGTCGTGCTAAACCTTAACTTGATTTTCTGCATCTTCCGGTAACCGTCCCAACTTAGTGAAAACTGAGGAATCTCTTACCTAAACTACATCCACTGATTTTTCATGCAACCTCCTCATTATCTTACATTACACTTATGCTCAAAGCTCAATTAGACAAGTCGACTTATGTGGCAAAGATCAATATACATCGGTCTAATGGTGCACTCTTATCTAAATGGTTATCTTTCATTTAATATCTTGAACACTACACAAGAAAGCCATCATAATAGTTTCACAAATTTCTCGGAACCACTTAGGTGTTGAATATAATCTTAGAAGATTTGGCTTTAAGCTTAATCTACGTACACGACAATAGTTCCTTTTAATATTGACGTTCATCTCTCTATTCTTGACCACTAATAAAATTACTGTAAGTTCCAAAAACACCTTCATACTACTATGGTGAAAATAATTCATAGAGCAATTTCTCCTTATAAAACTCCCATCTTAGGCCTCTCATCTCCTTGTACTATAAACGTCCTTAGAATAAGAAAGATAATTTTGTAACTAGGAATACTCAGTCAAACTCCTTTCCTTGATTCGTTCCATCTTCTCGTGGCTTCACCCAACGATAAATCACCGACAATGACAAGTTAGACGACCTACTATTGAAGACATTTGCCAGTTCACTAGCTTATTGGGTTGGTTTTTTTTGGATATCAAATATGTTACGGACGGACCCTATTAGGGCGGGGAGTGATCATCGCTGCAATTAATAGGCATGGACAAGGAGCAGCTCCTGGTAGGCTTCTAGGCGAAGGGAATTCTGAGACTGTACTGGTATGGGATAGTGTAGTTGAGAAGAGCTTAATAAGATTAATAAGTACTACCTATACTAACAAGGTTAACCTTCCTTTTCGGTTGCTCAATCATAAGAAACTCCATAGTTAAGCGTGCTTGGCTTGGAGCAATCCTAGTTTTGGTGATCTTCTGCTTATGTCATGATGTGTGTAAGTGAGGACAAAACATGCTAAAAGGACTCGTGTTAGTTTGTGGGGACATTCGTTAGTCTTGAAAGCAAATCTGAGTCATTACCACATACGTAGTCCTTCACCAGCCCTAACCACCTACGTCTCCACATAATCAAGCACACTTAACTATTAGTCCCTCTTGAACTAAAATTGAATCCCTCAGAAAACCCACAAACTCACATCTTTCCTATTACAGTAAAAGGTGACATGACTTTTTGACAACCAATTTAATCCATAACTATGTCAAGTCACTTGTGATACGTCCAACAAAGTTACCTTAATATAATGTTTGACAAACACAATCTTCTAATTCTTACTACGCTACTAAATCCATCCCTTCTTATGAAGGAAATACACTTAATCCATAATTTGACAGTAAAATTTTTAAAACATCATTCTTAACACATTCAAAAGAAGTAAAGAAGAAAGACTAACTACTTTCAAATCTAACAAAACATATGATAAACAACCATATATTGATAATTTACCAGTCTTAAATGCCCTAGATACATTCCCAGCGACTCTAGACTGCATTGCCTCCCCTTCATCTCTGAGCCTAAGGATAGTCCCTCCTTCATAGCTGCTGCATAATCGACTGGCTCACAAGCGCCGACCTGACTCCTGGGGTCACTCTTTACTCCCAACATGAAAAGTTTCTTTTTCCTATCTTTGCAAACGAAGCTAGCCTATCAAATTCCCTCTCGTAATCTTTAATATTCATACTTGTTTGTCTCAAAGCTAGGAATTCGCTCTCCAACTCATAAATTTGATACTCCATTTCTGAATGAGTAACTGACGGTACACTAGTGGAGTAGGTGATCGCTCGACAGTCGGCGGACCCACCCCATTCACAATAGGATCATCAAACCTTTCTGAATCTCAATCCAATATGATCATTTGGTCCTGCTCCATAGAGAACCAGACCTCATAGTCTTCTCCAACATTACCACCAAGGCCTCGTCCAAGATATCGACTTCTACTCAAAGGTGGGTCCCTAACTCGTCCTTGTGTAGCTCCACTAGACGACATTCTATAACACTCAACTAGTTACTCTTATTGAATCTTCAACCAATTAATCGCAACAACGACGAAATTACTTAAGCCATCACATGATTCAACTAGATAGAACCTATCCATACTGCACAATCATCATAACAGAACTCAAAATCCCCACACCACTAGCATGACTAAATCACATTTCACTTTTAAAGACAATTCTCAACCAAAAACATATTAAAACATACAGAGGTACCTAGCTTGATGATTTTTGGTTGGCGTTCAATGGACTATTACTATAAAAACATGGATTATCCTAACGTGCAATGAAGTTTTTTCTTACAATATGAGAAGAATACGAGTTAAATATTTGTATTTAGTAGGTTAAATGTATGAGTTCATTATCTACTTTATAAAACAATTAAAAAAAAAAGCTTAAACAATCTTTTCAACTTGAAAGAAAAAATTAAAGACAAAATTGAGGAATAAGAAAAATAGTGAAACAATTATAGAATAAAAAAAATCTCAAAACAGAAAAATACTAGCGAAAATAAATGTTCTTACAATAAAATAAATTGTGAACAATATATTAATTTTACATATATGAATACTTGAAGCCATCCTTAGAATAAGAAACATAAGTTTTCAATTCATTAATGGATGGGCGGTCGCAGTGCATTATGAATAAGGTTGCGCCCGGACCTTCATCCATTATATACGACCTCTTCCGGCGGCTTTCTATCACCAATTTTCTGCTTTTGATCTTTGTCCCAAACAAGCAAGAAAATTAAAATAGTAAGAAAATTTCAACTCCCTTTTTTTTACATGTAAAAATTAAAAAAAAAAATTGTTTGTGCATTTTTGTTGTGATCTCACTTAAGGAATTTTATGGCTCATTATGCCTCGTGTCGTCGTATATTAGTTAAAGCTTAATTTAATTGTTATAAGTTTAGTAGTACATTAGTTAATTTTTTTTGTACAATACATGGAGGTAAATACAGTTTTTTTTATAAAAAAAAACATATAGGGAGACCAGAAGAAGATATGAAAGAATTGGCTTTTTGTTCATTTTCTTGGGCATTTTTGTTGTGATCTGACTTGTAGGAATTTTATGGCATGACAACTTATATATTACGCATTAACATCGTGTCGTCATACATTAGTTCAAGCTTAATTAAATTGTTAGAAGTTTTTTGGTTCATTAGTTATTTTGTTTATATAACTCACCCTATATATGAGGCTCATTACGCATTAATGTCATATTGTCGTGTATTAGTTAAAGCTTAGTTAAATAGTTAAAAGTTTGTTAGTACATTAGTTATCTTTGTTTATATTTTTTTTAACGAATGTTATTTGGTTTATATAACTTACCCTTTATATAGAATATTGAAGTTCATCCCTTAATAAATAAAAATTATAACAAATTGTCGTTTACGTGGGGTTGTTTAACAGTCATATTAAACATGAACTCTTTCTTATATAAATAAAAGTTCTGATACCACAAAATTCCTTAAGCCTGGCCTTTCTATTTACACCAATCACCACAAAAATAGACGAGAAAATGAATAAAAAGCCAATTCTTTCGTATATTCTGTTGGTCCTCATGATAACTTCTCAATGTGTTTATTCTCATGGCTCCAATATAAAAACGACAGCCTCAGCTGATTCAAAGCATGCAATCTTGGGAAGAAAATCCATGTTAACTCATACAGTTAGTTAATTCTAGCTTTTTCTTTTTAAAATTGCTTAATATTTTTACCATGTAGAAAAGGGACTTTGGGAAATTTTCTTACTATTTGAATTTTCTTGCTTGTTTGGGACTAGGTAAAAAAAGACACCATTGTTTTTACAGAAGGCCGCCGCACGTTGCCGACAGGTCCCAACCCTATTGGAAATGGAGATAAAACGTACACTGTAAATACGCTGCCACTGTCCATGATGACCATCCCATGAAACTAAAGAGGAAGAGGAGGGGAGATTTCAGCTGAGGGTTGGAGAAACTTTTCAAAATATATGGAAATAATATTTTGTTCACAATTTTCCTTTGTATATTTTTTTAAGAATATACAAAGGAAAATTGTGAATGATAATAGTTAAATTTTTATAAATAAATAAAATGTATATAAAATAAAAGGCATTGCAAAATAATTAATTAATTATAAAATTTGGAGAATTATGTGAATAAAAAATTGTAATTTTATAAAAAACACAACTCTTAAAGATTTATAAAAATAAAAGAAAAATGTAAATCTGTTAAATGTAAATAATATAGTAGTATGGAGTTCAACTTCAATAAAAAAAATTCACAAACATTGCAGATTAATTATTCGTAATATTCAACTATTAAAATTAAAATATAAACTAAAATAACATAATAAGTGTAAAATGAGTGAGTCTGGGATGACTTTTGAGGGAAATATTTTTAGTAAAATACAGTGAGTTTGGGATGATCTTTTTAAGTGCTTTTATAGTTAATGAAAACATTTTTCAATTTTTGTATGATGTTTGATAACATAATGAAAATATGTTTAAACTTTATAAAATAATATTATCAACACGTACTTTAAAAATGGTTTTAGAAAATACAATAGGATGTGTTTGAGAGTGTTTTTGACTACGAAACCAAAAGTGTTTTGAAATGAGCAAAAACACTTCTTAGATGTAATAGTAATTAATAAATTAATGAGATTAATCAAGGGTAAACTGCAAATAACACCTGTGTGGTTTAGGTTAAATACATGGATAACCCCTGTAATTTAAAAATAACAAATCACACCCATGAAGTTCTAAATTATATCAAGAACTCCCCCCTTCAACGCAAATTAATTTTAGCCATAACTTCGTCGTTTGAACTTCTATTTGGATGATTGAAGATGTTTTAGAATCCGCATTTCGAGCTATTTTATGGTCACTTAAAAACTTTTAAATTATCAGTAAACAAAAGATTAGTGGCTTCAATCAGACCTAATATTTTGATGATGATGATAATATACTCTTTTATAATATACATCTTATTCCTTAAGCCCAACTGAATCTCCAATGAACAACCTTACATAATCTCCATTATGCGTCTTTAACCTTTTCCTTGATCAGAGGAATATGGGGCCCCGCTGTTCAAGACCGAATCAGTCCATAAGAGAACTACTTTTCTATTTTCCTATATAGAAATGAGTGAATTCCAAATTCTTGTGTAATTACGTTCCCAGCTATAAGCAAGATGCAATCTCCAAAGTGGGAGGAATATTGAGTGAACTATATCGAGTCACTCTCACCTATACAAATCAAAGGCTTGTCTCTTGCAAACAAGAGTCGTAATCCACTCAGGATTAACATCAATTGTACATGATCAACCGGTTGATAAACGAAGTGTCTTTCTATAACAGCTTTCCCATAAGACAGTAAGTTTATCTTAGTCCAGTCTACTACAATCTCTATTGCAGCAACACCCCCATTCACATGTCTCTACATGAGCGATCCAGATGAGATCACTTGTGCCAATTCACAAGTGGGCCGTGTTCGTGGTGTTACTATAAATAAGGCACCCAACTTTTATTCATATACCACAGACTATTTGAGTTACACTTAAGTGAATCTTCCCGCATCATATGCTCACTTTACACTACAAAAAAACTGTCAATTTGCGACCAAATGGTCGTTTTTATGGTATAATGCGACCAAAAACGCGATGAACATGGTGGTGGCCAAAAAGTTGGTCGGTCCGGAATTTGTGCGACTGGATAGTCACAAATATACGACCAGAAAAGTTTGGTCGCAAAAAAGTCAACCTTTTGAAAAAACAACCAGATGGTCGCTTAAAAAGTGACCATCTGGTCGTAATTTATGTTGAAGATAGATGACCAGTTGGTCACATAAAATAGTGACCAAGTGGTCGTATTTATAAGCGACCAAATGGTCACTTTTGGACTCAGTCAAAATACGACCAGATGGTCGCTTAAAAAGTGACTATCTGGTTGTAATTTATGTTGAAGAAAAGTGACCACCTGGTCGTTTTATAATTAAGCGAACAAATGGTCACTTTTGGACTCAGTCAAAATGCGACCATATGGTCGTTTTCTTGAAATAAAATGTGACCATATGGTCGCATTTAAGAATTTTTTTTTTATATTTAAATTTCAATAATTAGTTAATTAATTATTAATTATTTATTTAATTAATATTAAAATTTAATAACAAATAATTGGAATTAAAATAAAAAATATATATCAAATAATCAAAAAACGTTGTATACCGATTGAAAGCATCCTAGAACTATCTGGGGGGCGGGCGTGGCGGAGGAGGCGTCGATGATGAATGGCCGCCGCTAGGGGACTCAAGAACGCGGCCAAAGCCGGCTGTGATCTGGGCCTCGACCCGTGCTGCATGTCCGCCTCAATCGCAGCGACTCGAGAAACGAAGTCCTCGCGCATAGCGTCCATGTCCGGCGCGGCCGCTGCTCAACCAGAGGAGAAGGCGGGAGCTAGTGCTCGCTCCGCTCCGCTGAGGCCGGGGCACATCCGCGTAAAGGCGTCGCCTGTACGAGCCGAGTCCAGGAACTGATCCATCAGACCGAACTCTTCCAGCAGCCTCCAAGAATGCCTCTCTACGGTCTTCCTGAATCGGTTGCGAGTCTGGTGTGGGCAACCGCTGACTCAACGACCCCGTGAAACGTTCCTAAACATTTAAAATTCAGAAAATAAAATATTTAATATATAAGTTAGGAAAAATTTTAAAGAAAAAATAATAATTGAAAAAATTATTAAATACCTGAATCGCTTTAGCCTTATCGTCGATTAACGCCCCGTCCTTCTTCGTGTGAAGAAGAACGGTGCGACTCATCCGGGCAGGACAGGCGGCCGTGCTTCGCTTCTTAAAAATATTAAAGATTGAAGAAGAAAACATAAGAAATTAATAACTAATTGAAAAAAGAAAACAGGCGTTGAGTCAGCGGTTGGTAACTTAAAATGTATACGAAAACTAACTTAAAAAGACTAACTTAAAACTTACATTTTACACTGCCATGCCCTCAGGAGTGCTCAAACTTAAAATGTATACGAAACATAAACTAAAACTAACTAAAAACTAACTTAAAACTTAAAATGTATACGAAAACTAACCTCGTAATAGAAACCGGGATTGGAGGTTTAGGGTTTTTAGGTTTAGAGTAGGAACGGGGAAAAAACAACGGGGAACAGAACGGGGGAAAGAGAGAAAAGAAAGAAAAAAGAGAAAGAAAAAGAGAAAGGAAAGGAAAAGGAAACGGGGGGAAGGAAACTGATCTGAATTTAAATCAGATTTTGCGACCAAATGGTCGCAAATATGTAATCATGACCAGAAACAAAAGGTCACGCGTGCTGGGGAGATTACGACCACATGGTCGCATTTTTAGAGATATTTGCAACCATCTGGTAGCATTTATTGAAAAAGCGACCATTTGGTCGCCCATTTACCATTATCCAGAACAGCTGTCATATCACGAGTCCCATCAACAATTGAGACCATCTGGTCGTAATTATGAAATTCACCGCCAAAAATTACGACCAGACGGTCGTAATTTTTAAATTCACCGCCATAAATTTCATGAAATTCTAAATTTACCGCTCAGATTTGCGACCATATGGTCGTAATTTCACTTATGTTTTTTGAAAAATATAATTATACTTTTCCAAAAATGCGTCCAACTGGTCGCCTTTCCCTTCTAAATTACTACCATGTGGTCACCTTTTGTGTTAAATTGCGACCACATGGTCGCAAATATTAATATATATACATACATATATATATATATATATATATATTAATCATTCATTAAAGAAATAGTTTTAATAAACACATACACAGTGAATAATCAAGTTACGAAATGTCTCATTCATCATCGTCTCCAAGAAGTCCGTCACATAAAGTCTTCTTCTTCTTCTTCTTCTTCTTCTTCTTCTTCTTCTTCTGTTTCTTCATCAGATTCATTGTCTCGAATAAATTCAGCATCAATGTCACGTGCGTGAGAAGTGGAAGCATTTGTATCATCATCATCATGCAATGTTATCGTTCCATTGTTCAAAGGACGAACAGTACTTGCATTCTGACCATCGTCGATTGCACGACATCTTATCTCATCTTCTTGAAAAGCAACAGCTTCCTCTGCATGGTCGTCTTTCTCGGACAAGTTTTCTTCTACCTGGCGTGGTATAACTTTACAAACAACTAACCAATCTGTCAGATCTCATCTATTAATTGGATAGTTTAGGTAATAAACTTGAATCGCCTATGAAGCCAGAAAAAACCTATCAGCGGTGCGCATATGCTTAGACTTGTTTACCTTAACGATTTGTAAATGATCAATCTTACGAACTCCGCCTCGCCTGGTTGTCTCGAACCAAGTGCAGTTGAACAGAACAATGTGTTTTAGGAAGATAGTAATTTTTTCAACATAATGCAATGGTTTTTTTGACAATTTAAAATAACTCACGTATGCACTGAACCAAGAACGAAACTCTTTGTCGATTATTGACCCCTCCTCAGCGTCTGTAAGACCAACTCGTGTCATTTGAACGTATACGTTTAGAAATAATCTGTATGTTACAAAAATAGTTAGCAAATAGTTTGTTTATGCGATGAAATAATGTTAAATTACAAACTCACTCTATGTAAGGCTCGATATCTGCGTAGTTACATGACACGTATGTCTGCATTATGTGATACTCAGAATCGGTCAACGGCCTACGCACTGATCTTCCAACTGTCATGCCAGGTTCCGTAAAAATCGGCAAGTCGTTTATGTCAACACCTTCAAGTAAATTTTTGACAATGTTTCGTTTCGCGGGTCGAAACTGCTCTGCAATGTGTTGATCAAAGTAGTATGAACAAAATGTGGTAGTCTCTTGCGTCAGGTTCGCACTACAGATAGATCCTTCTACTCGTGATCTATTTCCAACCATCTTTTTCAACTGACGTAAGTACCTGTGGGTACAAAACATAATTTACATTCGATGATCACTGTACTGATTTATACGCGTACATTACAAAATAACTGTGCTTACCTTTCAAATGGGTACATCCAGCGGTAATGTACGGGACCCTCTAAGAATGCCTCGTATGGAAGATGCACTGGAAGATGCTCCATGGAGTCAAAAAAGCCAGGTGGGAACATTCGCTCCAACTTACAAATAATAACGGCGATCTTTGAACTCATTGAAGCGACAGTAGCTTCCTTCAGCTCTGTACATGTCAAGTCCCTGAAAAAAACACTCAACTGGGCAAGCGGCTCCCAATGTCTATTCTCTAGGAAAGGTCTGAATGCGACGGGCATCAATCGTTGCATGAATATATGACAGTCGTGGCTTTTCATCCCGAACATGATATGTTTTTGACTGTCTATACACCGACTCAAATTCAAAACGTATCCGTCCGGGAATTTGATGGATTTGATCCACTCAAATAATGTTTTCTTTTCATCTGTCGTCAACATGTACTTTGCTTTCGCGTAATTATCATTGTCGTCAGGCTCCAACTCAAGACGGTCACATATCTCCCGTATATCATAACTTGCCTTCAGATTGTCCTTCGTTTTTCCCGGAATGTTCAAAATCGTATTGAAAATGTTGTCAAAGAAATTCTTCTCGATATGCATTACATCAAGATTGTGTCTAATCAGTAGATCTTCCCAATACGGTAGATCCCAAAAAATACTCTGTTTCTTCCAACCCGTGTTTTTCCCAGCCGCATTGTTTGCACTCTCTGCACCTTCCACTGTAATTTTCTGCATCCCTATAGCATCTATACCGTGAAGAATCTGTCTTCCACTATACATGGTCGGGGGGGTTTGTTTTCTTACTCGTCGACCCTTCTTCCAGTCACTGCCGTTTGAACGGAAAGTGTGATTCAATGGCGAAAATCGACGATGACAATCAAACCAACAAGTTTTTCGACCGTTTCTGAGATAAAATGCATTTGTGTCTAGCATGCAATGTGGACATGCGTATGTCCCCGCCATACTCCATCCTTTAAGAGGAGGAGATTGAGGTTCACACAATTAACTACACTGACTAAGGAAAGCAATAACAAAAGCTAAACAAAGACACAAAAATGTATATGAAAGCAATTAAAGATCAACATACCTGACAACATTGAATACGCAGGGAAGTCACTAATCGTCTAGATTAACGCGGCGCGCATCAAGAAATTTTGTTTCTTCGAAATGTCGTACGTCATAACACCGTCAGTCCACAACCTTTTCAACTCTGCAATAAGTGGTTGCAAATACACATCCAGTTTCTGTTTTGGACTTTTCGGTCCAGGTACGATCACTGTTAGAAAAATCACCGGGTCTCGCATGCACATCGAGGGAGGCAAGTTATACGGGGTTACCATGACTGGCCAAACTGAATATTGTGCCCTGGATGCCCCGAACGGGTTAAAGCCATCCGTGCATAAGCCCAATCTAACGTTTCTTGGATCTTGTGCAAAATTCGGATGACAATTATTTAAATGCTTCCATGCCGCAGCATCTGAGGGATGTCTCATAACACCTTCATCCTGTGAATGCTCGTGATGCCATCTCATGTGCGAGGCTATCACATCCGATGCATACAACCGTTGCAGACGTGGGGTCAGCGGTAAATAGAACATGCAGGCGTTCGGAATCAGGCTGCGTTTCCCTTGTTTATATCTTGGAAGAAAACAGAATTTGCAATGATGCAGGTCCTCATCCACATCCCAGTAAATCATGCATCCGTTTTGACACGAATCTATTTTCTCCACGGGTAATCCAAGTCCGTCCACTAGCTTTTTCGTGTCGTACAAACTGTGGGGCATATTAGTTTCTTCTGGACCGCATCGACGAAACCACGATGCAATCGCATCAAATCCTCTACCAGGTATGTTGTACTGCGCCTTTATATTTAAAAGTTTTGTAGCAGCAGCAAGTTGACTTACCTCACACCCATCGTACAATGGTTGGCTGGCTGTCTTTAGCATCTCGTGCATCTTAAACTTTCACGGAAATTTTCATTGCCCCTATACCCCGCACCATCAAGTATCATTTGTTGCATCTGACTATACTGTTGTTCATCATTCCGTTCTTCGTCAACAACCTCTACATTCGAGCTGCTACCTTCGTATCATCTCGATTCTTGTAATGCAGCGTCGAAGATTTCCTGTGTTTCCCCCTAAAATACCCAGTGATAATAATTCTGCACCCCCAACTATAAAGATGCACCTTCAACTCTGTAATTGGTATGATTCTCCTATTGTCGCATTTCCTACAAGGGCAACGTAGCTTTCCACCATATTTTTCATAATAGACAGTTGTCATGCAAAACTCAACAAACTGTTCAACCCCGGCCACGAACTCATCGTTCAAATACCCGTCTATCAAACGAACATACATCCACTCTCTCATTTTCTTTTTTCTTAATGCTAACAAACAATGGGTGGAGGGGTTTTATAATGGACTCCTCTACTCATTTACGACCAGATGGTAGTATTTTTGCTACCATCTGGTCGCATTTTCCCGCCAAAATTTCCCGCCAAAATTTCCCGCCATTTTCCTCACTGCCCCAGGTCACATCAAATCAGAATTTACGACCTCATGGTCACTTTTTTTGGTGACCACTTGGTAGCTTTTATCCCACCAAATTATTTATATATTACTGGTCACATAAAATCACAGCATTTGCGACCATCTGGTCACTTCCTAATGTGACCACGTGGTAGCTTAATTCCCACCATATTTGTAAGCTACCAGTGCTCAATAAAGGTCACCAAAATTGTGACCATTTAGTCACTTATAATTGTGACCACTTGGTAGCTTTCTTCTCTCCAATTTTAAGCTACCACTGCTCATTAAAGGTCACCAAAATTGCGACCATTTAGTCACTTTTAATTGTGACCACTTGGTAGCTTTTTTCCCTCCAAAATTACACGCCATTTTTTGCTACCAAGTCATATTTTAGTCACACAAATGCGACCAGTTGGTAGTTTTTTTAGGTGACCAATTGGTCGCTTCTTTTGCACCATAATGTTGCGCCATTTTTTATGACTACTTCTGCTTTTCGTCGCAATCTGGTTGCAAAAAAAGTGACCAGATGGTCACTTAGAGTCAACCTTAAAAAAAAGTGACCAGGTGGTCACCAAAAAAAACTACCACTTTTGTTTGGTCGCAAATTTATGGTCGCATTTTGATAGTTTTTTTGTAGTGTTAAGTTATCATAAGTAACTCTGGATCTTATGATGGATTACATTTATTAAACTAATAATAAATGACAATGTCGATATTACTAGTTAATAATTCCTCTATTTATTTATAGTTTAATTGGATTACATCAGATTTAGGGTAGAAACCCTAGCAAATATAACAATTTATTAATGTGTTGTAAAGTTTGGAAACAAGAATTGGAAACAAGAAACTATAATTTGTCGTTTCTAAAATTTCTACACAATTTTAAGAATGGTTTCTAAAAAATGAGAAACAAGAAACAAGAATAGTTATCAAACAACTCCATGTCTTAAAAAATGAGAAATAGAGACAAGAAAAAGAAATTGGGATGGTTACCAAACGGGCCCTCAATTTCCAAGAATCCCATCCATTTCTTAGTTTATTCAGCAATCTGATTGGTTCAAAAATCTCAAACTAATATTGTCATTCTTTCTATATTCCACAACTCCCTCCATTCAGTGTAACTTGCTAGATTACAAGATCCTCTAACCCCTCTTGAATCCCTACTAAAACACTATAACTGCTACTCTAAACCAATTCTATTGAAAGTAACAAATAATCACAACCGTTTCGAAAAACCGAAAGCATAAATCATTTACATATCTTTCCAAATATTTTCAACCATATCTGACCAACTAACAATCTCTGGACTAAGAGTCGTGCTAAAACATAACTTGATTTTCTACATCTTCCGATAAACCCTCCCAACTTAGTGGAAACTGAGGAATCTCTTACCTAAACTACATCCACTGATATTTCATGCAACCTCCTCATTATCTTACATTACACTTACGCTCAAAGCTCAATTAGACAATCGACTAACGTGGCAAAGATCAATAAACATCGGTCTAATGGTGCACTCTTATCTAAATTGTTATCTTTCCTTTAATATTTTGAACATTCCACAAGAAAGCCATCATAACAGTTTAACAACTTTGCTCAGAACCACTCAGGTGTTGAATATAATCTTAGAAGATTCGACTTCAAGCTTAATCTACGTACACGACAACAGTTCCTTTCAATATTGATGGTTCATCCCTCTATTCTTGACCACTAATAAAATCACTGTAAGTTCCAAAAACACCTTCATACTACTATGGAGAAAATAATACATAGATCAATTTCTCCTTATAAAACTCTCATCTTACACTACAAGAAATTGCCGTAATAGCGATTGAGCTCTAGCGACGAAAAGCGAATGCGTCCCAATGTAACGACGGAATTCGTCGCCCGTGTGAAGAGTTGACTTTCAGCGATGCATTTCGTCGCCTAATTAATCGTATATATTTAACGGAAAAAATAATTTGGATGTAACGATGGCTGGCGTCACTAAAATTGGTGCCAAAAATTCCTGCGTTAATAGGGAACGATGCAGTGCGTCGTATATGATGGCGAAAAACATTCCCGCGCAAACAGACGACAGATTGCGTCTCCCCACGTTATGGAGGGAACACTTCCTGCTATTGGAACGACGAAATCAATCGTTATTTTATATAGTAACGACCGATTTCGTCGTTAGTTCACAGTTTATATATGCCTCGGGAATGTAAAGAACTCATCATCAAAAACATTTTGTTATTTCTTTGCGTTTTTTTATACTGCAAAAAAATGCGTGAATGGATGTATGTTCGTCTCTTAGAAGGCTATTTGAAGGATGAGATCATAGTAGAGGTTGAAGAGTTCGTTGAGTTTTGTGAAAGAACGGAGGATTTTGATCGTAATGGAAAAATGTGATACTATGTCCGTGCAGAAAATGTAAAAATAAGAAGTTATATTCTTCATTTGATGTGAAGAAACACCTGTATAGTCGTGGGTTTATGGAGAATTATTTCAAGTGGGTTTATCAAGGGGAATCTGACGATCAATATAATGCGGCGTTGGAGCGAGCCGTGTTGTACCAAGGAAGCAGCTCAAATGTTATACCAAATTTAGAAGAAGATCGTGATGAAAGACATTAAGAGTATGGACAAATGTAGCATAGATATACGAAGGTACGTTTAATCATACTCAAGACGATAATCAAACTATTCTAGAGGATGAGGAGGAAATGAATCCAGAAGCGCAACGAATGTATCATATGCTCGAATCAGCAAGTATGCCGTTATACTCGGGTTGTGATGTCAGTCAACTGGTTGGAGCTACGGAGCTTCTAAATATAAAATCGGCATATCATATTCCAGAGAGAGGTTTTAATTCGATTGCACAATGGTTTCATCGTTGCGCTCCTGCGAACAACACGCTGCCAGAAAGTTTATACGACACGAAAAAATTAGAGGAGGGTCTCGGGTTGCCTGTTGAGAAGATTGATTGTTGCCCGAACGGATGCATGATATCCTGGGGTGATGGAGATTTGAGTCTCCATAATTGTAAATTCTGTTTCCATCCGAGATATAAACAAGGTAAACGCACTCTCATTCCACATACTCGTATGTTTTGTTTACCGATCACTCCTCAACTTCAACGATTGTATGCATCGGAAGTCACGGCATCTCATATGAGATGGCATTAAGAGCATTTGCAAAAGGATGGTCATATGAAACATCCATCTGATGCTGATGCGTGGAAGCATTTGGATCGTTGTCATCCAAATTTGCAAGTGAGATTAAAAATGTGAGATTAGGGTTATGTACTGACGGTTTTAACCCATACGGCGCTTCTGTTGCACAATACTCTGTATGGCCTGTTATGTTGACACCTTATAATCTCCCTCCATCGATGTGTATGAAAGATCCTGTGATATTCTTAACGGTTATCGTACCAGGTCCAAAGAGTCCAAAACAAAGGTTAGATATCTACTTCCAACCTCTTATTGTTGAGCTGAATAATTTGTGGAATAATGGAGCGTTGACTTACGATGTATCGAGAAAACAAAATTTATGTATGAAAGCTGCAATAATTTGGACGATAAGTGACTTCCCGGCATATTCAATGTTATCTAGTAAGCACGATAGCTTATTAATTATAAATTATTTTCATTGCATAATAATATGTATAATTAATTTAAACTTATCGTAGGTTGGAGCACATCCGGAATGTTTGCTTGTCCTCATTGCATGATTGACACTGGAGCTTTCTCTTTGAAACATAGACGGAAAACGTGTTGGTTCGATTGTCAAAGAAGATTTTTATAGAGCGACCAATTGTTTCGATCATATAAGACAGATTGGTATAAGGGTCGTAATGCACGCAACCAAGGCCCGCCCCGAGTTTATAGCGGAATCGAAATATTACACGGGTTAGATTCTATTGGCATGAAAAAATTACTGAAATAGGTGCTGAGGTTGCAAACAAGGCCGCTGGTAAAAACAGTGGATGGAAGAAGGAAGTATATTTTGGGATTTACCATATTGGGGAGATTTACTAATCAGGCACAACTTGGACGTAATGCACATCGAAAAGCACATGTTCGACAATGTCTTCAATACAGTTTTAAATGTGCCAAATAAAACGAAAGAAAACCTGAAGGTAAGGTATGACATCTAAGAAATATGTCGCCTTGAGTTAGAGCCGGATGAAGATGGGCACTACGCCAAGGCCAAATACATGTTAAATACAGAAGAGAAGAAATTACTGTTTGAATGGATGCGATCGATTAAGTTCCCCGATGGTCACATTTCTAATCTCTCGAGATGAATTGACGTGCAGAGTCATACTGTTTTCGGAATGAAAAGTCACGATTGTCACGTTTTTATGCAACGATTGATGCCTATTGCTTTCATACTGTTCCTCGAACAAGAAATATTGGGAACCGTTGAGGCAGTTAAGTGTGATCTTCAGAGATTTGACATGCGCAGATTTAACACGAGAGACAATCGAATCATTAAACCGAGAGATTCCAATTATAATATGCAAATTGGAGCGAATGTTTCCACCTGGATTTTTTGATTCGATGGAGCATCTTACTGTTTATCTACTGTATGAGGCACTACTTGGGGGCCCTGTTCAATACAGATGGATGTACCCATTTGAAAGGTAACATATTATTATGTTAATTGACCTTTTTAGTATATTTAAATAAACATGATGCTAAATTTTAGATTTATTTTACTGCACGAATTCTAGATATTTGCATAGATTGAAGAAAACTGTTGGAAATAAAGCACGAGTGGAAGGATCAATTTGTAATGCGTACCAGGTATTCGAGACAACTACGTTCTGTTCATATTACTTCGACCAATATATCTCCAACCACTTTCGCCCAGTGAACCGTAACGTGGTTGACAATCTTCCAGAAGGTGTAGACTTGAACAACCTGGATATGTTTATCATACCAGGCAAAGGTTTAGGCAATCTATGCCGAGAAACTTATGTGATGAGGAGTACCATGTCGTCCAGAATTATTTCTTATGCAACTGTTAGGAAGTAGAGCCATATATTGAGTAAGTTTTTCTCATTCATGGAGTTTTGTTTTATTTAACATGAATGATTTTGTTTAAATTTTCATTAATTAATACATTTTATGTAGATTATTTGTGAATTCATGTGTACGACCATCACATCCCTGTATTACTGAATCAGAAGAAGGGAACATCATCGATAAACATTTTCGTTTCTGGTTTTACAATTACGTTGACAATCCCACAATTCCCATCGCTGATCAACGTATAATATGGATCGCAAAAGGTCCATCCAAAATTGCAAGATCTTACACCGGTTATCTGGTGCAAGGTTATAGATTTCCAACAAAAGCTCATTCAGTGAACCGGGCAACAAACAACAGTGGCATATGTATAAAGGGTCAAGTGTTCGGTAACAATGCAGAAGATTTCTATGGAATCATTGATGAGATTATTGAGCTTCAATTTGCAGGTCCGAGTCTTAAACGTACAATCGTTTTTAACTGCACATGGTTTGAAACAACGCGACGAGGTGGAGTTCGCAATAATATCAATCTTAAAATTGTTGAGGTGAACCGAAGAAAACACATGCACACCTAAGATCGTTTTGTTTTGGCATAACAAACAATTCAGGTTTACTACTTAAACTATCCCGCTCACCGTCGAGATTTATCTGATTGATTAGTTGTCTGTAAAGTAAGACCGATGATAATAGATGACAGCCTCCCTGATAAAAATAGTGAGAACTACGTTGCATTCCAGGAGCATGAAGTGCAAAATCGTGAAATCGATGAAGGTATTAATTCTGACACTGCGCGTCCGTTGAATGATACATCAGAGACACTTTTTGATGAAGGGAATGTTTATGTTTCACTTGAAAATGACAAAGATTCTTCTCCAGATGAAACAAACGAAGAAGACACTGAAGAAGACAACATTGATTAAAAAAAGATGAATGATTCTGATTACGATGATTTAAGTATTTATGTGTAACAGGAGAAATAATTAAAAAAAATACAAATATTAACGACGAAAGGCATCGTTGAATTCAGATATTCATTGAATATAACGATGCCATGCGTCGTAAAACCTCACAGAACACAATGATGGGATAATTTTTCCCTAAGTATAGAATGGTGTTAACGACGGAATGCATCGTTGAATTTGGATATACATTGAATATAATGATACCATGTGTCGTAAAACCTCACATAACACAATGATGGGATAATATTTCCCTAAGTATAGAATGGTTTTAACGACGAAATGCATCATTACCAAGTCAAATGAATAGTTTATTGGAAACTGTTCAAATTCATAGACGACCGATTGCGTCGATACGTGTAATTAATAAGGCGCGAAGATAAAAAATTTCACGAAAATTGTGGCGCGAATGGGCTATGAAATTTGTCGCCCATTAATATGAATAGTCTCACTTTCACTTTATTTGAAAAGTGGCGTGAGCGACGAAATACGTCATGCATATAAAAATCAGCGATGAATTGCGTCGTGTTGTTCATCGCGATAAGAACGTAGACGAAGAACTGCATAGCTAGAACGAGGGATTCCGTCGTTAAGAAAACACGCGCGACGAGTTTTTAAGTGATTAACGACGGAAGACGTCATTAAATCCCTTATAAAACAGAACCGTTTCTTCCATTTTCACAATGCCCTTCCATTTTTCTTCCTTTTCTCTCAAACATAATTCTTCTTTCTTCGATTCCCTCAGCCAATTCCTTCCCATTTCTCTAAAAATCCTTTCCCTTTCTTAAAAACCTCAATCCTTGGAACGAATTCGAGTAAGTTTTTTCAAATTTAATATTTGTTTTTATGTAATTAGTTTAAATTTGTAATTAGCATGTTATTAGTTAATTTAGTTTAAAATCAGTTAACTTTAATTTAATTTTGTGTAGTTTAGATAATGTATGTAATATGTATTTAGTTTTCCCTAATTAGTTAAGTTTTAATTAATTATATGTTAATTAGTTACTTTAGTTTGAAATTAGTATGTATGTTTTCATTTAATTATATGTTAATTTCTTTTGAAATTAGTATGTACGTTTTCATTTAAAAATATGTTAATTAGTTAATTTAGTTTGAAATTAGCATGTATGTTTTCATTTAATTATATGTTAATTAGTTATTTTAGTTTGAAATTAGTATGTATGTTTTCATTTAATTATATGTTAATTAGTTATTTTAGTTTGAAATTAGTATGTTTTCTTTTAATTATATTTTAATTAGTCAATTTAGTTTGAAATTAATATAGGGTTTATAGGTTAGAATTTTAATTACTTAATTATTGTATTGTACGTCATGCCTCCCCGTCGATGCCCTCCAACACCTTCTGACACACCTGGTGCCAGTAGTTCAGGGAGTTTGCCCCTCAGTGAGGAGGATGATGTCCGTCTCGGGGATACCTCTGACATGATCATTCAGCATTAGGATAGCGACCCGGTGCAAGAGCCCGTGTAGATGTCTATTTTCGGGAGGGTTTGCCTGTCGTTCAAGGGCGGCCAGTAAGTTTTGTTTAGTTTGTATTCCTATTTCATTAATTATTTATTATTTACAAATTCTAACTTTTCAATTTTTTCCTTTTCATTTCAATAGGTTACATCCATCACGGGAGGTTTCGAGGAGATTTACGGAGGTATTGAAGATGCTTCCTGTACGAGGACACCCTCGTTGGCAGAGCGTCTCAGCTACGCACAAGCTGCGGATGTTTGAGGCATGGAAGGTAAACATATTCAAAATTTTATATTTGATTATATATATATAATATTTCGAAAACTGACAGTTAATTTTTTTCAGCAATATTTTGATATTCCAGAGGAGCTGACCGACGAGGTCATATACGCTCCCTGGCATCAGCAGGGCGGTGTTCGGTACAGGGACACTGGCTACAATATTCGCCACGCCCCTGCCGATAAACGGTCGGCCCATATTTCTGCGGAGGACTTGGCGGATATCTTGGAGTGTAATCAGACGCCGGATGCCTAGCACATTTCGACGATCAATAGCGCCAACCGGAACGCCAACCCGTCAAAGCACAACGGAGGGTCACGCTCCACATATGAGCTTAAGAAACAACTCGTATGTTATTTTCTGTACTAATTAACTTTTACTTTATTTTAGTAAGTTATTCATTATTCGTTAATTATTTTTAACATTCGCAAGAGCAAAAATTGGGTCGTCTGGTTCATGCTGCTGAGCTGTTTATCCGTCTCCACACCAAAGGTGGAGATACTCAAACTTTTGTAGACGATAAGGCAAGAGAGAAAGCGGTAAGTGTTAATTATTATTTATTCTTTTTAAAATTTATTGATTTTTAGTATATTAGTTAATGAAATGATTTGATTTTTTTTCAGGCTCGTTACGAAGTGATTCTCGCTGATCGCTTATCGAGCTCCGACACCCTGCCGACACAGGAAGATATCAAGTCGACTTTTCTCGAGGTAGCAGGAGGGAGACGTCCACGTACTGTTCCTGGACTCGGCAACCTCGGCCCTGTCATCTACGCCGATCAGCCTCAGTCTTCCCAGGCAGCTCGTTCGAGCGAGGCTGCCGAGCTTCGCCTGAGCAACAATACTTTGAGGGCTGAGACGGCATAGCTTCGAGAGAGCAACAAACGGCACATGGCAGAGGTGACAGGGATTACGGCACATCTCGATGAGTCTGAGCTATCTAGGCTCGAGTTCAAGAGGTCAATGAAGGCAACGATGGACATCTTCATGGCGCAGATGTGCGACGAGGGTTCTTCGACTTCCGGTTTTGGTTTCCCTCCTCCCGATCCTCCATCTGATCCTCATGTCGATTAGGCTTTAGGAGAAAAACATTATTTTGTATTATTTTGGGATTTTTAATATTATTTATATTATATTATTTTTTCATAAATTTAATTTAATTTTTTTTTGTAATTAAATTTAATTTTCAAATCACAATAATTTGTAATTAAAACCCTAAAACCTAATTAAATTAAAAAAAATTAAAAAAATTGAGCGATGCATTCTGTCGTTATAGTCAAATATAACATTGACTTATATAACAAAGCAATACATCATTGTAGCCAAACAACGTAACGACGCATTCTATCGTTATAGTGAAACATGACTTTGACTTAAAGAACGACTGACTGCGTCGTTAAGGTCAACATGTGTCTTTGACTATTATAACGATGCATACCATCTCCCAATTCTAGTCAACGAAACACAGTGATGGAATTCTTTTCCCTCGCTATGGAACGAGGCATTTCGTCGTTAGTTTCGTCTAACAATGGAAAAAATAACGTCAGGCCATTTCGTCTTTAATTGTGTCGTTAATTCCTTTTAATGACGAACTATTGCTTCGTTTCGTAGCTAATTTTCTGTCGCGAATTCGCATTTTTCTTGTAGTGTTAGGCCTCTCATCTCCTAGTACTCATAAATGTCCTTAGAATAAGAATGATGATTCTGTAACTAGGAATACTCACTCAAACTCATTTTCCTCGATTCATTCCATCTTCCCGTGGCTTCACCCAAAGAAAAATCACCGACGATGACAAGTTAGACGACCTTCTATTGAAGACATTTACCACTTCACTAGCTTATTGGGTTGGTTTTTTTGGATATCACATATGTTACGGACGGACCCTATTAGGGCGGAGAGTGATCGTTGGTGCAATTAATAGGCATGGACAAAGAGCGGCTCCTAGAAAGGCTTTTAGGTAAAGAGCCACATGGATGAACCAACTCCACATCTGAATGAGAGGGAATTCTGAGATTGTACTGGTATGGGACAGTACAGTTGAAGAGAGTTTAATAAGATTAATAAGTACTACTTATACTAATAAGGTTAACCTTCCTTTTTGGTTACTCAATCGTAATAAACTTCATAGTTAAGGGGGCTTGGCTTGGAGCAATCCTAGGTTTGGTGATCTTCTGCTTATGTCATGATGTGTGTGAGTGAGGACAAAACATGCTGAAAGGACTCATGTTAGTTTGTGGGGACAGTCGTTAGTCTTGAAAGCAAATCTGGGTCGTTACCACATACGTAGTCCTTCACTAGCCCTAACCACCTATGTCTTTACATAATCAAGTACGCTTAACTATTAGTCCCTCTTGAACTAAAATTGAGTCCCTTAGAAAACCCACAAACTCACATCTTTCCTATTACAGTAAAAGGTGACATGACTTTTTGACAACCAATCCAATCCATAACCCATGTCAAGTCACTCGTGACTACGTCCAACAAAGCTACCTTAACGTAATGTTTTGACAAACACAATCTTCTCATTCTTAATTAAATTGTTAGAAGTTTTTTGATTAATTAGTTATTTTGTTTATATAACACACCCTATATATGAGGCTCATTACACATTAACGTCATATATAGTTGTGTATTAGTTAAAGCTTAGTTAAATTGTTATAAATTTGTTAGTACATTAGTTATTTTTGTTTATATTTTTATGATGAAAGTTATTTGGTTTATATAACTTACCCTTTATATAGAATATTGAAGTTAATCCCTTAATAAATAAAAATTATAACAAATGTCGTTTACGTGGGGTTGTTTAACAGTCATATTAAACATGAACTCTTTCTTATATAAATAAAAGTTCTGATACCACAAAATTCCTTAAGCCTGGCCTTTCTATTTACACCAATCACCACAAAAATAGACGAGAAAATGAATAAAAGGCCAATTCTTTCGTATATTCTGTTGGTCCTCATGATAACATCTCAATGTGTTTATTCTCATGGCTCCAATATAAAAGCGACAGCCTCAGCTGATTCAAAGCATGCAAACTTGGGAAGAAAATCCATGTTAACTCATACAGTTAGTTAATTCTAGCCTTTTCTTTTTAAAATTGCTTAATATTTTTACCATGTAGAAAAGGGACTCTGGGAAATTTTCTTACTATTTGAATTTTTCTTGCTTTGTTGGGGACTAGGTAAAAAAAGACACCATTGTTTTTACAAGAATGCCGCCGACGTTGTCGATGGTCCCAGCCCTATTGGAAATGGAGATAAAACGTACACTGTAAATACGCTGCCACTGTCCATGATGACCATCCCATGAAACTAAAGAGGAAGAGGAGGGGAGATTTCAGCTGAGGGTTGGAGAAAATTTTCAAAATATAATAGTTCATAAATGCTACTGGACATGTTAAATTCCCTTTTTTTTTTAAGAATTATAATAGATCAACTTTTATAAATGAATAAATGAATTATATATAAAATAAAAATAATTAGATAATATAAAATTTGGAGAATTATGTGAATAAAAAAATTGTAATATTATAAAAAAAAAACATAACTCTTAAAGATTTATAAAAATAATAGAAAAATGTAAATCTGTTCAATGTAAATAATAAAGGGGCTCTTGCGAAAATAGCAAAAATAGGTTCAATATTTGTAAAAATAGCAGTAACAAAACATATTTACAAAAATAGCAGAAAAATTAAATTCACACCTAAAATATTACAAAATTGCCACTAGTAATCAGTGATATCTTCACAAGTAATCACTGATTTACTTAAATCCTGATTTTTGTGCAGGAATCACTGATTACTTGATAGTAATCACGTATTATTTTATAAGTTATCACTGATATCTCTGATCAAATGAATGGAGGTTTTTAAAAATCTGCTATATTTGCAAATACTTTTTAAAACTGGTATATTTATAAATATTGCTAAAAATTCTGCTACCCAATGAAATTTCCCTTAAATTAATAACTTGGTTAGTTACAATAATATATGGGCTAGCATAGAGACCTGATGGATCTATAGATCATAGGCTCCAATAATTAATGATTTTTTTTTTGAAACACCAATAATTAATGATTTATTAATTAAACTCATTAGTTAATTAATCATAATTATTAACTTATGGTAATTCAATCATAAACTTGCCTCACTATAGATGGGCTATGTCCATTTCTTATTAATTTTATTTGATATATCCTTCACGTGGTCGTCTCATAATTACAACCAGGTTGAATTAGCGTTTTACCCTTGGAATAATCTCTTTTATCCTTGTGTACCTGATGATTCTCTAATGAACATTATTCTACAGTTCTAAGTATAGAATAAGTCGTTCTCGGGCTAATGAGAAGGTGAGGCCTCATATTCAAGTACCGAATCATTACATCAAGGGAGATACTTAAAGTCTCTAAGTTATAAATGTGTTGCACTAACACTTTCGTTGTCTTATAGAAGTCTTGAAATTCTAACTTAAATAAGAATGTTCTCAAGCATTAACTTAGTCATTTCCCCAAAACATAAGTTTATCTAGTATATCAACGGATCATTCTTAACCATGTGAATCAAAGGAAAAGACTTTACTAATGTGAGCTCATAATATAGTCAGAATTGAGATGTATCAATCTTAATAACTTAATTTGATAATGTAAATCATTTCCTATTAACAATGTTATTTTGGAATCGATTTATTATCCTGGTCCAGTCTTATATAAACTCATTATATATGATATCTTTACTTGCATGTCAACAATGGTAATGATTTGGATCAAATCAGTGAACAATATCAACATCGTCACTATAATATGGTTTCCACACTACATTCATTTATTGTAGACTAGTTGAGTTACTATCTTGGACTAGATCCACTTTATATCTCATAGTAGTCAAGATTACAGAATTAGTAACTTTGAAATTTTCCTTAAAGTTTGAATATTACATGAATATCAACATATTACAAATTGCACAAAATAATACTTTTATTCATTAAATAAATATTCTATTACCAATTATGAATTCTAGGGCATAAATCCAAACAGAGGTTTCGCAAAACCTTCAAGTAAGAGACGGTGAAGAGCGAAATGACAATGTGGAGATCATCCCTCAAACGGTGAGCATTCCGACTATGAAATATTGGGAAGTGATAAAACTTAACAAAGCATTGTTGGAAGAGATGAGGAAGGCAAAAGAATGTTTGGTTAGGAAAACGAAGACGGAGGGGTGCTCCTAAAAAAAGATGGAAAATTGAAAATACGTGACGGAGATTCTTCAGTACCATTCAGACCGACTAGTAGAGAACTCAAAGGTTAAAAACTAATTTGAGGTCCAAACTAACGGCTCGATGATGTGGGGAGAACGTCTTTATATGCGACTCCTCATTCAAGAAGGAAGGCCGAAACAGGCGAAGCCTCATTTCAAACGATACCGACCTCGGCAAGAAAATTCAAAGCAAAACATCTCCAGAAAGACGTGGCATAAGCTAAACCGATGATCTCGAGGGTAGCTCAGACTCAACTGGGCGATATTGATACACTAAGAAGTACACTGAAAACCCAAAAATATAAAAAACTATTGAAGAAAACATGATGAAAAGGTTAATAGAAAAGAAAGGGAATCTAGTAATCCATGTTCGAGAACTGGGGGATTCTCCATTTTTTAAAGAAGTCCTGTCGGTTGAACAACCCTGAAATTTCATATTTATGAACTTTGAGATGTACGATGAATTCAAGGATCCGATGGAGTATGCACTATAAGAATTTCGGGAATAGGTGACATCCTTTTGGCGTCACCTATTCGAATAGGTGACGGGTAAAAACCGTCACCTATTGGAATAGGTGACGGGTAAAACGGGTCACCTATTTAAATAGGTGACACTGCCATAGGTTACGGTCAAAAAACCGTCACCTATTCAAATAGGTGATGCCAAAAGAGCGTCACCTATTGTCTAAAATTTGAGAAAAAAAAATATTTTTTTATTAGTTGATTTCAAATAATATTTATAATGCACCTATCAAATTTAAATAAAATATTACAATAAAAATATCACTAAATGGCTACATGAATTACAATATTTTTAAACAAAAAATTAAATTACATCATACTTAGACAATAAATCAAGAATTGCTAAAAGAACTTCAATCACCCTTCCAAAAATTAAATCAAACAGAACACAACACAAAAAACTCGCTCTCCTACAAGCTTCTTGTCTTTATCTCAGAGATTGGCCAAACCATAGGGATACACAAACCTGAAGAAGTCGAAATGTAATCAATTTTCTTCTAACTCATCAATTAAAAACAACATAACTTGTGTTCACAAAAAAATTTAAGGATAAGAAACTAAAAAATGATGGGTTTATGTACAATGTAGGTACATTAAATAAATAATGACAGTCAATGCTACCATAACTGCAGGATAGTCATGACAATAAATATACACAATAAATATAAAAACCATAGTCAAGGCTACCATAACTGCAGGATAGCCATGACACTCGATATATACAAGATAGACACAATAAATATAAAACCATAGTCAATGTTACCATAACTTCAGGATAGCCATGACACTCGATATGTACAAGATAGACACGATAAATAAATAACCATAGTAAATCAAAGTTTTACCTGGTTATGTTTCATGTCATGGGCCGCAATATCGTAGTTTTTTAGAAGCTTCTTCTTCACTTTATCTTGCTCCTAAACCTTGCTTATTATTATTTAGAGATGTCTTTATAGGTTCCAACCTACGCTGCTTGCATGAGAATCCAATAGTTATTTTCTGAGAAGCAAAGATGGGAGAATAGCAAGAAAACCACAAAACAATAACAAAAGGTACATCATAAGATGAATAAACAACTAGTCAATTCGTAATGGGCAGTGACTCCTAATCTCATATTTCTTATAGCTAGCTATGATGATAATCCGTCATATATTTAAAAATCATCATAGAAACATCAATAAGTAAATAAGAAAAAGTAAAACATTACAAACATCAATAACTTGCATTTTATTTAAGTACCACAATGACACAAGCCTTGTTCCATATAGTAGGATTCCCTTGCAACTCTTTTTGTCTCACCACTACAAAATTTAAGAAACTATACTTATGTTACTAAAAAGAAGACTACAAACACACAAACAAAAAGAAAAACATAGTGGTCTTGATCCTATGTAATTAATAGTTGAGGCTCAAAACTGATGCACAACCAACATTTGGTTAGCCAAGAGGTTCCTATACAAATCAAACAAATTCAAAACAAAAACATACTTATAAACAGTAAACTAATAAACCACTTAATTTTGTCCAGCAAACATTAAGAAAGTTTTGTTCTAAATAAAAATAAAACAACAAAAGGGGTTACAGAAATAATAAGCATTACATATCTTAAAATTTGATAACCAAAATGTCAAACGTATATAATATCAAATTTAAGGTAATAGCCAATTCCACTATTCAGTATAGAGAAACATAACAAATAAGACAGATAATATTATATACATTCACCAAATTAGAAGCAGATCTAAAATATAGTAACATGTATTCATTCAACTCTTTAGCCCTTGAGTTGAATAATAGTTAGTTTACATTACAAACGCTACATATATCCATTTAACAGTTAAATATCTAATCTACTCTTACTATCTCAAAACCTAAAAGCGATACGAGATCAAGATACGCTTTCCATAAGCAAATTCTACGTGTCTCATGGCACAAAACTTACTAACACCAAATTTTAGCTCCTAAACATCTCTAATATGGTTGTTTGGTTATAGATAATCTTATAAATGAAAATACTTGAGTTAATATACATGCAGGAAACAAAATTAGATTTATATGATGATATCCCTGCCCAGGTAGCATTCCACACATGATTTATACGCAAGTGCACCAAAAGTTTCAGTAAAAACAAATAGCAACAGAGTTCCTAAGTTCATTAAAAGACTGAAAAAACCTACTGCATGATAGTCAAAATACTTAATTTAAAATAGTTGTGAATTTTCCTAATCAAAAGCTAGGATTAATACCTATTCACCAATGGAAATCTGCAATTAAAAGTCTAGCAAAATGGTTCCAATATGTTAAATAATGCCAAAGTTACAGGAATAAAATTATTAAAATTCATTAACAATTGTGCATGAACTATTGTATGTTTAATCAATAATTTTGAACAACTCTAGAGAATAACAAACACGTAGCTGATAAAACCTTTTCAAGAAAAATAAACAAGTAACATCCATAGGCTTCGTAAGCAAACTTAAACTTTAAGGCAACGGTGCTCCCAACCTCCGGAAAAATGCACACCACCGAGATTTTATTAATTCAAGTAACAACAAATTACAAAAACTTTCCCCTATCCCCAATAAATCATTGACAACAATAACAAATAACAATCTCAATTCAATAGTAAAAACATTAAAATTGCATCTTACCTTTGCTAATCCCTGCTCATGTTTAGGAATAAATGCATTATCCATCTTGTAGTTCTAAAATCTTATAACAAAACATAAGTGGTAGTAGTTAGCAATTTTTTTCTTGCTACATCTATCAGAACACTTCTAATTGGTGTATTTGAGCAGTTTGGAGGAATTACGAAAAGGAAAAGATTATTACTCGGGGAAAATAGAAGGCAACAATCTCATCCTATTCCTAACAGTGCAATTTGATTAAAAAACACTCACACGGAAGCAAAAGAGACAAGCCATTTGAAGAAAAATGTACCCGGACCCTTTCCACCAAGCTTGGCTGCAATGTTTAATAAGTTTTGTGGCTGCAACTTTAAACTCAATGAAATCAGAATCTATCAACCCTATGAAATGGTATGAGATTGTATTCAAACTTGAACTAAAAAAACAATCACCAATCTCGATCAGTTAAAGGTTTAATAAAACAATATAACAGAGATGCAGAAGCTAATACTTACACAACAATATAGCAACTCAATAGAGTGTCGAACCTTACAAGTTTGATCCTCAGAAGCTGAGATAAGGATAGCATTGGATCCTTCATAACCAACAACAATACCAGTTACATATAGATTGAGCCTCGTGAAAAAAATCTGAAGGATAAGATGGGTAGTTAATAAAACTAGTTAATGGCCTTGTAAGCTATATTAGGAAAAGAATCATACCAGCGAATTACAAGTCAAATAAAAGAAAAGTTAAGTATGGTAAGTTGATCACTATATTAACACGAGATGAATTGCAGTCAAATATGAATTGCAACCTTAATATTCCTAAAGAAAAATAGTACTCTTAAAAGAAACTCACTAGAGTAAGTGAAATAGTAGACACCTAAAAAACACAAAGATCCCATGTTGTCATAGTATCTCATTTTTTAAATGAAAAGAAAGATTTCAATCAATTACACTTTCTCTAATTTTAAAGAAACTCAAAAGTAAATCACTAAGCAAGCAAATATATAACGGCCATTAGCCATTTACCTCTATTTGACGTGACAAGAAATATGGATATTCAATGAAATCATTTGAGGAAGGTATGGTACTATCTATTGATTAAATAAAATATTTCATAAAGTAAACATCATAAACTTCCTTGATGTAATAATTACAGCAACTGTCTCCATTGACCTCATGATTACCTTGGAGGTTAGTTTAAAAACAAAAGAAAGCTAAAAAAAACTACAAAAAAAAGTTTAGATTGAAGCTTATGTACAGAGAATAAATTATCATGCTCTTGTAATTACAGTAGATGTGGAACTTCAGGGGATGTTGAAAGGGTGGAAACCCAATTTTGTGAACTGAAATAAAAGTGGAAATATGCGCCTCGTATGAGCCAATAGCACCAGGCCCATGCAGTTGAAAAGAGAAGTCTAATATGTTCACATTTTTTAGGCTTAGAACATGGAAAGAACAGTAGATGTTGACCATAAAGTTGACCCCAAGCAGCAGGTATAAGGTCATAAAATGAGAGAAAATTTGAAAAATTATCAACCCAAAAAAATGAGAGAAAATTTGAAAAATTAAATTCAATACAAGAAAATTCCAAGCGAGTTTATTGTGAAGTTTTTTCTAGCTTAATGAAGTATATCAGCCCTTGATTTTATTACATTGATATTTATACAACCCTGCCTAGTAATGAAAGTACAATAGTATGCAAGAAGAACAACTTACAAGTTACAAGCTAGCCAAAAATTTCAATTTGGTAATTGAAGGAGAAAATGATCCTGAAAATCCAACTAAACCCAAGCTCCTGCAGTTATCACATTAAAAAACTACATTTGCTGCAAAATGAAAGTCAAGTACTTATGACATATATGAAAGGGGGATAAACTAACTTGGTGACAGATAAATGAGCTGACAAATAATCATTCTCATTTATCTTCTAATCTTTCAAGCCTAAAGAGTAAAAAAACTTTAACTGCCACATTGTCTAAAGCATGAATGAACTATATGCATATACACAATGACAACCTTGACTGAATTTGTCAAATGAATAATTTTGTTCATGCAGTATCCAAACACATCTTACAGCAGGCTTTCAGATCCAGTTCGTGAATAAATAGTCATATGATTTAAATAAAATATAGTTTACCGATACAATAATAAAATGGAATAGGATGTTTGGAAAGAACACGATCCCATCCATCAGTGAAAGAATTCCTGAATGCCCCATCTTTGTCCATAATATATGCAAACCCACCAATTGTAGCTATTATTATGAGATAAAGTTCTACTCAACATACAATATTTTCACTTCAATAGCTATAACTTCGTGAGGTAAAACAAAAACATTAGTCTATTATCTAAAGCAACTACAATGGCCCAGAAAAAATGGATTTTCTCATTGCACATGTGAAAGAAAATAACAAACAAATAAGAATGGAAAACACAAAGACCAGCAAAATATGGTTGCATTTGAAAATAAAATAAAATGGAAAAATTCATCAAAATTCACACATTATTCCACGACGTTAACATATCCATGGCTCCGAATCAGCTTAACAACTTATTTTCCTAAATTCCAAGAAAGTGGATGAAAAAGATTAACAACATTACTTTCTTGATATTAAAAAAAGACAACTAATGCCACAAGCTTGCACGGGCTCTTATTTTTGAGATACCAATATCAACATAAATATGATAGAATGACTATGATATTACAATCAACTCACTTAAGAAACTAGAGTATAAAAACAAAACAAAACATATATGAGCAATATGCCTGCGAAGTACCTTTAGAGCAACGGAATGGCGTCTGCTGGCTCAATGGAACAAAATAATAATTTGCTTAAAAAAAAAAATCAATCACCACTCTTGTCAAAATTCCAATATCCAACTCGTTGGCCCCGGGAGCACCAATTTTCTGGTTTAGAACCATAACCCTACCCTGCAATAGAAATCAATAAATTTAATAACCAAAATCATCCATTCAAGTTATCAGACCAACCCTCATAATTTTAGAGAATGGGCAATTTGAGGGTTCTAACCCAGATCAAATAGTAGTAGAAGAAGCCTCGTCATGCTAAAAAAAATAGAAAACCATTCTTAAATTAATAATTTTGCAATAGATATCCCATTATTGGATTCTTCTAAAAAATAGTTAGCCAGTTATCATGTCATCTGCTTGTTTTCGTGAAGTGATGTGAATACCAACATGCTCGTACAAATACAAAACAATCACAAAATAAACTTAAGTATAGCAACGACATACTGATTAAACTTGGACGATTGAGCATGAGATCATAAGCTTCAGATAACTTATTTACCATTTTCTAACAGGAAATAAATAGAAAAAAAACGATTCAGTAATTTTTTAGTAGGGATTCAAAGAATTATCGAATATGAAGAGTGAAAAGGTAATAATTGGTAACTATATTATATAACAAGGATGCAAAGGAAATGAAAACAATATGGAAATTAGATTGTGGGAGATAGATAACCCTCATAAAAGGCTATCAAATTTTATATTTTGCTTTGTCTTAAGTAAATTCAATGGTTCATAACTTTACCTCATGAACATCAACTGACTTATAAAGATGTTGCACCAACTTGCTGACTGATTCATGGGTACCACGAACGACAGTGGTTATGCGTGAGATCCCCTCAACTTCTGCATGACCTACAGTTAAACTCTGAAAGAAAAAGATTATCCAATTTGGCTCAAAAAAATTATCTGAAAGGAAAAGGGAAAACAATAAAATGAATATAAATTTGTTGTCGTTAAAAAAATTAGAAGTGTACTATGTCAAACTATATATACCTGAATATTATATCCCTTTCTAGCAAAAAGTCCAGTGATAATATAAAGGACCCCTGGAGCATCACTCACAAGCATAGATAAAGTATGTGAACGAAGACCATCCATCTGCAAATTGCATTAGAAAAATTATTCCCAATAAACCAATAAAGGACCCCTGGAGCATCACTCGCAAGCATTGATATGTAAAAGCCAGGAAAATTGACTTTCAACCTATAGAAACACAATAAACCAGCTACGCAGTTGCCTTAAACAGAAAAAAGAAGCTAAACTCAAGCTAACATGACAAAAAATTCTGTACTACTTCTGATTGTATCTTTCAAAAGGAACCGATAACACCCCCAACGGGCTGCCTTTGTGGTAACTGGTAAGGACCAAGTTTTGAGAATAAGCCCAAGATCTTGGGTTTAAGCCTCCAGGGAAATATCAACAAACTTAAGTACAAAGTTCAATCTCAAATTCAAAAAATCAAACTATACAACAATATAACCATTGTTATAATCAACTCTACAGAAGAAAATTGTCACAATGAAATAAATGATAAAAGAAATGTCGAAAATGATGATGGCATTATCCCAGAGAGTACAATTTGCCAACAAAATGCAATTCAAACATTAAGTTAGAGAAAATCATAACATATGATCATGCAAGCAAAGCAACATTGTTTCATGATCACGAATGCAACACTTAGAACAAATACCTTTCCAAATCAAAAAACAGAATCCATATATGAAATTCCAACAGTATAACTCTTACCAAAAACAAAGACAACCGTCGGCTTCTTCTCAACTAGGCTTCCATTTGCTTCCTGAAACTTCTTAAATATATCAATCAATGATCATTCCATATTATAAGACCAATGCTATCACAAAATTCAAGAAATTTAAGAGTAATTTTGTACCAATAAACATGGGAATATCAAATTTAGGTGAGAATCATTATGAATTAAACAATATAACTCAAGATTTTAAATAAAGAAAAATCAAACAAATACCTCAGCACCCACAACTGTTTCCATAAGCTAAATGAAATGATCTGCACAATTAAATTATAAATAGAACTTAAATATCAATTAATTAATCTATATTCAATTGGAAATGCATGTAGATTTCCGACATTTCCCCTTCAAAATTTTAATCAGAATCAAACAGAAAGCGATAAACAATACTATGATTCATTGAAATATAGAAATTAATAGGGATTTTAAAACAAGCAAGATTAAAAAGAGTGCTTACCCGTTGAGAAAGCAGGAGATTGATTAACAGAGAGAGAGAAAACGCGCGGAAGGGAACAACAGAGAGAGATTGCCACGAAATAAACGTACGTTGCAGGGCTTTTTAATTAAGTAGAGGAGTTTTCGAATTCCCTTACACATTATTTACCTATTTACCACCTCCACTTCCAAAAATGAGTTGACCTTCAAAAAATACCCCCCATAACAATAAGAAATAAGAGGCTGTTCATAAGTTTAAAAAGGAAAATTAGAAGTTTTTGGTTTTACCTTTCTCATTAACGAAAACATGCCCATCAAAAAATAACAATTTACACACACACACACAGAATAGTTAGTTGTTGCAATCTGAGGAACTGAAACAAATGAAAGAAAAAGGGCATATAAGTGTGGAATCAAAATATACCCTCCGTTTAATGATCGATGCAACAAAATCAAAAAGCGAAATTGAAGATAAAACGGATCATAACCCTAAGTACCTTGGGGCAGTATTTGTCGCTGTTGGAGCATCGAATGAATTTCACATGTCCACGACCGTGCTTGTTTGGTCCGCCGTTTTTTTGCTTGAAAGTCTGAACAAAGAAAGAAATTTACAGAAAATATTAGCAGAAAACGAAGAAATCAAAGAGAAAGAGAAGGAATAGGGGATAGTTTTACCATGGTTTTCTAGGGTTCTTGAATGAGAAGCAAGCACGAGAGAGAAGAACTCATCGACTAGATTAGGGCTTGAATTTAAAGTGCTTCCTTCGATTCGATTCACCAAAACCATTGTGCTTCCTTCCTTCAATTCGACTCACCCTTCCTTCGATTTTGATTTCACCCTTTGATTCGGGAAATTAGGGCTTGAATTCGTCTGATGAGAAGAGAACGCGAGAGAGAACGTGAGAAGAGAGCTTTCATGAGTTTGGCATCTCTAAAACGTGAGCCTTAATTTTTTTTTGTTTTTTTTTTCTAAGTTTTTTAAGTGAGAGAAAAAAAAATAGAGAATAGGTGACGCGTTTTTAAAAAAAATTACTGTTCATCCGTGATTTTTAATAAAAGCGTAACCTTTTCTTTTGGTTAGTGTCACCTAAACCCAAAATTCTTATAGTGATGTGATGCTCTTCGGAAACATAATGGAGTCGACATGCGTACCAATCCCTAACATGGATGATACAATGGCATGTAATCTTTTCTCGGTAATCCTAAAAGGATAACCCCTGACGTGGTTCAATGGTCTAACTAAGAGATCAATTGGAACCTTCTCGGAACTTTCCTTAACTTTCTTAAGCGAGTATAGTGTCAGTAAAAAATTCACCAAAACAAACCATAACCTATACAAATTACTAATTGGGGGAAAAAAGCCCTTGAATGACTTCATCCTACACTTTTGAGAGGTTAAGTTGGAGGTTTCAGACTGTAACGACGCAGAGGCAGCTACTACGTTCTCACACGCGATACATTTTAACTATCCTCTGTGGAGGTCCTTTAACAAAAGGAGGCCTACAACTATGAAAGAGGCACTCGAACGAGCAGGAGCCAAGGTCTCACAAGAAAGAATTGGAAAGAGTTTCCCAAGAGTGACGAAGAGGAGGGTTGAGAAAAGAAGAGGTTTGGAAGAAAAAAGGAAGAGAAAAAATACGAAAGGGCGTACTACAAATACCATAAATTGAACAAACACAAGACCAACGACTACCAGATTATAGCTTAGAAAATCAATTCAGTCTGTGAATTAGGTCTTCTCGAAAAGGATTATCGAGAAAATAAGGAGGATGAGAGGTAGGCACCCTCAGTGGCTGCACAAGATGAGGAAAGGATCATATCCATCCAAGGAAACGAAGAGTCAATCAATGCCTATAAGAGAGTGCAAGGGAAGCTTGTACTGGCTGTCGAAACCAGCAAAAATAATAAATACTTTCTCTTGATGATTAACTCGTAGTAATGGAAGCAAGGTCGAAGCCACATAGACTTGTAAACTAATTTAATGTTATAAAGAAATAGGGGTTTTGAGATTTTGAAGTAATAAAAGACAGAAAACAAATAAAAGATGTAATTCAATTTAAGAAACTTTCCAACTAAAGACGTGATCTCAGTTATAAGTGTTCTTCCTTAACTATTCGGTAGCCAAGATGCGATCTAATGATTACTTGCCTAATTAACAAATAACCCTAAAATACGATAATAAGATTTGACCCATTAACATTAAGATGAGAAGAACTATCAATCCTAAATAACAAACACAATACAACCGATTCATTTAAGTTAGATTAAAATTCCTCATAACATAAACTAAATAGTTTCCTAATTAATTCATTCTATGTCATCACAAAGATTAGAACAATTAAACAATTACAGTTTTAAACATTCTAATTGACTAATTAACAAACTAACACTTGAACAAAGGATCCTATTTGAGCAAACATCAACTTGATAATAAATATACAAAGAGAAATCACAAATAAAAAGAAGTAGAAGAACAATTAAGAACGGATTTCACGAACTAAAATAAACTAAACTTCGATTTAATATCTAGTTGGAACGAAGAGTTTAACTAGACATAATACTGAAAATTAATCTAAGAAAAGTTTTAAAAAAATATAAAAAACTGAATGCTTAAAATAAAACTGAAAACTAGTATTTATAGGTTGGAAATCATCCTGTCGCCGCGGCCATGGTAGAGATTATATGTTGAAAATGCTGCAGATAAGGCTTTCGTCGTTGCAGCCACAAAACAAAAGTTTACAAAATCCATATTTTGAAGTCCTTTTTTATTTTGTTGATTCTGATTTACTTGAATTACATGTTACCAAGAAAACTAATTAAATCGATTCAAATACTCTTGGAACTAAACATTTAAAGGACAAAATCAAGTTATCAACTTAACTCCCAGTTTACCATGTAGATGCTGTAACGACCCGTTACCAAGAAAGAATATAAAAAAAATTTGGAAATTATTATTATTTTCTCAAAATAATATTAATGATGTTGGATTAAAAATTAGATGACAAATACCTCGTTATCTTATAAGAGTATTTTGATAAGTTCTCAAACTTCAAAATTAAAACCACAAGTTTAATTTAAAATTTGTAGATGATGTTGATCGTCTCGCTATTACAATTCCAACGCAACTGACGGATCATCGTTCTGAATTTCGGTGAGTAAGTTATGACCATTTTAGTCCAATGATATTTTCGTAATTATTGGAAATCGAGATTTAGCCCTAAAATCATCTCCTCCCTTTTTCCCTTTTCCGAAAATCAGCCCTTATTTACCATATTTTCGCCCAAATGGAATTCCCAAGAGTATTTTTACCATAAATCCCTCATCGAAACTCCGATTTACGCAAGTAAGATGTCTATTTCTATCAGTTTTTCCTTATCTTTACATTTTGTATAATTTGTAGTCATCCAACGTTTTTAGAAAAAGTTATGAGCCAAAAACACTTCAGACCTATTATACTTTTCTCCAATTCTTGATCGATTTACTTCGTATATTTTCCGTATAGGTGTAGAAGGACTCTTCATTGCAGTGGGTAATTGTTTGATGAAGTTTTGAGAAAGGTTTCTTCAACTTTCAAGAGAGGTTGTAGGAGTTCTTGGAAAAGAAGAGTTTGAATTCTTAAAAAAAATTCAAGATTCCAAGGTGAGTAGAAGATGTTAAACGTTAATTAGCTTCATGTGTAGTTTTATTTTCATTTAATAAATTGTTATTGTTTCTGATTATGGACTACAAGAATATGTTTTTATGTTGGAATTAGATGACTTAGAGGCAGTTTTAAAGTGCATAATTTTATTATGAGTTTCGAAGAAAAGTTGGATATTAAACATGCGTAAAAAGAATAGTTTGTTATGGTTTGTTTCAAAACTGAATTGTGATTTCTTTAGAATTATTTTATGGTGCTTAAGACTTATTAAATGTGTTTTTGAGGTTCCTAATTGTTGTTGGTTTATGGACAAGAAAGCATGTTTAGTGCCCAATAAGGCGAAAAATTAGCCTAGGCAACTTATTAAAATGTGAAATCGAACTGTGAGTTGTTTGTGGATTTTTGTGAATATTTTAGGGTAACTTTGGAAGTGATTATAAGAGAGTTTTTTTTATGGAATAATTTAGACAATTTATATTCGTTTAGTGTATGAAATTGGGGCGAAACTACACTAGTTTAGACTAGTTTTGCTCTTCTGAGTGAGTAATCTTTTGATGATCGTCTTGTGAGATAAGATTGTGGTCTTGGGTGATTTTAGACCATTTTAATATTGATAAATTGATAATTTTTCAGAATTTAAAATTTTTAAGTTTCAACCTCTTAAAGGTCAGTTTTAGGTGGAAACGGTGTTTCAAGGCTATAAACTGGACCTAGGCTTGTCAAGCATTCTGGTAGTGATGCTTTAAGGTAAATCATGTTGTTTTAGTACCTTAAACAACATGGTTTGAGGTTTGTACTAAGTAGGATCATACTTAGTGAAGAATATGTCATTAAGAGGATGATTATAGTTGTGCACAACATAATATCACTTAGTGGGGCATGTTCATTCCATCGGATCAATGGAAGAAAATACACAAGTAGGTTTGCTTATGTGTCTTAACAATACATAAGAAGAATACCTCAAAAGGTTGAGGCATGGAAACACGTGTTTGATGCTTTTGAGTAAGAAACTCGTTCTTTGTTTGGGAAGGAAGAGGTGAGTTAAGACATTGTGTAAAAGTTGGTTTATTTAGATTGAGTGAATTTATTGGAAGTCGATGAATGTTTATGGACTTAAAGGATTTAGAGAACTTCTCATGGCATTACTCTTCCTTTAATATTTTTCTACTCATTGGGCGTAACCTCATGATGCTACACTTTTTGTTAGGTAAAAGAAGAAGAAAGTTGGCAACTGACAATGTTCGTGATCGGTGGGTCGATTGGAGTGGATTTACACGGCCACAATTTTTTTTTTCTTCTCATAGTTTGTCTAGTTGGGACTTGGGATATGATTTTGTTGATATTGTTATGTTGATGTTTTAACGTTTATTTATAGACACATTTTTTGTGCTACAAGTTTATTGAACAATTGAATTTTGTTTTTAAATTAGTTCGATCAAACATAACGTGCTTATTCTTGCATTTTAATGAAATAAGAAGAGGATATTAATGTTTTATATTGCTTCTGCAGTTATTATGTGTATTTCCATGTTTTGGGAATTTGGGATGTTACAGTTGCTATTAGAGCCCATATGGTTTTGAAGACCGTAAATTCAAACCAACCACCACTCCCCAAACTCGTGGTGCTAGGTATTTTAAGTATTGCCCCTAAATGAGAATGTCTAAGTTTTTTTAAGTCATTTAGATAAAATGTAACTGCGATGCGTTATTGTTATATCATATTTGTGTTTGTTTGAAATGTTTTTAGTATACCTCAACTTGCTATGCGTGGACGTGACAAGGGCCGGGGTCAAGGAGGTAGGGGACACGGTTGAGGCCATGGAATTTAACCCCGTTTATGAGAGCGATGCAGAGTCATCGAATAAGGTCAAATCCTATGATACTCCAGTTGAGGAGAATAAAGTAGAGTTTGAGAATCCTGTTAGTTTTGAGATACTTCCATATTCAATAGCTACTCAAGTACCACTTACTGCTCCGAGGGCATGTATTCCTCAAGCTGATACAACGATATGCATAGAGCACTTGGTAAATCTTAAGGTTTGACTTAGGACTCAAATTCTTAGAACGGTATAAGAAATATGCTTTAAAAGAGTTTGACGATGAGTCTGTGGATCATGATGATGTAGATAGGTAAAATTTGTGAGTCCCTGTGGAGTTTTGTTTAAGATTAGAGGGACTAGTAAGAAAGAGGCACCTGTAGTCATTTTGACGTTGCAGGATATGTGTCTTTTAGATATTGAAGCTTGAGCCCGATTGGCTACAGTAGTTGATAACTCAATTGAGGAAGTTAGCTTTGCTGGGGTTTCTGCCCTAAATCTTATGTAATCCAATTAAACTATAAATAAATAAAGGAATTATTAATTAGTAATATGTACATTGTCATTTATTATTAGTTTAATAAATGTAATCCCACTACAAAAAAACTGTCAAAATGCGAGCAGAAATTTGCGACAAAAAAAAAAGTGGTGGTTTTTTGGTGACCACCTGGTCACTTTCTTTGAAGGTTGACTCTAAGTGACCATCTGGTCACTTTTTTTGCGACCATATTGCGACTAAAAGCAGAAGTAGTCATAAAAAATGGCGCGAAATTATGGCGCGAAAGAAGTGACCAATTGGTCACCTAAAAAAACAACCAGCTGGTCGCATTTTTGTGACTAAAATATCCCTTGGTAGCAAAAAATGGCGTGTAATTTTGGAGGGAAAAAAGCTACCAGGTGGTCACAATTAAAAGTGACTACCTGGTCGCAATTTTTGTGACATTTATTGACCAGTGGTAGCTTAAAATTGGAGGGAAAAAAGCTACCAAGTGGTCACAATTAAAAGTGACTAACTAGTCGCAATTTTTGTGACCTTTATTGAGCAGTGGTAGCTTAAAATTTTGGCGGGAATTAAGCTACCACGTGGTCACATTAAGAAGTGACCGGATGGTCGCAAATACTGTGATTTTATGTGACCAATAATTTATAAAAAATTTGGTGGGATAAAAGCTACCAACTGGTCGCCAAAAAAGTGACCATCTGGTCATAAATTCTGACTTGATGTGACTCTGGGCAGTGAGGAAAATTGCGGGAAATTTTGGCCGGAAAATGAAACCAGATGGTAGCAAAAATACTTCCATCTGGTCGCAAATGAGCAGAGGAGTCCATTATAAAATCCCTCCATCTATTGTTTGTTAGCATTAAGAAAAAAGAAAATGAGAGAGTGGATGTATGTTCGTTTGATAGACGGGTATTTGAATGATGAGTTCGTGGCCGGGGTTGAACAGTTTGTTGAGTTTTGCATGACAACTGTCTATTATGAAAAGTATGGTGGAAAGCTACGTTGCCCGTGCAGGAAATGCAACAATAGGAGAATCATACCGGTTACAGAGTTGAAGGTGCATCTTTATAGTCGGGGATTTGTGCGGAATTATTATCACTGGGTGTTTCAGGGGGAAACATAGGAAATGTTCGACGCTGCATTACAGGAATCGAGACGATACGAAGGTAGTAGCTCGAATGTAGAGGTTGTTGACGAAGAACGGAATGATGAACAACAGTATAGTCAGATGCAGCAAATGATACTTGATGGTGCGGCGTATGGAGGCAATGAAAATTTCAGTGAAAGTTTAAGCGTAGACGAAGATGAATGGGTTGTAGAAGAGGAAATGAATCTGGATGCACGAAAGATGCGCGAGATGCTAAAGACAGCCAGCCGACCATTTTACGATGGGTGTGAGGTAAGTCAACTTGCTGTTGCTACAGAACTTTTAAATATAAAGGCGTAGTACAACATACCCGGTAGAGGATTTGATGCGATTGCATCGTGGTTTCTTCGATGCGCTCCAGAAGAAAATAATATGCCCCACAGTTTGTACGACACAAAAAACCTAGTGGAGGGACTTGGATTACCCGTGGAGAAAATAGATTCGTGTCAAAACGGATGCATGATTTACTGGGATGTGGATGAGGACCTGCATCATTGCAAATTCTGTTTTCTTCTAAAATACAAACAAGGGAAACGCAGCTTGATTCCGAAAGCCCGCATGTTCTATTTATCGCTGACCCATGTCTGCAACAGTTGTATGCATCGGATGTGACAGCCTCGCACATGAGATGGCATCACGAGCATTCACAGGATGAAGGTGTTATGAGACATCCCTTAGATGCTGCGGCATGGAAGCATTTAAATAATTGTCATCCGGATTTTGCACAAGATCCGAGAAACGTCAGATTGGGCTTATGCACAGATGGCTTCAACCCATTCGGGGCATCCAGGGCACAATATTCAGTTTGGCCAGTCATGGTAACCCCGTATAACTTGCCTCCCTTGATGTGCATGCGAGACCTGGTGATTTTTCTAACAGTGATCGTACCTGAGCCGAAAAGTCCAAAACAGAAATTGGATGTGTATTTGCAACCACTTGTTGCAGAGTTGAAAAGGTTGTGGACTGACGGTGTTATAACGTATGACATTTCGAAGAAACAAAATTTCTTGATGCGCGCCACGTTAATCTGGACGATCAGTGACTTCCCTGCGTATTCAATGTTGTCAGGTATGTTGATCTTTAATTGCTTTCATATACATTTTTGAGTCTGTGTTTAGCTTTTGTTATTGCTTTCCTTAGTCAGTGTAGTTAATTGTGTGAACCTTAATTTCCTCCTCTTAAAGGATGGAGTACGGCGGTGACATACGCATGTCCACATTGCATGCTAGACACAGATGCATTTTATCTCAGAAACGGTCGTTAAACTTGTTGGTTTGACTGTCACCGTCGATTTTTGCCGTTGAATCACACTTTCCGTTCAAATGGCAGTGACTGGAAGAAGGGTCGACGAGTAAGAAAACAAACCCCCCCGACCATGTATAGGACAATCTGAAGAAACGGAGTATTTTTTGGGATCTACCGTATTGGGAAGATCTACTGATTAGACACAATCTTGATGTAATGCATATTGAGAAGAATTTCTTCAACAACATTTTAAATACGATTTTGAACGTTCCGGGAAAAACGAAGGACAATCTGAAGGCACGTTACGATATACGGGAGATATGTCACCGTCCTGAGTTGGAGCCTGACGCCAATGATAATTACGCAAAATCAAAGTACATGTTGACGACGGATGAAAAGAAAACATTATTTGAGTGGATCAAATGCATCAAATTCCCGGATGGATACGTTTCGAATTTGAGTCGGTGTATAGACAGTCAAAAACATATCATGTTCGGGATGAAAAGCCACGACTGTCATATATTCATGCAACGATTGATGCCCGTCGCGTTCACACCGTTCCTAGAGAATAGACATTGGGAGCCGCTTGCCCAGTTGAGTGTTTTTTTCAGGGACTTGACATGTACAGTCGCTTCAATGAGTTCAGAGATCGCCGTTATTATTTGTAAGTTGGAGCGAATGTTCCCACCTGGCTTTTTTTGACTCCATGGAGCATCTTCCAGTGCATCTTCCATACGAGGCATTCTTAGGGGGTCCCATACATTACCGCTGGATGTACCCATTTGAAAGGTAGGCACAGTTATTTTGTAATGTACGCGTATAAATCAGTACAGTGATCATCGAATGTAAACTATGTTTTGTACCCACAGGTACTTACGTCGGTTGAAAAAGATGGTTGGAAATAGATCACGAGTAGAAGGATTTATCTGTAGTGCGTACCTGACGCAAGAGACTACCACATTTTGTTCATACTACTTTGATCAACACATTGCAGAGCAGTTTCAACCGGCGAAACGAAACATTGTCAAAAATTTACTTGAAGGTGTTGACATGAACGACTTGCCGATTTTTACAGAACTTGGCATGACAGTTGGAAGATCAGTGCGTAGGCCGTTGACCGATTCTGAGTATCATGTAATGCAGACATACGTGTTATGAAACTGCGCAGAGATCGAGCCTTACATAGAGTGAGTTTGTAACTTAACATTATTTCATCGCATAAACAATTACAAACTATTTGCTAACTATTTTTATAACACATACAGATTATTTCTAAACGTATACGTTCGAATGACACGAGTTGGTCTTACATACGCTGAGGAGGGGTCAATAATCGACAAAGAGTTTCGTTCTTGGTTCAGTGCATACGTGAGTTATTTTAAATTGTCAAAAAACCGTTGCATTATGTTGAAACAATTACTATCTTCCTAACATTACTGTATGTGGACAATGACACAGGTTGACTCCCCTACATTACCGGTGGATGATCCTCGCATCATTTCTTTGGCAAAGGGACCTGGACGGATAGCAAGGTCGTATGGTGGATACGTCGGTAACGGTTACAGATTTCAAACGAAGGCGCATTCAGTGAACAGGGCAACAAACAACAGTGGTGTTTACATAAAAGGTCACGTGTTCGGCACAAACGAAGATAATTACTTCGTAGTAATCGATGAGATTCTTGAGATTCAATACGCAAGTCCGACGCTAAAACGCATTGTTGTGTTCAACTGCACTTGGTTCGAGACAACCAGACGAGGCGGAGTCCGTAAGATTGATCATTTACAAATCGTTGAGGTAAACAAGTTTAAGCATATGCGCACTGTGATAGGTTCGTCCTGGCTTCACAGGCGATTCAAGTTTATTACCTGAACTATCCGATTAATAGACGAGATCTGACAGATTGGTTAGTTGTTTGTAAAGCTAAACCACGCCAGGTAGAAGAAAACTTGTCCGAGAAAGACGACCATGCAGAGGAAGCTGTTGCATTTCAAGAAGATGAGATAAGATCTCGTGCAATCGACGATGGTCAGAATGGAAGTACTGTTTGTCCTTTGAACGATGGAACGATAACATTGCATGATGATGATGATACAAATGCTTCCACTTCTCACGCACGTAACATTGATGCTGAATTTATTCGAGACGATGAATCTGATGAAGAAACAGAAGAATAAGAAGACTTTATGTGACGGACTTCTTAGAGACGATGATGAATGAGATATTTCGTTAACTTGATTATTCAATGTGTGTATGTGTTTATTAATTAAAACTATTTCTTTTAAGGAATGATTAAAATATATATATATATATATATATATATATATATATATTAATATTTGTGACCACATGGTCAAATGTTTGGACAGAATCATCATCATCTTCATATTCAATATGCTCACTTTTAAACATCACTTTCTTTTCCTTGATTGGATATTGGATTTCAGAAGCACTATGATCAAATATAACAACATGGAAACAAGAGTTCCCTTCATATCTAAATATCAAAAAGTAACCCAATTTAACAGAGTAAAACTCCACAAAGTAACCCAATTAAAAAAATATATATATATTAATATTTGCGACCATGTGGTCGCAATTTCACACAAAAAGTGACCACATGGTGGTAATTTTGAAGGGAAAGGCGACCAAATGGTCGCATTTTTGGAAAAGTATAATTATATTTTTTTTTAAAAATATAAGTGAAATTGCGACCATATGGTCGCAAATATGAGCGGTAAATTTAAATTTTCATGAAATTTATGGCGGTGAATTTAAAGATTACGACCATTTGGTCGTAATATTTGGCGGTGAATTTCATTATTGCTACCAGATGGTCGCAATTATTGATGGACCTCGTGATATGACAGCTGTTCTGGATCATGGCAAAGTGGCGACCAGATGGTCGCTTTTCCAAGAAATGCTACCATATGGTCGCAAATATCTCAAGAAATGCGACCATTTGGTCGTATTTTCCTCAGCACGCGCGACCTTTCGTTTCTGGTCATTATTACATATTTGCGACCATTTGGGTGCAAAATCTAATTTAAAATCAGATCCCTTTTCCTTTCCCCCGTTTCTTTTCTTCCTTTCTCTTTTTCTTTCTCCCTTTTCTTTCTTTTCTCTCTTTCCCCCCGTTCCGTTCCCCGTTCTTTTTTCCCCGTTCCAGTTCCCCGTTCCTACTCTAAACTTAAACACCCTAAACCTCCAATCCCGGTTTCTATTACGAGGTTAGTTTCGTATCCGTTTTAAGTTATTTTTAGTTAGTTTTAGTTTAAGTTTATGTTTAAATTTAATTAGTTTAGTTTAATGTTGTTAATTTCATTAATGTTAGTTTAATTAATCTAATTTCGTTTACTTTAATTAATTGATACATTTTAGTTCAATCAATCTCATTTTAATTTAGTTTAATTTAATTAATTTGTTTAGTTAAGTTTAGTTTTTATTAATTAATGTTAGTTTAATTTAATTAATTTGTTTAGTTAAGTTTAGTTTTTATTAATTAATGTTAGTTTAATTTAATAAATTTGTTTAGTTAAGTTTAGTTTTTATTAATTAATGTTAGTTAAATTTAATTAATTTTAATTTAATTTAATCTAATAGTTGAAATCTTCATTACTTAGTTTACTTTAATTAATTTCTTAGTTTAGTTTATTTTAGTTTTAATTAATTAATGTTAGTTTAATTTAATTAATTTTCGTTCAATTAATCTAATTTATTTTAATTCTTCATTACTTAATTTAGTTTAATTTAATTAATTTTAGTTCAATTAATCTAATTTTAATTTACTTTAATTCAAATTGATTAATTAGTTTATTTTAAATTATTTACTTAATTTATGTTAGTTTAATTTAATTAATTTTAGTTCAATTAATCTAATTTATTTTAATTCTTCATTACTTAATTTAGTTTAATTTAATTAATTTTAGTTCAATTAATCTAATTTTAATTTACTTTAATTCAAATTAATTAATTAGTTTGTTTTAAATTATTTACTTAATTTATGTTAGTTTAATTTAATTAATTTTAGTTCAATTAATCTAATTTTAATTTACTTTAATTCAAATTAATTAATTAGTTTATTTTAAATTATTTACTTAATTTATGTTAGTTTAATTTAATTAATTTTAGTTCAATTAATCTAATTTTAATTTACTTTAATTCAAATTAATTAATTAGTTTATTTTAAATTATTTACTTAATTTATGTTACTTTAATTTAATTAATTTTAGTTCAATTAATCTAATTTTAATTTACTTTAATTCAAATTAATTAATTAGTTTATTTTAAATTATTTACTTAATTTATGTTACTTTAATTTACATTATTTCATTAATTAATTAATCAAATTTATTTCAATATTTTACTTATGTAATTAGTATTAAATTAGTTTAGTTTGGTTGTAGGATTATGACGGGCAGACGACGTCCTCCCCAGTCAGACGAGCCTGACGATGCGGGTGACGAGGCGTCTCTGCAGACGCCTACTGCCGCTGCCCCTGATGCTGACCTGACTATAGAGGAGTTGGACATCCTTTTCAGTTACGAGACGGGACTTGCTGCCACGCTCGGTGATGCATTCCCTGAGACCGAGTCTGCGACACCACGACTGTCGCATGACTCCCTGGCCACGACTCCCGGCTTAGCATCAGGGTCTGCATGAGGGTATGCGTTCGGGTCTGCGTCTGGGTCTGCATCAGGGTCGGATCTAGCTGGCCCCTCCACTTCATGCACGCAGCTGTCTCGGGCCGCAGACTCTACCCTTCGGATTGAAGGGGATACGTAAGTAATTTTGTTTCTTATTTTAATTACTTAATTTTTAAACCTTTAAACTTTTTTCAAAGTGTTTTTTTTCCCGTTAACTAATAGTTTCTAATAGCACAATAATTTTTATGATTTTGCAGAGTACAGCCGCATACAACCATTTCAAAACGGTTTCACGAGGTCCTCCAGAGCATGCCTCTACCCAGTGACCTTCACTGGCAGAAGATTCTGATGACGGAGAAACGTCAGATGTACGACAATTGGAAGGTAAAAAACATCATTTATTTTCATAATTAATTAATTTTGAAATTTATAGAAATAAATTTATTACTTTAACAATTTTTTATTTCAATTTTTTCAGGGCAAGTTTCCTGTTATCGATCCCGATATCAAGGATTGTAGATTGTTCCCCCTATGGGACAGTCACGTCCAGGATCGATTCAAGGACCTCATGTACCGGGCGCGCAGAAAGCAAACAGCAAACCGCCCCGTGTGGATGAGCCCGGAGGACCACGCGCGGCTTCTCGCGAGCTTGAGCACTCCTGAGGGCAAGGCAGTGTCAAGCAGGAATAAGGCCAACCGCGCGAAGAATCCCACCAAACACACAACGGGGGCCCAGACACACGACGAGCACCATCGTCGATTGGTAAGTTTTTTTCCGTCGTTTTCTTACTTACATACTTTTTTCTCGTTTTCTTTTTTCAATTAGTTATTAATTTATTATGTTTTATTCTTCAATCTTTAATTTTTTAGGAACCGAAGCACGGGGGCCCTGTCCCACCCGAAGGGCTGCACCTCGTTCTTCACACGAAGAAGGACGGGACGTTCGTCGACGATAAGGTGAAAACAGTTCAGGTATTTAATAATTTTTTCAATTATTATTTTTTCTTCAAAATTTTTCCTACCTTATATATTAACTATTTTATTTTCTGAATTTTAAATGTTTAGGAACGTTTCATGGAGTCCTTGAGTCAGCGGTTGCCCACACCAGACTCGCAACCGACTCAGGAGAACCGTAGAGAGGCGTTCTTGGAGGCTGCTGGAGGGGTTCGGCTTGATGGATCAGTCCTGGGCTCGGCTCGTACGGGCGATGCCTTTACGCAGATGTGCCCCTGCCTCAGCAGAGCGGAGCGAGCACTAGCTCCGACTCTTCTCCGGTTGAGCAGCAGCTGCGCGTGGACATGGACGTTATGCGCGAGGACTTCGTTTCTCGAGTCGCTATGATTGAGGCCCAGGTCGCAGCAGCTTTGTGTTAGGAATGGTGTCCTAGAACTTGTAATTATTTAATTATAATAATTTATTTCGAATAAATTAAATAAATAAATATAAGTTCTTTATATTATCTAGATTGATTCAATTGACGATATTAGGAATATATGGAAATATATAAATATCAAACATTCAAATAGTAAACCCTAAGTTACTCTTATGAAATCACGACTTAGTATGTGAGTCATACAAGAGGATTAAAGTCGAGATGAGTAACTTAAAAGTGTCTACAGTAAATGGATAACGTTTGGGAACCTTATCCTGGTAACACTGTTGATAGCTTCGCATTTTGTTTGTAGACAAATGATCTAATCCTGATCATTCATGTGGGAGACATGAAATGGAAGTATCATATACAATGTTGATTGTATAAGACAGGACCACGATGTTCGATCAAATTTCTCCTTAGTACCGTTTACAGAAATGATCGAATATCAAACTAAGTTTATCAACCGTGATAGATCTCAATCCTTGAGTGAAATGCGGACTCCTATTTGTGGAGTTATGTTCTTTGATTCACATAGTTGAGAGCGATCTGTAAGAACGCTCAATACACTCTGTTTTGGGAACATGACTAGATAAGTAGCTGGGAACTCATTTTCACAAGATGGAATTCATAACTTTCCTATAAATTAACCGGTATCGGTGCGATACCTAAATATTTTAGGAACTTTAGGAAACTCCTTGATGTATCGATTCGAGACATGAACAAGTGGCGCCACGACTTCTATTGATCACGAAGTATATTATCTCTAGTTCGACTAAAGATAAAGTTCATTGGAGAATCAGCGGGAACACAAGGATAAAGCGGTAATTACAGGGGCAAAACGGTAAATTTATCCGCTTGTAATTATGAGGGTTCCATGTGAAGGATATATCACGGATATAAATAATGATAAACTAAATGGACATAACTCATCTATAGTGAGGGGAGTTCAGCTATGAATCTATAGTGGAATCATTCATAGTTAGATAATATGTAATTAACTGATTATGTGTTAATCACTTAATTGACTAATTATTAAGCCCATGATCTATAGGTCCATCGGGTCCCTATGCTAGCCCAAATATCGTAGTCGCGAAATCAAGTAGAAGAAATGGAAATTTTTAAGTAAAATGAATTACTTAAAATAGGCAATATTAATTGTTTAAATATTGAGTATATTTAAACAGGTAATTAATATGAACATTATTAATTGTTTAAATAATGAGTTTATTTAAACACCAAATTAATAATGAAATATTATTAATTAGATATTATTAATTATTTAAATATTGAGTATATTTAAATGGTAATTAATAATTTCAAATTAATTAACAATTATTAATTGTTTAAATAATAAATTTTATTTGAACGGAATTAATAATTAATAATTAATTAATTAATAATAAAATGTTATCAATAAAATTATTAATTAAATAATGAGTTTATTTAATGGAAATTAATAATTAAAATATTTATTATTAATTATTTAAATAATGAAAATTATTTAAATGGAAATTAATAATTAAATATAATTTGATAATATTTAGTGGGGAGAAAATATTAATATTATTAATTGTTTAAATAAAATATTTTATTTAAATGGTAATTAATAAATAAATTAATTAAGTTGGACTTATTAATTTAAGAGAGAGTTTCAAGCCCAATTGGATTAATGAACCCAATTGAAATTGGCTCAAAATAATTAATAAATAAATTTGATTTATTAATTATTTATTATTAATTTTGGCCTTCATAGATAATTTGTAGGAGATAATTATTTGAATTATATCCTATAATAATTATATAGATTTATTTACCCAAGATAAATAAAATAAAGAAAAGAAAATAATCTCCTATTTATCTATGGCATTTTCGAAATTGCAAGATAAAGGAAGGAGATAATCTTTTTTCTTTTTGTGTTTATCTCTATAGATTAATCCTAATGGGATTAGGATTCCTATTTTTCTATAAATAGGAGGGTTGGGTCATTCATAAATCATACAATTAAATTCCTTAGAAATTCGGAATTCTCTCTTCCTTCTCCCTCCCCCTTAGCCGATTTTCCCTAGTCCATTGGGAAGAAAATATTTTTCTTCTTCCCAATTTCTTCTAAAGTTCGATCCCACAATCGGATTTCGTTTGATCGATCGGGATATAGCGTAGAAGATCCGGTGTTGCTGAGGATTTGATGCTGTAAAGAAACCTCCAACCGATTCTCCATATTTTACTCAATGTAAGTAAAGGGTTTTAATTTTCGAAAAACTAGCATGAATCTACATGTTTTTATCACAAATTGCATGATATTAATAGATCCTAAATTAAGTGTTAATTTGTGTTACTAAATAAATTCCGCTAATTTAGTAAATCATCCCTTCACTTTGGCCACGTACTTCAGATCACTAGGCGGCGGCCCTTCATCATCGACGCCTCCTCCACCACCCCCCGCCCCTCCGCAGTAGTTCTAGGATGCTTTCGTCTGTATAAAACATTTTTTGAATATTTGATATATATATTTTTTATTTTAATTCCAATTTTTTGTTATTAAATTTTAATATTAATTAAATAATTAATTAATAATTAATTAACTAATTAACTAATTATTGAAATTTAAATTTAAAAAAAAATTCTTAAATGCGAACATATGGTCACTTTTTACGCGACCATCTAGTCATATTTTAACTGAGTCTAAAAGTGACCATTTGGTCACATAAAATACGACCATTTGGTCACTTTTGTATGTGACCAATTGGTCACTTATCTTCAACATAAATTACGACCAGATGGTCCCTTTTTAGGCGACCATCTGGTCGTATTTTGACTAAGTCTCAAAGTGACCATTTAGTCACATAAAATACGACCATTTGGTCACTTTTTTATGTGACCAATTGGTCACTTATCTTCAAGATAAATTACGACCATATGGTCACTTTTTAGGCGACCAACTGGTCGTATTTTCAAAAGGTTGACTTTTTTGAGACCAAACATTTATGGTCGTATATTTGTGACTATCCAGTCGCACAAATTCTGGACCGACTAGCTTTTTGGCCACCACTTATTTTGTCGCTTTTTTGGTCGCATTATAGACAAGAAACGACCATTTGGTCGCAATTTCATGGTCGCAAATTGATAGTTTTTTTGTAGTGTCCATCATAAGATCCAGAGTTACTTATGATAACTTAAAGTGAGCATATGATGCGGGAAGATTCACTTAAGTGTAACTCAAATAGTCTGTGGTACATGAATAAAGGTTGGGTGCCTTATTTCTGGTAACACCACTAACACGGCCCACTTGTGAATTGACACAAGTGATCTCATCTAGATCGCTCATGAAGAGACATGTGAGTGGGGGTGTTGATGCAATAGAGATTGTAGTAGACTAGACTAAGATAAACTTACTGTCTTCTTTGAAAGCCGTTATAGAAAGACACTTCGTTTATCAACCGGTTGATCATGTACAATTGATCTTAATCTTGAGTGGATTACGAACTCCTGTTCGCAAGAGACAAGCCTTTGATTTGCATAGGTGAGAGTGACTCGAATAGTTCGCTCAATATGCCTCCCACTTTGGGGATTGCATCTTGCTTATATTTGGGAACGTAATTGCACAAGAATTGGAATTCACTCTTTTCCATATAGGAAAATAGATAAGTAGTTCACTTATGGACTGATTCGGTCTTGAACAGCGGGGCCTCATATTCATCTTATCAAGGAAAAGGTTAAAGACGCATAATTGAGATTATGTAAGGTTGTTCATTGAAGAATCGGTTGGGCTTAAGGAACATGATGTATCATGGAGGTTAATACGGTGCAAATACCTAGCCATTGATACGAACTAACTTGTGAAGGATCAAAGTGTAGTTATTGATTATAGCCAATGGACATAACTATGTCTATAGTACTAAGAGTGCAACTTTAGATATTTAGTGGAGTTATCTAGGAGTTAATGAATGAGAATTGATTGATTAAAAGGAGTTTTAATCAAAGGTAATTCTGGATCATTGGAGCTTAGTCCTATAGGTCCATTAAGTCCTCCGAGCTAACGCATGTAATCGAGAACATAAATTAATACGATTAATTTCTCTTTTGAAAATTGAAAATGAATAGAGGAGTCTATTCAATTAATTAAAGGAAATTAAATAGAGGAGTCTATTTAATTATTTAATTAATGGTGGAATTAAATAGAGGAGTCTATTTAATTATTAAATAGAAGAGTCTATTTAATTATAAGAGATTAAATAAAGGAGTCTATTCAATTAAGTTAATTTTATGATGTCCAAAATTAATGGGGATTTAAATAGAAGAGTCTATTTAAATATTTAATTTGAAATTATCAAAATTAAATGAGGAAATAAATAAAAGGAGTTTTATTTATTGGAATAAATCAAAGGAGTTTTATTTATTTAAAGGAATTGTTCCATTAAATAAAAGGAAAAATAAAATTCTCAATAATGTCATTGGTGGATGACATGGTCGTGTGACCCATGGTGGGGTCACACGCCACTTTGGTCAGCAGTTGACTAATAGTTTGCATTTTATTATTTGAAATATATTTAGAATATCTTATTTAAATCAATATGATTACTTTAAATGGAAGATATGGAATAATATATTTAAATTGATATTGATTAATTCAAATAAAAGATATGGAATATTTTATTATGGAATAAAATATAATATCTTTACTATTCAAATATATTTTAGAATATCTTAATTAATTATTTATCAATTAAAAGATATTCAAAAGATTTTTTGAGGCCTTAGTTTTCCTATAAATAGGAACCTTGGTGTAACGTCCCGTTACTTTTGGAGGTAAATTTTTTTTTTAAACAAAGTATTTAAGTTTAGTTTAGACTTGGTAATTTTGAATTTAGTAGTTATTTTCGTTCGAAAGTCTTTTTAATCCTTTTATGACTTAAAATTAGCTTCGCTGACATTAATAATTATTAATGGGCCAATTGATAATTATTAATCACCTTTTGATTACTTTAAAATCTTCGGGTTTCGTATTTTAATCAAATCACTTAAAAAGGACGTAATCGTCATTTTCCAATTTCTTAAAAATCACTATTCACTATCTTCATCTTTTAAAAGTCAAAGAATGGTCAACAAAAATTCATTTCTCTTCCTTTCTTTCCCTCTCCTAGCCGTGGGTCTTCCTCTCTCCCTCTCTCTCTCCTTGGCTTTTCTCAAATACTCGGTAGATTGCCATAATTTTGGTTCTGTTGAAAAGCTCTCATCCCGAGGATCGATTCTAACCTAGCAATCCAGGTTTTCATCAATTTTCTACAAGCCTCAAGGTATGACAAAGTTTCTAAATTCAAGCTTTGAATAGTGTTTTAATGGAGGTTGAGACTGAAATCTTCAAATTCACACACCGAAGCTTGAAGATTTCAATCGAGAAAGTCGTTTTATGCAATTTTAGAAACTTCCCTTAACCCTAAAATCAAGTTTGAGTTGAAAACCGTTCCGTGTCAATTTCTCTAACTTGACCAATATTAGGGTGTTTAGTTTGCTATGATTTTGTATTTTACTTAATTTTTCGGAAATCAATTATTGTGTAAAACCATAAAATACGGTGACCCATTAATATGGTGAACTTCCAAAGTATCCGAAAACCACCCGAAACACCTCTAAATTGCATAAAAGCCGGAAAACCGAACCCGAGCTCTTTTATCCTTGTAGGGCCGAGAGCATGCCTAGGCCATTCTCTGTGTTTTTCATCGTTTTATGCGTTTAGATGTCGTTTGCTCGACTTTCGGTTAATTAACGATTGTTAGGTGTAATTGATTTGTAGGATTGTGATTGATCGCGTGGTTTTCATCTCAGGCATCTTGGAAGCTTGGATTTCACAATCTAAGGTGAGTTTAAAATGGAAGTTAGTAATTTTATGAAGTATATTTCATTACGATATTGTTTATCGAGGTTAAGGGGGGAACTAACTTCCAGAAGTTAATGTTTGGTTGGTGACTTTAAACTCGGAAGTGAGTGGAGTGACTTATGAATTTGGATGTAATAGATAGGATTTGAGTGGTTTGGAAGTCTAAGAGGCTTGAAGTTGCACTTGAGAGTTATTTAGTGTAACTTTAGGTAGTTTATGTTCTTTAGTAGTTAGTAGAATTCTATCTAACTTACTAGAGAATACGATGATTGTGATATGGTAATACCGTAGGGGCTTAGTATGTGATATTGATCCATATGGTATACCCGATACGATGATTGTGATATGGTAATACCGTACGGGCTTAGTATGTGATATTGATCCATATGGTATACCCGATACGATGATTGTGATATGGTAATACCGTACGGGCTTAGTATGTGATCTTTATCCATATGGTATACCCGATACGATGATTGTGATATGGTAATACCGTACGGGCTTAGTATGTGATATTGATCCATATGGTATACCCGATACGATGATTGTGATATGGTAATACCGTACGGACTTAGTATGTGATATTGATCCATATGGTAAACCCGATACGATGATACTGGTTTGGTAATAAGGAATGTTAATGTTACAGTTACATATACTCATTGGAATGGATAGAAAGACTTAGTAGTAACCAGTATTTTTACTTTAAGTCTTAATATCGTTACTTTACAAGGAGCATATTATGTATGTTGATTCTGTGTGGAGTTTGGAATGTGGAATGGTTAGTAAAAGTGAAATATAGGCCTTTGGACACAATTTCTGGTATGGAATTTGGTTCATAGGATTATTTGCTTTCATTTTACTCTCACTAGCATTTTTATGCTAATGTTGCTACAATTACAATTTTTTAGGTAAGAATCGCGGTAAAGGACGAGGTAGAGGAGGTGGCGGCGTGACTTATCGAGATGAGGAATTGACAGGAACACGACTGGTTTTGAATGTAGCATTCTTGAATGCTTACAAACATTTCATTACATTTTTCTTATGTTTCATTTTGATTATGTTTCATTTTGTATAATTTGTATATATTTTTGGACTTTAAAACTTTCTTTAGGAGTTTCATCATAGTATGGAATCCGCATTCCAGGTTTATTGCTGTTTCTTAAAAATTGGGTTGTAAGCAGGTCTTGGATAATCCGATTTTTAAACGAACTCATGTAGTTTTTCTGTAAAATCAAGTCTTTCGTTGTGCATTTGAAATCAAAAGGATTTTACAAGTTTTGGGTCATTACAGTTGGTATCAGAGCCTCTTTGGTTCCGTAGACCACATGCATCGCATGTTTTCATTTTTTGATTTTAGGGTAAAATGCAAATAAGAGCCTTGTGGTCTTTTGAAAATGCATGAGCACCCCCTATACTTTGATAATGGCAAATCGCACCCCTGTGGTTCCAATTTTTTTCAATCAGACCCCTCCCTTTCAATGTCAATATTTTTTTTAGCCATAACTTCTTCGTTTGAACTCTGATTTGGATGATTCAAGATGTTTTGGAATCTTCATTTCTGGCTTTACATAATCGTTGCTTCGAAACTTTGAAATCATCAATAACCAAAAGAGTTAACGATGTCAATCATACCTAGTGTTTCAATGTTAATAAAATCTTTTTTTATTGATGATTTCAAAGTTTCGAAGTGATATTTATGTAGAGCCTAAAATGAGGATTCCATAACATCTTGAATCGTCCAAATCAGAGTTCAAACGAAGAAGTTGTGGCTAAAACAAAATTATTGACATTTAAGGGGAGGGGTCTGATTGAAAAAAATTGGAACCACAGGGGTGCGATTTGCCATTTTCAAAGTACAGGGGGTGTTCATGCATTTTGAAAAGACCACAGGGGTCTTATTTGCATTTTACCCTTGATTTTATTCTTGTCCAATATTCATTCGAGGTCACGACGCCAGGTATCCTTAGAACTTTCTCTTTTGACAAGTTCAATTGTAGTTTTGCTTTACCTTTCCTAGTATCTCATGAGAGGTTTTTCTGATTGTGATTTCAGTATGCCTCCAAGTACAGTGACACCTAGGAGAGGTCCGAGTAGAGTACCGGCTGGGGTACGAGGTAGAGGTCGGGCGAAGGCAGTTACACCGCCACCCCCTCCACCTGTTTATCGGGAGGATGAGCCTCCAGTTGATCAGCCACCTAGTCATGGTCGTAGTATCACCATTTCTGAGGAGTACTTTTTAGACCTGTTATGAGGTGGTTGAGGACAGGCTGATCGTGTTATACCGCTGTTAGAGTACCCACTCTAGTGGTAGATCAGTTTGGTATTACTGATGCTGCAAAAACTTTGAAAGAGTATATCAGGTATAATACTCCCGAGTTTGATGGAACATCTACCAATCCTGCAGTTGCAGAAAGATGGATCACCAAGGTAGAAAGGGTACTTGAGTTCATTAAGTGTCCGGATCACTTGAAGGTCCACTGTGGGACCTATTCTTTAGTAGATGATGCTTTGTACTGGTGGAAGGGTTTATTCCGTACTCTCAACCCTGAGTTACTGGTTAGTTGGGAGATGTTCAGGGAAAAGTTCTATGGGAAATACTATCCAGAGGATACATGAGATCAGTTAGAGATACAGTTTCTCACACTCAGACAGGGTGATAGATCTGTTGTGGAGTATGAGAGAGAGTTTGACAGGTTGTCAAAATTTGCTACAAAACATGTTACTGATCCTGAAAGCAAGAGAAAAAAGTTTATTGTAGGTTTGAGAGCAGAGCTACGAGGGCAGGTACGAGCCTTACAGCCTGCTACGTATGCTGATGCTCTGACTGCTGCTTTGGCCTTAGATATCGGTGATTCTGAGAAAAAGGCCAATGAGATCGTTGCACAGACCTCTTCTAGAAATAGGAAGGCTGTGGACGACCTTCCCGGTCAAGGGACACAGCCACATAGACAGGCTCCTATAGGAGTAAGGGACAGACAGGACTGTAGTTCTATTCAGGTCAGTCTAGTGATCGGGTCCCTTCTTTGCCCAATTATCCTGATTGTATTGGGTACCACTTGGGTCAGTGTTATGTGAAGAAGTGCTTCCAGTGTGGACAGGTCGGGCATGTTAGACAATTTTGTCCTAGTTTACAGACACGACAACAACATAGGAGTCAGGGTCAGAGTTCTGGACAAGGTCAGGGCCAAGGACAAAGTCAGGGCCGAGGTCAGGCAGGTGGTAGAGGCCAGGTTAGGCCTACTCAGCAACAGAGAGCACCACCAACCGTTCAGGAACAGCCCCAGACACGACAGCAGGCACGTGTCTTTGCCACTACTCAAGAGGATGCTGAGACATCTGGTACTGTTGTTACAGGTACTTTGTCAGTACTAGGACACTCTGCTCTTGTATTATTTGATTCTGGGGCTAGTCACTCATTTATTTCTGCTGAGTTTGTTGAGTCTGCTGCCTTTGATTCTGAGCCGTTAGGACATGAGTTGCATGTTACTACTTCGCTCGGAAAATCTGTGATTGTGGATAGAGTGGTTTATACTCATGATTTGTGTATTATGGGTTGCTTTCTGCATGTTATGTTGATTGTGATGTCGATGTCTGACTTTGATATTATTTTGGGTATGGATTGGCTGTCAGCCAACCACGCCAACATCGGTTTTAGTGAGAAAGTGGTAAACTTTGTTGGTCCATGTGGGACTAATTTTTGATTTCATGGGTCTCGAGGTAGGGTGACACCTGCAGTTATCTCAGTGATCCAGGCTAGAGCACTTTTGAGTGACGGTGCTTGGGGTTACTTAGCTAGCATAGTGAACACGTCTGTTATTATGACTACCTTAGCTTTTGTACCTGTTGTGAGGGACTTCATTGATATTTTCCTTGATGAGTTACCTGGTTTGCCACCAGTGAGGGAGTTTGACTTCCAGATAGAGGTGATTCCAGGGACCGTTCCATTATCCAAGGCACCTTATCGTATGGCACCAGCTGAACTTAAAGAGTTGAAAAGGCAGTTGCAAGAACTGTTAGACTTGGGGTTTATACGCCCACGTGTATCACCTTGGGGTGCTCCGATATTGTTTGTAAGGAAAAAAGATGGCTTTATGAGATTATGTATTGATTATAGGGAGCTGAACCGGGTCACAGTGAAAAACAAGTATCCTTTACCCAGGATAGAGGACTTGTTTGATGAGCTGAGGAGAGCTACTGTATTTTCGAACATAGATCTTTGATCGGGATATCATCAGTTGAGAATTAAAGATTAGGATATTTCTAAGACTGGCTTCAGGACACGATATGGTCATTATGAGTTTGTTGTCATGTCTTTTGACTTGACTAATGCTCCTGCGGCCTTTATGGACCTAATGCATACAGTGTTCAAGAGATTCATTGACTCCTTTGTGGTAGTGTTTGTTGATGATATCCTTGTTTATTCGAGGACTGACGAGTTACATGCTATGCATTTAGAGAGGGTGTTATCGACTTTGAGAGCTCATAAGTTGTATGCAAAATTCTCTAAATGTGAAGTCTAGTTGAAGGAAGTGGCTTTCCTTGGGCATGTAGTATCTAGTAGAGGGATTTCTGTTGATCCTTCTAAGGTGGAAGCCGTTAGTGGTTGGCCCCGACGTACTAATGTGGCGGAGATACGGAGTTTTCTTGGACTTGCTGGTTATTATAAACGATTTGTGCAAGATTTTTCCAAGATTGCATCCTCTTTGACTCATTTGACGAAAAAGGGGGGTTGATTTTTTGTGGACTGATGAGTGTGAAAATAGCTTTGAGGAGCTTAAAAGGCTACTTGTATCAGCCCCGGTTTTAGTATCATTTGATGAGTCTGGGGGTTTGACAGTGTATACTGATGCATCCAAGAAGGGTTTGGGATGTGTACTGATGCAGCATGGGAAAGTAATAGCTTATGCTTCGAGACAGTTAAAGGAGCATGAGAAAAAGTACCCGACTCATGATTTGGAGCTAGCAGCGGTGGTACATGCTTTAAAAATGTGGAGACATTACTTGTATGGTGAAAAGATTCTTATTTTCACTGACCACAAGAGTCTCAAATACTTATTCACCCAGAAAGAGCTGAATATGAGACAAAGGAGGTGGCTAGAACTTGTGAAAGATTATGACTGTGACATACAGTATCATCCAGGAAAGGCCAACGTAGTTGTTGATGCACTTAGTCGAAAGTCATCAAACTTGTCAGCTTTGAGTACTACTCCGCTGAGACTTAGATGGGAGATGGAAAGAGCTGAGATAGTCGTTCTTACAGCTGAGGTTACTGTGAGTTTGGAAAGTTTGACTGTTGACCCTACTCTGAGACAGACGATGATAGATGCACAGCGGGGTGAAAAGCACTTGGCTGAGGGTTTTCGTGAAGCAGAGTCCAATTTACCTAGCCATTTTACTTTCTCCACTTATAATGCTTTGATGTATCGTAGGAGGTTGTGTATGCCTCTAGAATCGACTTACAGAAAAGAGCTGTTAGAGGAGGCTCACAGTTCTATATTTTATGTGCATCCAGGTAGCACTAAGATGTACAGGGACCTGAGACAGCATTATTGGTGGCTTGGGATGAAACGTGAAGTTGTTCACTTTGTTAGTAAGTGTTTGATTTGTCAGCAAGTAAAGGCTTTGAGGAAGAGTCCACCTGGTTACCTTAACCCTTTCAGCGTACCTGAGTGGAAATGGGAAGAAATATCGATGGACTTTATCAGTGGCTTGCCGAGGACCGTGAAGGGTTATAACACCATTTGGGTGATTGTGGACAGGTTGACTAAAAGTGCACATTTCATACCAGGGAAGATAACCTATCCTGTTGAGACATGGGCACAGTTGTATATGAAGAAGATTGTCAGACTTCATCGAGTGCCAGTCAGGATTGTTTTAGATTGAGACACCAGCTTTGTCTCGAAATTCTGGCAGAGTCTGTATACTGCTATGGGCACTGGCCTAGATTTCAGTACTGCTTTTCATCCTCAGACAGATGGTCTGACCGAGAGGGTCAACCAGATTCTGGAGGATATGCTGAGAGCTTGTGCTCTAGAGTTCGGTGGTAGTTGGGTACTCAGTTATATCTTGTGGAGTTTGCTTATAACAACAGTTATCAGGCTACCATCGACATGGCACCTTTTGAGGCACTTTACGGTTGGAAGTGCAGATCACAGGCTCATTGGGATGAAGTTGGTGAAAGGAAACTTCTGGGACCGGAGTTAGTGCAGATGACTAGTGAGTCCATTGCTTTTATCAGAGAGAGGATGAGGGTGGCTCAGAGTAGACAGAAGAGTTACGCTGATGAGAGGCGTAGAGCACTTGAATTTGAAGTTGGTGACCACGTATTCCTGAAAGTGGCACCTATGAAAGGTGTGATGAGGTTTGGGAAGAAAGGCAAGTTGAGCCCTCAATTTATAGGCCGCTTCGAGATCCTGGATCGAATTGGGTCAGTAGCTTATCGATTGGCTTTACCACCGGCCTTGTTGGTAGTTCATAATGTGTTCCATGTGTCATGCTTAGGAAGTATGTGGCTGACCCTTCACATATTATTGATTATGAGCCAGTGACTCTGGATGAAAGTCTATCTGACGAGTAGGTACCAGTTGAAATTCTAGCTACGGAACAAAAGGTGCTGAGGAATAGAACGATAAACTTGGTTAAAATGTTGTGGAAGAACCAAGTATCAGAGGAGGCTACGTGGGAACGTGAAGACGAGATACGAGCAAAGTATCCTCACTTTTTCACGTAGGGAGCCTACTTTTCGGGGACGAAAAGCCCTTTTAGGTGGGTAGATTGTAACGTCCCGTTACTTTTAGAGGTAATTTTTTTTAAATAAAGTATTTAAGTTTAGTTTAAACTTGGTAATTTTGAATTTAGTAGTTATTTTCATTTGAAAGTCTTTTTAATCCTTTTATGACTTTAAATTAGTTTCGGTGACATTAATAATTATTAACGGGCCAATTAATAATTATTAATCACCTTTTGATTACTTTAAAATCTTCAGGTTTCGTATTTTAATCAAATCACTTAAAAAGGACGTAATCGTCATTTTCCAATTTCTTAAAAATCACTATTCACTATCTTCGTAATTTAAAAGTCAAAGAATGGTCAACAAAAATTCATTTCTCTTCCTTTCTTTCCCTCTCCTAGCCGTGGGTCTTCCTCTCCCCCCTCTCTCTTCTTGGCTTTTCTCAAATACTCGGTAGATCGCCGTAATTCCGGTTCTGTTGAAAAGCTCTCATCCCGAGGATCGATTCTAACCTAGCAATCCAGGTTTTCATTAATTTTCTACAAGCCTCAAGGTATGACAAATTTTCTAAATTCAAGCTTTGAATAGTGTTTTAATGGAGGTTGAGATTGGAATCTTCAAATTCACACACCGAAGCTTGAAGATTTCAATCGAGAAAGTCGTTTTATGCAATTTTAGAAACTTCCCTAAACCCTAAAATCAAGTTTGAGTTGAAAACCCGTTCCGTGTCAATTTCTCTCACATGACCAAGATTAGGGTGTTTAGTTTGCTAAGATTTTGTATTTTACTTAATTTTTTGGAAAACGATTATTGTGTAAAACCCTAAAATACGGTGACCCATTAATATGGTGAACTTCCAAAGTATCTGAAAACCACCCGAAACACCTCTAAATTGCATAAAAGCCGGAAAACCGAACCCGAGCTCTTTTATCCTTGTAGAGCCGAGAGCATGCCTAGGCCATTCTCCGTGTTTTTCGTCGTTTTATGCGTTTAGATGTCGTTTGCTCGACTTTCGGTTAATTAACGATTGTTAGGTGTAATTGATTTGTAGGATTGTGATTGATCACGTGGTTTTCATCTCGACATCTTGGAAGCTTGGATTTCACAATATAAGGTGAGTTTAAAATGGAAGTTAGTAATTTTATGACTTATATTTCATTACGATATTGTTTATCGAGGTTAAGAGGGGAACTAACTTCCGGAAGTTAATGTTTGGTTGGTGACTTTAAACTCGGAAGTGAGTGGAGTGACTTTGGAGTTCTTATGAATTTGGAAGTAATAGATAGGATTTGAGTTTTTGGAAGTCTAAAAGGCTTGAAGTTGCACTTGAGAGTTATTTAGTGTAACTTTAGGTAGTTTATGTTCGTTCTTTAGTAGTTAATAGAATTCTATTTAACTTAATAGGGGATACGATGATTGTGATATGATAATATCGTACAGGCTTAGTATGTGATATTGATCCATATGGTATACCCGATATGATGATGGTGATATGGTAATACCGTACGGGCTTAGTATGTGATATTGATCCATATGGTATACCCGATACGATGATTGTGATATGGTAATACCGTACGAGCTTAGTATGTGATATTGATCCATATGGTATACCCGACACGATGATTGTGATATGGTAATACCGTACGGGCTTAGTATGTGATATTGATCCATATGGTATACCCGATACGATGATTGTGATATGGTAATACCGTACGGGCTTAGTATGTGATATTGATCCATATGGTATACCCGATACGATGATTGTGATATGGTAATACTGTACGGGCTTAGTATGTGATATTTATCCATATGGTATACGTACCCGATACGATGATTGTGATATGGTAATACCGTACGAGCTTAGTATGTGATATTGATCCATATGGTATACCCGATACGATGATTGTGATATGGTAATACCGTATGGGCTTAGTATGTGATATTGATCCATATGGTAAACCTGATACGATGATACTGGTTTGGTAATAAGGAATGTTAATGTTACAGTTACATATACTCATTGGAATGGATAGAAAGACTTAGTAGTAACCGGTATTTTTACTTAATGTCTTAATATCATTACTTTATCAGAAGCATATTATGTATGTTGATTCTGTGTGGAATTTGGAATGTGGAATGGGTAGTAAAAGTGAAATATAGGCCTTTGGACACAATTTTCGGTATGGAATTTGGTTCATAGGGTTATTTTCTTTCATTTTACTCTCACTAGCATTTTTATGCTAATGTTGTTACAATTACAATTTTTAGGTAAGAATCACGGTAAAGGACGAGGTTCAGGAGGTGGCGCAGCGTGACTTATCGAGATGATGAATGGACAGGAACACGACTGGTTTTGGGTGTAGCATTTTTGAATGCTTACAAACATTTCATTACATTTTTCTTATGTTTCATTTTGAGCTCGATGGAGCATTTGTATAATTTGTATATGTTTTTGGACTTTAAAACTTTCTTTAGGAGTTTCATCATAGTATGGAATGCACATTCCAGATTTATTGCTTTTTCTGAAAAATTGGGTTGTAAACCGGTCTTGGATAATCCGATTTTTAAACGAAGCCATGCAGTTTTTCTGTAAAATCAAGTCTTCCGTTGTGCATTTGAAATCAAAAGGATTTTACGAGTTTTGGGTCGTTACACTTGGGGTGACCCCAAAACACACAATTAAGAGAGTTAAAGGCTCAGGAAATTCCTCTCCTCCCTCTCTCTTAGCCTCCGCCCATAGGGGTATTGGGAAGAAAATTTCTTTTTCCCAATTTTCCTTTTTCCAAAGGAGATAGTGCCCACGCACCGATTCTCTTTTGTGCTTAGTGAGGAAGATCTTTTTGGTGGTCCCAGGATCGTAACCATCGAAGAACGAGGAAGAGTTAGACACTTCTCGACAAGGGTTAGTATTCTGTTTATGCATTTAGATTTTGTTAATATTATACTACAAGGAAAGATCCGTGGGACTTTCGCTTGAGAACTCTTTTAGAGGCCTCAATCCCCAACAACTGGTATCAGAGCAGTCTTGTTAATATAATATTTTCAAAATTATATGATGGGAATTGAAAATGGTTTTAAAAACTGTTTTAAAATTGTGGTTTTGCGTTTTGGTTGAATTAGGATTTATTGGCCTAGGTTTTTCTTTCCTAAAAATTTTGTAAACCCTTCTTTGGTATAGGAAAAATTTGTAATCATTTTAGTCATATGGGATATCGATCGAAATGATGGAGGAAAGAAAAGATTAACCGGATCCCGGCCGATACTGAAGGAGTCGGTACCGTGAGCTGTAGGTGGTGAAGACCCACGGCAGCGGCGCTGCCCGCCGCCACGAGGCGCTGCGGCAAGGGCATAACAGCCCTGCCGCAGCTATAGCAAACTTCATCTGAGTAAGGCCTTGACTTATGAAGAGGTACCTGTTCAGATTTTAGCTGAGGAGCGTAAAACTTTGAGAAACAGGGAGATCGAGCTAGTTAAAGTGTTGTGGAGAAATCAGAGGTCTGAAGAAGCGACGTGGGAACGCAAGGATGAGATGTTTGCAAAGTACCCGTTTTTGTTCCAGCAGCAGTGATGCTTTTTGGGACGAAAAGCTTTTTAAGGAGGGAAAATTGTAACAACCCGAAGTTTTGGTAAGGGCATTTTGGTCTTTTCTTCAATTTCGATCTAAATAATTTTATTTTAGGATATTATTAATCATCGCGTCGATACGAGTCCAACGCCTTTGACTACACTCAATTCCGAGTCCCGAGTAAAAAGATATGACCTGAATACCATTTACGTCCCTAACTTCTATTATTTCTTTCAGGGATATTTTAGTAATTTTCTTTCCAATCAATTGACACAAAATCCTAGGTCAACTACGTTATATTTTTCTTTCTTCCTTCTCACCTTCCTCGTAGCGCCATCTCTCCCTACCGTGGTCGTTCGTTCGCTTTTTCGCAAGGTAATAATCGAATTCCTATCAATCATCATATCTTTCCTTTGATTCTAAGTTACCCTCTAATCCTTAATGGCTGCCATTTAAGGTTAGTTTCGAACTTCGTTATTCGCCAGAAAATTCGAAGGAAAAACAGCCACGTTCATCCCCGAATCATGTGGTAAATTATGTTTAATTTGTTCCTATTTGTTTAGTATTCGATCTTGGGTTATTTTCGTGCTAAACAAGTGTCGTTTCGATGGTTTTCGCGTGTTTAAAGGCTCGCCGGATTCTGCACATTTTCTTCACCGGAATCTGGGAATTTTTGGTCACGAGTTGCTCGGGTTAGATCATCGTTTTGGCCGCACGCCATGCGTGGGGAAGGAGACCGGTCCGACTGGACCTGCTGGACTGGTCCAGTTGGACCGGTTCAGGGCCTAATTAGGATCCAATTGAGCCGGTTTTCGTCTCGTTTCTCCAGTTCTCATAAAATTGACTTTAAATTAATGTCAATACTTGGTTTGGGGCACCTCTAGGATTTTATTTGGCGTGTTTTTGAGTTCGTTTGCTTGCTCAATTTGCGGATAAGGTAGGTTAATTCCTACTTAAAGTGTTAATTGAAATTTTCTTTGATTGTTTGTTTTGTCTATGATTAATGGTATGACTTGGGAGATGATTTATTAGTTGCTAGGAATTGTTATGTGATTATTGTGACTTCCGGTTATGATTTAACTATTATTTGTGTTTGGTTATTTGTTTAGTGATAGACAGAGCCTTTAGGTTTTACAACTGGGGTTGAACCTATGCATAATAAATATTAAATTTGTAGAGCGCATACTATGGCACGTATCATGAGTGGCCCTATACCCCACTATGATCATATTTTCAAGCGCGTAGTATGGCACGTATCATGAGTGGCCCTATACCCCACTATGATACATATATGCAAATTTAATTAAAACAAAGACTAAAGGAAATGTTGTAGGCTAAGTACCTATACTTATAAATGAGAAATTGGGGATTTGGACTAGTATCCAATAATTATTACATTTGGTGTGATTTCAATTTAGCTTACTTATATAAGTTGAAATTAATCTACTGAGCTAAAAACTCACGATATTCGAATGCCCTGCAAATTTAAATTTTGCAGGTAACGATAATAATTTTGGAGCTCGAGGCGCATGACGAGGATGGTGCTACATGGAGGCCTTAGGACTTATTCATTATCACTCTTCCATTTTGACATTCATTATTGGTCATTTTGCATTTATTTGAGACATTTTATTTTACTATTAAACTCATACGTTTTATTTATTTTATTTAGGATTTATTTTTTTAAATTGGCGCCACAATTAAACGTTTTGTTTTATATTTTAATTGCTATTTAAATAAAGGGCTTCCTCATTTATTGTTTTAACTTTGGTTTATTTATAAAGGTGAATCCGCTCTTTTATTATTTATTTATTTATTTTATTTGAGTGGGGTCGTCATATTTGGTATCAGAGCCCTAGGTTTAAGGGTTCTGAAGACAGTATGTGTCACATACATTAGAGTGTCTTATGGCCCGTGTAGCACCTCGTCAGCGCCAGATATGCCTTGAACTAATAATTCAAATTATATTATAACGACATAATTATGTTGGTGAACTAGTATACAATTTTTTTTAAGGATAAACCTTAAGAGGTTTGCTTTTGTTTGTGATTCAGAATGCCTCAACGTTTGCAAACTTATGGGCGTAGAAGGGCTGCACCAGTGGATCAGGTGCCAGTGGATGAGGACAATGTCAACGAGCAAGAGATTCATGATGAACAGGAAAACCAGCAAATTCCTATTGCACCGGCTGCTGTTGCTCCAGCTCCTGTTGTGACTTTTTCAGATGAGCAGTTTGCTATGCTCATGTAGGCTATGAGTAGAGCTCCAGCACCAGCACGTGAAGACTAGAGTATACAATTTTGTAATCCTTGTGTTTTTTTTTTTTATTTTAATTACGAAGGCTATTGTATCTGAAGACTAGAGTTTTAAAGCATGGCTCATCACCTTCTGATTATTTTGTTTTGATTCAATTTTAGTAACTAAATATCTTAATTTCACCTTTTATTTGACTTATATATAGTCCTAACTCATTATTTAATAAAAATAGTATTGTAGGGGAACACGTATTTTTAGAGTCCCAAACAGTAGAGAATTGGACCACATCCATAGGCAGGAAACACCATAATGGGGTGCAAAAGCTGGCATCGTAACCTTTCTCTTTTCAGCTACTGCGTGGATTCCCTTTTCTAAAAAAATTTAGGTATAAATTTATTGTAAATCATATTTTTATGGGACACAATTTAAATGGGAGCTCGTGTAAAATAGTGAAATTAGGTCTAATATTTGTAAAAATAGTAGGGAAAAAACTTATTTGTAAAAATAGCAAAAACAACTAAAATTCGGGCAAAAAATATTACAAAATTGCCACTAGTTTTTCATGAGTAATCAATGATTTCCTCACTATTAATCACTGATTTTACTGATATCCTGATATTTTATGCATGAATCACTGATTACCTAAAAGTTATCACTGATTATTTTATAAGTTATCACTGATTTCTCTGATTCATATGAATGGAGGTTTTTAAAAAACTGCTATTATTTGCAAATACTTTTTTAAAATGCTATATTTATAAATATTGCAGAAACTTTTACTACCCAATGAAATTTCCTGTTTAAATATGGTATCTGTGTATTTAAAAGTAATTTATAAAAGCCGTGTAATTTTAATTTGTGAATTTTTCTTTCTTACCTGTTAGTTTTAATAAAGGGGCATTTGTAAATCTAGCAAATTTTTTAGTAATATTTGTAAAAATAAAAACTCAAAAAGATATTTGTAAATATAGCAAATTTTGATTGAGTTTATCAATGATAAACATTGAATTACATACTTTTACACTAAGTTTATCACTGATAAACACATAAATAACTGTTTATCGCTGATAAACATGATAAAATTGCTATATTTACAAATACTTTTTTGAGTTGATATTTTTACAAATATTGCATAAAAAATGTCACCCAACAAAATTTCCCTTTAATAAAATTAATACGCATGATCAAAGTAAATCATTTTATAAGAGAGAATATTATTATCTATCCAGTTCAAACATGTTCAGATTGTCAAAATCGTTTTTAAAAAATTATAAATTAAAATATCACATTATTTATAAATGTAATTTTTATTTTTATTTTATTTGTAATTTTAATATTCTTTCCACCAAATCAACATGGTGCATGGAATCAGATACGGGAATTAGATTCCAATTCCACCAACCTTCCATTGTCCACTTTTTCAGTTTTTCAAAGTCTCCTTTAACACATAGTTTCCTCTTTTTTACTTGCAATCAATCAAAAATATTCTTAGATGATGAAAAAAAATTAACGAATAAATAAAATGGTTCTAATAATTTATATTTTGTAACAACCGTATTTCTCTCTAAAAGCTTTTATTTTCTCTTTTTTATATTATATCAAATTAGAGAAAGACAAATTTAAACATTCAATATTATAGAAAGTGAGTAGATGCTTAACCAATTGAGTTATGCTCATTTTAGTATCTGAAAGAACCTTTCAAAAGTCATGATCGGTTATGAAGGGAAGATAAAACTCAATGAATTCATTGCACTTGTTGACATGTGTTATCTAGAGGAATAGGAATATTATTGTTTTTCCTATATCTTCTTCAATTCATTACTTTTTTTTTTTAAAAAAAAAAACTTAAAATTGATATTCCCTATAAATGATGAATTGTGTTCATATGTAACTTACATAATATGATATTTATTTTATTTAAGGGTAGAATAGTATTATAAAGAGGTTATTATTGTTAGAATTAATGTGTTTATTCAATTTTAAACATATCATTTTGTTCTTTTTCTCCGTGAATTTTCTCATTCATTCGGTATTGGGTATTTACATTGGCATTCATATATTGATATTCACATTACCATTGATATTAGGCATCAACACAACATGAACATTGGATATGATTTTGGTTTTGGTATGAACATCTGTGAACCGACATTGACATCCCACTTTCTTTTGTTTACTTCACAAACTCTCTATGCTTTTAATAATTTTACACTATTAGGTTAAAGGGATATTATATATTATATTTTAGATTAATTTTCACGTTCATTTTGTTTAGGGGTTGAACAAATTCCAGATGGCCATTTTTTAAAGTATTTTTTAAAATGTGAAGCAAAAAGTATTTAGGAGAATATCCATTTTTTGTAAAACTTGGTTTTAAAAACCTGTTTTTAAACACATCGAAGTGACACGGTTAAAATTGGGTTTCAAAAACCCTTCTTGAACAATTGTTTGCCAAGGGATGCAATATTTGTAAAATTATCAACTCTAAAAAATATTTGTAAATATAGCAATTTTAACTTTGTTAATAAGTGATTAATGTGTGTATCATTGATAAACTTAGTGTAAAAATATATAATTCAATATTTATCAATGATACATCAGATCAAAATTTACTATATTTACAAATATTTTTTAGAACTGATATTTTTACAAATATTACATAAAAAATTGCTAGATTTGCAAATGTTGTGTAAAAAAGCATGTTTCAAAACCCATATATATATATATATATATATATATATATATATATTACAGGGACACGAGTTTTAGATACCTGACTTCATCCTTTTTCCATGTCATGTTGATTTAAAATGAATTTTTTTTTCATGTAACGACCTGCTACCAAGTACGACAATTTTTTTAAAAATTAATATTATTTTGTCAAATAATATTAATAAGGGTGAAGATTAATTGGAACTTTAACAACTCGTTCAGTAAGCTCAATTCGATAACTTCACAACCCTCGAAATTAAAAACTTCAAGTTTTGCTTAATATTTTCATCTAATAGTGATCGTCTCGTTACAAGGATTCCAACGCAACTGATGGCTCGTCGTTCTGAGTCCCGAAAAGTAAATTATGAACGTTTTAAGTCAGTGACAATTTTGTAATCATTGAATGACGGGATTTTTAACCTAAGAACAACTTTCTCCTTCTCTTTTTCCTGATGTTTCCTTTCTTCTTCCTCTTCTTTTAAGTCCCCTTACCCACTCTCTCTTTTCCATCTCTTTTCCTTGACTTTTCGTTTCTCGATCTGAGGCGGGATCATCGTCAATCGAGTTATCGGGTTGAATCTTTCATCGTGAGAAAAATCAATTTGTTCCTAGAGTTGCGTAAGGTTTTCTTTTCTTTTGTTTCTATTTTCTTTGAGATCTTATTGATTAAAATTCATTCTTTGATATTGGAATATTAGATCAATCGTTAATCGATTATACCAAATCGCTGCTACTGCAAAAGAAGTTAGAGACTGACCTCTCGGTCGAGGCCGAGGCCGTGGTTAATGTGGAACGTGGAGATGGATATTAAGGTCCAGTATTTAAGTGAGTATGAACTGTCGATTTATTTATTGAATTATAGAACCGAGAAGTTTATAAATTCAATTGTGAATGAGGTAGACCCACTCAATGTGAATGTGACTTGAAAAATAGTCGTATACTTTAGTGTCTCACCACTACTTTTGTTGATACTAGTGAAGTATCTGGGGTACTAGTAGGGCAGTGACCCAAACTTAAGAGCATGTTAAAGAAGGCGATTATATTGAACTAGTATAAGAAGTATTCTCCAAAAGAGATTGATGTATCTTTAAAAATCTAAAGGCGGAAGGAAATTGGGTAACTCTAAGGCATATGGTCCATCCTATTGCCTAGATAGAATGAAGGTTAATTAAGGGACCTACCCCCGATTGATGATGTAATTTCTAAAGTCAAGAATTTGATTGTTTCGAGGACATGAGGAAGATTAATTGAGAAGTTCTTTGACAAGTACTGTCCCATAGAAGTTTTTTTTTTTAACTCAATAGGACGAGTTCTTAACCTTGAAGTAAAAGGATGTGATAATAGCGAATATAAGATAAAGCTTGACAAGTTGTCTTGTATTGTATGGAAACATGTGGTGACTCTAGTAAGAAAAGTTGTATTTATTCATTGTGTAATTAAAAAGATGATTTATGCATGTTAGGTTGTTGGGTTAGTGTTGTTTTGATTGTTTTGACTCTGAGTGATTTTGATATTATATTGGGAATGTGTTGGCTATGAGCTAACCATACTACCATTAATTGTATTAAAAAAACAACTTCAATTAAGAGTTCATGTGGGGCAAAGCTTATGTTCAGAAGAACTGACACTAAAGTTGCTCACATAACCAGTCGATGTTACAGGCAAAAGATTTATTAGATGAGGGGGTGTGATGTTATATGGAAAGTGTTATGAATACAACTGGCAAAGAAGTCATTATGGATAGACAAAGCATTTTATGCTTAATTTAGTAAGTGTGAATTTTGGATGGAGAAAGTTTCCTTATTGGGGAATATAGTATTGGATGAAGATATTTTTGTTGATCCCTGAAAGTCAGAAGAAGTTAGGAGTTGGTCTTGACTAACTATTGTAGCTGAAATTTGTAGTTTACTTGGTTTTAGTCAAGATTATCAAAGATTTATACAGGATTTCACGATGTTTGTTTCACCGACAACTAAATTTACCAGAAACTGAGTTAATTGTACTTTAGATGAGGAGTATGATAAAGTTCGAGGAACTCAAGAAGAGATTGATTAGATCTCTGATATTGATTACTCGTGACGGTTTCGGTGGACTTACTAACTCTGGTGATGCTTCAAAAACGTTTTTGATGTATATTGATTAAGAATGAAAAGTAGCATATGTTTCCAGATAGATGGAAGAGCATGTAAAGAAATGAACTACCATGACACGGTTTTAGTAGCTATATGGTTCATGCAGTGAAGATTTTGTGGCATTATTTGTATGGCGAATTTTTTTTTTTTTGATTTACAAGTGGTCACGAGAGTTTCAAGTATTTCTTTACTCATAAGAAGCTAAAAATGAGACACCATTGGTGGTTAGAAGCAATTCAAGATTATGATTATGATTACGATATATTCATTATCACCCTAGAAAAGCTAATGTGGTGGTAAATGCACTTAGCACAAATCTCGTTTACATGACAGTTAAGACTTCAATGGGAGTTAGAGCGAGGTGAGGTATCGTTCTTGTCTTTTGACGTGAAAGCTAGAATTCATGCAAAGTCAGAATTGCTTAAGTTATTCACTTTCTTAACAAATAATGATATAGTCTATTGAGGTTGGTTGTGTCTACCTTGAAAGGAATTTTAAGGAAAAAACTATTGAAGAAATTTAACAATTGTTGGAACACAATTAGAATATGAACAGAAACGGAACTTGTATTGAATTGAAACTGATTACAATAGCAAACAGATCAGTAATAACAAGAAAGTAAGAACATAAATGAAAGGACAATGTTACTGTAAAATTCTCCAAAGCACGGATAGGTCGTTGTCCTGAAGTCGATATTGCCCTGCTAAGGTTGTTTGTGGTTTGTCAGCATTTCGGCCCGGCAGGATTCCTCTAGAACTCGAACCTGAGCCCGGCCCAACCGGACCGGGTCGTGATGTGACGGGCAACGCATGCGCGTGTGGACTGAAGCCCATTGGGTGCCCGCTGGCCCTCTCAAAATCTGTGGAACCCCAAAGGGCCCAACCCAAAGTGCAAGTGTAGGATATATAAAGTGATGTTAGATTTGTGATCTTTCCAATGTGGGACAAGTGAATTTTTCACTTTCCCACAAATCACAACTTCAACTTTTCTCTCTACACTTCCTCTTACTTGCACTCATAAAATTTATACTTCATTATGTATAAAATCCAACAATCCCCTACATGAAAGTAAGTAAACCTAGAAAACATGAAAACAAAAATTCTGTCACTTTTGAGAGCACTAATTAAGTTATACATCAGGAAAGATGTCTTTTGAACTTAAACCTTCCTTAATGATAGACTATCGAATTTACCGAAGAAATAGTGAAACGTATTTCTTAAACTTTCCTTCTGTCAATAAATTGAGACAACAATCTGTCACACATAATTTAACCCATACTATTGAGCTCTATTCGTTTGAGTTCTTTTTGGTCCTGGACTCGATCCTGCAGTTCGTGAGAGATTTAGAGAACACAAGCCTGTACTGTTCTCATTGAACAGACCCAATTCTTCTCTCATATAGATAACTATTGATTTTATATATTCTCAAAATATCCACGTATCAATATTATCTTAACATCCACATATACACACACATGTTAATGAAAATGGGTTTTGACTTTAAAAAGTCTTAGTGTGTCTACTATGAGTTATTCCAGTTTAGTTTGCCTATTAAACCTATATCTTGGGATCTCCAGTCAACAAGGTTAGGTTTCCACCAGATAACTCATTTCTTAAGCTTTAATCTCATTTCCCTAGATGTATACAACAATTGCTCTTTCGTTACTCCTTTGATTAAAGGATCAGCAATATTTTCCTTTTATTTCACATAATCTATTGAAATTATTGAATTAGTGAGCAACTATCTAATCGAGTTATGTCTACGCCGTATATGCCTAGACTTGCCATTGTAAACCGTATTTTTAGCTCTCATTTACGCAGCTAAATTATCACAATATATACATATAGCATTTATAGGTTTTGGCCATAATGGAATGTTTTCTAGAAAATTCCTTAGCCATTCTCCTTCTTCACTAGCTTTATCTAAAGCTATGAATTCTGATTCTATCGTAGAGCGTGCAATACACGTCTGTTTAGATGACTTCCAAGACACAGCTGCTCCACCTAAGGTAAAGACATACCCACTGGTTGATTTAGTTTCTATGCTATCAGATATCCAATTAGCATCACTAAATCCTTCCAGTACAGGTGGATACTGTGTATAGTGCAATCCATAATCTATAGTATATTTGAGATATGTCAACACTCTCCTAGTGCATCCCAATGATCACGACCTGGATTGCAGGTGTATCTAGCTAATCTACTTACATAGTAAGATATATGGTCTTGTATAATTCATTATGTACATAAGACTTCCAATCACTCTAGAATATTCTAAAGATGATACACCTACACCTGTATTCTTACATAGTTTAAAACTAGGATCAAACGGAGTGAATACAGGTTTTCTTTCAAATTGTCCATACTTTCTCAACACATTTTCTATGTAATGTGACTGAGAAAGTATATATCCTTTGGAATCTCTAGTTATTCTTATCCCTAGAATAACATCAGCAAGACCCATGTCTTTTATATCAAAATTAGAATTCAACATTTTCTTTGTTGATTCTATTATCTCTTTGGTGGTGCCCATGATTAACATGTCATCCACATATAAGCAAATAATAACACATTAATTATTTACACTTTTGTAATAGACACATTTATCACACTCATTGATTCTAAACCCATTAGATATCAAAGTGTAATCAAATTTCTCATGCCACTGTTTGGGTGCTTGTTTTAAGCCATATAATGACTTTACAAGTTTACAAACTTTATTTTCATACCCTTTTACAACAAATCCTTCTGGTTGTTCCATGTAAACTTCTTCATCTAAGTCTCCATTTAGAAAGGCAATTTTCACATCCATTTGATGAATTTCCAAATTAAGTATAGATGCAATAGTAATCAACACACGAATGGATGTGATTCTGGTCACAGGAGAATAGGTATCAAAGAAATCTATTCCTTTTTTTTGTCTATAGCCTTTAGCTACTAAACGAGCTTTATATTTATCTATAGAACCATCAGCCTTTAGCTTTGTCTTGAATATCCATTAGCAACCAATTGGTTTACTCCCAGGTGGTAAATCAACTAATATCCAAGTATTATTTTGCATAATGGAGGTTATCTCGCTATCAATGGCTTTCTTTACAGAATCTGGAGTAGTCATTGCCTCTTTATATGTTTGAGGTTCACTTTCTACCATATAGGTAAAAAAATCTGGACCAAATCAAGTAGCCGTTATACTTCTTTTACTTCTTCTGGGTTCAGATTGATTATGATCAGTTTCCTATTCATGTTCAAATTCTGGACCATCTTGAATTCTTGAAGTACTTGCTTCATAATATCTCTTGGTTCCAGTGTCACTATGTTTCTTATATGGAAACACATCCTCAAAGAATTCAGCTTCAATAGACTCCATTATAGTGTTATTGTTAATTTCAGACACTTGTGAATTAACTACTAGGGATCTATAAGTCGTACTGTTTAAGGCATAGCCTATAAACACATAATCAACTGTCTTAGGTCCAAGTTTTGTGCTTTTAGGTAAAGGAGCTTGTAACCTTTTCTAAACACCCAACACTTTCAACATTTTATAAGTAGGGAGTTTTCCATTCCACAACTCATAAGCCGACTTATTAGTCTTCTTTTGTGGGATTCGATTTAAAATAAAGTTTGCTATAAGCAAAGCTTCCCCCCACAAGTTCTGTGGTACACCTGAACTATTTAACATGCAATTAATCATGTCTTTAAGAGTTCGGTTTTTTCTTTCAGCTACACCATTTTGTTGTGGTGTATAAAGTGCTGTTGTCTGATGTATAATACCAGCTTCTGCACAAAAATCAGTCATATAAGTGGACTCTTATTCACCACCTCTATCTAATCAAAGTACTTTTAACTTCTTTCCAAGTTGATTCTCAACTTCTGCTTTATAAATCTTAAAGACTTCTAAAGCTTCATCTTTACTATTTAGTAAAAATACTTTACAATATTTACTAAAGTCATCTATAAATGTGATGAAATATTTCTTTCCTCCTCGCGAAGGATTATTTCTAAAATCACAAATATCACTATGAATTAAACTAAGTATTTCATTATTTCGTTCAACAGAAGGATGAGATTTTCTCACAAATTTTGATTCAACACAAACTTAGCATTTATGTCTATTATCAATTTCAAATTTAGGTATTAATCCTAAACTTACATCCTTTGTATGGATCGATTATTAACATGTCCCAATCTTAAATGCCAAACATTAAATAACTCAACAATATAAGAAGAAGATTCAACTTTATTGATAATTTTGGGCTTTTGAGCCAATACATTCAGCTTGAACATGTTCTCAGTAAAATACCCACAACCCACATACATCCCACCCTTGGACAGTACAAACTTGTCTGACTCAAAGACTTGTTTGAACCCGTTCTTGTTCAGAAGTGGTCCAGAAACAAGGTTCCTTCTAATGTCAGGAACATAGTAGACATCATTCAGGGTGAGTATCTTCCCAGATGTCCATTTCAGCTGGATGTTTCCTTTGCCAACCACATCAGAAGTGGCAGAATTTCCCATGTACAGCTTTTCATTGCCGTCAGCTTCTTTGTAGTTGAAGAATAGAGATCTATCCGCACTAACGTGCCTAGTAGAACCAGAATCAATCCACCAACCCTTAGTAGTGATAGTCATGCACACTTCGGAGATCATCGCAACAAGCGGAATATCATCCCCATTATCCACAGTCACATTGACTTGATTGTTAGACCTATTATTGGGTCTATTCTGTCCGGGATTCTTACGATGCCTACAGTCAGCAGCTCTATGTCCTGCTTTGCCACAAGTGTAGCAGTTCCCAGTGATGCGTTTAGTGTTAGCATGCTTAAGGCCTAGGTCATACTTCTTCTTGGTTGACCTATTCTTGCTCTTTCCAGCCTCGGTGAGATTTGCCTTAGCCTCTACACTCTTTTGGTTTGGGGATCTATTATTACCCATCCCTTTTCGCTTGTCTTCCTCAATTCAGAGTTTTAGCATTAGGTGTTCCATGGAAAACTTCTTACTTTTGTGTTTAAGATAATTCTTAAAGTCACTCCAGGAAGGTGGTAATTTCTCAATCATAATTGCCACTTGGAATGGTTCACTCATCCCCATTCCTTCGCTATGCAAGTCACTGATGATGACTTGTAGCTCCTCAACATGGTTGACTACGGACTTGTCGTCAACCATTTGAAAATCATTAAACTTTCCCGTAATGAACCTCTTAACCCCTGCACCAACTGATCTATACTTCAGTTCAAGTGCATCCCACAATTCTTTCGCACTCTTACAATTTTCATACACTTTATATAGACTATCAATTAAGCTATTTAAAATGTAATTGCGACAAAGATAATCAGAATTCTCCCATTGATCTCGTTCCATGAGTCCCTCGTAAGTGACATAGTCCTCGTGCACTTCTGTTATAGGTTCTTTGAGCACATAGGCGAGACCGAGTTTTGTGAGGAAGGACATCATTTTTTGATGCCATCGCTTGTAGTCTTGGCCATTTAATTGAGACGGATCCTTAGAGTGGACCGGCTTCGGTGGATAGCTAGGAGGATACTTACTAGCCTGTAATGTTGCAGCATTGTAAGCATCCCTCTTGGGTCCGCGCAGGTACGAGATTCACAGAATAAGTGGTGTCCAGAATTGGTGCACTGTTTTGTGCAATGGCAATGACAACTGCAAGAGCGTCAACGGCACCCACATTGGCGGCAGGAAGGGTGGCAGTAGCCGCAACAACATTGTCGGCAGTAGGGGCAGTGACAATTTCAGCAATTGGTGAGTCATTCGATCCGTAGATGTTCACAAATTCCATAGTATCGACTTCAAATTGTTGGAACACAATTGGAATATGGACAAAAATGGAACTTGTATTGAATTGAAACTGATTACAATAACAAATGGATCAGTAATAATAAGAAAGTAAGAACATAAACGAAAGGACAACGTTACTGTAAAATTCTCCAAAGCACGGACAGGTCATTGTCCTGAATTCGATATTGCCCCGCTCAGGTTGTTTGTGGTTCGTTGGTAATTTGGCTCGGCAGGATTCGATGGAGTGTTTCTTGAATACAACAACCAGTGATTCAAGAACCCAGAAGAACCCCTCTAGAATAGCTCTCAAAATTTGAAGGAAAAATGAAGAACGAAGAACAGCAAAGAGAGAAAGAGAGAAATCAGATAATGGATTTCTTTGTGTATTTGAGAGTGAAGAATCCGTCTCTATTTATAGGGAGACGGATTAGTAACTCCAAAATGAAATTTAATTATGGATTAAATTCCAGAATTAAATTTTTCAAAGTAACAGTCCACAGGAAACGGTAAAGTCCATCGGCGACCGGTAACGGCTCATTATTTCCGGAAATGGCAATGGCCATTTATGAGCTACTGTTACCGTTTTCCGAATTTCAAAAAGAAATTAAATAAATATTCTTTAAATAAAAAGAATATCATTTTATCAAAGATGATCGGCCCGGCCCGGCCCGAACCCGAGCTCGGCCCCACCGGACCGGGAGGGCGGCGCGAGCGCGTGTGGACTGAAGCCCATTGGGTGCACGCTCGGCCCTCATAAAATCTATGGAACCCTAAAAGGCCCAACCCAAAGTGCAAGTGTAGGATATATAAAGTGATGTTATATTTGTGATCTTTCCAATGTGGGACAAGTGAATTTTTCACTTTCCCACAAATCACAACTTCAACTTTTCTCTTTACACTTCCTCTTACTTTCACTCATAAATTTTATACTTCATTATGTATAAAATACAACAACAGTTCTATAGGAAAGCTAACAAATTTATGTTCTTAGTACACCCAGCTAGGATAAATTATTTGTGGCCCATTATTAAAATATAAAAAAAGGGATGTGTTAGAGTTGAGTAGTTGTTTGGTTTGCCAACAGGTTAAAATTGTTAGAAAAAATCCTTCTAGATATTTAATGCCTATAAGTATTTCAAAGTGGAGGTGGACTCATTTTTTGCTAGTAAAGATTACTTGTCCGGTTGGAATGCGGACTCGAATATAGCCACGAGAAATGGTGAGGTTGTATATGGTTCTAGTTTCTAATGTATCAGATTGAGAAACTAATTTTGTCTCAAATTGTTTGTAGAGTTTCCAGAGTACGATGGGCACTTAATTGAACTTTAGTACTATTTTCCATCTTTTGACAGAATATCAGAAAGAAAGTGTTAATAATATTTTGAAAGTTATCATTTGAGCTTGTTCTTTACATTTGGTGATAGTTGAGATTCCGAACAATACTTGGTAGAGTTTTCTTGCAATAATAGCTATCGAGCTCTTGTTTAGATAACTTCTTTCAAGGTATTGAATAATAAGAAATGTAGATATCATGTCTATTGGAACAAAGTGGCTGAGATTTAAGTATTAGAATATGAGTTAGTATAGTTAACCGTGGGTATATCAATTTGATCAAAAAGTTAATTAAAAGGGGTCTAAGTGCTTAAAATATATATGTTAATATACGACGTAGTGGTCATGAGTTTGAAGTGGGCAAACATGTGTTTCTAGAGCAAGCTACCATGAAGGGGGGTTATAATGATTGAAAGGAGAGGAAAGTTGAGCCAAGTTTATATGATCATTCGAGATTCTGAACAAGATTGGATTAATTTCATAAGAGTTATGTGTAAAACCATGTGTTGAAACAAGCTACTTAAGGACATGAAGAAGAAAGAGAACTACCCGCATCTTGTAACCGCACAGTGAAACTTTTCGGAAACGAAAATCCTTTTTAGGTGGTTAGTCTGTAACGACCCGCTACCAAGTATGAAATTTTTTTTTAGCCCGCATTTGGTTCGTTATAATTTAAAATGCCACCAGTAATCTAATACCGTGTTTATTTAACTTAATAATAATCTAATGCAGAGTATTTGATTACTGGGAATCTTAGATTACCGTTTTGTTTAACTTAATATTAATATAAGGATGCCTGGTAATTTTAACTAATACAACTTCACACAATAATTCATTTATAAAATATGTTACAAAATTTAACAACAAATCTATAAATAGAGATAAATTCAATAACAAAGAAAATGCAAAAATATAAAAAATGTAAAAATAAAAACTTACAATACAAACAATAATAGGGTTTATCTCAAAGGAATTTGAGGTCAATCAAATGTATGGAGAAGAAATCAAAATATCATAAAATTAAAACCCAGTGGAAAAAATCTTTATCAAATGTAGTAAAATGAAAAAAAAAAACAACAAATCTAACTAATTGAGAATGATTTTGATCAAACCTATTATATAAAAAGATAGAGGATTAATTAATAATACAATTATGAAGAAGAAATGAAAACATGAGTGTAGGTTATTTTCCTTTTTTTGACAACTTTTTTCTAATTAAATAGCGTTAAACTTATAAAATAGAAGATTACCTTCTCGTGGGAATCTTAAAAATCATCCAAATTCAAAGGTAATCAAATACCCTCATATCTGAGAAAATATGGATGTCAGGAATCTTAGATTACCAAGATATTTTTAAATAAACCTCAAACAAACAATGGAATTAGATACCCCTTATAAGGGAATCTTAGATTACCCCAAACCAAACGGGGGCTTAAATTAATATTATTTTCTCAAATAATATTAATAAAGGTGAAGATTAATTGGAACTTTAACAACTCGTTCTTTCAATAAAGCCAGTTTGGTAACTTCCCAACCCTCGAAATTATAACTTCAAGTTGTGCTTAATATTTTCATATGATACTGACGGCTCATCGTTCTGAGTCCCGAAGAGTAAGTTATGAACGTTTTACGTTAGTGGTAATTTCGTAATTATAGAATGACGGGATTTTTTACCGAAGAACTACTTTCTCCTTCTCCTTTTTCTGATTTTTCCTTTCTTCTTCCTCCTCTTTTTAGCCTCCTCACCCACTCTCTCTTTTCCATCTCTTTTCCTTGACTTTCGTTTCTCAATTTGAGACGGGATCATCTTCGTTCGAGTTAGATATGGTTTTCTTTTCTTTTCTTTCTATTTTCTTTGAGATCTTATTTATTAAAATCCACCCTTTGATATTGGAACATTAGATCAATGGTTAACCGATTAAACCGAATCGCCGCTAATTTTCTTTTCTTGATTCGTTGAATTTTTTTTAACCAAAATAATCAGGCCCTTACCGTCTTGTTACTGTTCATTTAGCCCTTTAATTTATTTATTTTTAGTTTAAATTATGTTATAGTTGATCAAATCTAACCCGGAATCGTTTAGAATAAAAACTCGCCAAACTGGGATACATATATATTATTTATAATATGTATTGTATGTAATATAACATAATTTATGTACAATATACACAAGTAGAGTGTGAAAGAGATGAGATAATAGAGGCTAAGGCAATATATATTTTTTGTACAATATGTATAGTACATTATTTCTATAATGTATGACGTTGAACATAAAAAATTGCATAAAATGAAAGAAAACATGTTCAAAAGGATGATGAACATGAAAAATTACAAAAAAAAATGAAATAAATATTTCAAAATAAATATTTTTCCCCTTGCCTAAAATAGATATAAAAACAAGAAAATTATGTGTGGTAGCCAACTTTTGAGTCTTGTTTTCATATATACCACACTTTTATGTTTTATCACATTTATCCATTTCTAGATATTCTATTAATTTTAATGATATATCAGTAATATAAATTTACAACAATAATTTATCAGTAATGTAAATTTACAACAATAATATTAAATTTACATCAACAATGTGCAAATTCTAGTATTAAATTTATATCGGTAATTAAAATTTAAAACAAAAATATATCCATTATAATAAAATTTTCATAAAAAAATTGTGGGTTAATTATGAAAGAAGGATATTATGGTGAGAACTCATGTGTCCATATACGCACATCCTCATGGGCTGGGTAATTTTGATACTTTTCAATCTATGTGGTTTTTTTTTTTTTTTAAAACCGAGTCTCAATATTGGCTATGTGTGATAATAGCCCAAAAAATTAAAGAGAAAACTCCATACCATAAGAGAAAAAAAGGAGAAGTGAGAGATTAGGGCGATAAAAAATTCATAAAGATAAGATAATTGAAAAAATATAGTATATTTATCTATGGAAAATTTTATTGGGTAGCATGATTTTCTACAATATTTATAAATCTAGCAGTTTTAAAAAGTATTTGCAAATATAGCAGTTTTTTAAAAACTCTCATTCAAGTAAATCAAAGAAATCAGTGATAACTTGGAGTTAATTGATAACTTATTAGGTAATCAATGATTACATGCATGAAATGTCATTTGATATAGCGAATCAATAAAATTAGTAATTACCTATGCACGGAAATCAGTGATTACTTACGTAAACTAGTGGCAATTTTGTAATATTTTAGGCGCGAATTTGAGTTTTTTTTTTTTTTCTATTTTTACAAATAACTTTTTGGGCTGCTATATTTGCAAATACTGGACTTTTTTTCAGCTATATGTGCAAGAGCCCCTTTATTTATACAATAAATATTTATATACTGAAATTAAAATAGAATTAAAAATAAAAAATACTTTAATATATATTGCGTAAAAAATAACTTTGTATATTTGTACATATTAATAATATATTTATGTACAATACGAGAAAATAATGCAGTGGAGGAAAATATATTGTACATAATATAATATATTTATATACAAAACGCGAAAATATGTAAGGCGGTAAAGCAAAATATATTGTACATTATAACGACCCGACTCCGTTAAATCCTTTAAATTCAAAAACGGCGGAAGGCTTAGTAAATAAAAAAAGGGCATGTGAATGTCTAAAACTTGAACTATAAAAAAACCTGTATTACATTTTTCATAACCAGAAAAATGTAAATGCGCATTTTTTTTATAAGTAAAGTTCAAAACGAAGACATTTAAGTACAAGGAAACAAGTTCAAGAGCTCTTATGATCCCAAAAAGACAAATATCTCAAAACGAAAATAAAGTAGAAAGATAATGAAAATGAAATCATACATTCATAGAATGCTCAAAATTCATGCTCGTGTCTAAAATATCATCGCTCCTCGGTCAAACGACACCACCTCTACAACGTGGAGTACCTGAAAAGAAGTAAGTGTAGCAGCATTAGCATAAAAATGCTAGTGAGAGTAAAATGGAGGCAAGTAATCCTATGGACCAAATTCCATATTGGAAATTGTGTCCAAAGGCCTAGCATGCTCTTTACTACCCATTCTATACTCACAATACAACGTATGCATACACCAATCATAATTCCAATCCCAAACACACATAAAGTATCACAATTGAAATCAAAACTCTTGTACATAGGATAATCATGTTTTTCCATAACAAATAACAAATAAGTTGGGATGCTCATGTCATGAACTTGATTTATCCACCACATATCTCCTCATATAACATCACCCATAGTTTGTTTCATTTATGAATCCGTTATATCCCAAGATCACATCACTTAGTATCTCGATCTCCTCATATAACATCACTCATAGTCTGTTTCAACTATGAATCTGTTATATTCAAATATTACATCACATAGTATCTCGATCTCCTCATATAACATCACGCATAGCCTGTTTAATCTATGAATCCGTTATATTCCAAGATCAAATCACAAGTATCTCGACCTCCTCGTATAACATCACTGATATCCTATTTCATCAATGAATCTATTATATCCTAAGATCACAGCACATAGTATCTCGATATAATTGTCACCTATTCCCTGTTTCATATATGAATCCATTATATCTCGATATAATTGTCACTCATAGCTTGTTTTATCTATGAATCCCTTATATCCATAAATCAGTTCATGATCATGTTGCACCATAATACAAAACAACAAACAATCAATACAATCTATACTCAATTACATGGTTATCTTTTGTACTTATCAAGGTGTTGTCTCTTGCAAAAATCCCAAGTACATCAATTGTATTATCGTTAGAATTCCATAATCCACGGTACTACCGCCATCAACATCAATAGTATTATCATTAGGATTCCATAATCCTTGGTACTTCAGCCAACAAACCATAACCCTCAATCATTACATAAGGTAACAAGATCGAATAAAACAACATCCGTAAACACCGCCGATACCAAGTTCCACGAAGTCCATAGTTCCCAAAGTAAGCAAAATCAATGTTAACATCATAATATCACCAATGATAGTAAAACACTTTAGAATCACAAAGAATAACTTCCAAGCCATTACCAAATTCCACGAGAACCATAGTTTCTAAAGTAAACAATTATCAAGATTTAACACATCAATGCTACCAAATACAATAAAACACTTTAAATTACATAACAACTCCCAAGTATTCCACTAAGTTACTTTGGTCCAAAACTACTCAAGGTGCCTTCCACTTCAAAGATTCTTCCGAAATTCTCCATAGCCTTAGAAGACTTCCAAGAACATACTAAAACTTACTTTTCACACAAAACTATTATTTAAACTCCACGTACACTCATAATACAAAGAGAAGCTCCTTCCAAAGTTTATAGTCGCCATCCAACTATTTAATAATTCTCAACAACAAGAGAAACTATTAATCTCGATCAAACAACGTCGTCATACAACTCGATACATAAAATTACCAACCACCACTTTAAACTCACCTTAGCAAAACAGACAAGCTTCCTAAATGTCGAACGATCGATCAGGCGAGCGATTACCAACACCTACAAGTTAAATTACATCTAACATACATTAATTAATCAAACCACAAATAAATGACATCTAAATGAATTAACCAAAAAAATAGCTTGGGGTTTGGTTAAAAGAGGCTCACGCCCATAGGGGGCCCAGAGGGATTGATGGTTTTTCCGGGTTTAGAGCATTTTAGAACCAACCCGAATTTGTTTTGGATACTTTTTAGGTGGTATTTATCAATGGGTAAAATAATTTGGGGCATTTGGACAGATTTTACAACCTAAAGTTAAAGAAAACACAAATAAAGCATGGTGAAAAATACAAGTAGCATCCACGGTTTTAAAGGGAAAGAAATTGACAATTTCGAATAAGATTTTTATTTAAGTTCAAAAAAAGCAAAACCCATAACTAAAATGAGAAAAAGAGTGATTCTCGTGTGAACAGTGAATTCAGATGAATAGTATTTTTGAATTAATAGTGTTTTTGAGTGAATAGTGTTTTATGACATTCCGAGCTCAAAATTGAGTTTCTCGAAGGAAATTGATGATTTCAACTTAAAAACTCATTTAGAAACAAAAAGGAAGAAAACCATAGGAAAAGTTTTGAAAACTCACTGGGCTTCCTTTAGAAAACGAGAAATGCCACGAGGGTGGGATGAATAGAATGCTAACGATGAGAGCTTTTCAAAGCACTAAAAATCGACAAAACGGATGAGAGACGAAGAAAACCCAAGAGCTCAAAACTTCTCTTGCTTGGGTCGGCCATGGATGAGAAGAAGAGAAAGAATTTGTGTTCTTTAGTCAAGTGAAGAAGAAAGAATCAATGGTGGAAATTTAAAATGAAGGAAAAATTACGATAATGCCCCTCCTTTGCTTCTAGCTCTTAAACTTAACTCAAATCACTTAAACTAGCTAAAAGGTGATTAATAATTACTAATTGGCCCATCGATAATTATTAATATGCCTAATACTAATTTAAGCTTTCAAAGTAATAAACGTCAAATAAAAGAATATAAAGTCAAAAATCTAAACTAACTAACTCTTAAATTAAATTAAATGTTTTTTAAAAAAGGGACGTTACATACATAAATATGTATAGTACATGATACGATAAAAAATCAAACTTACCATGTACAGACCAGATCTGGTGCAAAAAGTAAAAAAAAAACATTATCGAAGAAGAAACAAGTAATTTGATTTTTGTTTCCATCATTTTCCAAAAAGAAACAAGTTTCTGTCAATAATATCGTCAAATATGGAGCAAATCATAGAGAATCGTAGAATTTGAAAAAGAGAATGGTGATGACGGAGCAAAATGAATATGAAGTCAAACAAGTTTTCTTCATTGAATTAGAGTAAAAAATAACGATGATGACGTGATTCTAAGCGTGAGAGAAAACATATTTGAAAAACGGCGGCAAGGTTTGTGGGGAAACTAACGTGAGAGAGGGAGAGAAATTGACAACTATTTTCATGAAAAGAGGATGGTATATTCGAGAAAGAAAAAAAAGATGATGATGGTGGGATGTGATTTCAAAAACCGCGAGATAATAGAGAAGAGTAGAGAAAAATAAAACTATCATTTTGAAATTCATGTTAAAAAACCTAGATATAAAAAAAGATATGAACTCAAATTTAGTTTACACTTTTAAATAAATAACATAAATAGAAGCAATTAATATAAAAGGAGGGTAAATCTAGAGAAAAAAAAATACTGAAGATTTTGAAATTGGCTAAAAAAATATTTAACAATTTTGAGTATGCCATAAAGTGATTGAGTACCTCCAAAACAGCCATATACTACATCATCCCTATAAACATTATGAATTTCATTCATATTTCTAATGTGAGATTCTCAATATAAATTGAATTTTACAAAATTAAGACCAGAATTATTACACGATTGAGCTATTCAATAAAAGAAAAACATAAAAAAGTAAATTATAAACGTCAACATTTATTGGCCCAAATTCAAAATTTTAAAGATCCATTCCCACGACTTAAATCAAAGTGAAGTTTGATTTGGGGGAAATGAAAGGAGATTTGAAGGGTTCAAATTGAAGAGATGTGGACTTGGTGTAGATAGAGAGAGTTATTATCTCAATGGTTTTGGTGTTTTAAAATTCTATATTGGATTTTGCTTCTACTAAACGCAATTCCAATTAATTAAGTAAAACAAAGAAATGTGTTTCAAAAGGTAAGAATATTATTATCGACTTGGATTCATCCACCATCTTCATGGGTCCTCTCCCTTCCATTTCCTTTATGGTTGATTTAGACTAATTTCAATTTCTTTTTTTCAAGTAAGTGTTTACTTTGATTAAAAAGCATATCAAAATTAGACAAATTCCATTCATGGACCCCATGTTCCCATCGGATGCATACTTTTAATTTTGACACCCCTAAAAAAATAATAGTTCGCCCTTATTTATTTGTTTTTGTTAACAAAATCAAATCTTAGCATGCTGTTTTCCCATAAAATTGGTCTCCTGTATTTATTCTTTTTTAAATTAATAAATCACCTCTAAACTATAGAATCATACCAATTATAGATTTATATTTTCAATTCAAAAAATTAACCTCCTAAACTTTGTTAAGTATTTAAATTTGTCCTATAAAAATTATTTTTCCTAATTACCTTTTTAAATTATTCAAATAGACTCTTAAATATCATTGTTGAGATAAATAATATATCCGTAATATCAACATGATGGAGAGGGGTAAGATTGGAGAAGAAATATTTACCTCCCACCACCAAGATTTTGGGATCGAGGTCAAAGACAATGTCAGAGAAAATGGAACCCTCAGAGAATCAATTCCATAGATATTACCTAAAAATAACTCGTAAATTGATAATTTAAGGGGAGTATAGTTTGTTAAATTAAAATTTTATAAGTCATCAATTGCTCAATTTAAAAATTCGAGATTATAATTATTACAATCTCCATAGTTCAAAGGTGCTATAAAAAAAATTTTGATTTTTTTTTTATTGCAACCATAGGCTTGCTTAATAAGATATTTTTATGCTTAAAAAATGTTTAAAGCATGAACGGAAGCAACATGGGTTCAGAGCCCCTACTCCTGCCATATATATATATATATATATATATATATATATATATATATATATATTAAGAAAAATAATATGTGGTGTTTGTGATCGGCTTCTTCTTTAGGTACATGTAATAGTAAATTTATATTCTAATTTTATTAAATTCTTAATATACGCTAACAGATTACAAATAATTATGTTTCATACTTTTTCTTATATTTATATTATATAGCATGAGTTCATAACTATATTAAAAAATCTAGAGTATAAACCAGTTTTTTATTTATGTAAATTAAAATACTTAATATATTTTTAAACTACATTATCATAATTTCATGGTCAAAATTTATATATTGTTAATAACAATTTATTTTATTCGTTTTTTTTATTATTTACATCATTTCCTATAAATAATTCTTGTTCTCAACATAATTTAACAATCAATTATTAATACATAACGGATCAAACGATCACTCATATTTCACCATCATCAATGGGCCGGGCCGAGCCGGCTCGGTCCAAATATTAGAAGGCTCAGGCTGGGCTCGAGCTCAACGAGCCTATACTTTTGGTCGAGCCGAGCCGGCTCAACCCAATATAAAATTTTAAGGCTCGCGGCTCGGCTCATGGGCTAGGCTCAACGAGCCGAGCTTTGACCTGGCTCATTGGAGCGAGCTAAGCTCGGCCTATCAAATGGGTTCATTTTTTTTATTACATTATCTCAAAAACTAATGGTGCATAACTTTTAAATCATTTTTTATGAAAAATTAAGTGTTAACAAATTAACATATCAAACTTATTATTTTAAATAGCAAAAGAGAGTGAAAAAATCAATATATTAAACTTATTATTTTGAACAGCAAGAAAACAAAAATTGTTCAATTTTATCCGTTAAATAATTTAACTATTTTATTTTATCCTATTTAATAATTACACAAAAGTATCAACTTTAATAAATATATATTTTTATTAATTATTTCATATATGAATATTTACGAAGAAAGTGCATCACTACAATGTAAGTACATCCCAACTAGGTTGGCATGGCACCCATTCATTTGTCAATCATATGCATTTTTCTCAACTTATATTATAGTGATGCGCTTTTCGGGCATATAATATAAAAATAAAGAAGGTATATTATTATTTTTTATCTTTAATTTTTAAATTGGTAATCATATAAAATTTATTTAAATAATAAATAATATTGCGAGCTTTATTTGGGCCGAGCTCGAGCTGGCTCGTTGGATCGGCCCTATGGAGGCTCAAACGAGCCAGCCCACGAGCCTGCTCGTTCAAAAAAAGGGAGGCTCATATCCAATCCAAACATTTAACGAGCCGAGCCGAGCCGGCCCGTCAAACGTTGACTTTTGGGCCGAGCTTGAACCGGGCCCGAGCCGAGCTTGGGCCGGCCTTTAGGCTGCGAGCCGGATGATGATGGTGACTCATATTATCAAAATGTGATAAATCTTAATTAATTTTGAGTGTGTTATGAACTCTTACTTGTAGAGTTGTGTCATTTGATTCATATAGTTGAGAGTGATTCGTTGATACATTCAATATCACTGCTGTTTTTGGGACATGACAAAAGAAGAAGTTGAGAACATTTCTACACATAATATGGAATTCACAACTTTCCTATTAAGTGTTTGTGCGTGTGACATCCCGTTATTTTACACGGAAATTTTTTTTATTTATTATTTAATTTAATTATTATTATTTGATGTAAAGCACTTAATTTAATTTTAGAATATATTAATTTAAATTTTAGATTTAATTTAGAACTTATAACTTAGAATTTACAAGTTTATTTTGTTCGTAAATTCTTTTAATCGTTTTATTAGCTTAAATTAGTTTTGGTCGTATTAATAATTATTAACGGGCCAATTAATAATTATTAAACACCATTTGGCTAGTTTAAGAACTTCGGGTTTCGTTTTATAAGCTAAAATCATTAAAAGGACGTAACCGTAATTTCTATTTTCTTAAAAATATCAAAAATCACTATTCATCTCTTTAAATTCTCAATTTGACCAAAGTTGACCCAATCTTCTTCATTTCTTCTCCTCTTTGCCGTGGGCTTCATCCACCATGGGATGGTTTTGGGTTTTCTTCGATTTTTGACCGTTTTCGATGATGTCAGTTGCGTTGGATTGCTCGGGACGAGGGCTATCTATCCCACATAGCCTTGTAGTGTTTCTTATTCTTTAAGGGAAGCCCTAAAAAGTAAGTTTTCAAAGCTTTTTACATGGATTTGTTTGTTTTTTTTATTATAAATGAGTTTTGAAGTTGAAATCACGTATTTCTATCAAAGAATTTGACGATTTTGAGCCCGGTTTTTTGAAAACACTATTAACCCGAAAACACTATTCATCCGAAATCACTATTCACCTTAAAATCATACTTTTTCTCTTATTAGATTTGAATTGTAATTCGTTGATCGATTGATGAATTGTAGGTGTCGGGTGTACGTTGAAGTCTTGTTGGATTATACTTTGACTTGTTAAGGTGACAATAAATAGAATTTAAAGTAGCTTTAGAAACCGAATAAGTTGAACGATTTGTAGAATCGGAACTTGAGATTATCATTCGAATCGAAAGGATTAAGGTAAGTGAGCTAACTTGCTTAGGCTTGGAGTTAGTTCTAAGTGAGTGAGAGACTCATGGATTTCTCAAAGGAAACGTTTAACTTTTGGAAGTTCTAAGTTTAGAATCGTTCCAGGAGTTTAAGATTGATTATTGGATGTTGAAGGTTCCAATGTAAAATGGGGTTGTTAAGGAACTTGAATATGGAACTTTGGATATTTATTGAAAGGAATAGAATCTTTTAAAGTAGAGACTTTATTGTTAAAGTTAAGAAGTCGCGGTTATTAAAGGGTCATTGGCTTGATTTACTTATTGTTTTTCCGAAGTTCCTATTTATTTATTTTATGTATAAAGGGAATTTATGATCCATTTACGTTATGCCCTTCGGTTACTTGAATGTTTATATTCATGTTTACTTACACTTGAAAGCATATGCATATCATATTGCATCATCGAAATTTAAAGTAAAATGATGAGGTGAATGCTAGTCCTACAGGAGCTATGATTACCTAACATTATATCATTGAGAATGAGTTGCATATTCTATTATGAAAAGTAAGATGATGAGGTGAATGTTAGTCCTACGAGAGCTATGATTACCTATCATTATATCATTGAGAATGAGTTGTATGTTCTACTATGGGAAGCAAGATAACGAGGTGAATGGTTGTCCTACGGGAGCTACCATTACCTAACATTATTTGCATGAGATGTTATATTTATGTAAAGATCGTGTACCCTTTTATACTTGTTTATTGAGCTAATGAATCATTATTAGACTATGTATGCTAGTAATATCATCTTGTACCGTAAATTGTGATTGTGAATTATGTTAAGTCCGAATGAGAGATTAACGTTATTTTTATCAAACATAAAGGAAAGGTAAATCTTGTATATAGTCTGAGATATCAAAAGGATGAACCAGGAAGAGATTATGGGATATGAAAACATTCTTCCAAATATTTGAGAGTTAGTTTCTTGAGTTTGGGAGTTTTGGTAAAGATTATGTAAGCTTTTGATAGCCTGAGTTGCTATAGAGAAAAGAATTGAAACATTATGTCTAACATACATTTCTATAGAGAAAAGAAATGCAATTGATGTATAGCCGAGTGCTAAAAGAAAGAGGAATGAAATGTGGTTGTATAATGAGAAAATACAAGGGTATGTTGAACCTTATATAATTATCATGTTATATTTATCAGAGAACTAGTTTTTCATTTAATTGGAAGATCTTGAATTCGGAGATTAATATTTGAATGTATACCTTGTAGATAGTATAAGGTATTAAAGAGAATGAAATATAATGTTATGTGTGTTATGAAACACATCCTCCTAAAGGCTTGGAAGATAGTTCCTCAATTATTTGGGAGAATTGGTAAGTAAAAGTGAAATACTTGATGTAAAACCCTTTTGGTGGTTGAAAGGTAAGGGGATGTGAGTTTTACTTGGACACAAATCCGGATGCGGGTTTGGAGTCTAATGTTACTTTTTATTCTGTTTATTTTCACTGGGCTTGTTGTTAGCTCATGATATTACAAACAATTTCAGGTAATGCTTACGTTCGTGGTAGTGGGAAAGGAGTTGGTGCGGCTTGATCAAGAGGATGATGATACAGAGATGGACTAGATACATTTTAAAAAGTCTATGGACTCATTTTGTTTTATTTTGTGTCTTTTGAGATGTAAATTTGTATATAAGCTCATAGGAGCTTTTCGTCTTAACTTTTATGATTATAAACTTATTTAAACTCTGGAAAAGGAGTTGCATTTCCTTGGTTTTAAATTTTCTAATGTGAAAAATGTATACATGTTGTGGATATATTCAGAGTTTTAAACAATCCATGCCAAAATTTTATTAAATATTAAGTCTTCCGCTGCAATACGATTTTAAATGATTTAAAGGAGTCGGGTCGTCATAGTGTGACAATTCATTATATTGAAAACTTTAGGCAACTCTCTTACTGCACTGATTCGGGACTTGAACAAATGGCATCATATCTTCTGCTAATCACAAAAGCATTAATTTATAGTTGGACTATAGATATTGTGTTGGAATTTTTAATATATGTAGTCGATTGAATAATATACAGTTAAGGAATAATAAGTAAGCAGAAAAATAAGAACACTAAGATTTACGTGGAAAAAACCCTCAGTGTGGGAGTAAAAAACCATGGGACCAGTTCGAAACTTCTACTATGAAAATAATGGGAACACACCAATGTTCTTCTCTAGGTAATACTAGATGAAATCACAACAAGCGACAATATCCTCAGAATTAAATCTGGCTTACAAAATGGTATAAGAATACCCTTCACCTATATTGATGGAATACAAACAATAGGAGAGATTTCACCAAACTAACATAATCGTAATCACGCCATTCTCTTCTTCTTCTCTGTTTCGACTGCACCACCACGAAGGAAGAATCGTCAAACTGGTCTCTATTTTTCTTATGGCTGCTACTGACGAAGACCACACACAGAAAGCCAAAAACCTTTACTTTGATTTTGGTTGTCTACTGCTGCTCCACACACCGCCACACACAAGCACTTTATTTTTCTTTTAATTTTACTTACGCCCTAATGGGCTTTAAATGGTTGGGCCCAAAAAGAGAGGCGTGGACCCAACAAACTTCCCCACATGACTACTCGGAAGGGTTAACCATACCCGTTATTTGTCTGCATGTTACATGCTTCCCTCTAGGTAAGGTCTTAGTCATCATGTCTGAGCCATTATCATCTGTGTGAATTTTCTCAATCTCTAACGACTTCTCATTCAACATGTTTCAAATCTAATGATACCTCACATCGATGTGTTTCGACTTCGAGTGGAATGTAGGATTCTTACTGAGATGGATAACACTGACTGTTGCATTATAACACATATTTTTGTTGTTCAAATCCCAACTCTTAAAAGAATTTCTTCATCCACAATATTTCTTTTCAAGCTTCAATAGCTGCTATAAATTTAGCTTCAGTTGTCAAAAGAGCAACATACTTCTGTAATCTCGATTGCCATGAAACAGCTCCCCTACAATAGTAATCAGATAACCCAATGTGGATTTTCTCGAATCAACATCACCTGCCATGTCTGCATCTGTAAACCCACTGAGTGTTAGGATCTAAGGCAACCCTAGAGGGGGGGTGAATAGGGTTTATTAAAAATTTATAAAACTTTTTCAATCAATTCAAAATTTAAGATTAACAAAACAATTACACTTTTTAAATTTAATCAATATAAATAAATTTTATATTTAGAATTCTTTTTAGCAAAGTAAACAAATATGATATGATAACAGAAAATTTTGTATCACAAATAATTTCAAACCATTTAAATATGCTTTGGTAGATTATGAAAATAAATATGTAAAGCAAAAATTAAAGAGTAAGGGTTAGAGAAAGTGACACCAGAATTTATAGTGGTTCGGCCAAAAATGCGGCCTAGTCCACTCCTCGAGCGCCTCTCGGGAATTTGTATTCACTTTTTGCGGGAGCAAGTGCAACCCAATCCTTTTAGCGGGATCAAGATCAAACCCAAACAATGACCCTTTCCACGGAGCAAGGACAACCGTTATCTATCACTCTTTTTACTAAGGTCTAAGAGTTGACCTTTTACAATGATAAATCCTCACAAAGGATAGATGTTACAATAATTTTGCTCACAATAAGAGATAAAAATCTCAACAAATTAGCCCTCAAGAATGGCTAGAAATACACAAATTTTTAGCTCACAAAGAGATTAAAAGTAAAGAGCTTTCTGATTTAGCAATGAGAAGAAGCTTTTTTCGTTGGTGTGTAAATCTGTCAAATTCGAGCTCCTTTGTAGGTAAAAAATATTACCGTTTTTCTACTGTTTCATCCACCTTCATAAATGAAAATTGACTTCATTGGTGTGAATGGGGAAAGGAGGAGGCTCCATTGTTGACAAAAAAAGAAGGAGAAACTGCCATTTTTCGAACTGTAAATTTTCAGAAATGAAGCTGAAGAAGAAGAGCATGAAATGACATTTGTACCCTTTAATTCTTCAAGGAAATTCAAATCAGTGAAGGGCATTATTGTAATCAACCAAATGGTGTAATAAATGCTTCAGAATAAGTCAAATGAGAAGGCCACGTGTCAAAGCGTCATTGGTTGTAGCATTTCTGAAATTGAAATTAATAATAATAATATTATTAATAAATTTTCGGTCAGGAGGGGCAAACCGGGCAGCTATCCGTTGTGAGAGGGATTTAAAATTCGGTCAGCTGAAGCAAAGAATGAAGGTCAGGACATGAAACGCATTGACCAAAAGACCAGGGGCATATTGGACATTTCGCTGCATCTTTAAAAAGCAACCAGCTGGTGGAGGGGACAGGCTGACCACGTGTCGAGCGCCGGGTGGCTATCAGAATACGGTGGGGCCCGCGTGTGCAGCAGCTGCAGGAGCTGTGTCAGGCGCGTGGGGAGCCCGAGGGAGACGTGGCGAGATGAGGAGCGCTGGATGCGTGACGGTGGAAATCGAACGGGCGATCGAACGGCTGAAACAATTCTTCATTTATTTTCCTTTTCCCTTTTTCTTTTAATCAGAAATTTTGAATAAATTTGAACCGCTTATTCAAAATGCAAATAGATCTGACGGCTTCAATAAATTCTGAATATTTCTTTTTCTTTAATTTATAAAGCTGAATCAATCTGGGCCTTCCATCTCAACTACAAGCAGATCTGACGGATGAGAATTTGAGCTCATAATAAATATAATGAAGTTTGCCATATACGATCCGGACGAAATAATTAATTTAATTCCAATCTTCTAAAATTAATATCTCGCTCGTTTGAAATCCAATTGAGTCGATTCCAATTGCGTTGGACTCGTTGTAATTTTCTCTACACATAGGATTATCAAAACACAGAAAATTGATTAATAATAAAGACACATTTGTTATCATCAAAATAAGAATAAGATTAATTGGCTTAGAAAGTCAACAATCTCCCCCTTTTTGATGATGACAAACCATAAGGGAAAATGAAAAGAGTAAGAGTATAAGTATTCAAAATATGTTCAATATAGTAAATATGAAATACTCCCCCTAAATATGTTCTTCCCTTTAAGAGTATTTTTAATTTAAGCACAAAATATCATTTTCCTTATCAATTTTCTCCCCCTTTTGGAATCAATCAAAAAGAATAATATTCAAAATTTAATTCCAAAAGTTTCATCAAAATAAGATTTGAATTTGAATTTCTAAACTCCCCCAAAATAATTGCATAAAATTCAAATTATTTAGAAGTATCATACCTTAAAATTCCAAGAGCAAGCCTATTTTTGCAAAAGCTTTCTTCATTCAAAGGCTTGGTGAAAATATCCGCAAATTGATCACAAGAGTTAACTAAATCGAGAATAACAGATCCATTTTGCACATGTTCTCTTATGAAATGATGTCTAATATCAATATGCTTTGTTCTAGAATGATGTATTGGATTTTTAGTTAAGTTAATAGCACTTGAGTTGTCACAAAGAATAGGAACTTTTTCAAATGATAAACCATAATCACATAAAGTTTGTTTCATCCATAGAATTTGTGCACAACAACTAGCAACGGCTATATATTCCGCTTCGGTAGTAGATAAAGCTACGGAGTTTTGCTTTTTACTAAACCATGAAACTAAGGAACTACCGAGAAATTGACAAGTGCCACTAGTACTTTTTCTATCAAGTAAACTTCTGGCATAATCGGCATCGGAATATCCAACTAAATTAAATTCAACATTTCTAGGATACCATAAGCCTAAATTATATGTTCCAAGCAAATATTTAAATATTCTTTTTACGGCATGCAAGTGTGATTCTTTAGGACAAGATTGAAATCTAGCACATAAACATACACTAAACATGATATCGGGTCTACTTGCCGTTAAATAAAGTAAAGAACCAATCATACCTCGATAGGATTTGACATCTACATTTTTACCTTTTTCATCTTTGTCAAGCTTGGTTGTTGTACTCATAGGAGTTTTTGAAATCTTTCCCTCATTAAGCTTGAATCTTTTCAATAATTCCTTTGTATATTTTTCTTGATTTATGAAAATTCCATCTTTGAGTTGTTTGATTTGAAGTCCAAGAAAGAAACTAAGTTCTCCCATCATGCTCATTTCAAACTCATTATGCATAACTTTAGAAAAGTCTTCACACAAAGAAGGATTAGTAGAACCAAAAATAATATCGTCAACATAGATTTGAACTACTAACATATCATTATCTTTGATTTTAATAAAAAGAGTAGTATCAATTTTACCCATTTTAAAATCATTATCAATCAAGAATTTACTTAATCTTTCATACCAAGCTCTTGGAGCTTGTTTTAAACCATAAAGTGCCTTTTTCAATTTAAAAACATGATTTGGAAATTCAAAGTTTTCAAAACCGGGAGGTTGATCAACATAAACTTCTTCCATAATATAACCATTTAGAAAAGCACTTTTTACATCCATTTGATATAAAATGAAATTTTTATGAGAAGCAAAAGCTAGTAACATACGAATTGCTTCTAATCTAGCAACCTGGTGCAAAAGTTTCATCATAATCAATTCCTTCTTCTTGACAATAACCTTTTGCAACTAATCTAGCTTTATTTCTAATAATATTTCCATTTTCATCAAGTTTATTTCTAAAAACTCATTTAGTACCAATAATGGAATTATTTTGAGGTCTACGGACTAATTCCCAAACTTTATTTCTTTCAAATTGATTTAATTCTTCTTGCATAGCAAATAACCAAGATTCATCAAATTGAGCATCTTCAAAACTTTTTGGTTCAATTTGAGAAACAAAAGCAAGATTATTAAACATATTAAGCGAGGAACGAGTTCTTACACCTTGTGTTGGATCACCAATAATTAAATCGGTTGGATGGTGTGTAGCATATCTCCATTCCTTAGGCAAAGATTATGAAGCATTTACATCCAATATATCATTTGAATTTTCAATTTGCTCACTTGAAGTAGCTTCAATGCCTTTATCACTAATTTGCAAATCATCAAGATTCTTTTCTAAAGCATTAGTATCAAGTGAATCATTGATAACATTAACATCACCATGAAGAGATTCATCAAATACTATTGCATGGATTCCTCAATAACTAAAGTTCTTTTGTTAAAAACTCTATAAGCTTTACTAGTTGAGGAATAACCAAGGAAAATACCAACATCGGTTTTAGAATCAAATTTACCAAGATTTTCTTTATTATTTAGAATAAAACATTTGCAACCAAAAACTTTAAAATAACTTACAATAGGGCTTTTTCCATTCCATAATTCATAAGGAGTTTTATCCAAAAATTTTCTTATCAAAACTCTATTTAAAACATAGCAAGCGGTGTTTACGGCTTCCGCCCAAAAATATTTAGGAAGACCATATTCATTTAACATAGATATAGCTAATTCTTGCAAAGAGCTATTTTTCCTTTCAACTACACCGTTTTGTTGAGGAGTTCTAGGAGAGGAGAAATTATGAGTGTAACCATTTTCATCACAAAAATTTTCAAAAGCAATATTTTCAAATTCTCCACCATGATCACTTCTTATTTGATAAATTAAAAATCCTTTTTCATTTTGAACTCTTTTTGTAAAGTTAATAAAATATTTCAAAGCTTCATCTTTATGCTTTAAAAACAAAACCCATGTAAAACGAGAATAATCATCAACAATTACAAAAGCATAATAATTTCCTCCAAAACTAGAAGTTCTAGAAGGACCAAAGAAATCCATGTGTAAAAGTTGTAAGGGTCTAGTAGTGGAAATATCATTTTTAGATTTAAAAGAAGATTTTATTTGTTTACCCATTTGACAAGCATCACAAATTTTATCTTTTTCAAATTTTAATTTTGGCAAACCTCTTACCAAACACTTTTTAGAAATATTTGAAATTAATTTCATGCTTGTGTGACCTAATCTTCTATGCCATAACCAAGAATCATCATTTAAAACGGATAGACATTTTTCATTTAAGGAACATGCATTTATATCAACGGTGTAAACATTTGCATCTCTATTTCCAACAAATAAAACTTTGTTATCACAAACATCTTTTATAAAACAATGCTTTTTATTAAATGATACTTCATAACCTTTATCACACAATTGACTAATACTTAATAAATCATGTTTAAGACCATCTACTAATAAAACATTTTCTATTAAGGAAGAGGAATCGTTATCGACACTTCCTTTACCAATGATTTTTCCTTTCTTGTTGTCACCGAAGGTTACTAATCCACCTTCTTTCTTGGTAAGTGTGGAAAACTTGGAATGATCACCCGTCATGTGTCTTGAGCATCCACTATCCAAGTACCACTTGTTCTTCTTTGATATTTTTGAACATTCCTACAAAGAATAGGAATTCATGTTTGATCTTTTGGTACCCATACTTGTTTGGGTCCATATCGGTTAGCATTTTCATATTTCAGAATCCAAATTCTTTTTATTTTCAAAACATTTGATCTTGAAATATTTGAACCATTAAATTTATGAAAATGACATGAATAGGCTTTATGTCCATAATTTCCACAAGAAAAGCAAACAACATCATGCAATGATGGATCTTTTACAAAGAATCTATGCACATGCTTTTTCTTATAATTATTTTGGAACTTTGATTTATGATATGTGTTTCTCTTAGAATGTGTAGTATGACCATTTTTCAATTTAAAGCACTTTGGTCTAATATGACCTTTCATACCACAATAATGACAAGTAGGTACAAACTTTGATTTAGAAAAATCAATCTTAGCATTTTTAACATTTTGTACCATACATGTAACATTAGCCTTTTTATCCTTATGCACAAAAGATTTAGCATTTTCAAGGTTAGGCATCATAGGCAATTTATCATTTTTCATGCAAGGGGTTTCTTTAACAAAAATGGATTTAGAAGATGAAGGAGTAGAAGTTTCATCCATGTATCCAATACCCTTTTTCTCTTTATTAGGTTTACCCATATTAATCATTTTATCAAGAGTTTGAGCTCCAATGGTAAACTTCTTAATATTATCATTCGCTTCATCAAGTTGTTTCAAAAGATTAGACTCTTTTTCTTTAATGACAACAATGAGCTCATTCTTTTCAAAAATGTCATGTTCAAGAAATTTAATTTTATCAAGTAAATCATTCTTTTCTTCACATGAGACATGAATTTAATTACTAGATGCATTTTCCAAAGAATCAACTTTTTCAATTAAAGATTTATTTTCATTTGATAAATCTACATGTTTCTTGGAAAGCACACCATAGTTTTTAGTAATTTTCTCAAAACTTTGTTGCATGCAGTCAAATTCATTCAATAATTCAATGTAAGAAGAAGAGTTAAGATGTACCTCATTTTCATCTTCTTCATCATTGTCACTATGTGCCATAAAACACATATTTGCAACTTCTTCTTCTTTTTCATTTTCACTTTCATCACTATCATCCCATGTGGCTTTCATAGCTTTCTTTAATTTCTTGGATGATTTGAGAAGAGGACAATCGGTCCTAATGTGACCGGGCTTCTTGCATTCATAACAAATGATTTCATCTTTCTTGCTCTTTTCACCATTTGATTCTCTTTGATTGGTGAAATTCTTTTTGAATTGCTTCTTCTTCTTTAAGAAGCTTTTGAATCTTCTTGAGAGATAGGCCATATTTTCATCATCGATACTTTCATCATTTTCGGAATCTTCTTCCATAAAGGTTGACTTGAGAGCAATGCTTCTTTCTTTCTTCTTTTTATCATCTTCCATATTTTTCTTGATTTTGATCTCATGATTCATAAGAGATCCAATTAATTCATCCATGGAGAGAATTTTCAAATCTTTAGCTTTTTGGATGGCGGTGACTTTTGGTTCCCATTGCTTTGGTAGAGCCCAAAGAATTTTCTTCACCTTTTCAATGTTAGAATAAGATTTTCCAAGACCTTCTAATGAATTCACAATGTTATTAAATCTAATGAACATATCCGAAATTGACTCATTATCATCAATTTTAAATAATTCATAACTATATACTAACATGTCAATTTTAGTTTCTTTGACTTGATCGGTTCCCTCATGAGTAATTTCAAGTTTATGCCAAATTTCCTTAGCGGTTTTACATATAGAAACTCTATTATACTCAATTTCATTCAAGGCACAAAATAAGCAATTTATAGCTTTAGAATTCAAACCATATGCTTTCTTTTCTTCTTTAGACCATTCGGCCATAGGCTTAGGAGAACTAATATTTTCAACATTTTCAACTGGATTATTAAAACCTTGTTCTATTATATCCCATAATTCAACATCAATAGAAATCAAGAAAAATTGCATTCTATTCTTCCAATAACTATAATTAGAACCATTAAAATAAGGAGGCTTATTAATTGATTGACTATCACCAAAAGGATTAAAATTATGTGTTGCCATAGCTCAAGCAATTAAGCTTTTTAAAACAAATTTTCAATAAAAATTTTGAGCACCTCGCTCTGATACCAATTGTTAGGATCTAAGGCAACCCTAGAGGGGGGTGAATAGGGTTTATTAAAAATTTATAAAACTTTTTCAATCAATTCAAAATTTAAGATTAACAAAACAATTACACTTTTTAAATTTAATCAATATAAATAAATTTTATATTTAGAATTCTTTTTAGCAAAGTAAACAAATATGATATGATAACAGAAAATTTTGTATCACAAATAATTTCTAACCATTTAAATATGCTTTGGTAGATTATGAAAATAAATATGTAAAGCAAAAATTAAAGAGTAAGGGTTAGAGAAAGTGACACCAGAATTTATAGTGGTTCGGCCAAAAATGCGGCCTAGTCCACTCCCCGAGCGCCTCTCGGGAATTTGTATTCACTTTTTGCGGGAGCAAGTGCAACCCAATCCTTTTAGCGGGATCAAGATCAAACCCGAACAATGACCCTTTCCACGGAGCAAGGACAATCGTTATCTATCACTCTTTTTACTAAGGTCTAAGAGTTGACCTTTTACAATGATAAATCCTCACGAAGGATAGATGTTACAATAATTTTGCTCACAATAAGAGATAAAAATCTCAACAAATTAGCCCTCAAGAATGGCTAGAAATACACAAATTTTTATCTCACAAAGAGATTAAAAATAAAGATCTTTCTGTTTTCGTTGGTGTGTAAATCTGTCAAATTCGAGCTCCTTTTATAGGTAAAAAATATTACTGTTTTTCTACTGTTTCATCCACCTTCATAAATGAAAATTGACTTCATTGGTGTGAATGGGGAAAGGAGGAGGCTCCATTGTTGACAAAAAAAGAAGGAGAAACTGCCATTTTTCGAACTGTAAATTTTTAGAAATGAAGCTGAAGAAGAAGGGCATGAAATGACATTTGTACCCTTTAATTCTTCAAGGAAATTCAAATCAGTGAAGGGCATTATTGTAATCAACCAAATGGTGTAATAAATGCTTCAGAATAAGTCAAATGAGAAGGCCACGTGTCAAAGCGTCATTGGTTGTAGCATTTCTGAAATTGAAATTAATAATAATAATATTATTAATAAATTTTCGGTCAGGAGGGGCAAACCGGGCAGCTATCTGTTGTGAGAGGGATTTAAAATTCGGTCAGCTGAAGCAAAGAATGAAGGTCAGGACATGAAAGGCATTGACCAAAAGACCAGGGGCATATTGGACATTTCGCTGCATCTTTAAAAAGCAACCAGCTGGTGGAGGGGACAGGCTGACCACGTGTCGAGCGCCGGCTGGCTATTAGAAGATGGTGGGGCCGCGTGTGCAGCAGCTGCAGGCGCTGCGTCAGGCACGTGGGGAGCACGCGGGAGACGTGGCGAGATGAGGAGCGCTGGATGCGTGACGGTGGAAATCGAACGAGCGATCGAACGGCTGAAACAATTCTTCATTTATTTTCCTTTTCCCTTTTTCTTTTAATCAGAAATTTTGAATAAATCTGAACCGTTTATTCAAAATGCAAATAGATCTGACGGCTTCAATAAATTCTGAATATTTCTTTCTCTTTAATTTATAAAGCTGAATCAATCTGGGCCTTTCATCTCAACTACAAGCAGATCTGACGGATGAGAATTTGAGCTCATAATAAATATAATGAAGCTTGCCATATACGATCCGGACGAAATAATTAATTTAATTCCAATCTTCTAAAATTAATATCTTGCTCGTTTGAAATCCAATTGAGTCGATTCCAATTGTGTTGGACTCGTTGTAATTTTCTCTACACATAGGATTATCAAAACACAAAAAATTGATTAATAATAAAGACACGTTTGTTATCATCAAAATAAGAATAAGATTAATTGGCTTAGAAAGTCAACACTGAGCACTGGCTTATCATTCCCAAAGCATAAACATACCCTGGAAGTACCTCTGAGATATCCGAGTATCCATTTCACTACTTCCCAATGTTCTCTACCTGGATTGGAGAGATATCTGCTGACAACTCCAACTGCATGAGCTATATCTGGCCTAGTGCAAACTATTGCATACATCAAATTGCCAACGAATGGGGAGTAAGAAATTCTATTCATATTTGCTTTATCCTTTTCAGTTGACAGACACTACTTAGAACTGAGCTTGAAATGATTGTCTAACGAAGTACTAACTGAATTGGCCTTATCCATGTGGAACCTCTCAAGCACTTTCTCAATATACTTTTCTTGTGATAACCACAACTTGTTAGCTAATCTATCAAGCGTAATCCTCATGCCAAGAATATGCTTTGTTGGCACCAAATCCTTCATAGTGAAAGATTTGTTCAATTCATCTTTTAGTTCATTAATCTTGTTACTATCAACACCAACGATTAGCATGTCGTCTACATAACGTAGGAGAATGATGAAATTGCCATCTAAAAACTTCTTGACGAACACACAATGATCAGAAGTTGTCTTTTTATACCCATGCTCCCCCATGAAAAAATGAAACTTCTTGTACCATTGCCTCGGTGCTTGTTTTAGCCCATACAAACTCTTTTATAATTTACAAACCAAGTCTTCTTTTCCCTTAACCTATAACCCTGCAGGCTGATCCATATATATGTGTGTATATATATATATATATATATATATATATACATATATATATATCTTTTCTTCCAATCCACCATGAATGAATGTAGTTTTCACATCAAGCTGTTCAACTTCTAAGTTCAAACTAGCTTCCAAACTTAACATAACTCTGATTGATGACATTTTTGCCACTGGTGAGAAAATCTCTTCAAAGTCTACACCTTTTTTCTGACGAAACCCTTTCACAACCAACCTTGCTTTATATCTCGGTTGTAAGCTATTTTCATTTGGCTTCAACCTGAAGACCCATTTGTTCTTGAGTGCTTTCTTACCCATAGGCAACTTCACCAGTTCATAAGTGTGATTATCATGTAAATATTTCATCTCATCTTGCATTGCTTCCAACCACTTTTCTTTCTCAGTGCAACCATTTCTTCTTCATAGCTCTTTGGCTCTCCCCCATCAGTTAGTAGCAAATACTCATCTGGAGAGTACATGGTAGAAGGCTAACGTTCTCTGTTAGATCTCTTAACCTGAACATTTTCCTGAACTGGTGGCTCTGCTACTGGTAACTTATTTTGTTGTACTGACTCATCAACACTATCAATAGGTGTATTATTCACTATAGTACTATCTTCCATATCTGAAGAAGAAGGATCCATGTCAATCAAATCACCTGAATCAAACTTTTCTTTCTTCACTGTTTCAATATGTTCAATTGTCTGATCCTCAACAAATACTACATCTCGAGTTCTGACCAACTTCTTTTTCACTGGATCCCATAAGCGATAGCCAAACTCATCATATACATAGGCCATGAAGATGCACTGTCTGGTCTTACTATCAAGCTTTGACCACTCATCTTTGGGAACATGAACAAAAGCTTTACACCCAAATACTTTCAGATATTCATATGAAGAATACTTACCAGTCCAGAACTTATGTGGCATGTAACAATTCAAAGATGTTGTAGGAGATATGTTAATCGGGACCACTATCGCTTTCACTATTTCACCCTAAAAACATGTTGTTAGCTTTGCATTTGACAACACACACTTGGCTCTTTTCATAATAGTGCGATTTATTCTTTCAGCCACACCATTATGTTGAGGAGTCATTGGACTGTCATTTGATGTCTAATCTCATACTTCTTATAGTACTGATCAAACGGACCTCTTATTCACCGCCGTTATCTAATCTGATACATTTCAGTTGTCTCCTTGTTTCCCTCTCTACCTTGACATGAAACTCTTTAAACACATCTAATACTTGATCTTTAGATTTCAAAGTTCAAACCCACACCTTTCTAGAATGGTAATCAATAAACGTTACAAAATATGAAGCACCACCTAGAGATTTCACTTTCATAGGACCACAAACATCAGAGTATAATAAATCAAGCTCATTAGAACTTCTAGATGAAGGGGTATTGAAATATACTCTATGTTTTTTACCAGCTAAACAATGAGCACAAGCTTTTAGAGACATACCTTTCGTTTGTGGTATGAGACTTTTCTTTGTCAAAATGCCCAGTCCTTTCTGACTCATATGACATAGCCGTTTATGCCACAACTCCACCACAGATTCATCTTCTACTGCATTTACCAAACTTCTTATAAGCTAATTGCAGTCGTAACATAAAGTGAGGAATTTTTCTTACCTTTTGCAACCACCATCGAGGCTTTAGTGAGTTTCCACTGCTTATTCCCAAAGTGACTAAAGAACCCATCATCATCAAGCTGACCCGTAGAAATAAGATTCAGACGAATATCTAGAACATGTTTGACATTCATCAAAACTAACTTGCAACTGATATCTGTCTCCAAACACACATCTCCAATTCCCACTATCTTTACAATTCCAAAATCACCTGGAGTGTAAGATCTGAAGAAATCACGCTTGGAAGTAACATGAATTGATGCACCACTGTCTACTATCCATCTGTATTTTGGCATGCAAAGTTAATCAAGTTTTCATCACAAACAATGAATACAACATCATTTGTAACTACAGTTGTCTCTGCTCCTTCATTCCTAACCTTGTTATTTCTAGGCTTATTCTGATCTCTTTTCCACTTTCTACAGTCATTTTTCTTGTGGTCCACCATTTTATTGCAATAAAAGCACTGAATACCCTTTCCTAATCTGCTTCCTGATCTACCTCTATTATTCTGATTTCTATTACGACTCTGACTTCTCCCCCGATCTTCTGTAACTAGAGCTTCTGACTCACTTGTTGAAGAAGATGATTCTTTTCTTCTGATCTCTTCATTCAATAAACTGCTCTTTACAATACTCATACTGAGTTTCCCATCTGGAGAACAATTGCTTAATAAGACCACTAAAGTCTCATAAATCTCTGGTAAAGAACTGAGGAGTAACAAGGCTTGTAATTCATCTTCTAAGATCATCTGCATATTTTACAACTGATTCACAACATTCTGCATCTCATTTAGATGCTCAACAACTGGTGTCCCATCTTTGTATTTTAAATTTACCAGTTTCCTAATCAAGTAAGCATTATTCCCAGTTGTCTTCCTTTCATACAACTCCTCTAATTTCTTCCATAAGGTGTGCCGAAATCTCATTGGAAATATGATAATATACGCTATCATCAATCCACTGGCGTATATATCCCACAACCTGTCTATCTAGTAATTTCCAATCTTCATCACTAGTATTTGCCGGTTTCGCGGTATCTCCTTTGATCGGACTATGAAATTTCTTACAATAAAGTAAGTTATCCATTTTTCCCTTCCATAACTGCCAATTTATTCCCTTCAGAAAAATCATTTTGGTTGTATTAACCTCCTTGACTGACTACACAATCAAAAATCAACTAGCCAATCGAACCAATAAATTCAAACTGAAACTTTACTGGCTTGTGAACCTCTCTTGATACCACTTATTGGGATTTTTAATATATGTAATTGATTGAACAATATGTAGTTAAGGAATAATAAGCAAGTGGAAAAATAAGAACACCAAGATTTACGTGGAAAACCCTCAGTGTGAGAGTAAAAAACCATGGGACCGGTTCGAAACTTCCACTATAAAAATAATGGGAATACACCAATGTTCTTCTCTAGGTAATACTAGAGGAAATCACAACATGCAACAATATCTTCAGAATTAAATCTGGCTTACAAAACGGTATAAGAATACCATTCACCAATATTTATGGAATACAAACAATAGGAGAGATCTCACCAAAGTGACGTAATCGCAATCACGCCACTCTCTTTTTCTTCTATGTTTCGGCTACATCACCATGAAGGAAGAATCCTCAAATTGATCTCTCTTTTTCTTGCGGCTACTACTGACGAAGACCACACACATAGAAAGCCAAAACCCTTTACTTTGATTTTGGTTGTCCATGGCTGCTCCACATACCGCCACACACAAGCACTTTATTTTTCTTTTAATTTTACTTAAGCCCTAATGGGCATTAAATGGTTGGGCCCAAAAAGAGAGGCAGGACCCAACATATTGTTCATTAGATAATCAGTGGAAACACAATGAACAATATATAATAAAGGGGGTAAAACGATAATTTTGACAAAGTTATAATTATGAGTTTGGGTGAAATTTTATCGGGGTAGCAGATTTTAATGCAATATTTGTATATATATATTGCTTTAAAACAATTTGAAAATATAGCAATTTTTACTACGTTAATCATTTATTAATGTATGAATCAGTGATAAACTTGTTGTAAAAATATGTAATTCAATGTTGATCACTATTAACCTGCTAAAAATTTGTTATATTTACAAAATATTTTTAAGAGTTGATATTTTTTTAAATATTACCTAAAAATTTACTAGATGTGCAATTTTAATGACCTTACTCTTTTAAGTAGCGGAAGTTAATTCAATATGGATAATCATCATATATTAAAAATTCATTGCAAAAGGTGAGTTCCGGAGCTCATAATTCAAATTCATAACATAAAACATATTTCAAATCATCACGATAAGGTTTTATAAATTGACAAATCCATAAGAAAAGTAATGTGCAATTTCAAAATTTTCAATCATAGACAAGACTCAAAGAGGGTGCATGAATCCCTCAACCATCCATCACGAGATCCATCAAATGCCTCGTGTATCTTCATGAGTATCTAAAAAATGGTTGGTGAAGCAACATTAGCAAACAAGCTAGTGAGAGATAAACTAGAATCCAAATGATTCCCAAGGTAATAATCAAAGAACTCATTCGAACTACACCTGACTCGACCCATTACTAAACAAAAATCTAACAGTTTATAAAAAATTCAACACTACTTTCTCAAATTCAATTCCATATGTTCATATGTCTCAAATCTACATATACATATCATATCTCAACTAATTTCACATTCTATCAACTATCAACTTCTCATAACCACGTTGGGACAAATTAGCATCTCAAGATTATAAAAACAAAATAAACAATTCTTATCAGGGTGTGATACTCCACGGTCTCACAAAAGATCAATTTGAGGTTTGCTTAGCCTTTAAGATTGTCCCTGGGTTTACTGATCCACTTAACTTTCAAGCTTTGCTAACCTTGGAGCACTCATGTATCTCCGGGAATGACCCATCGACGTCCCACTCATAAGAGTCCCTTTGCATCACACCCCATCAATCAATTCACACAGTTTATCAACTAAAGGATAACCCATCTACTTAGCATTCATCATTCAAATCTCAATCATATAAATTAATACTAACGACTAAAATACGTCAATTCACTACATACTCTCCCTACAGATGAAATCCCAAATCGTAGATATACTTTTTCCCTATGAAATACTACTATATACTCTCCCCACAGATGGGAGCCCAATCCTAAGCATGTTTTATATACTCAAAGTAACATGACAATTCTCAAGTTTCTATCTCAACATTCAAATAATCCAATATCATAAAAATACATATTTAAATCTTTCAAGTATCATAACTTCAATTAATTATCCAAAACAACCATTCAAATGACCCTTAGGGTTTTCCTGAAGAATCACCCAAATTCCAACTTATCCTTTGCCTTTTTACTAAAAATCAGAAATTACCCAAATTGTAATTTCGGCTCAAATTTTTCCACTATCCACAATAATTAAATTTTTAAATAATTAATTACATTACTAAACTACGCAAAACAAGAATTTAAGCAAAACAAAAAATTCTAGGCTAAAAAATAACTCAAGTCTGAGGTCATCATTTACGGGTGTTTCAGTTTTAAAGGTTCTTGAGATTGGTTTGGTTTAATTTTCGGCAATGGTTTTCAAATTCGAGTTATTCTAAGTACCAAATACATTTTTTGGGAGGTGGTCGGAACTCTAGTTGTTGGAAAATTTATAAAAAGTGTGTGAAAGTTTTGAATAACAACTATTGTTTAGGATTTCAAGTTCCATTTTAAATAGAAATTGAAATTCCAATCCAGTATAAACTAGGGGGATGGTGGAGGTTTTACTTATTGAAGCCTCTCAAATGAAACTTCCTCCTCTCCAAATTTCTTGCACAAGGTTTACATCACAAATCCGAGCTAACCCAATAATAATTTTAGTTAATTAGTTTACTTAAATAATGACAATATTAATTTTTTAAATAATAAATTAATTAATGGAAAATTATTATTATTATTATTATTATTATTATTATTATAAATAATAATTTTATTTAAACAGTAATTAATAAAGATATAATAATATTAATGAGTTATGCTCCAACTGGCATATTAATTGTTAATTAATAATAAAATATTATCATTCAATATTATTAGTTGTTTAAATAATTAGATTATTTAACTAAATAAATATTATTTAACCAAACAAATATTATTTAAATGAAATATTTAATTGGAAGTTCAATATTAATGTTATTAATTATCTAAATAGAAAGTTTTAATTCAATGGTTAATAATTAAGGATTAGTGAACCCAATTGGTTTTTTGGCCCAAATAATTTACAAAAAAAAATTAGATTTATTAATTAATTAAATAAGCAATTTTTCGGCCATGATGTTTATTTTAGAAATAATTATTTGAATTTTATATAAATTAAATACATGAAATTGTAATTATCCAAGATGAAATAAATATAGGAAAAACACTTATTTTCATTTGTATTTATCTCCCTATTTTCGACCATATGGAGATGAAAGGGGAAAAAATCATTTTTTTTCCTTTATCTCTCTTATCTTTGGTGGGATTTCCTAATGTGATTAAGAAATTAAAAACTCTCGATTAGTGTAGAAAGCTTGTTGTTAATGGAACCTCCAATCTAATTTTCCATTAATACTTTGGTTGCATGAAATTGGAGAGCTTCCATGTATGCAATGAACTTAGAGTCTAGGATGAATCAAAGGTAGTGTAGTGCCTTAACGATGTGCTACATAGGTACCTGCACGATGTGCTATGTAGATACCTACACAGGAAAGGAATAAAGTACTGGTGTGGTGCCGACCTTAAGACCCTTCGTCTTAAAAAACATAATTAGTGTGCCAAAGAGAATAAAAGTATAATCAGCTCACGTAGTCTATGCATTATCTCATTATTCATCTCCATGCAAACAAGTGTGATAATAAAGAATCAGAACTTCGAGAATCGAAATATAAACAGAGAACCAATTTCAGATCAACTCATCAGAGTAACATTAATCAAGAATATTAGAACGTATAGGCTCATAAGACCATACTTTAATCGATCACAACAATCCTGTAAAATCGAATAACTGATGTGCCAAAGACTCCAATTGCTAAAAGAACCCAGTCTCAGAAAATAAGTCTCAAGTAAAACAAAAGGTCTCAATATCATAATTAAATAATCCAAGAACACATGATAATCAAACTTCAAGCATAAACATACTTGAACCCAATAATTCCATACTTTAACTTCCAAGAATATGTAAAATCCATAATTTTCCAATATCGATTCTATACTTCTGAATCCTAATAAATCATATAATTAGCATGCTCAAATCACTTAATTCCAATTTTAACTTAACTCCCGAGTCATACAAATCGTTCAAGAATTTAGTTCCTAAATTTACCGTAAATTCTATTTATCCTCACCTTTGGCAATTAAGTTCAAATCAAAATCCCAAGAGAACAATCGAGCGAGTAATCAAGAATTACCTACAGTAAAATATATCCTAATTGCATTAATTACCAAACAAACAACAAATGACGCGTAAAACAAAACGAATGAAGAAAAAGCCCGGTTTTTCTCCCAACAGGTCGAGAGGTATTTTGATGATAACTTTTTCCATAGAACTTGGATGGCTATGAAATTAAATTCAAAAGATATATCTCAGAAAAACGAAGAGTTTGATACCTTACGGGTTCAAGTTCGGACGAATAAGTTATGACCAAAATACTTTAAAATTTAACTCACTCCAAGAAAAGAAAAAATAAGAAGATTTTGGCCAAATCTACATCAAGGGTTTAGGTTTGTGTGAATCACTTTGATGTTTAACCCAAAATAACCCAAGAGGAATGCATAGACTACGTGAGCTGCATGAACAGAGGAGATGAATAATGAGATAATGTTTAGTTGTGTGAGCTAGCATTATCTGATATTATTCATAATTGCTATGATACATATATGTTCTAGACTGCTTAGACTGCGTGAGACACTACAAGAAAAATATGATTTAACGACGGAAATTAGCGACGGATTAAGGCAATAGTGCGTCGTTAGAAGGGATTAACGACGCAATTAACGATGATATGACCTGACGTTATATTTGCCATCGTTAGACGAATCTACCGACTGAATGCCTCGTTCCTTAACAAGGGAAAACAATTACATCGTTGTGCTTCGTTGACTAGAATAGAGCGATGGTGTTCGTCGTTAGCATAGTCAAAGACACAAGTTGACCTTAACGACTCAATTAGTCGTTATTTAAGTCAAAGTTATGTTTCAATATAACGATAGAATACGTCGTTAATAGTCAAAGACGCATGTTGACGTTAACGACTCATTGCGTCGTTATGTTAGTCAAAGTCATTTGCACTATAACGATAGAATACGTCGTTATATAACTCATTGTTTTATTTGATATTAACGACGGAATGCGTTGGTCAATAAATTTTTATTTTTATTTTAAATTTAAATTTAATTAGGGTTTAAGGTTTTAATTACAAATTATTGTGATTTGAAAATTAAATTTAATTACAAAATAAAAATTAAATTAAATTTAAGAAAAAATAATATTAGATAAATAATATTAAAAATCCCAAAATAATACAAAATAATGTTTTTTTCCTAAAGCCTAATCGGGATGAGGATCAGATGGAGGATTGGGAGGAGGGAAACAAAAAACGGAAGTCGAAGAACTCTCGCCGCGCATCTGCGCCATGAACATGTCCATCGTTGCCTTCATCGACCCCTCGAACTCTTGCCTGGACCGCTCGGACTCATCGAGACGAGCCGTAATCCCTGTCCCCTCCGCCATGAGTCGTTCGTTGCTCTCTCGAAGCTCTGCAGTCTCAGCCCTCAAAGTATTGTTGCTCACACGAAGCTCGGCAGCCTCGGTCGAACGAGCTGCCTGGGAAGACCGAGGCTGATCGGCGTAAATGACAGGTCCGAGATTGTCGAGTCCAGGAATAGTACCTTCTGGACGTCTTCCTCTTGCTGCCTCGAGAAAAGCCGACTCGATATTCTCTTGTGTCGGCAGTGTAACGACCCGCTTTTCGTTAAATTCTTTAAATTCAAATGCACAGCGGAAGACTCAATTTTTTAAAGAAAAACGGCATGGGTAAAACCTGTTTACAACCCAAATTTCCAGAAAAAGCGATAAATCGGGAATTTCGCATTCCAAAAGACATTTAGACCATAAAACATAGACATATTTTACACAAATACCCTTTCGGGCTCAAAAAGACACAAGTATGTAAAGATGGAATAATTTACAAGCATTTCAATGAATGCTAAACAAAATGAGTTCTTAGTATTGTCCATACACCATCTCGATCAGTCACGCGGCTCCACCTCCTCTACCACGCTTCTTAGCTCGAGGTTTACCTGAAAATTGTAAGTGTAGCACCATTAGCATAACATGCTAGTGAGAGTAAAACAAAAGCATGTAATCCTATGAACAAAATCTCATAACCGAAATCGTGTCCAAAGGCCTATAATGCTCAATACTACCCACATCCACACTTCCAATTTCCATACAATCAATCGATAGTAGAATGCCACCCGTACACATCATTCAATACCATGAGATAGAAATAAGACTTAAAGTAAAATTAACATTCACAACTAAGTCTCACTACACGTTTCTAAAGAATCGGTAAAAATAACATTAACTATCTTTATTACCAAACAAGTTTCATCGTATCGTGCTATTGTATGGATCGAAATCAACATACCACGTACGGTCATACCATGTCTCAAGTTACCGTACCATGATACCGTATGGACCGAAGTCAACAACCTATCACGTACTATATCACAACCATCGCACCATGATACGTATGGATCCGAATCAACATACTATCATGTGTCGTATCATAGATCATAATACCATGGTACGTACGGATCCGAATCTATGTACTACCATGTACCATATCTCAATCATCGGATATCAGGACTTTCACCATTTCAGGTATCAGGAATTTCACCATTTCAGGTATCAGGAATTTCACCATTTCAGGTATCAGGAATTTCACCATTTCGGATATCAGGACTTTCACCATTTCAGGTATCAGGAATTTCACCATTTCAGGTATCAGGAATTTCACCATTTCAGGTATCAGGAATTTCACCATTTGAATTTCACCATTTCGCAACATGATACGTATGGATCCGAATCAACATACTATCATGAGCCACTTTACAAACTGTTAAGCTTCCTAAAAGTTAGTTAATCTCAAAGAATCCTACTAAGTTATTACGAAGCCTAACTATCTAGATTACACGAGTTAACACTCAAGTGTATCTCTTGAGTTACTTTAACTTTCAACCACTCAAGTAACTCTCATTCCACTTTCCTCTATCATCTCCAATTCACTTTGTAACACTTTCAAACCACTCCGATTTTCCTTTTCATCGAACTAATTATAGTTCCAAAATTCCTCCACTAACTTCCGAATTAAAGTCTCTAACCAAACTTAAATTCTAAGAAGCTAAATCCCGCTTAACTTCGATAAACAATAACATAACGAAACTTAATTCACAAAACAACTAACTTTCATTTTAAACTCACCTTGTAAACGAAGTCAACTCCGAAACACCGGTTGACCAAAAATCACGATCGATGCACGAAACCTATAATTAAATACACCTAAAGTATATTAATTAACTGAATCGAAGAACGATCATCACGATACTAAAATAAAAGACAAAACAACCCGGAACTTATGCCAGGAGGCCCACGGCCCAAGGGAAAGGAAGAAAAGGAATTTGTTTTCCTGATTTTAAGCACTTTAAAGACATTTTGGTTTGGTTTCGGGTACTTTGGAGATTGGTAACCTCAATGGGTATTCAAAATTTAGGGTTTTGAGCATTAAACCATTTCCGAAACAATTAGAAAATAGCAAAAACATAATAAACTAAACATCCTAAATCAAGCCAAAAGAAGGAAAACCACAAGGAACGGGTTTCCGGCTCAAACTTGGTTTTAGGGTTTAGGGAAAGTTCCTAAAAATGACTATAACGACTTTCCCGATTGATATCTTAAAGCTCCGGTGAACGAATTCGAAGATTACAACTCAAAACCTCCATTAAAACACTATTCACTTCAAGGTTTTGAAACTTTGACATACCTTAAGGCCTCGAGAAAACGAGCGGAAATCACGAAGAGTAGGTTGGAAATGATCCCCGGGTCAAGAGCTTTCCAACGGATGTAGAATCGATACGATCCGTCGAGAAATAAACAAAAACTGAAAATTGGGGTTTGATACCCACGGCAGCCAAGGGAGAAGAAGGAAAGGATTTTGTCCAAATTTGCCTAATTTTTATTATTTAAAGATGATGAATAGTAACTTTAGATATTTAAGAAATTGGGTAATGACGCCTACGTCCCTCTTTTACTTTTACTTTAAAAACGAAACCCGAAGCTCCTAAATAAATCTAAAGGTGATTAATAATTATTAATTGGCCCGTTAATAATTATTAATGTCACCGAAACATATTTAAAGTATTAAAACGATTAAAAACAAATTCGGACAAAAAAAAATAGCTACTAAAATCGAAGTTACTGAATTAAAACTAAACTTTAAAAGCTTTAATAAATTAAAAAAAAATTTACCTCTAAAAGTAACGAGACGTTACAGGCAGGGTGTCGGAGCTTGGTAAGCGATCATCGAGAATCGCTTCGTAACGAGCCTGAAAAAAAAACAAATCATTTCATTAACTAATATACTAATAATGAATAAATTTGAAAAAGAATAAACAATAATTAACACTTATCGCTTTCTCTCTCTCCCTATCGTCTACAAAAGTCTGTGTATCACCACCTTTGGTGTGGAGACGGATAAACAGCTCAGCAACATGAACCGGACGGCCCAATTTTTGCTCCTGTCAATGTTAAAAATAATTAACGAATAATGAATAACTTATGAAAATTAAGTAAAAGTTAATTAATACAAAAAATAACTTACGAGTTGTTTCTTGTGCTCGTATGTGGAGCGTGACCCTCCAGTGTGCTTCGACGGGTTGGCGTTCCGGTTGGCGCTATTGATCGTTGAAATGCGTTGGGCATCCGGCGTCTGAGTACGCCCCAAGATCTCCGCCAAGTCCTCCGCAGAAATGTGGGCCAACCGTTTATCGGCAAGGGGGCGGCGAATATTGTAGCCAGTGTCCCTGTACCGAATGCCGCCCTGATGATGCCAGGGAGCGTATATGACCTCGTCGGTCAGCTCCTCTGGAATATCAAAATATTGCTGAAAAAAATTAACTGTCAGTTTTCGAAATATAATAGTTTGAATATGTTTACCTTCCATGCCTCAAACATCTGCAGCTTGTGCGCAGCAGAGACGCTCTACCAACAAGGGTGTCCCCGTACAGGAAGCATCTTCAATACCTCCGTAAATCTCCTCGAAACCTCTCGTGATATATGTAACCTATTGAAATGAAAAGGAAACATTGAAAAGCTAGAATTTGTAAACAATAAAAAATTAATGAAATAAGAATACAAACTAAACAAAACTTACTGGCCACCCTCGATCGACAGGCGAACCCTCCTAGAAATAGACATCTGGACGGGCTCATACGTCGGGTCGATAGCCTCGTCCTGAACGATCGTGTCAGGGGTATCCCCAAGACGGACATCATCCTCCTCACTGGGGGGTTAACTCCCTGAACTGCTGGCACCAGGTGTGCCAGAAGGTGCTGGAGGGCGTCTACGGGTAGGCATGACCTACAATACAATAATTAAGTAATTAAAATTCTAACCTATAAACTATATTAATTTCAAAACTAAATTAAATAATTAACATATAATTAAATGAAAACATACATACTAATTTCAAACTAAATTAACTAATTAACATATAATTAATTAAAACATACATACGCATTTCAAACTAAATTAACTAATTAACATATAATTAATTAAAACTAACTAAATACATATAATTAAATGAAAACGGACATAATAATTTCAAACTAAATTAACTAATTAACATATAATTAATTAAAACATAACTAATTACATAAAACTAAATACATATTACATACATTATCTAAATTACACAAAATTAAATTAAAATCAACTAATTTTAAACTAAATTAACTAATAACATGCTAATTAGAAATTTTAAACTAATTACATAAAAACAAATATTAAATTTGAAGAAACTTACTCGGATTCATTCCAATGATTGAGGTTTTTGAGAAAGGGAAAGGGTTTTCAGAGAAATGGGAAGGAATTGGATGAGAGAATCGAAGGAGGAAGAATTTTGTTTGAGAGGAAAAGAAGAAAAACGAGGAAAGATGGTGAAAATGGAAGAAACGGGACTGTTTTAAAAGAGATTTAACGACGTCTTCCGTCGTTAATCACTTAAAAACTCATCGTGCGTGTTTTCGTAACGACGGAATACCTCATTCTAGCTATGCAGTTCATCGTCTACATTCTTATGACGATGAACAACACGACGAAATTCATCGTTGATAGTTATGTACACGACGTATTGCGTCGTTCAATCCAATTTTCAAACAAAGTCAAATGTGACTGTTCGTATTCATGGGCGACGAAATGCATTGCCCATTCGCGCCACAATTTTCATGAAATTTTTTATCTTCACGCCTTATTAATTACATGTAACGACGAAATAGGTCGGCTTGGAATTTGAACAGTTTCCCATAAACTATCCGTTTGAGTTGCTTACGATGCCTTCCGTCGTTAAAGGTCAGATATACATTGACCACTAACGACCCATGACATCGTTATATTCAGATATACATTGAATATAACGATGCCGTCCGTCGTTAATATCATTCCCATACTTAGAAAAAAATGATCCCGTCATTGTGTTCTGTGAACATTAACGACCCATGGCATCGTTATATTCAATGTATATCTTAATATAACGATGCTTTCCGTCATTAGTATCATTCCCATACTTAGAAAAAAATCATCCCATCATTGTGTCCTGTGAACATTAACGACACATGGCATTGTTATATTCAATGTATATCTAAATATAACGATGCCTTCCGTCGTTATTTGTATGTTTTTTTTTAATTATTTCCCCTGTTACATATAAATACTTCAATCATCGTAATCAGAATCATTCATCTTTTTTGAATCAATGTTGTCTTCTTCAGTGTCTTCTTCGTTTGTTTCATCTGGAGAAGAATCTTTGTCATTTTCAGGTGGAACATAGACATTCCCTTCATCAAAAAGTGTCTCTGATGCGTCATTCAACGAACGCGCAGTGTCAGAATTAATACCTTCATCAATTTCACGATTTTGCACTTCATCCTCCTGGAATGCAACGTAGTTCTCACTATTTTTATCAGGGAGGCTGTCATCTATTATCATCGGTTTTACTTTACAAACAACTAACCAATCAGATAAATCTCGACGCTAAGCGGGATAGTTTAAGTAGTAAACCAGAATTGCTTGTTGTGCCAAAACAAAACGATCTTGGGTGTGCATGTGTTTTCTCTGGTTCACCTCAACAATTTTAAGATTGATATTATTGCGAACTCCACCTCGTCACGTTGTTTCAAACCATGTGCAGTTAAAAACGATTGTACGTTTAAGACTCGGACCTGCAAATTGAAGCTCAATAATCTCATCAATGATTCCATAGAAATCTTCTGCATTGTTCCCGAACACTTGACCTTTTATACATACGCCACTGTTGTTTGTTGCCCGGTTCACTGAATGAGCTTTTGTTTGAAATCTGTAACCTTGCACCAGATAACTAGTGTAAGATCTTGCAATTCTGGATGGACCTTTTGCGATCCATATTATACGTTGATTAGCGATCGGAATTGTGGGATTGTCAACATAATTGTAAAACCAGGATCGAAAATTTTTATCTATGATGTTCCCTTCTTCTGATTCAGTAATAACGGGATGCGATGGTCGTACACATTAATTCACAAATAATCTACATAAAATTTATTAATTAATGAAAATTTCAACAAAATTATTCATGTTAAATAAAACAAAACTCCATGAATTAGAAAAACTTACTCAATATATGACTCTACTTCCGCACAGTTGCATAATAAGTAAGTCTGGATGACATGGTACTCCTCGTCACTTAAGTTTCTTCGCATAGATTTGCCTAAACCTTTGCTTGGTACGATAAACATATCCAAGTCGTTCAAGTCTACACCTTCTGGAAGAGTGTCAACCACGTTCCGGTTCACTGGACGAAAGTGGTCGGAGATATGCTGGTCGAAGTAATATGAACAGAACGTAGTTGTCTCGTGCACCAGGTACGCATTACAAATTGATCCTTCCACTCGTGCTTTATTTCCAACGGTTTTCTTCAATCTATGCAAATATCTAGAATTCGTGCAGTAAAATAAATCTAAAATTTAGCATCATGTGTATTTAAATATACTAAAAAAGGCAATTAACATAATAATATTTTACCTTTCAAATGGGTACATCCATCTGTATTGAACAGGGCCCTCAAGTAGTGCCTCATACGGTAGATGAACAGGAAGATGCTCCATCGAATCGAAAAATCCGGGTGGAAATATTCGCTCTAGTTTGCATATTATAACTGGAATCTCTCGGTTTAATGATTCGATTGTATCTCTTGTTAAATCTGCGCATGTCAAATCTCTGAAGAACACACTTAACTGCGCCAACGGTTCCCAATGTTTCTGTTCGAGGAACGATCTGAACGCAACAGGCATCAATCGTTGCATAAAAACGTGACAATCATGACTTTTCATTCCGAAAACAGTATGACTATGCACGTCAATGCATCTCGAGAGATTAGAAACGTAACCATCGGGGAACTTAATCGATCGCATCCATTCAAATAGTAATTTCTTCTCTTCTGTACTTAACATGTATTTGGCCTTGGCGTAGTGCCCATCTTCATCCGGCTCTAACTCGGGGCGACGACATATTTCTTGGATGTCATATCGTGCCTTCAGGTTATCTTTTGTCTTATTTGGCACATTTAAAACTGTATTGAAGACATTGTCGAACACGTTCTTTTCGATGTGCATTACGTCCAAGTTGTGCTGATTAGTAAATCTCCCCAATACGGTAAATCCCAAAATATACTTCGTTCCTTCCATCCACTGTTCTTACAAGCGGCCTTGTTTGCAACCTCAGCACCTATTTCAGTAATTTTTTTCATGCCAATAGAATCTAACCCGTGTAATATTTCGATTCCACTATAAACTCGGGGCGGCCCTTGGTTGCGTGCATTACGACCCTTATACCAATCTGTCTTGTTTGATCGAAACAAATGGTCGCACGGTAAAAATCTTCTATGACAATCAAACCAACACGTTTTCCGTCCATGTTTTAAAGAGAAAGCTCCAGTGTCAATCATCCAATGAGGACAAGCAAACTTTCCGGATGTGCTCCAACCTACGATAAGTTTAAATTAATTATACATAGTATTATGCAATGAAAATAATTTATAATTAATAAGCTATCGTGCATACCAGATAACATTGAATATGCCAGGAAGTCACTTATCGTCCAAATTACTGCGGCTTTCATACGAAATTTTGTTTTCTCGATACATCGTAAGTCAACGCTCCATTATTCCACAAATTAGTCACTCAACAATAAGAGGCCTGGAGGTAGATATCTAACCTTTGTTTTGGACTCTTTGGACCCCGTGACGATAACCGTTAAGAATATCCACGGATCTTTCATACATATCGATGGAGGGAGATTATAAGGTGTCAACATAAGAGGCCATACGAGTATTGTGCACCAAAGCGCGCCGTGCGGGTTAAAACCGTCAGTACATAACCCCAATCTCACATTTCTAATCTCACTTGCAAATTCTGGATGACAACGATCCAAATGCTTCCACGCTTCAGCATCAGATGGATGTTTCATATGACCATCCTTTTGCGAATGCTCGTAATGCCATCTCATATGAGATGCCGTGACTTCCGATGCATACAGTCGTTGAAGTCGAGGAGTGATCGGTAAATAAAACATACGAGTATGTGAAATTAGAGTGTGTTTACCTTGTTTATATCTCGGATGGAAACAAAATTTACAATTATGGAGACTCGAATCTCCATCACCCCAGAATATCATGCATCCGTTCGGGCAACAATCAATCTTCTCAACAGGCAACCCGAGACCCTCCACTAATTTTTTCATGTCGTATAAACTTTCTGGCAGCGTGTTGTTCACAGGAGCGCATTGATGAAACCATTGTGCAAACGAATTAAAACCTCTCTCTGGAATATGATATGCCGATTTTATATTTAGAAGCTCTGTCGCTGCAGCCAGTTGACTGACATCACAACCCGGGTATAACGGCATACTTGCTGATTCGAGCATATGGTACATTCGTTGCGCTTCCGGATTCATTTCCTCCTCCTCCTCTAGAATAGTTTGATTATCGTCTTGAGTATGATTAAACGTACCTTCATATATCATATGTTGCATTTGTCCATACTCTTGCTGTCTTTCATCACGATCTTCTTCCAAATTCGGTATAGCATTTAAGCTGCTTCCTTGGTACAACACGGCTCGCTCCAACGCCGCATTATATTGATCGTCAGATTCCCCTTGATAAACCCACTTGAAATAATTCTCCACAAACCCACGACTATACAGGTGTTTCTTCACATCAAATGAAGAATATAACTTCTTATTTTTACATTTTCTGCACGGACATCGTATCATTTTTCCATTACGATCAAAATCCTCTGTACTTTCACAAAACTCAACGAATTCTTCAACCCCTGCTACGAACTCATCGTTAAAATAGTCTTCTAAGAGACGAACATACGTCCATTCACGCATTTTTTTTTGTAGTAGAAAAAAAAACAAAAAGAAAAAACAAAATGTTTCTGATGATGAGTTCTTTCCATTCTTGAGGCATATATATACTGTAAGCTAACGACGCAATCCATCGTTAATCTCTAATATAACGATCATTTTCATCGTTGTAATGGCGGGAAACATTCCCTCCATAACATTGGGTGATGCAATCGATCGGCCATTAGCGCGGGAATGTTTCGCGCCATAGTATACGACGCACTGCATCGTTCCCTATTAACGCGAGAAATTTTGGCGCCATTATTACCGACGCCAATCATCGTTAATACCAAATTATTTTTTCCATTAAATATATTCGATTAACTAGGCGACGGAATGGATCGCTGAAAGTCAACTTTTCATAGGGGCGATGCATTCCGTCTTTAGTGTGGGACGTATTCACTTTCCGTCGCTATCAATCCGTCGCTATTACGGCAGTTTCTTGTAGTGAGATTTGCATGTCATTGGTAAGATAACGGGATCATGTATTGACTGCGTGTGCTTACAAAAAGCTAAAAGAGGAAATAAAAACCCAATAAGAAAAACGAGTAATCTTATCCTTATGCCTCTTGGAAGTTGGATGAATGCTTCCAAGGTTAGTTCAAAAGATAGATCGGGGGCCGATCTATCCAACGCACCCAAAAACACCTGAATCAAAGAAGGGACGACCCGTCCCTTGGAAGCTTCTAGGTGGCGATGGCAAGGAGGGTTTTTGGGAGAGAGTAGAATCTAATTTCTTTCTTTTGCTTCAAATGAACAATGAATGATATGACCTCTATTTTAGATGAGGAAGAATTTAATTGCTAAAGAGTCCCCCACTTCCCTTTAAACTTTTAAAATAAACCCCATGCTCTTAAAACATAAACTATTCCTTAAAATTAATCAACACAATTAATCTAGGATAGAAGATAATTAATTATTATTAATTGGCCTATTAATAATAATTAATACACCTAGTTCAAAATAACTTGAAATCTAAATTTACCAAATAAAGATTAAACTTCTAAATTCTAAATTACCAGAAGTAAACTAATTAAATACTTTACGTCCTCAACATGTTTCTTACTTCTTCGACTCATCCTTGATGGTAGAGCACTTAGTTATATACTCTTCCCCACAGATGGCTCCAAATGTTGTTGCGTGAAAATAAAGTGCTCCCACGTATGCGATGAACTTAGAGTATGGAATGAATTGAAAGTAGTGCTTTGCCTTGATGGTGTCCTACGTAGATACCTGCCCATGAAAGGAACAAAATATTGGTGTGGTACCGACCTAACACCTAATAATGCTAAAGTCATAGCTAGTGTGCCGAAGAGAAATAAAGTATAATTTGTTACTTTATGGTTTAGTTTCTTCTTCTATAGGAGAAGAAGTAGATGACGTCATCGTGCCATGTGTCATGTCATGATTGAACCATGTGTTTCTTCTCAACAACGTGTTAGTTGTAGATTATGCCACGTGTAATCTCCTGATTAGATACTTGTATTTTGTCTCAAGTATATGTAAGTCTGCTAAAAATTACGTACACATGTCTTGTCAGGTGCGTAGGTATCTTACTCAAATGCACAGACATTTTAACCAGTGCATAGGTATTTTCACAAGTGCATAGGCATCCTCCCCAACTGCATAGGCATTTTCACAACGTTCACTTCCATAACAAGGGCGACATATGCACAGAAATCATAAGACACATAATGGGAGAAGAAGCAAACTTCATCATCACTACTCAGAAGTATATACTTTTTTAGATTAGAATGAGAACAAATCTCCATATGCAACCCATGACAATGAATATTGAATCCAACTTCTCTAGGCTTTTTTTTTTTTTTTTGGTAAAGCAACAAGTGAGTTCTTAACAATCCGAAATAGTTGTGTTTGGTAATCTATAAAAAAAATTGGTTTCATTAAAATAACCACCATGAAAGAGGAGAGTCTAAATTAATATACCCATTCTATAAAAAAATGAAATGTAACACAAAAGGAATTAGAAGAAAACAGAAGTAAAAGAAACGAAGAAAAAATTGAAAGATTTATAAAACAAAAAAACCTACTACACCCAAGAAAATAATCGAATCGCAACAAAAATGAAACAGAAAACAAAATCAGGCAAAGTGTGAGCATAAACATTAGAATGAATCCAAAAATAATGAAATGAGCAAAAGAAAAAATGGATGTTTTATTTCAAATAATAAACCATGCTGATTATAAGGAGGATTTTAGAAAGAAACGGGCTACATGGGGCTTGAAAGGAAAATCAAGAGGGAGCAATAAATTCAAAATAATCACGTAATCATAAGAAAAACGAATCAATACAAATCAAATAGGGTTAATTTCAGTAATAACCATTTAATAAATGAAAATTTCAAGAAAACCGTATCTTTTATATATATCAAAACTACCCAAAAACCGCCGCCGGCCAAATTAATTAGATTGTGAAATGACAAAACATACCCCCGATTTAATTTCTCCTTAATTTATGCAAAATTTAAGGAAAATTTTAAAATCCCTTAAATTTTACAAAGGAAAAATCAAATCTAAACATAAATAAAACTATAAAAAATAAATATAAAAAATATAAAAATACAAGAAAACAAAATCTTTTAGCTTCTGACTTTCTTCCAGGAAATATCGAATAAAGGATCATATCCTGAAAAAAGGTATATAAATTATAAACATTTGTAAAAAAAAATAAAAATAAAAAATATGAAGGTTTACTAAAAAAAATAAACCATATATAAGATATAAACATTTATAATAGATAACTATTACTTACCAGGATTATGCGACCCAATAACATAACAACATTTGGGGACAAGAGCATAAGTTTCCACGGGGCAATCTCTGATTTCCTTCAAAATTATTTCCCTGGCACGGTAAGCCTTAGAATAACAAACATGAATCCCATGCCTTTTATGCATAAAGCAAACATAAAAATCTTCGGGATTACTATAAACACCTAAATCAAAAACAGGTTGTGATTGGATCAAAAAGCAAGAAGGGTTGCTACCAGGGTCAATAGCTATTGGTTTAGAAACTGTTTTTTTCATATCAACCACGAGAGCAACATAAGCGAAATATTTTTCAGAAATAAAAGTTTCAAGAAATGCAACATCATTATCAGATTTGACATCTAAATAAACCTTAACTTTGGATTTTGTAATAACTTCAATCAACAAGCAATGAGAGTCAGGATTGAAAGAAACTTTACGACGAACCTTTTTGATAAGATCTATAATCACCTAAATCAAAGACGGGCTAAGATTGGATGAGGGGATTGGGATGGTTGCTAGTAGAGTCAACATGTACATGATTGGAAACAGGTTTTTTAATATCAACCACAATAGACACAACAGTGAAAAAGTTATTGAAAAGAAAAGTTTCCAGGAATGCAACATCATTATCTTCAATCAACAAGCAATGAGAGTCGGGATTGAAAGAAACTTTACGACGAACCTTTTTGATAAGATCTATAAACACCTAAATCAAAGATGGGCTGAGATTGGATGAGGGGATTGGGATGGTTGCTAGTAGAGTCAACATGTACATGATTAGAAACCGGTTTTTTAATATCAACCACAATAGACACAACAGCGGAAAAGTTATCGAAAAGAAAAGTTTCTAGGAATGCAACATCATTATCGGATTTGACGTCTAAATAAACCCTAACTTTTAATTTAGTAATAACTTCCATCAACAAGCAATGAGATTCCGGAATGAAAGAAACTTTACAATGAACCTTCTTGAACGTGAATCATGGTAGATAAGAAACGTGGTAGATACAAAGACGATGTAGATGTAGATCTCATTCCAGCAGAAACGTGGTAGATAAGAAGACGATGAAGAAAATAAACAAATAGTTAATAACAAAAAAAACGGAATCATTCACATAACGTGAAAAAAAGGCGAAACGGAGAAGATGAGAAAGAAGAGGAAATTTATGAACAAATCACGAGATATTTTGAATCAATGTTGCTATTACAAATCCCATAATTTCACGAGTAATTACTCATTAAATCAAAAAGGAAAAAAATGCATTTAAGATTTGATATTATCACATGTAGGTGAGAGAGTCTATGAGGGCAAAACCGTAACTTTGGATTTCGGCTGCAACCGTTTAAGCCTCTAATTATGGTGGTTATTGGGTAATTTTGAAATAAAAACCAAACAACCATGAAAAGTTGATTTAAGTGAATTAATGTGGTCATGGGTCTGGGTGCAATTATTTCAATCAAATAATACCAGACAATTCAAATTTGAAAAAAAAAAAAAAGTTAAGATGGGTTGTCAAGAGAGAGAACGACGTCTTAATAAAGGGTAAAAACATCTTAATAAAATCAAATCTCCACCGTGTGCGACATTAATTATACATATTTGTAATTAATAAGTGCATACATATCCTTGTAAATAGGTAAACCGATTTGGTTTAGGGGGTAAATAATCCAAATATAAACCTATTTTTTTAAAAATACACAAATCTATAAAGTCATGAACAAAGTAAAAAACGAATAGTAATTTAACGTTCTTTAAAAAAAATAGTAATTTAACGTTGATGAAATTTACACATTTTTTAAAAGAATTTTTCTTTTCACATTTAATTTAACATTAATGATTATTTTTTATTTACTTAAAAATGAAGGCTTACCTAACTTGACTATGTGAATAATTGATCTTAAGTGACACGTGAGAATTGTTAAAGTGGAGGACGAAAAAGAAAGAAGTTAAATATTGTATGAATTTCAGTTATTTAATTGTCGACTTGTCGTCAAATTATTTCCAATTAATTCAACCTTTTCATAAAAAAATAATTAATAGTACGACCAAACTTTTTAATATTATTTTCAATTAGCTTGATTAATTTCCACACACATGTTATCGAATTTAAGTTTATTTTTCGTATTTTAAATTTTTTAGTTAAAGCTACTTCATTCTTTCTGGTTTGTACAGTCACATAATAAACTGATACTATATTTATGGTTTAAATCTTATTTTAATTCTATTTTTTCACATTAGTATTCTATTTTGATCAATAAATTTGTATAATCAGATATTTATTGACCTAAATATGTACGGAGGTAAATAATTAAAAGAGATACCATGTCCATTTTTTTTATAATAATTTATGGAAAAATAACTATAAGAACTAAATTAATTTTTTTAGAGACTAAAATAGAATATTTAAAACGTCCATGGAAAGTTTTAGGTCGATCAAAATAAATAAGTAGAGAAGTTCATAGACTGAATAAGATTTAATTACTTTTATTTATAATGAAAATGGTATAAAAAAAAAATAATAAGGACCTCTTTGGTATTTATTTAAAATTGTGTTTAAAAATTGTTTTAACCGAATAATATTTTAAACTACTTTATATTATATTTAAAAGATAAATTGTATTTTTAGGCTTTTATTTACTTATTTTATATATTAATTTTTAGGGTAAAATGAAAATAAGACCCTTGTAGTCTTTTCAAAATGCATGAACACCCCCCTATACTTTGAAAATGGTAAATCGCACCCTTGTGGTTTCAATTATTTTCAATCGCATCTTCCTTCAATGTCAATAATTTTCCTTTTAGCCACAACTTCTTCGTTTGAACTCCGATTTGGACGATTCAAGATGTTTTGGAATCCTCATTTTAGGCTCTACATAAATTTCACTTCGAAACTTTGAAATCATTAATAAATAAAAGATTTTATTAATATCGAAACACTAAGTATGATTGACATCGTTAACTCTTTTGGTTATTGATGATTTCAAAGTTTCAAAGAGATGATTATGTAAAGCCGGACATGAATATTCCAAAACATCTTGAATCATCCAAATCGGAGTTCAAACGAAGAAGTTATGGCTAAAAGAAAATGATTGACATTGAATAGGAGGGGTCTGATTGAAAAAAATTGGAACTATAGGGGTGCGATTTGCCATTTTCAAAGTACAGGGGGTGCTCATGCATTTTGAAAAGACCACAGGGGTCTTATTTGCATTTTACCCTAATTTTTAATATCTCATATTTAAATTAAGATATACTTAAAATTATAATAATAACTATATAAGAGTAATTTATAAAGATATAGGAAAGAAAAGAAAAAATAATTATTTTTTTTCGTTTTCTGTCATTTTTGTTTTAAAACTGTTTTTAAAACAACTATCTAATAGAACAAGTTTTTATATATAAATGCTTAAACTAAAAAAAATATATTAAACATGTTCTCAAATAGCCATTATGTCGTCAAATTTTATTGAATCTTATCGAGTGGAAACTATAAAACTATTTTTAAAATTAATATTTTCAAATTAAGTAAAAAAAAAAAAATAGGGAAAATCATGTTTTACTCATCATAACACTTAATTGAGTAATGCAATTTTAAATAGCGTAAAATGCAAAACACACATGTGATTTGAAAATGAATATTTATATCCTTATAGTTTTAAAACTGTGTAAATTGACCTCTTTCCATTACATTTTTTATTTTCTTTTAGTCATAATTTTTTCTTTTGAACTCTGATTTGAATGATTCAAGATGTTTTGGAATCTTCGTTTTGAACTATACGCTATAGTCAAAAAAAATTCTAAATTATCAGTATATAAAATTGTTTACGACTTCAACCCGATCTAATATATTGATGATGATAACTTTTTTTATATACTAATGATTTCTAAGTTTTTAAGTGACTATAATATAGAGCTCGAAACGAGAATTCCAAAACATCTTGAATCATTTAAATCGGAATTCAAATGAAAAAGTTATGGCTAAAAGAAAATCAAAGATGTAACGGGAATGAGTCAATTTGCACAATTTTGAAACCACAGGGGTATAAATATTCATTTTCAAACCACAGGGGTGTGTTTTGCGTTTTACCCTTTTAAATATTTAAATTTAAATTCATTTGATTGAATTGTGGATTAAAATAAGCAGTAAAGTTAGGACCTTCCTCGATATAAAATTATAATTTGACCTCAAAAAATCAACAAATAAATTACTCAAAACTAAACCCAACATAAAACCTAAAATGTAGTCGTAAAAACAATTATACTAACAAAAGTTTGAAAATTTTATATTTACGAAAATTGCAAAAGTTTGAGAAAAAAAAAATTAAAATTGCATTTTTACATGGAATGAAAGTTTGTTTTAATATTTTTTTCCTTTTTGTATTATTAAATGTTAATTATTATTATTATTATATTTTATATTTTTAATTGAATGTTTCAGTTAAAACTTAATAATATTTTAAATTTGGTCAGTTTTTATGATTTTGAAGCTTTCATGAAAATTCTTATTATTTTTTTATTTTTAAATATCAAAGTTTTTATTATTTTAATGAAATTATTATTTCTAAAAAATTTGAAAACTAATTAGTAAAGTATTATTTCTTAAATTTACTTCTCAAAATAGAAAACAAATAAGTAAAATAAGGTATTTGATTTCCGGTACTACATAATTTCACTCCATATAGAGTAACTATAAAAACTCATGAAAATAGGATTTAAGCCTAATTAATTAACAAATTACTTAATTAAAAACCTCAACATTTTGAAGAATATACCTATTTAAAAAAAAAAGACAATGGTGGAAACAGAAGGCAGAAACAAAGGTACATCCGATCGTGACCCTTCCACCCATGTATTCCCTTCCCCCACCATCAACTTTATCTTTATTTTCTTAAAATTAATTCAACACCATATATTCTTCTTTTTTATATTGGTAGCAAACAAAATCTCATATATTATTTAGATTAGAGATGATCATGAAAATATAAGAAGCGAACAATATTTTTATTGGTAGTAGACCTATAATGTGAAATCAAATGTAAATTCGAACGAATCTACACTTAATGTGGACATATCATAATAATATGGTAGATTGTGGAGGTCAGTTATCACTTGATATGTTATATTATATATTTTTTTAATTCCTGAAGCAAGTGTTATCTTTTTTAAATTAATTTAGGGTTTCTCTCTCCTTCTAAACCATGCATGGTTAAGAGGTTTCTTAGTCTCTGATCACTATTTAACTAAACAAAAACAAATTATGAAGCTTTAAGAGTAAGAAAAGAAAGAGAGAGAGAGAGAGAATAAAAGAAAGTTTGGTTCTTTTTTTTTTTTTTCCTTTTTCATCTCCTTCCCTTCTCTCTCCCTCTTTCTGAGACTCTCCTCTTGTTGATGTGATTCTCCACCATATCAACTTTTTTCACAAAAAAAGAGAAAGCTTTCTCAAGAATTATAACCATGGTTTTTCCTTCTCTCCCTCTCTATTTGGATCCACCCAACTGGCAACCAGTAAGTTTCTCTCTTTTTTCTTTTTCTTTTTCCTTAGCTTCTTCACCTAAAAAGCTATTATTTTTGGAAAATATTCCAACCCTTTTTTTTTTATCTCTTCTTGAATATCCTTGATATATAATCTTATATATGTTCTTTGTTAATTTCTTTCATGATTTTCTGATCAGCGAAATGAAACTCAAAACCCGGATCAGCTTTCACCTCCACCGCCTCATGGGGGCGGTGGAGGTGGAGGAGGTGGTGGTGATGGTACAACATCGATTAGGCCGGGTTCGATGACCGATCGAGCTCGATTAGCGAAGATACCTCAGCCAGAGGCGGGATTGAAATGCCCTAGATGTGAATCTACAAACACCAAGTTTTGTTACTTCAACAACTACAATCTTTCTCAACCCCGCCACTTTTGTAAGGCCTGTCGCCGTTACTGGACACGCGGCGGTGCACTTCGAAACGTGCCGGTTGGGGGAGGTTGTCGGAGGAATAAAAGAAGTAAAATCCGAAACCGATCGAAATCTCCTGCTCCGGAACGACAATTAGCTGGATCAGCTTCCACAACCACTGTTCCACCTCAATCCCATCTACCCTTTTTGCCATCTTTGCATCACCTCTCTGATTATGGTCTAAATTTGGGCATGATTCCACATCCATCTGCTGCAGCAAGAAGCGGCGGAGGCGGAGCTGATTTTGAATTTCATGCAGTTCCAAATTCATCAACTTCTGTCACTTCTGCAATTACTGATCAATGGAGATTGCAGCAATCTCAACAATTTCCTAATTTCTTAGCCAATTTGGAACAACCAACTGTGTTATATACATTTGACTCACCGGATCAAACTGCGGTCGACACAACTCGATATAGCCAAGTCGGACCCGTCACGGGGCAGCTCGGCTTCTCTAAACTACAAATCATAGAAAACAATGGAATTTCTCCAGTTGCCGGAGACGTAAAAATGGAGGAGAATAAAGGGCTGAACTTAACAAAGAACTTCCAGTTCTGGCAGGGCTCAGGCCCGGGCGGAAGCAACAATATTAATGCATGGGCTGGCGGTGCTGCTGATATTTCTGGGTTCTCTTCTTCTTCCACCAGCCATCTCTTGGGATAATTATATATCAACACAGAAAAAACAAGATACTTTTTCTTTATCCTTTTTCTCCTTCTTTTCTTTCTTTCTTTGGTTAAAATTTTCAGTTAGGGAAAAAGAGAACAAATTGAAGTATTGATCAAGATGATTAAAGATTTGGATGAACTGACTCTATCTAAAGAGGTCAAAGAAGGAAAAGATGGATGGACCAGTGTAGGGTTTTTAAGCTAAGTTTTGATTTTTTTTTTCATTTTCTTTTTTTTAAATATTTTTATTGGGTGGTGCATGGGATCATTATTATATATATATATATATATTTCTCTAATATGTATAAAAAAAAAATTAGGGTTACATTATATTACATGAATGATATTTAATCTCATAAAATATTTGTAATGCACTTTAATTAGTGTGTGATTTTTAACTTGAAAATTAGTGAGAAAATACTTAATTATTGCTCTCTTTTCATTTTCATACTATCAAATAAAAACTAGGCATATGCTGATTTATATTTTTTTTCTTCTCTTTTTTATTGTTTTTGTCATTTTTAAATGTAAAGTTAGCTGCATTAAAGGGAAAGCAGGTAAGTATTTTTCTAAATTTGTGTCAACTATTTATTTCTAACCAGCTTTTTGCATAAACTTTAATTTATAAAATATACTATTACTCAAATGGGATTTATGAATTATGTGCTTGATGATTTTTCACTAATTTTTAAAGCATGTGTTGATTTTCAATCATCTGAAAAACTGTTTCTCAAAAAACTGAAGTTTTAGAAACCAAATTATTTTATTAATACTGCCATTCTTGTATTTTTTTTATTGTTTTATGAGATGTAATACTCCCTATCTCCCCAATATGTTAACCCTAATTAACGGGATGAGATTGAAATGAAATCTTTTAGGGGCGTTTATTTCAAGATTTGGAAGGTGTTAATTTGCATCAGATGTCTGTGTTTAGTTTGTCAAAATATTTATTACAGTGAGTATGACATCTAAAGCTCAATAAGAGTCCTGTAGCCATACCATGTGAAAATCTTGTGTAGTGATAATGATGGAAAATTCACATCTCTTCACCTTTCTTTCATGAGTCTAGAATTATCCATCAAACCTCTTGTGTTTGACACACCCAACAAAATGGGAGGGTAGAACGAAAACATCGTCTTATCCTTAACGTTGCCCGTGCTCTACTCTCTTCTAGCCATATTTGTCCCTAATTCTCAATATTTATTGACATCCATGGGATTAATGAGAGAGAAAAGGAAAGAAAAGAGAAGAAAGAATTGAATTGATTTTTAATATAATATTATTGAAGATTTTCTCATATAGAATACCTATGAAAATAAAACACAAACATCTTATTCTCAACCATCTTGTTCACATGCATCTTATATTGTTAGGCATCTGATTTAAATACAAACCTTGAGATAAACGCCCCTTAACCTTTGCTTGATTTTTTGTGGCTGTAGCAAGTGAGTAAAGTTTTTGTAAACTCAATGAACTGTTTTAGCTTTTCAAATGCTGATGGAAAAAAAATTCATGGGTTTTCTTTTAAAATTCAATTAGGGCATTCCCATTTCCCATATGACTATTCCTTGTTTCCTAGATTCTGGAATTTTTACCCTCTGATTAGGTTTTTTTTCACCCTTCAAAAAGGAAAAGAAAAAAAAAACGGTTTGAAAAGCACTTCCAAGCTTGTCCCCTAGCTTTTGAATTTTCAAGAGAAAGAGATTTAAAATGATGATTTTGTTACTTTGAAAAAGCAAAGAAACTTGGTTTTGTTATTTGACTACGTTGGGAAACAGAAAAAAATGATTATGAAATTATATAAAAATTGACCAAGAAAAAAATACCTAAATTTGGTCTTTTTTTCCCCCCCGAGATTTTTTTAAGAATGAACAGAAAAAGAAAAGCACAAAATTCCACTCAAAACCATGCAAAGACTCAAGCCTAAAGTGGGAGTTATGTTTTGGTTGAAGAATAAACATTTAACGTAAGACCTCAGACCTTTTTTCCACATGGTCAAAGACTATATATTAGTAAATTAATTTTTTACTTTTTAAAAGGCAAATCTCTCTCTCTCTCTCTCTAAAAAAGAATCATCAGCCCACAAATAAGGCTTTTTGGTTCGCATTATATGGCTTTGATCTATTATACATATATATTGTTTGATTCAAATGTTTTCTCTCAAATCGCTTAGTGTTGTCAAAGAAGAAGTATAAAATTTCTAAACAGAAAAATATTTACTCATATTATACAAATAAAATAAAAATGTTATGAAAAATATGATAAATCGTATATTGTTTTATTTTCACTCTCCTTCCTTTCTCCATCCTCTCATCCTTCTCTCAGTTCAAAGGCATTTGAAACGGAGATTATGAGAACTTTCCATTTATAGGATGTTAAGGAAAACGGGCGCCTCATACCAATGGAGATGTGTCATGCCCCGATCCTAACCGATGTGGGATTTTGTTCACCCTCAACAAATCCTCCCCTCGAATAAATATCCACCGAGCCTCCCCTCAATCCAGACCAACCTCCTTTTTCCGGAGCACACTGCCTATCCGATAGAGCCCAACCACGGATCGGGTCTCCGAGGCTCCTCACTTTGTTCGACACCTGAGGATTCCACCCACATCGTTAAGATCGGGGCATGACTCTGATACTACTTGTTAGGGGAAAACGGGTCACCACAACTCCACATTGGTATAATATTGTCCACTTTGGGCCTAAGCCGCATGGCTTTGCTTTTGGTTTCACCCAAAAGGCCTCATACCAATGGAGATGTGTTATTCCCCTTATATTCTCATGATCATCTCTTTCTCTAACCGATGTGGGATTTTATTAGCCCTCAACATAGGACAAAAAAATCCCATATTTGAGACAAAATTTGAACAAAATTGTTTCTCGGCTTTTTTCGACAAACTAACCGACGACGACCATGATTCCGTATGTAACAATGGTGGCAGCAGCAAGGGAATCAACAGATAGGAAATAATCGGTTGTAATTCTCAGTTTGCTTCTCCGGCGGCATTGATTGGGGTTGTGAAACGGGGGGCGGTGGCTTAGATATCTGTGAACCTTTTTTTTTTTAATTTTCCTAAGAGAATAGTATATACTAACCTCCTCACTGGTCAGGAGGTTCTCCTACATATATTCTTTTTCTATTGAATAAATTATATTAATGGATATTAAATATATGTGTATGTGGATCCACCTATATGTTTTATCCAATAGAAATGAGACACGTTAAAAAGTTAGGAAGAGCTCTTCTTTAACCACTGAGGAGGTAAGGATCTTCCTACAAACAATATGATTTAGCATATTTTTAGAATATTTTTTAAATTACAATATTTTTAGAATTATTTTTAATTTTAAAATATGTAATATTGCACCGAAAGAACCCTATATCCAATCGACATATTATCCTCATTCATGAATCTATATAAAATATTGCTCGTTTTTTCTAATTGATGGGGGAGTTTGATAATAATAGAAGAGTGAGAGAGAATCTGACGATAAAGAAGGTAAAATAAAAGGGAGAGAGGGAGAAAGAACATGAATGAATGAATGAATGATGAAGAAAAGGAGGGGAATAGCTCGAAGTTTGCGAAAAAGTGTTGTGTTTTTGAAGTCCAGGGCACATGTATGAGTGTGAGTGTTTTATAAACGTGGAAATGCTTTCTAAATGTGTTTCTATGGCAGCTTTCACTTTTTTTTACCACGTCTTTCCTATGCCCCAATCTATTTCTTAGTGTACTTTTTATTATTATTATTATTAAAAAGAATTTGATTCAATTTTATAAATATATCAATGCTTAAAAATATTTACAAATAAAGTATTTTTTTACCATATTAATTAGTAATTAGCAATGATTAATGTCATTGACAGATTGAGGATTTAAATTCAGGGGGTCATGCCATAAACTCTAAAAAAATTAAAATTGTATATGTTTTTTTTTCAAAGATAAAACTTAATAAAGGATTAAAGCATAATACAGTAAAGAGTTAATGGCCATTTCAGCAAGGGAATGAGTTTTAAAGTTGAGCTCTCTCCTATAAAATAAAAAATAACAAGATTGAAGCAAATACAAATATGATTAAAATCTTCTTAGATAAAAATAAATCAAAGGGGAAAATTGTAACATCCCTTGAAAATATCAATTACAAACTTAACATCATAATGAACTTTAATCTTCTTAAATCCGCAATCTATAGCTTTTTCTATGGCTGCAAGGATATATATCTTCCTTCGACATGAAGAGCACTAAGGACGGTGAGAACCAACTAAACTTGAAGAGGAAAGCATTAAATCTGAAGAGAGCTTAAAAATCCCCAAAACTTGAATGAATATTATTCACATCCCAAATAGCATCACAGAAAATGAACAAACCATCAAAATCATCCTCCAAGATCCTCAAAGAACTATCAACTGTCTTTGGTAAAAAGAATTTTAAACAATTTTTTTTTTGAAAATCCTCAATTGCTTGAAAAACTCCTTTAACAAGATTTAGATAACCACCTCTAAAATTTCTTTCATTTCTCAGTTTCCATAATCTCCACGCACCGAAAAAAAAAGAAAAGAAAATAAAAGGGATCTATCACCAAATTTATCAAGTAACGAATAGATAATATCCCAACTTTCTCTAGAGCAACAACCCTTAAAACGACTATCATCGAGAGACAAAGTAGAGGCATGCCAGAAATGTTTAGCAAAATCAAAAAAGTTAAGAGAATATGAATGATAGATGCCACTTGATTATCACAAAGCTCACAAATAGGATTAATAGGCATAACCTTCTCTTAGAAAGGTTAAGTGTTGAAGCAAGATAACCTTTACAACTTTCTAAATAAAATGCTATTCGCTTGCCAAATTAAGATGTCATCCTTTTTTATCTAAAGAATAATCACTACTTTCACCTAAATGATTAGAGTTAGGACCTTGAGCTTGAAACAATTTCAAAGCTATTGTAACATGATTTGACAGTATATAAGCCTAAACAGTTATAGTATCATATCAGACTATCAGACAACTTATGCTTACTAAAAGGAGTAGCTAAAATTAAAGGAGCAATGGATCAATGTATTTAGTTTATTGAAACTTAAATCAAGTAATTGTTAGTAAACTTTAATCTATTTAATATTTGAGGTTGAAAAATCTATTTAATTTATATTAATCACTATATATACAAAGATAATAAATTAAGAATTTTTTATATTAGAATAATATTTAAAATTATTTAAAATATTAAATATAATTTTGAGTATATTAATATTTAAATTTCAAGAAAGTACATATTATAAATGCGTTAACCTATATTATTTATATGAAATTAAAATATAAGAGAATTAAAAAAGTGATTTTGTACCAACATGAGCATAGCTTAAGTGGTTAGGCAGAGCTCTCTTCCCATGAGATCGAAGGTTCGAGTTTCCCCTTCCCCAATTTAATGTAATATCTAAAAATAAAGTGACTTTTAATAAATTTATAAAATAGAGAATATATTTATATCTATATATAATAATAATAATTTTAAATATAGTAAATATTTGATTTATTAAAAAAAGTATCATTTTTCTTTATAAATTTATTTTCATTAATATTTCTAGTTAATGAGATATTTTAAATTAAAAATTAATAACCAATAATTTTTCGGGGCATTTGCAAATCTAGCAAATTTTTTTAGTAATATTTGTAAAAATAAAAGCACAAAAAAATATTTGCAAATATATCAAATTTTGATCGAGTTTATCAGTGATAAATATTGAATTACATATTTTTACAAATACTTTTTTTAGTATTGCTATATTTACACATAAATCCTGGTTAATCACTGATAAACACATAAATCATTGTTAATCACTGATAAACATGATAAAAATTGCTATCTTTTACAAATACTTTTTTGAGTTGATATTTTTACAAATATTGCATAAAAATCTACCACCCAATGAAATTTCCCTAATTTTTCAAAGTTTTATTTACGTTTGATAATTTAATCAATTAATTTCTTTTATTAAACGAATTTAAAATTTAAAATTTGGAAACTTAAAAGTACCCTAATAATTCGTCAATTAAAAAGAAAATAAGCATATGTCCTAAAGAAGAATCGAACATGGAAATTTGAGATGGATGGGGAACCTTTGTTTCCGTTTAACCAACAAAGCTATTTGGTTATATAAAAAAAGCATTGACTTTGAGGGGGCACACGTGCTCCGTGTCTTGGTGACTTCGCCCATATTATTATGTGAACTAGTGATTGATTTATTATAAAAATATATAATTTAATGTTAATCACTGATATACCAATTTAAATTTTACTATATTCATAAATATTTTATGACATAAATATTTTATAATTTTAAAAAAAAAAATTCCTACAATTATCCCTTATTATTGTTATTATTATTATTATTGAAACATTTATGTTATCCCTCCACGTTCTTCCAAGTTCCACGCTTAATTTAACATTATTTAGAATCTTAGGCTAAAGAGTGAGATATCACATCCCCAAACTTCAAATTATAAGATTTTGAAGATTATTTATAAATAAGTTGACTTATTTTGTAGGATGCACGGTCAAATCTTCGCTTCAATATTCAAGAAGCAATTTATACATATAATATACGAAAATAAAATGAAACTCTAGAATAACCATGTCACGACCTGTCCCGAGACCTACCTATAGATCCGAGACAAGTCGTGTGCCGATGGCAAGTGATAACCAAAAGCCAACACGTACCATCAAGGCAAACTAAACATAACTGTTCTAGAAAAAATATTTCAAACTAAAAGACTCATGTACTAGCTGAGCTGATGCGATATGCGTGGTAAAAAAGCTCATCGTAGACTCGATCATCTTCTGAAACTTGAAAGCTACTTGTGGGGGGAAAACATTTGAAAAGAATGAGCTAAAAAGGCTCAGTGAGTGAAATTATTGTTAAACTAATATTTTCTTAAAAACTACATAATATATAGTAGTTTCCAAATTCATAAAACTATTCAAAACTAGTATTCGTAAAACTGGTTATGGAAGATAGTCGTAATTTAATAATCATAATATTCAACTGTGAAGCTACATCAATAAATATACGTAAATATATGCTCAATAGAAACTTCTTATATACTATATCATAATATTAAAAACCACACTAAAAATGTACCCTTAACTGGTCATACTGCATGTAGAGTGAAATCATGCATGCAACAGAGCAACTGAACATTGAAACTGGTCATACGCGCGCAGAGCTGCCCCCAAAGGGCTATGCACCCTAACATACGGCTCAAAGCCTATGTGTATGCTAAAGTGGGTCCCAAAGACCTGCTGAAAGCTGATAACTGAGGGTACTGTTTCTAGGGTTTGAAAATAAACTACTGTAACTATTAACGTAATTTTCAAATCTTTCATAAAACATAACTGAGTCTTCATAATATTCGTAAATAATATATATTATATCACAAAATCAATTTTGTAAAATCTGTAGCTAAATATCTAATATTTATATTTCAGAAATAAAAATCTCGATAATATCATAAATCTTAAAATAGAAAGCCATTCACAAACTTTTGCTGTGAACATTCCAAATCGTATATCATTTATGTCATGATATCGCCTGAACATATTGATTTAAGAAAATACATATCAACCATCTACTTAGTAATTTAAAATGTTAGAAAACCATATTGAAAATAATATAAAATTTTGGTTAATATCACATGGCTAAAGCTTCAATTTTCCTTCAATCACTACACTTCCAATATACTTTTCTAGCCAAATAATATCAATCTTGTTACTCTTCCTCTTCCCACACATAATGTCAACTCAAATTGAAGAAAAACCACACACAATCCTTGCTAGTTCACACAAGTTTCCATAACAACTCCATAAAAAAACATGGAAATAATCCATTTCTACACTATTCTTAATTAAAATCTTAAACACTAACCTCTCAATTAGGTTCAATTCTTTTATCAATTCTCTTAAAAATCCATAAACAATAAAACCCATAACTCAACCTTGAAACTTATAAAATATCCACTAAATCCATCAAAAGAAGAATTGGGTTGAAGAAATTACTTACCAACTAGCCATTTACACCATAAATTTGAAGCTTGAAACTCCACAAATTGATTTTTTTCTAAAAATTCCAAAGTTTTCCTTTTTCCTTCTCTCTCTTTTCCCTTCCTCCTTTGTTTTCCTTGCCCCCGGGTGGCTGAAGCAAAATTTGATTTATAATTTTTTTTTTAACTAAACAATTTCTTGCCATGTGTCAAGCCAAGAACCCACCCTTTTTTTTAAACTTTATCTTCTCCTCTTTTCCTTCTTTTTTTATTAAATAAATCAATCTTATCTTCTTCTTTTCTTTTCTTTTCTTTTCTTTTCTTTTTTTAACAAAAAGAGTTTACAAACCATCTAACAAAAATATTTTTTGATCACTATTTTTAAAAGTTGTTTCTCTTGTTTTTTTTTTTTTTTTTTATCACAAATGGACTAATTTTTTTTTTCAGTAAAAAATTATAATTAAATTTATCTAGAAATCACACAATTATGAATACTAACTTCAAATAGACAAAATTTATAATCATATTTTTTTTTTGGTGTTTTAAAAAATTGTTGAGAAATGGCTTTTAAAAGTTGAGGCAAAAAAGATTCAAAGTTTTTTTTTAATAGTAATTTAGCAAAAATTTTATTCTGTAGTAAACAAACTTAATTGAAAGAATAAATTTAATAATTAGATAATTATAAAAAAAAATAAAAAAATTGTTGAATTATAATATCGTTGTTCTTAAAATGGAAAGTTTTATCTCATCAATTTTATTTTAAAATATTGTTTGTTCTTTTACTTCAATTAAATATATATTTTATTTCAATTAAAAATAATTTTCAAAATTGTTTTTTTATTAGTTTAAAAAATATGAAGAAGTTAAATAATTATAAAGCGCATGAGTTAAAAAGTTAAACCTAATGCATATAAAATTTAAACAAAAAATATACTAAACTTTTAAATATTAAAAAGAATATCACGTGCGATGCTCGTGTTAAAAAAACTAGTATATTAGCATGACGTTCCAAAATAGGCTATATACTTAATTAATCTTAAAATTTAAGTGTGTTTTTGAAGTTATAAACTTGTTATGGAGTTTGTTTTTAAAGTATTTTTGGTTTTTGTTTTTGTTATTTTTTTTAACACTTTGTTTAGTATAGCTAGATTTTTATATATTTGAGTCACCATTTTTGAAAGAAAAATTTACTAGGTTATTTATGAACTCAAATAGAAAGGGAAAAAAAAATTCTTAAAACAAGTTACCATAACATGTTTTCTATAATTTTTCTCAAAAAAATATTATTTATAATTTTTCTTTATAACAAGATAACCATATTAAAAATGGATAAGACTAATATTATTGGTGTGAACAATATAGAATTAATTACAGCAATAACCACATTAATTCACCCAATTACAATAATGCTGGTTGCTATGATCTTTTATTATTTTTACCCATAAAACACCATTTTTGGTGGTGATCTGGTAGTTTTCGTTTTTAATGTTGTCTATTTTACCCTTTTATCTCTTCTAATAATTATATCTAATTAATTACATATCATTTAATTTATTATTTACTTTTTTATTTATTTTGAATTCAAATCAATTATGATTGGTTTGATGAATCTTTATTTAAGGAAAACCTAGGTTTATTTTTAGACAACTTGACCGTTCTCTTCTCTCTCTCTCCCTCCTCATCAACGTTTTCTTCTCCAACTGTCTTTGACTGCCATTTTCTCCTCATCAACGTTTTCTTCATCGTTCTCTTCTCTCTTTCCCTCCTCATCAACGATGATATTTTTAGGAAACTGATTGTCGTATATTTCATCTCTAACTAGCCGCTTCTCTTCGTCAGAGACGACGATGTCGTTAATGGCGTCTTCATGAGATTTTACCAATTCAACACATCAGTGATCAGATTCTCTCCAAAACTTGAAGGTTGTATCCCAATGTTGGAGCTCGTCTGTCGTGTCGTCACCGACATCTGGGTAACAATATCATTGTTGGATCTGGTTAGAATGAGGGTTAGGGTTTGAATGTGGGATTTGATTGTAGCACGAGGTACTGTTAATCAAATGTTTATTTTTATTCAATATTTATTTTAATTTTCTATTTACAGATCTTTAGAAACTGTGACCTCTTTTTCATCTTCAATTTTGTGTGTTCTATCAATTTTAAGTACACATCAATAAATGTTTACTAAAAGTAAACAATTTATAAAAAAAAAAATTTACCTTTCAATTCTTCGGCGAACTCGCTTTCTCTGTATTTTATAGAATAAGTTACTTTTAATCAAATGTTTATTTTTACTCAATATTTATTTTAAAAGCCTATTTACATATCTTTTCAAAATTGTTTCGTCAATTTGTGTCTAGTATCAATTTTAAGTGCACATCAATAAACTGTTTACTTTTTATCTCTGTATTTTGTAGGATGACAAACAAGAAAGACATTCGAATTTTCCTGGAAGAAGAAGTTTGAAGTTTGAAGATTTTTCTTTTATTTTTTGTTATAGTTTTATTTTTGTTTAGATTTGATTTTTCCATTAATTTTGTAAAATTTAAGGGATTTTATAAATTTTCTTAAATTTTGCACAAATTGAGGAGAAATTAAATCGGGGGTATGTTTTGTCTTTTCACAATGTAATTTAATTTGGTCGGTGGCAGTTTTGGGTACTATTGATATTTAATAAAAACGTCTGGTATATTTGATATATCCATATTTTTTTTATTATTAGTGAAATTAACTCAACAATATATTTCATGTACATATGCAAATCTTTTAAATGTATTTTATTTTTAAGGAACAATTATCTAAATAGCCATTTTTTACCTCCCAAATTCCCAAATAGGCACTTTTTTAAAACTTTCTCTAAATAGCCACTAAAATAAATGAAAATACATTTTTACCCTTAAGTCAAATCAATTATATTTTTAAAAACATCCTCTCTCTTCTCTCCTCTCTCCTCTCTTTTCACACGTCCCTTCCTCTCTCTTTTTTCTTTTTTTCCTTTATCTCTTTATCCTCTCTCTCTCTCTCTCTCTCTCTCTCTCTCTCTCTCTCTCTCTCTCTCTCTCTCTCTCTCTCTCTCTCTCTCTCTCTCTCTCTCTCTCTCTCTCATACTTCCCTTCCTTTCAACCTCTTTCTTTCTTTTTTTTTCTTTTTTTAAATTAAATAACTCTCTACTTTTTTAAAAATATTTCAAATAAAATTTCCCTCCCATTCCCCCCCCCATTTTCTTCTATATATTAGATTTTCCCCATCTCTCCCTCATTTTTTTCTTTCATTTTTCATTTTTCTCTCATCTCTCATTCCTTCTCTCCCTCATTTATTTATCCATTCCCTACCATTTTCTCCCAAACCTCCATTGATTCTCTTATTCCTTCTCTTTCCTTTTCAAAAATCTATCATTTATCCTTAATTTATTCCTATTCTCGTTTTTTCATAAATATTTTTCACGTTTTTGTTCCAAATCTCGAAGATCTAAACCAAAAATAGCATGAATTTGATGAAAGGTATTATTATTTTTAAGTGTTTTAGTTTGATATATGTCTTTTGTTGTTTTATGTAGTATACATAAGTTTTTAATACTGTTTTCTGCTATATATGTAATATCTGTGATATACGTTTTTTTTACAATATACGTAATATACATATCTTGCCTATTGTTTGTTTCTTTTTTACTTAATGTACAGTCTGTAATATACGTAATATAATATTCGTAATGTATTATCTGCAATATATGTAATATACGACTACTTGTTTTCTAAATATATATTCTATAATATACGTAATGTACATAAGTGTTGTAATATACGCGATATATAAACTAGGAAATGGTCAACGTATTCCCATCATTTGTTCTGTTTTTCTTCTTCTTTTATATTTTTTTACTATCTGTACACTATGTAATATACGTAATATACATTGGTGTTTATTTTGCACATATTCGTAATGTATTATCTGCAATATATGTAATACACGACTGTTTGTTTTCTAAATATATATTCTATAATATACGTAATGTACATTAGTGTTGTAATATACGTGATATATAAACTGAGGAAATGGTCAACGCATTCCCATCATTTGTTCTGTTTTTTCTTCTTCTTTTATAGTTTTTTTATTATCTGTACACTATGTAATATACGTAATATACATTGGTTGTTTATTTTGCACATATTCGTAATGTATTATCTGTAATATATGTAATACACGACTGTTTGTTTTCTAAATATATATTCTATAATATACGTAATGTACATAAGTATTGTAATATACGTGATATATAAACTGAGGAAATGGTCAACACATTCCCATCATTTGTTCTGTTTTTTCTTCTTCTTTTATATTTTTTTACTATCCATACACTATGTAATATACGTAATATACATTGGTTGTTTATTTTGCACATTAAGTATTATGTATTAACACTCTTTTATTTTTATTTGCAGGTTAAATGACATGTATATACGTATATTTACATACCCGTGTTCTTTTTCAAATGCGCTCCTAAAATCGGAGGACGATATACTCAATATACTAGAAGACAAACACATTTTACCTGAGAGAACAATATACCCAATATACTAAAAACAATATACATAAATGAATTAAAATGAAAATATGTACAAAACATACAAAATACAATAATTCAAAATCGAAATAAAGCATTTACTTAAAAATATTGAAAATGTACAAAAAAACATCAAATGCAATAAAAACTATACATGATATACTGAATATACCGAAATTAGATAAGAAAAAATGCATTGGGAAAGAAAGTATTGGGAAAGAAAAAATGTCAGATATACGTCATATACGGAAGTGTCAGACTATACTTAATATACGGAAAAAGGCATTTTTTGTATATTTAAAATTTGAATGTTAAAAAGAAAAAATGCATTGGGAAAGAAAGTATTGGGAAAGAAAAAATGTCAGATATACGTCATATACGGAAGTGTCAGACTATACTTGATATACGGAAAAGGACATTTTTTGTATATTTAAAATTTGAATGGTAAAAAGTGGCTAATTCAATACATTTTAAAAAATGTGACTGTTTTGTTAAATATGCCCTCAAAAGTGGCTAGTTTGATTTTCCCCCTATTTTTAATGTGTATTTATGATTTACATATTAACCAATATTTAGCCCTTCTATTTTGTAAATTACAAATTAAAAAATAAATAAATATACAAATCACTTTAGAACGATAGGAGTGGTAATAATTACACCTTTATATTTTTAATTATAGTTATCGTCCCCAAACCAAGTAAATTATCAAGAGTGAACATTAAAATTATTTATTGAACAAATCATCCCTAAATTTGTTCAAATTAGACCCATAAAAACCAATCCAGCATCAATTTATTTTATTTTTTTTAAATATATTTCTTGTTGTGGATGAAATTTCATAGCACATGAAATTGTACAACCTAATAAAAATTCCAACACAGTTGGGGAGACATGTCTACGCACCAAGTAAGGATGTTTACGCACCTGGTGATCAAAATGTCAATGTACCTGGCAAGACATGTCTACGTACCTGGTGAGGTATTTCTACGTCGTCTCTCGCAGACTTACATACCTGAGACCAACTACAAGTATCCAATCAAGAGACGACATGTGATATAATAAACACATGACACGTAGTCGGGAAGCAACATATGGCCCAATCATGATGTGACATTTGACACGATAATGTCATCAACTTCTTCACCTATAAATAGGATAAGAAACTCAACCATTAGATAACTCATTCTACTCTAATTCTCTCTAACACATTAACTCTGATTTAAGAATCGGAGGGTGTTAGGCCGACACCACACTGAAGCTCTGCTTCTTTCCTGTGCATGTACATACACTGCTCGTCAACTACCCAGCACACTATAAGAAAAACTGTAAATAGCGACCTAATTTTAGTGACACAATAGGTGGGACGCTATTTAGCGACGCAATGCAACGCTAAGTCTAAGTTTGACTTTTAGCGATACATTTCGTCGCTATTTAGCGTCTTAAAGAAGTCCATCGTTAATATTTTGTCTCAAGAAATGGCGCGAAGCTTCCCACCAAAACAGCGACTCAATGTGCCCTATATTAGCGACACAATGGGTTACTATTTTGCTCATTAGTTACCTCCTTATTTTAGAGACGTAATCTATTGCTGTTTAATTTTTATTATTTTTCTTTAAAGACACATTCCGTCGCTAAACTTGGCGGAAAATTTTCCCTCCAATATTTTATGGCGGGAATGTTTCCCGCCAGACTAGAGATGAATTTGGTCGCTAAAAGTGAGAGTAGAAAAATTATAAACAGATGTGCAGAATCACTTCAAAGAAAATTAAATCTCATTAAAACATATTCCCGAGAGAGATAATGCGTGAGTGGTTTTACGTCCGTTTGGTTGGAGGGTTTCTCAACAACCAATTTGTAGTCGGGGTCGAAGAGTTTGTTGAATTCTATCAATCCACCTTAATTTTTTATAACAACGGACAAGATACGATGTCCATGCAAAAAGTGTAGAAATAAGAAAATATTACCGACAGATGATGTGAAGTTACACTTGTACAGTCGTGGTTTCGTAGATAATTATTATCATTAAGTGTATCAGGGAGAATCTGAGGAAATGTTCAATGCAGCGAGGGGTGAGTCATGTCGAAATGAAGGAAGCAGCTCACAATTCAATTCGAATGTGAATGAAAGTTCTGAAAACATTGAACATCAATACGGTCAGTTAGAACAGATGTTTTTTGATGGATGAGGTTATCAGGGAGATGATCCTCATATTAAATGAAGATTTAAATCCAGATGCGCAAAGAATATTTCAGATGATAGAATCAGCAAGTAGGCCGTTGTACCCAGGTTGTGATGTAATGCAACTCGCAACTGCAACCAAACTATTGAATGTTAAGGCAGAATTTCACATCCCAGAAAGAGGATCTAACTCAATTTCACAATGATTTCATCGGTGCGCTTCTGCAAACAATACGTTGCCACAAACTTTGTACGGTACGAAGAAATTAGTGGAGGGTCTCGGTTTACCGATAGATAAGAGCGATTGTTGCCCGAAAGGATGTATGATATATTGGGGTGTAGATGCAAGTGTTCATATGTGTAAAATGTACAATCATACGAGATACAAACAAGGTAAAAAAATCTTATTCCACATACTCGCATGTTTTATTTACCGATCACACAACGTCTACAACGTCTATACGCGTCAGAAGTCACTGCTTCACACATGAGGTGGCATCACGAGCACTCTCAAGATGATGGAGTTATGAGACATTCTTCCGATGCTGAGGCGTGGAAACATTTAAATCGTTGTCATACAGAATTTGTGCGAGAAATTAAAAACGTTAGATTGGGTTTATGTACTGACGGGTTTAACCGTTTCGAGGCTTCGGGAAATATTCATTGTGGTCAGTTATCTTGACGCTGTATAACTTGCCTCCATCGATGTGCATGAAAGATCCTGTGATTTTTTTAACGGTAATTGTACCAGGCCCGAAAAGTCTGAAGCAGAAGTTGGATGTGTACCTTCAACCATTAATTGCTGAGCTCCGTGGTTTATGGAAAGAAGGAGTTGTGACATATGATGTTTCACAAAAACATAACTTCATGATTTGAGCAGTAATTATTTGGACGATAAGTGACTTCCCGGCATATTTAATGTTATCAGGTACGTTCCTAACGAAGTGATGCGAGTAGTAATTTTTTCGTTATTTTATAATTTTTCACTATTAAATTAGATTAAAATTTATAGTTTACGCCCAACGTAACGAATCTACTACCCTAACTAAATTCGTTAGGGTGGAGCACTTCCGGAAAGTTTGAATGCTCTCATTGCATGGACGATACAGGTTCCTTCTCGTTGGTGCATGGTTGAAAAACATGTTGGTTTGACTTCCATAGAAGGTTCTTACCTCTCAATCAGAAATGAAACTGACTGGTATAAAGGGCGAAGTGTAAGAAACAAAGGCCCTCTTGAAGTTATCAATGGATACCAAATACTGCAACGGTTAGATGCGTTTGACATGCGAAGTGTTACAGAGATTGGTGGTGAGGCTTGGAATAAGACGGTAAGGAAAAATACAAGTTGGAAGAAAAGAAGTATTTTTTGGGAGCTGCCGTATTAGGGAGATTTAATGATTAGGCATAGCTTAGATGTCATGCATATCGAGAAGAACATTTTCGACAATGTCTTCAACATGGTTCTAAATATACCAAAAAAGACGAAAGACAATCTGAGATCACGTTAATACATTCGAGAAATCTATCATTGACCTGAATTAGAGCCGGATAAAATTGGAAAAAAAATACGCGAAGGGAAAGTACATGTTAACAGCGGACCAAAAGAAAACATTGTTTGAGTGCATGCGTTCGATTAAATTTTCGGACGGATACGTATCAAATCTAAGTAGGTGCATTGACGTGCACAGTCATACTGTGTTGGGGATGAGAAGTCATGATTGTCATGTATTCATGCAATGACTTATGTCTGCTGCATTCATACCATTTCTTGAGCAGAAACATTGGGAACCGTTGGCACAATTAAGTATTTTCTTCAAAGAGTTAACATGTGCAGAGGTGTCCCAAGCCACTCTGGAGTCATTGAGTAGTGAGATTGCTGTCATAATTTGCAAGTTAGAGAGAATGTTTCCACCATCCTTTTTCAACTCGATGGAGCATCTACTGGTGCATCTACCATACGAGGCTTATCTAGGAGGCCCAGTTCAATACTGATGGATGTATCTGTTTGAGAGGTAAATAATTTAACTATTTATGTTATTGTGTCGTAAATTACTGGTTTTAACTGTTTTCTTTTTATGTCAGATATTTGTGTAGGAAACAAGGCTAGAATGGAAGTATCTATATGCAATGCATACCAAATACATAAGACGACCACGTTCTGTTCATATTACTTTGATCAACGAATTGCAGAACAATATAGAACAGTGAAGCAGAATTTTGTTCAAGATTCACTTCCTCTTGGAGTCGATCCAAATGATTTGTCTATTTTTACAGTATTAGGCAGACCTATTGAAAAGCCCATGGGGAGACCACTGAACGAGGCAGAGTATCACATCGCACAGACGTACGTGTTGTGTAATTGTCCAAAGGTGGAACCTTATATCGAGTAAGGAAGAACTAAACTAACACATCAAATAGTTATATTTAGTCCTTTTCATATTCACAATATATTATTTTCAATAATAGGTTATTCGTTGAGTTATTCGTATGACCGGCTAATCCTGGACTCGACGCAGCCTGATGAGGGGATCATAATTGACAGAGACTTTCGTTTATGGTTTTATGCTTACGCGAGTATGATTGCGTGTTATATTTGTTCATATTAACTGATATTGCATGTAATTTCGCAATCCAAGTTCACTTTCATGCATGTTGATTCGCTCACGGCACCAATTACAAACTATCACATAGTACCGTTGGCAAGAAGACCTGCTAGAATTGCCAAAGCATACTTTGGTTATCTAGGGAAGGGCTACAAATTCCAAACAAAATCTCATTCACAGAGCAGAGCAACAGAAAAAAGCGGCATATACATCAAGGGTCAAGTGTTCAGAAACAGTGAAGAGGATTTATTTGGAGTTAGTGAAGAAATAATTAAGCTTGAATATGCAGGAGGGAGTGTAAATCGTACCGTATTATTTAACTACATGTGGTTTGAGACAATGCGGTGAGATGGGATGCGAAAGATACCACATTTGGAGATTTTAGAGGTAAATAAGAGAAAACACATGCACACAACTGATCGATTTGTATTGGCACAACAAGCGATTCAAACGTATTTTCTGCTTATCCGTCTTCTAGACAATTTAATGATTGTTTAGTGGTTTGCAAAGTGAGGCCGTGTCACATTGACGAAAGTCTTCCAGATAAACATAGCGAGGATTTTGTTGCTTTTCAAGAAGAAGAGGTGCAGAATCGTGAAATAGATGAAGGAATACACTTTGAAACTGCTCGACTGTTGAATGACATAGAAGAAACGTTGTTTGATCTCGACGGCTTATACATTGAACTTCCTTTTATTGATGATTCATCCCCTAAATATTTTGAGGAGGAAGAAGAAGATACTAAGGACAACAGTTCTAAATCCAACACTGATGAGTTTGAAAATGATGTTTAAAGTGTCAATGAATTGTTAAACTCATAAGGGAACAAAAAAAAATAATAGATATCAGTGATGCAGTTCGTCGCTAAAGGCCTTAGAAATCTAGAATAGTCAGGAGATAGAGACACATTTCCTCGCCAAAGGGGAACTGGAATTCTAGAACATTCAATATATAGAGACACATTTCGTCACTAATTGGGTAATCATTACTCCAACAGATAATTTCCCTTATAGCAATGAAATGTGTCTCTAAAGGGAAATCAAATTCTCCAACGGATACTTTTCAATAATAGAGACACATTACGTCGCTAAGGGAAATGAAAATGCGTATATTTTAAAATTTCACTCACATTAGCGACGAAATGTATCGCTAAAACTAAAATTAATAGCCGTTGATTAAAATATTCAAGTTCTTCAGCAATAGATTTCGTTGCTAAAATGAAATTAATGGCGCGTGGTTTGGAAATTTGGGCCCCAGCCGGCGTCTTTTTATTTACTTTAGCAACACATTTCGTCGTTAAAAATTAAATATAAAAGGGTCAGCAGACCCCTTCCCCTCACTTTTCTTTTTCTCTTCTTTTCTTCTCCCCTCCCTTTCTCCTCTTCCCCGCCTCTGCCTTCCTTTCCTGCTTTTTTTTTTTAATTTTTAAATTTCTTTTCTATTTCCATTCTCGTGCCTCCCAGTGCCTTCCCGTAAAAGCGTCGGTGCACGGTAATTTCTTTTCTATTTAGTTTTTTTAATTCAAATATTTAGTTTTTTTATTTGTTAAAAAATAGTGTTAGTTAAATTCATGTTAATTAATAGATTAATTTGTATGTTATTAATTAATTTGTATGTTATTGTTAATTAGTTTAATGTTAATTAATTACTAAATTTGTATGTTATTTATTAATTTTTAATTGATTAGTATGTTAATTGTCAAAAGTTAGTGTTAATTAGTTTAATGTTAATTAATTACTAAATTTGTATGTTATTTATTAATTTTTAATTGTTTAGTATGTTAATTGTCAAAAGTTAGTGTTAATTAATTACTTACTTTATATTTTATTTATTAATTTTTAATTGATTAGTATGTTAATTGTCAAAAGTTAGTGTTAGTTAGTTTAATGTTAATTAATTACTAAACTATTAATTTTTAATTGATTAGTATGTTAATTGTCAAAAGTTAGTGTTAATTAGTTTTATGTTAATTAATTACTAAATTTGTATGTTATTTATTAATTTTAATTCATTATGATGTAATTTTTAAAATTTAGTGTTAATTAGTTTAATGTTAATTAATTAATTAATTCGTATGTTATTTATTATGTTTTAATTCATTATGATGTTAATTTCGTAGATGTCTACATTGAGGCGACATCCACCCCGTTCTCAGGAGTTGGATACTCTTGGCACATCAGATAGTACAGCGGCGTTAAGGGATACACACAAGTATCCAATACACCTGTCCCCACTGCCCCGACTACATCAGTGGCATCAGACACCCCTGTCGCTGAGCAGTTGCCTATCACTGGAGTCATCTTGAGGATGACGAGAAAGAAGTGAGTGCACTTTATATTTTTTGTTTAAATTATTAATTTTTAATAAATTAATTATTTTCAACCTATATATGTTTCTGTGTATTTTTTATAGATTACATCCCTCGGGTAAGGTTTCTCGAGTTTTCACCTATATTTACAAGAAGAGTCCCAAGTTCGGGAAATGGAAGGACATTTCTGAGCTCACCAAACTGCGTTGGTTTAAGACATGGAAGGTAAAGTTTATAAATTTTAGGGTTTATTTTATTTATAGTGTTTTAAATTTATAACAAATTTAATACTTTTGTTTTTTTTTTCAGAAACACTTTACGATCCCTGCAAATCTCACTGATGAGATTATTTACAAACCATGGAGCAAAATGGCGGTAAAACGTTATAGGGATACCGTCCATAAAGCGAAGAATAAACAAGCTGAAAAGCTTTTGTGGATAACTGAGGAGGCTCGTCTGAAAATGCTAGAGGATAGTCAGACTCCCAAGGAGTTGTGCATCTCTCAAATCAACTCTTCCAATCGACGGGGTGAACCCGGTTATGCACACCGGTGGGACTCGCAGCCACGACGAGTATTACGAGATGATGGTAAGTACTTGTAGTATTTCGTTTATATCTTTAATGTTTTCATAATTTTTTATTTTTCTTCTCATTTTCACAGATTTAGGATGGACGTGAGGTACCCCCGGTTGAGTTGTTTCTCCATCTGCATACGAATGGCCATATCGGGCGCGGGACTTACATGTTAGTTTATTTCTTTTCGTACTTTCTAATTTATTTAATAATATATATTTATTTTTAATTACTCACAAATATTTTTTGTTACTTTTTGTAGGGAAAAGTTCAAGAGAAGCTCTCTTCGTTATTGCCCACTCTAGAGTCTCAGTCTACTCAGGAAAACCATTGTGATGTTTTCCTTCTTGCAGCCCCTAGTGTTCGTTTTGATGGTTCAGTCCCTTGTCTTGGCAGTTACGAGAGGGAGCTTTATGCATGCCAGCCGCGTGCTTCGAGTTCTTCATGTGCTGAGACTGAGGCTTTGAGATGAGAGAACGAAGCTTTGCGCCTACAAATAGAAGCTAACAAGCTGCACAATAAAGCTCGCACAGATCATCTTCAGGCTTAGCATGATGATTTAGAAAATCGTATTCCGGTATTGATGAACCTGAATACGGATGTCGGCTCCGGGTCTACTTCTGTGCATCCTAATTCTGAGAATACGAGCCCTCCATAGTTTTTATACCTTTGGATAGTTTATTACATTATTTTTGGGATACTTTTTTTGTGTTAAAATATTTGTTTTGATATTTTATATTTATTTTGTTCTCAATTATTATTTTCTTTAATTTTTTTTTATAAAAAATTGCTAAAATAGTGACAAACTGTGTCTCTAAATATTTTCTTAATTATTTTTAATACATATTTTAGAGATGCAGTTCGTCGCTAAAGTCATTCAATTGACTTTATTAGAGAACCAATACGTCTCTAGCATAGCGATGCAATTCGTCACTAAGGTTATCGACTAACCGTGTGGCTAATGTTAGCGATTCATTGAGTCTATAAAATAGAGACGTAGTGAGTCATTGTATCTCTATCTTCAACGATAGATTGCTTCGCTACAATAGTCAACATTTTATTAGCGTCCCATTATTTTTCTATCGCAATTAGCGATACAATTCGTCGCTAAAATTCACAAGCAATGCCTTTTTTGGCGATCAACCTTTTCGTCTCTAAATACGTCTCTAATTTCAATTAGAGGTGCATTGCGTCACTAAAAATGCGTCGCTAATCATTGCTTTTCTTGTAGTGGCACATCACGTACACAAAACCTCTAGTGCAGCGCGCTACCTCCAATCAATCATATTTTCTAAGTTCGTTGCTTATGTGGAAGCTCTCCCGCAACAACTTTTGGAGCCGTCTGTGGGAAAGAGTATATAACTAAGTTCTCTACCATCAAGGATGAGTCAAAGAAGTAAGCAACACGGTGGTGACGTAAAGACGGTGAAAACTGTAACCCTCATAATAGAAGATTCCAAACTTGTACCATTAGAGAGCAACAACAAGTTGATGAAAACCAAGAAGTAGTAAAGGTTGTACCTGTGCCAGAATGAAAGGTAGATGCTCTAGAAGAACAAGTGTGAGGTGTGAATCAAGATCTTGCTAAAGTACTCGAATTCTCACACAACAATCTAACCATCAAGTCTCCGCTTACAACTTAGAATTACGATCCAAGAAGGGAAAAGACAAAGAGCATATAGAGGGTATAAGAGATTTGCATAATCATGAGAAGGGTGGTTCGAAGGGTAAGTTGAGGCTAAATACTCATGACATTTCTGCTTCCTCCCATAATACTTCTTGCAATAGGGATCCCAGTATGAAAGGAAGGTTTGACATCCAAGAAGTGCTCAGTCAAAAGAGAAAGGCACACGCAGATGTTTTGAAGTCTACTACCAAAAATGCCCAGCCTTGGGCACCAGAGTTTAAAAAGCTCAGAGAGCAACTTGGTCACATGAAGGAAGAGTATCGAGGAAAAACTCTTATTGCACTAGAAGATTTCCTTGAGCAAACTGAGCCGTCATTCACAGATGATATAATGGAGGTAGAGCTTCCCACCAGATTCAAAATGCCAACTATGACCACGTATGATAGTTCCAAAGATCCAGTCAAGCATGTTGATATGTTTCAGACTTGGATGGAGCTCTAGGGAGTCTGAGATGCTATCAAGTGTAGGGAATTATCCCTTACATTAGGAGGCCCTGCACGTGGGTGGTACAGACAGCTTAAGCCAAGATACATCTCTTTATTTAAAGATCTCACTCGATCTTTTGTAACTCAGTTCCTTAGTGGAAGGTACCATAAGAATCTAGCCACACACCTTTTGACTATAAGTCAGAAGGCGAAGGAGAGCTCCGAGACTATGTGATGAGGTGTTGAAGGTTGACGGATACAGTGATTATATGCTTTGACTGCTATGATGGTTGGCTTGAAATATTAAAAATTCTTATGGTCACTAGGCAAAAAGATGCATGCTCTGTACACTGAGCTCTTCGCCAGAGCGCAGAAATACATGAGCGCTAGAGAGTTACTCAGTACAAGAAAAACTCCAGATGAATAAGGTAGTAGTAAAAATCCTGATTATAAAAGAAGGAGCTTAACAGAAGACCTCACCTAGAGGATTGACCGTCACTAAGATGACAAGACAAAGAGGTCAAGAAACCAACCTGAGAAGCAGAGTCTTCCTCTAAGTAAATTTCAGAAGTACGCTCCCACCACAGTCCTGAAAAAGCAACTGCTCATGGAAATTCAAAAAAAAAATTTATTGAAATGGCCATAAAAAATGAAGGCGGAAACAAACAAGGACAAATATTGCTTCTTCCACAAAAACCATGGTTACACCACCTTAGAGTGCTTAACCTAAAAGAAGAAATTGAAACCCTCATTCAACTAGGACACTTGAAGGAATTTGTGAAAAGTAGAGGATCTCACCACGATACTAAATATGATCAGAGAGACCAGAATCGTGGCAATCAAGATTTCTCAGCTAGAGAAATAAGAACTATCTTTGTGGGTCCGACTATTACAAAAGAGCCTGATCCCTAAAAATGACCATGCTAGGTCACTGAGGTAGTAGGCCAAGACATTGACACATTGATTAATCCCATCTGAAAGGCTCTACTACACATATGAAAATGTCAAGCAACTTACATTTTATTTCAGTGATTTTATTTATTGTTGTTTTCATTTTCAATAAAGTTTTCAATTGTAAGAGGTTTGACAATAAATGAAATAAGAATGTACTTTTCTACTTTATTAAAAATTATATGTATATAAATAGATTATGGTCAAATCATTCCGAGAACCCTTAGACTCGAGCTAGACTTCAAGACATAAAGCTCTACTCGAGTGGGGGCAAACTACGTGAATATACTACAACGAACTTGTAAAAAAGTTTTTAAGTCCACCAAGATGGGAGAGTTAAAAAATGTAAAAAAAAAAGATTATAAGTTTACTTGGGAGTGCACACCTCATAAAATAATTTAAAAGGGAAAAATTATAAGTCTACTAGGGAGTGCATGGCTCTCACGAGCCTCACTTGGTGGAAATTAAAATGAGAAAAACATTCAGTCTACTAGGGCACCTGATAGAAGAATTTAAAATGAAAAAGTTCTAAGTCCGCTAAGGTGGAAGAGCCCTCTACAATAATATGAAAAAGTACTAAGTTCGCCAAGGCGGAAAAGCAAAAATAAAAATTCTAAGTCTATTAGGGAGTGCAGGGCTCCCACGAATCACACCTCGCAGAAGAATTTAAAATGAGAAAAATTTTAAGTCTACTTGGGAGTGCATGGTTCACACAAGCCGCACCTCGTAAAAGAATTAAAAAAATGAAAAAGTCTAAGTTTACCAAGAGTGGAGGGCTTGTAGGAGAATTAAGAAAAATCTAAATTTACCAAAAGTGTAAGGCTCTCACAAGCCACAACAACCAAGCAACACTTAGAGAAAAATTAAATTCAAACCAATCGAGCTTGGGTCAAGACTCAATTAAAAACCAATTTTTCAGTTAGGTAAAAAAAAGTCAACAGTCAACAAGTCGAAGGTCAAGAGCATCAGGTCAAAGGTCAACTGACCAAAGGACAGGGAAATGATATGCAAAGCATAAATGACAACGGCCAAATGACAACATATAAATCGACAAGGAAAGTCCAAATCAAAGTCAAAGCTAGAGAGAAAGCAAAGTGTAAGAGCCAGGAAAAAAAAAGGTCAACGGATTAACACTCAACACGGGTTAAACACAGACCTTCATTTTACTAGCGTCAGTTCACGGGTGGTACATAAAAAAATGCAAGGCTTCTTTCGCGGTGCAACCATCTAACAAGAGTGGGGGCAAACTACGTGAATATACTACAACGAACTTGTAAAAAAGTTTTAAGTCCACCAAGATGGGAGAGTTAAAAAATGTAAAAAAAAAGATTATAAGTTTACTTGGGAGTGCACACCTCATAAAATAATTTAAAAGGGAAAAATTCTAAGTCTACTAGGGAGTGCATGGCTCTCACGAGCCTCACTTGGTGGAAATTAAAATGAGAAAAACATTCAGTCTACTAGGGCACCTGATAGAAGAATTTAAAATGAAAAAGTTCTAAGTCCGCTAAGATGGAAGAGCCCTCTACAATAATATGAAAAAGTACTAAGTTCGCCAAGGCGGAAAAGCAAAAATAAAAATTCTAAGTCTATTAGGGAGTGCAGGGCTCCCACGAATCACACCTCGCAGAAGAATTTAAAATGAGAAAAATTCTAAGTCTACTTGGGAGTGCATGGTTCACACAAGCCGCACCTCGTAAAAGAATTAAAAAAATGAAAAAGTCTAAGTTTACCAAGAGTGGAGGGCTTGTAGGAGAATTAAGAAAAATCTAAATTTACCAAAAGTGTAAGGCTCTCACAAGCCACAACAACCAAGCAACACTTAGAGAAAAATTAAATTCAAACCAATCGAGCTTGGGTCAAGACTCAATTAAAAACCAATTTTTCAGTTAGGTAAAAAAAAGTCAACAGTCAACAAGTCGAAGGTCAAGAGCATCAGGTCAAAGGTCAACTGGCCAAAGGACAGGGAAATGATATGCAAAGCATAAATGACAACGGCCAAATGACAACATATAAATCGACAAGGAAAGTCCAAATCAAAGTCAAAGCTAGAGAGAAAGCAAAGTGTAAGAGCCAGGAAAAAAAAAGGTCAACGGATTAACACTCAACACGGTTTAAACACAGACCTTCATTTTACTAGCGTCAGTTCACGGGTGGTACATAAAAAAATGCAAGGCTTCTTTCGCGGTGCAACCATCTAACAAGAAGAGGAAAAATGTGCTTTGCACATCTAGGTGCTGCAGCCAAAGCCTGAAGAAAAAAAAATTGTCAATGCGTCTGCGGTGGCAAAGAAGGGAAAAAATTGAAAAAGTAGAAACAAGGTGGCGTACAGATAGTCAAAGTCTGTACCTAGAAAAAAAGGGTAAAATGTAAATAAGACCCTTGTGGTTTTTGTCAAATGCATGAACACCCCCTGTGGTTTGAAAATGGAAAATCATACTCCGTAGTTCTATATTATTCTAATGAGAACTCCCTTCAAAGCCATAAACTTTCTTTTAGCCATAAATTCTTCGTTTGAACTCCGATTTGGATTATTCAAAATGATTTGGATTCCTCATTTTGAGATCTACGTTATGATCACTTGAAAACTTCTAAATAATCAGTAACCAAAAGCGTTAATGGTGTAAATCATACCTAGTATTTTGATGATAATAAACTCTTTTATTTATTGATTATTTTAAAGTTTTGAAGTGACCATAACGTAGAGCTCAAAATGAGGATTTCAAAACATTTTGAATCATCCAAATAGAAGTTCAAACGAAGAAGTTATGGCTAAAAGAAAATTTATGGTGTTGGAGTGAAAAGGTCTCATTGAAAAAAATTTGAACTATTCGGGTATGATTTTCCATTTTCAAACCACAGGAGGTGGTGTTAATGTATTTGACAAAAATCATCGGGGTCTTATTTGCATTTTACCCATTTTATTATTGTATTATTTTCTTTATTCTCTACATTCTTGCTTAATTCAAATTCTTTCTCAACTTTCTTTTTCAATTTTTTTTATTTTCTATGCTCAATTCAAATTCTTTCTTAACATTGTAAAAGACCCACAATTTTTTTATTTTTTATTTGATTTCAAGAAAGTTTTACTCTTAAAATCAAAGGGGCAGAACTTACATGAAGATGGAGCTGGTAATTTACTAAATTTTTTCCTTGACAATCAGGACTGCAAATTCAAACTATAAAGCTCGACCAAGATAGAACATTCAAGCTACCAAGCTCCAACAATTGTTATTTTTCTTAAATTTTTGACGACTACCAAGACAGAAAATCCAAGCTACCATACTCCGACACTTGTGAAATTTTTAAAAAACTGATTAAGGCATAAATTCCACCTTGAAAGAATACTCCGAAGCAGCAGTGAGCTCACATCCCAACTCAGCTCGGGAGTAGGAGGGCACTGTTGTTGGTGAAATTTCATAACACGTGGAATTGTCAACCTAGTAAAAATTCATATTCAGCTGGGGTGATATACGCACCAAGAAAGGATGTCTACGCACCTGATAAGCATGTCTACAACACCTGGTGAGGTATGTCTACGTCATATCTCGCAGACTTACATACCTAAGACCAAGTACAAGTCTCCAATCAAGAGATGACACGTGGCATAACAACACATGTCACATAGTCGGGAAGCAACACGTGGCCAATTCCGACACAACACGTGGCATGATGATGTCATCAACTTCTTCTCCTAATTTTTTCTGGAACACTAGCTCGGACTTAAGCATAAGGGGTGTTAGGCCGACACCACACCACACCAGTGCTTTGCTTTTTTCCTGTGCAGGTACACATATTGCTCGTCAACTACTTAGCACATCACCTACGCAACAGCTCCACTGCATCTATTTTCTAAGTTCATTGCTTATATGGAAGCCTTCTATTTTTACGCAACAATATTTCTTAATATTTTTCAATTTCGTTTATTATTAAAAAATATTATAATTTACATATTTAGTTTACAAATAATTATCCCATCTATTTATTTAGAAATCTTTAAAAAAAAATAGTAAAGGGAAAAAACGTCAAGGGTGAGAAAAAATGACTGGAAAGCCGGAAGCTGCAATAGGCAACAGCTATAATGACCTCACAGATCAGCAAGCCCAGCCCCAATGGACGCGTTCCCCTTCCTCTTTTTTTACATCCAACGGTTCATATACAATCTCCTTCTTCTCCCCTTCCTCCTTTAAATCCTTCATTTTCTCTCTCCCTCTCCTCTCTCTCTCTTCTTTCTCTCTCTAGCTCGCCTTCAATCTTCATCGCATTCTAAAGGTTAGTTCTCTCAAATTTCGTTCTCTTCGATTTTTCTTTTCCTTTCTGGTTAGATCTGTGTTTTTTCTTTTTTGTTTCATTCCTCGTTTTTTATGGCTTTTACTTTCTTGATGTTTGTTACTTTCTTTTTTCACATTTGCTTAATTCGTTTTCAAAAACGTTGATTTGCATGTAATGATTTTTAATGTTTATGAGCTTTTGATTATGAGAAATGGCGAAGAAATGACAATGCGGTGGATCTTTCTCTCTCTCTTTCTTTTTTGCACATTTGAAAAACGGTTTTGAATTGAATGATCGTATAGGAAAAATGATGCTTTTCAAAATTTTCAAATTTTGAAAGATTTTCATTTTCTGGAAATGACTTCATATCTTCTTTAAATTGATGGAACATACATGTATAGGAATATGTAAGATTCTGTCTGGTGTCTTTTCTTTTTGTTACATTTGTCATCTTGAAAAACTTTACGAATTGCTCGAGTACGTTCTTAAATTAAACTTAGCGCCTCGAAAATATATGTCGATTGTTTCTTTTCATCGTATTCAATTCAAGGAATGTAAAAAACGACTGTTCTGAGTGAGTTACATTATACATTGAAATATTTGAATGAAAAGATGAAGATATCTATTGTTTATGATTTAGACTTGCTTTTCATAGTTGTTTATTTTAACTTTTTGGATTTTTTTCGATAGGTTTTTAGAAGATGGCTGATACTGAGGACATTCAGCCTCTCGTGTGTGATAATGGAACAGGAATGGTTAAGGTGCTCAATCAATTCTTCTATACATTTATATTCATATGGGGAAGTGATCTGCAGCCTTTGTTTAACTGGCTATGAACTAAGTGTCATCTAAGAGGAGATTATTTCTTTTAACTTTGTAGGCTGGGTTTGCTGGAGATGATGCTCCAAGAGCCGTGTTTCCTAGTATCGTAGGCCGTCCTCGACACACTGGTGTGATGGTTGGAATGGGCCAGAAAGATGCTTATGTTGGTGATGAAGCTCAATCTAAGCGGGGTATTTTGACTCTGAAATACCCAATTGAGCATGGTATTGTTAGTAACTGGGATGACATGGAAAAGATTTGGCATCATACTTTCTATAATGAGCTTCGTGTTGCCCCAGAGGAGCACCCTGTTCTACTAACAGAGGCTCCTCTTAACCCCAAGGCTAATCGTGAGAAGATGACACAAATCATGTTTGAGACCTTTAATACTCCGGCTATGTATGTTGCCATTCAAGCTGTTCTTTCCCTGTATGCAAGTGGTCGTACAACTGGTGAGTACTCATTTCAGTTTTATTACTTGTGGCCAGTGCTTTGATTTTATTATTACTCATAGAGGCTAGTTTATGGTCTATTATATGTCTAAATAGAGGCTAGTGCCGTCATGAAATTTTAATTGCTTGGTCACATCATGAGCTAGCAATCTAATTGGCCATCTTCGTAAATTGAGATTTCAGTTTGTATTCCTTCCTTAATAATTTTAAAATTGTTGCGCTCAAATCAGGATAAATGGCTTTTTTAATTTGATTTTTCTGTTTTGTCTTTGAATATAGGAATTGCGTGTCATTAATTCGCTGTACACGTTCTAGGCTAAAAGGTTTTATTTTTTTCTTTTTTCTTTATAAGGTATTGTGTTGGACTCTGGTGATGGTGTCAGTCATACTGTTCCAATATACGAGGGATATGCCCTCCCACATGCCATCCTTCGTCTTGATCTAGCAGGCCGTGATCTCACTGATCACTTGATGAAAATTCTCACTGAACGTGGTTATTCTTTCACCACAACTGCTGAGCGTGAAATTGTTAGGGATGTGAAAGAGAAGCTCTCATATATTGCTCTTGACTATGAACAAGAGATGGAGACATCCAAGACCAGCTCATCCGTTGAAAAGAGCTATGAATTGCCGGATGGACAGGTCATAACCATTGGTGCAGAGAGATTCAGATGTCCAGAAGTTCTTTTCCAACCATCCATGATTGGAATGGAAGCAGCAGGCATTCATGAGACTACATATAACTCCATTATGAAGTGTGATGTAGATATCAGGAAGGATCTGTATGGCAACATTGTCCTGTCTGGTGGTTCGACCATGTTCCCCGGCATTGCTGACAGAATGAACAAAGAAATTTCTGCTCTCGCTCCTAGCAGTATGAAGATAAAGGTAGTGGCACCACCCGAAAGAAAGTATAGTGTCTGGATTGGGGGCTCCATCTTGGCATCCCTTAGCACCTTCCAACAGGTGGGATTTTTTATTTCTTGATATACCCTTTGGTGTTTGTTCTTGGCCAATTACATACAGGTTGATAACAGTTTTTACTCTTATGATTGCAGATGTGGATTGCCAAGGCAGAATATGATGAATCTGGACCTTCAATTGTGCACAGGAAATGCTTTTAAATGATCATGAAGAATATAGACAGAGGAAAACGATTTTCATATCGAAAGAAACGGAAACTTGTAGCGCCGTTCACTTTAGCTTTGTTTATTCCTTCTGTTGTTCTTCTTGTTCTGGAGCGATGATTGCTAAAATGGGTTATAAATTCTTTCAATAATATTACGTTATTGAAAGTTTTTCACTGTCTGTCATTCTTTTTTTCTACAAGATTTGTCTAACAATCATTTTGTGTCAAAGGATAGGCTTAGGGGATTCTATTCTTTAAAAAGTAATAATATTCTTTAAAAAGTGTGGTTTGTTTGTTTTTTTTTCTTTTTTAAACTGATTGGAGGTATAGAAATTTTTATCCTAGTGATCCCCTTGGTGTCTGCAATATTATTTCATAAAACAATACTTATTTAAATGTTATTTATGGTGCATCATCTTTTACATAACAATGATCTCTCCTTAAATCTCTATTTCCTTTTTTAAAAAGGCACGTCATTTTAAATCGGGAAATTCTAAAATATGGCACTTTTTTATGAGCAATTTTAAAAATAGTGTAAGTTTTGAAATGTTTCAAAAATGATATTTTTCAGACTGAGATTTCATCAATCTTAGTCTGAGAGTAGATCGAGTGAAATTAGACTAATATCAATTTCAGAAATGTTATTTTTGATTTTTTTTTTAAATACCCATTCTTAAAAATAAATTGTCTCTGATAAATTTTATATACTAATTTGTCAGAATTTTTTAAAAATTATCCAAATGGCATAATTTTAGTTCAATATTATATTGAACTATAGTTTAATATTATATTGAACTATTTTTTTTTATTGTTGTTTTCAAAGAATTTATTGATTTTTTTTAGCCTTTTTACTTCAATATAATATTGAACATAGTTCAACGAACTATTTTGTTATTTTTCATTATTATTTTCAATGATTTTTTTTTTTTGTAGCTCAATATAATATTGGGTAAATTGTAAATAATACTCCCATAGTTTCGGTCAAATTCATGAACAACCCATATAGTTTTAAAATGGCAAATCATACCCCTGTAATTCTAAATTATGCCAATAAGACTCATCCCCTCCAAAGTTGTAAATTTTATTTTAGTCGTAAGTTCTTCATTTGAACTCCGATTTGGATGATTCAAGTGTTTTGGAATCTTCATTACGGGTTCTACATTATGGTCACTTGAAAACTTCTAAATCATCATTAGACAAAAGGGTCAATGGCTTCAATCATACCTGATATTTTGATGATAATAAACTCTTTTAATCATTGATAATTTTGAAGTTTTGAAGTAATCATAACGTAAAGCTCAAAATGAGGATTTCAAAATATCTTGAATCATTCAAATCGGAGTTGAACACAGAAGTTATGGTTAAAAGAAAGTTTACAACGTTGGTGGATAGATGTCTTATTGGCATAATTTGGAACTACATGGGTGTGATTTCCCAATTTAAAACTACAAGGGTTATTCATGAATTTGACCAAAATCATACAGGTGTTATTTACAATTTACCCTATAATATTTAACTATAATTATGCTATTTGGGTAATTTTTTAAAAGTTCCGACATTTCAATAATTAGTATGTGTAGAGGGTAAAATTGATCTAAGAACTAGGCCCAAGTCAAAAGCCCAAATCTTGACCAACGCGGCCAAAATTGAATGGAACAACCTAAGACCCATCGGGGCAAGCGTTCATGACCCGACTAAAGATCCGCAAGCAACCACCATGGACTAGACTGCACGTCCGAAATCAATCTAGGCCCAGCTCTGACTTCCTAAAGTGGTCGGTTTAGCTGAGGTCCACATATGGAACATTCCATATCAGATAATATGATAATTATCTTCTTCCTTAGATAAGATAGAAAAGATATTATCTTCGATATATCTTATTCTTCAGATCTCATGGAAGCCTACCGGTATTAGCCCATAAACTTGGCTATAAAAGGTACCTTAAACCTAGAAAACGGGTAATGCACAATCTTTAAGAGAAACTATACTATTTTTTCATATTATCTTGCCTCCAAGTTTACTAACTTGTTCTACAGACAACGAAGAGCGAAGGAGACGATTGCACGCGAAACATATGTGATCGACAATAGTATAATTTATCCACTACAATTTGGCGCCCACTGTGAGGCATCGTAATAAACATCCACACAGGAGCACCTTCATAAACCAAATGAAGAAAATATGAAGAACACGAAAAGTAAACAACTTCTTGCCATTGAGTCACCGTAGATCAAACTGACAACGCAGTGGACAAGAACGCAAGTCGCGAAGAGATTAATAGCAAAAACGAGCAACTTGTTATAGAAACAGAAGAAACTATGATTCGAGAGCTGTACAAAAGATATGAGTTTTTTATGACCGAGATGAAAAAGCAGGTAGCAGAAGAAAAAAGTACACGAAGACGAACCAGGACCTCTATAACGTCTTAATAAGACGAAACGAGTCTCTCAAAGATATCATCTTCATATTCTGAAAAGTCAAACTTGGAATCCCCGATTGTAGGGAAGAAGAAGTCGTCTCGGCCTTTGCTCGAGTCATCCATCTACATCACACACTTTGGAGATCGTTTAGCAAATCAGCCCCAAGGACCATGACTGAAGCCTTAGACTGGGCCTCCAAACAAATCTCAAAAGATGAAACCAAACAGATGGTAAGGGAGTTAAGAAGGGGGGAGACTAAGAAAGGAGAAGACTTCTCCCCAAAAGACAAAAGAAGAGCAGATTATGAAAAGGTCGATAAGCGCGAAGATCCATGGATAAACAAGAAAGACAAAGGGAACGAGAGGAAAAACTGGAACTACGATTCCACTAATTTGCACCAAACAAGCTACGTCAGCTAAAATTGACCCAACCAACTCTAAGCCTTTTAGCAAAGAAACCAGCATTAGTAAACAAATCGAAATATGTCTGATTCATTGCCCAGAATCGAGCATAAAAGAAGTTAAGCGAAAAACCAGAGATGCCAGAATTCACGTTCATAGAGTGGGCCTAGTATGAACAAATCAAATTTTGTTCTTGGACTTAGACTTAGCAGACATCCATCAGCTGCATAATGATGCACTTGTCATAATGATGGGAGTTGGAAATGATGGAATGACATCACCCTGACAAAATATTCCTGGAAAACCGCAACATATCTCACATCATGAATTAAAGCACCCTAGTTAATGTGACCTTGTTTAGAACCAACAGATGAGTAAGGATAGGTGTAAATCTAATGAAACTTGCATTAAAAACCTAAACGAGTTCCTGGGAACTGAAGAGCCTTCATTAATGCAACCTAGTCCAAAACTAACGATCGAAAGAGACGAGGTGTTGTATGGAAACCAGGCCAAATCAATATTGATCAACTCTATATTTACACCATCTCAAAAATGAGAAAAAGTACTTAGTATATATCTCTCACCCAAAACACTTTTCCTAGCAAAAAAATTCCTCTCTTTCAGCCATGGATTCGTCATCTTTCTCATACGTCAACAACGATCAACACCAAAGCACATACCTAATGAAAAAAATCACCAAAGCCTCTAAAACAGAAAGAAGGGTGAGACAAATGGCTGAGAGAAAAGAGCGGAAAATTCAAGAGATGGTTGAAACCGAACAGGCTACTTTAACCAACATGAACAACTGATCGCTCTGGAGGATAAGTTAGTGGAAGCCATGACTCACACCTCCCACATCCACTGGGGACTTCAAAGAATGAATGAAATCATCAGCGAAGAAATAGATGGACCGTAATGTTCGCACAACAGGATCGAAGAAGTCCTAGAAGATCTTAAAAAACGCACAGCCGAACTCACCATAGAGGTTTTCCAAATCATTAGAAAATTGGAGACCTCTGATGATGAAGGTGATGAATTACCCCACCCCCCCTGAAGTAAAAAAAAAGTTGAAAACCCATCTGAGTCCTTCAAGTTAGAAGATTCCCTGGCGACTCTGATGAAGAAAATGATGAGGATGGCGACCCACCATCTCAAGTAGATAGAGAAGATCAACTGCCTACTCCTTTTCCCGTTTCTTTCAATTACCTTTTGTTAAGCAATACGGAAAAATCTCACACTTGTCTAGAATTCATTGTAATCACAGTTAGAAAACAATATAATGAAATACTTTTATTTTTCCTAATTTTGTCTAAGTGAATACTTCGAAGAAATTTGTAGCATGAACTAGGCACAACTTCACTCCTAAGAGGAAGAAAGCGCGGACTAGGCTCAATTTCCCTCATAAGAGGAACAAAGCTCTAGCGCGAACCATGGCTAGAGGGAAATAAGTTAAGGTTTGGGTGAACAGAAAAGGGAAGAAAATAGCTTGGGAGAGAGAAGATGGAATGATGGGGGAATTGAGAGGGAAAATAGGGAAATGGAAGAAATAATAGTGACATGGAGAAGTGGGACAGACGAAATCAGAGTGAAAAAACGTGACTGTAGGCGGTGGGTTACCATCATTATCTTCACACGTGCAAGGCACACGATTTGAACAAGCACCGATTGAGAAGAATAGAAGTAAGTGGGTCACGTGCAGTAAGTGTGCGAAATTTGAAAAAGGCGAGCGTGCGCGAAAATATGGTAACTGGCAAAAATAATCCATAATTAATTAATAACTGCAATTGCATGGCGATAAAATAGAGTGAAATTCATACGTGGGTGCAAAGTGCACCAATGAATGTCAGCAATAGTGGAAATAAATATAGTGAGAGAATGTGTTGATCACTCATAGAGGGATGCTTCTAGTGCTCTAAGAGCGAGATGAACATCTTATTTCTGTCCAACTCGTGTCCCCAATATCGTTTGATTCTCTACGCATTAACCTTGAAAGGATTTGATGAGTTTGCTCCAATTAGTCCACAGCTCCATACAGATAAACTTTGAAAACTTGGAATGGCCTTAACCATTTGGACCTAAGCTTCCTTGGAGACAAACGCAAACGTGAGTTATAAAGCAAAACAGAATCACCTTCTTTGAATTGTCGACAAAAAATCTTCTTGCCAGGCCATGTTTTAGTCTTGGCCTTGAAAATTTTGGCATTTTCATAAGCTTGATTTCGAATTTCTTCTTACTCCAGTAATTCCAAACACCGTTTTTCTCTTGCTTGCTACAAATTACTTTTTAAAGCCTTGAGTGCCCAAAAACCTTTATCCTCTAATTGTAGAGGTAAATGACAAGCTTTTCCATAGACTACTTAATATGGTGACATTCCCAGGGGTGTTTTGAAAGCAGTACGATAAGCCCAAAGTGACTCATCTAATTTTGTGGCCCAATCCTTCCTGTTAGATTGGACTACCTTCTCAAGGATACGCTTGAATTCCCTGTTTGACAGTTCAGATTGTCCATTGCACTGAGGATGATACAGCGTAGCAATCTTGTGTCGCACTCCATACTTGGCAATAATTCCTTTTAAAACCTTGTTACAGAAGTGAGTACCTTCATCACTAAAAAGGGCACGAACTGTTCCAAACAGTGTAAAGATGTTCTTCTTGAGAAACTTAGCAACCACCTTAGCATCACTAGTGGGGAGAGAAACTGCCTCGACCCACTTAGATACATAGTCTACCACAACTAATACGTACTGATTTTCGAACGATGGTGGGAAAGGTCCCATGCAATCTATTCCCCATACATCAAATCATTCAACTTAAAAGATGTTGTTTAATGGCATCTCATGACACTGAGAGATATTACTTGTCCTCTGACATTCTTTACATAGCTAGGAGAATGCTTTGGCATCCTTGAACAATGTTAGCCAGTAAAATCCACTTTGCAGCACTTTCGCTGTTATCCGAACTCCTCCAAAATGACCTCCATATGGTGAGTTGTGGCACTGAGATAAAATTGGATGCGCTTCCTCATCAGCCACACATCTCCGCAGCAGTTGATCTTGCACATTGTTTGTACAAATAAGGCTCATCCCATACATAAGACTTAACTTGATGCAGAAATATTTAAAGTTGTCCTGACATGTGTGGGGGATGTCTTCCACTCACTATGTAATTCACAAAATCTGCATACCAAGGGCATTATGTGCTCTGCATTACTAAAATCTTCTCATCGGGGAAATTGTCAGTTATTTCAACTCCAATATAACCTTTCTTTTCGTACTCCAAATGAGAGAGGTGGTCTGCTACTTGATTTTCTATTCCTCTTCTATCCTTGATTTCTAAGTCAAACTCTTGGAGTAAAAGTATCCATCACAAGAGTCTTGGCTTAACATCCTTTTTAGATAAAAGATATTTCCATGCGGCATGATCACTATGGATAATGACTTTGGTTCCCAACAGATAAGATCAAAATTTCTCCAAGGCAAAAACAATGGTGAGAAGCTCCTTCTCGGTAGTTGTGTAGTTTCTTTGAGGTTCATTAAGGGTCTTACTAGCATAATAAATGGCATGAAAAGCTCTTCCCTTTTTCTGACCCAACACTGCTTTTATGGAAAAGTCACTGCCATCACACATGAGCTCAAAAGGAACTGTCCAGTCAGGTGGTATAACTATTGAGGCTTGAATTAAGGCAAATTTGAGAGTTTGAAATGCAACCAAACAAGCTTCATTCATGACAAAGGGTGTGTTATGTTCTAATAAAGAACATAAAGGCTTGGAGATTTTAGAGAAATCTTTGATGAATCTACGGTAAAAACCAGCATGTCCCAAGAAACTTCGTACTCCTTTGACATTGGTTGGTGGGCTTATACGCCTTCAATTATTTCAACTTTTGGTCTATCAACCTCTATTCTTGCTTTGAAAATTTTGTGACCAAGGACTATACCTTCTTGCACCATAAAGTAACATTTTTCCCAATTCAGTATCAAGTTAGTAGCTTGACATCGTTCAAGAACTCGCTTCAAGTGCTTGAGACATTGAGCAAAGGTCTCACCATATACTGAAAAATTATCCATAAATATTTCCAAGGAATCTTCAACCATGTCACTGAAAAGTGCCATCATGCATCTTTGAAAGGTTGGCAGGGGCATTACACAAACCAAAAGGCATTCTTCTAAAAGAAAATGTACTGTAAGGACATGTGAAAGTGGTTTTCTCTTAATCTTCTAGGGTAATTGCGATTTGAATGCATCCAAAGTATCCATCAAGGAAGCAAAGAATTCCTTGCCTGCCAACTTGTCTAACATCTGGTCTAGAACAGGCAAATGAAAATGGTTCTTGTGTGTGGCCTTGTTGAGTTTTCTGTAATCCATGCACACTCTCCATTAGGGATGACAACGGGGCGGGGCAGGGATTCCATTCCCATCCCCTAACCCGCGGGGATTTTAAATCCCCATACCCTGCCCTATCCCCTAATCAAAGAATCAGGGCGGGTTCGGGGATTCCCCGTTCGGGGATCGGGTTCCCCACGGGGAAAATTTCCTTTTTTATATTTAAATTCTTATTTAAAAAAAATACAAAAAAAGAATATATATTTAAAATATACATTTTTAAGATAAAAAGAAAACATAATATTAAACATTTTATAATTTATAAGTTAATATAACCATATTTTATATATTTTTTCTACTAAATAAATATAAAAGTAAACAAAATACATAAGAATTATTAAAATGTCGGGTTCGGGGTCGGGGGCGGGGTGGGGAATGTGTTCCCATCCCCTAACCCTATATCAAATTTGGGAAAATTTCCCCTCCCTCTAACCCTAACCCTAACCCTAACTCTATAAAGCAGGGATTCCCCGCCCCTAAAGGGTTGGGGCCCCTAACCCGTGGAGAATTTTGCCATCCCTACTCTCCATCCAATAACTGTGCATTGTGGGATTAATTCGTTGTTAGCATTAGTTTTCAAGGTCATTCCACTTTTCTTTGGAACACATTGGACTGGACTGACCCATCTGTTGTCAGAGATTGGATAAATGATGCATGCATCCAACCATATGATAATTTCATTTTTTACAACTTCCTTCATAGAAGGGTTGAGTCGTCTTTGCTGCTCCACAGATTAATAGGCATTATCTTCCAAGAGAATTTTATGCATGTAAATTGTTGGACTAATCTCCTTAATGTCTGCAATAGTCCATCCCAAAGCTGTCTTAAAGTTTGTCAAAATTTCCAGAAGTTGCGCTTCTTGATTTGATTCCAGTTGCTAGCTGATAATTACTGACAAGGTGTTATTGTTGCCTAAAATTGTATACTTGAGATGAGAGGGTAAGACTTTGAGTTCCAGAGCTAGAGGATGTGTCATGGAAGATTGTCTCCCTGGTATTTCATAAGTGAGCTGGGATTGAATTTCCATATCATGCAGTGGGGTATGATAGATGAGACTATTAAGTTCATCTACACTATCCAATTTCATCTCCAAATCTGCAGTGTTGTTCTTTTACCAATGTTTATCCACAGCTGAATCTATAACATCAATCACAGAACAGTATTCTATATGGTTAGGAAATTTCATCGAATTAAAGATGCAAAAAGATACTTGTTGATCATCAACTTTCATGGTGAGTTCTCCCTTTTGAACATATACAAGCGTTCTATAGTGGCTAAAAATGGGCGACAAAGCAGAATATGGACTTCTTTATCTGCTTCAAATGATGAAATCAGCAAGGAAAATGAGTTTGTTAACCTGGACCAGTACATCTTCAATCTTTCCTTCCAGGTGAACTATCAATTTATCAAGAAATTGGAGTGTTACTCGAGTTGGTCTTGCTACATCAACTCCTAACTGCTTGAATATTTATAACGGTATTAAGTTGATACTAGCACCATGATCACACAGTGCTCTCCTATAATAAGTATTCTGATTGAACATGGTATTGTGAAGCTTCCAGGGTCTTGCAGTTTAGGTGGTATGGGACTGAAAAATAGAACATACTTCTGAAGTCATGTTCATTGTTTCCACTTCACCAAGTCTTCTTTTCCTTGAAATTATATCTTTCATGAATTTGACATAATTGGACATTTGTTGTAGTGCTTCTACTAAAGGAATATTAATATGTAGCTGCTTGAGCATTTCTAGGAAATGCTTGAATTGCATATCTTGCTCCTGCTCGGTAAATCTCTGGGGAAACAGAGGCAGGAGACTTTCATGGGGTTGGTGTGTTATGACATTCGTTTGTAATGGTTCAGTGGTTTTTTTTTTTTATGATGATGCTCCCACAGATTCTCCTAATAGCTCAGCTTCCTTTTCCTTCCCAGCCTCTTCCGTAATGGTAGTTAATTCTCTCTTCCTCTTAATTGGCTCTTTTATTAACACACTTTCTGGTAAGATTTTACCACTTTTTAGTGTGATAACATTTCAATGTTCAACTCTTTTTCCCTTGTTTGGGTTAACTATGTCACTGAGCAAGGTGCCCTAAGGACGAGAATTGATAGCTGATGCAACTGCCCTACTTGATTCTCGAGATTTCTCATGGATGCTTCATTCTTGTTGATGTAGTCCTTCACTAATTGCTCCAAGAAATTCACTAGATCATTTATATTTTTCTGTTGTTGCATGATTTGTTACTGCACTGGTTGTTGTTGATTAACAACAGGTCCTTTTTGATGAAAAATATTCTAATAAATTGTTGGCTTCGTTTGACTGTTAGAAGTTCTTGCTCCTGAATTCATATTCTGACTCGGTGAAAAATTTGGGTGATGCCTTCATCTAGGGTTATGTATGCTCGAATAGGGATTGAAATTTTTGTGTAATGAATAAAATTGACAGATTTGGATTCTGTTGGCATAACTCTATCGGGTGTCCTCCTTGACAGATGGTAAAAGTGATTCCATTATAGAATGACGATAACTGCACCTAATTCACTCCTTGCACCGAGGTATTTTGATTGGGTGGTTGGCTAGGGGTTCCGATTGTAGTATTTAATTTTTTCATGAACATGTTTGCCATTTGTTGTATCAAGGCGTTGAGATCTACCCCTGAAATTCCCTTTGATTGTTTAAGTGGTGCACTAAATCATTGGTAACTATTGTAAACAATGCCTTCCATAATATCTTGAGCTTCATCTTACGATTTAGACATTATAGTGCCATTTGACGCATAATCAATGGTTAACTGACTGTTAGCATCCAAACCTTTGTAGAAAGTTTCAATTTGAAGCCACCCTAGCATTCCATGCTGGGGACAATGCCTAATTATCTCCTTCCATCACTCTCATGCATCAACAAGTGTTTTATTCCCTTGTTGCACAAAGTTTTGCATGTTGGTTCTGATCTGAGAAGCCTTACTTGGTGGAAAATATTTAGTAAAAATATATCAACTAAATCAGCCCAATAATGGATTGAATCAGCGTCCATTGATTGTAACCATGAGTTGGCCTTGCCTTTTAGAGAATAAGAAAATAGTGATAGACAAAGGGTTTTATCTAGGGATGGCAACAGGGCTGGGCGGGGATGCATTTTCTATCCTCTAACCCATAGGGATTTTTAATCCCCATACCCTACCCTATACCCTAATAAAAAAATCGGAGGCAGGCTCGGGGATTCCCCGTTCGGGGATCGAGTTTCCTGCGGGGAAAATTCCCCGTTTTATATTTTAATTCTTATTTAAAAAGGAATATAAAAATAAAATATACATTTTTAAGGCAAAAATAAAACATAATACTAAACATTTTATAATTTATTAGTTAATAAAACCATATTGTATATTTTTTTCAATAAATAAAGATAAAAAGTAAACAAAATATATGATATTATTAAAATATCAGGTTCGGGGTCGGGGTCGAGGTCGGGGCGGGGAATGTATTCCCATCCCCATACCTTAAAACAAATCGGGGGAAATTTTTCCCCCCAACCCTAATAAAACGAGGATTCCCCACCCCTATAGGGTCGGGGCCCGCGGGGAATTTTACCATCCCAAGCTTCATCTGTGACTCCTGGCATCTTGAATGAGCTACAGATTTGCAAGAATAATCTGATATGATTGTGTGGGTCTTCATGGTTTCCTCCTCCAAACTGGCTAATCGTATTCAGCATAGAAAACATGACTGGTTTAAATTCAAAGTGGATTGCTTCCAATTCTTGTCGTGCAATGGTGGGACCTAATCCTTCCAAATTTGGTCTGGCGAAATCTCTCATAACCTTGTGCCTGTTGTCAACATATTGGAGAACTTCTCTAGGATTGTTTTGATGAGGGTGATTTTCCATCCCTGCAGCTAGCTGTTGTGGAGGTATATTATCTTCCATTGGTGGTGGTTCTATTCTTCTGTGGTTATTCAATCTTCTCTTGTGAAGGGCACGTTCAATTTCTTAGTCGTATGGATGTTTTTCCACCCCTTCTTCTGATTGGTTTCCTTCAACGCTCTTCAAAAAATTATCCAAACAAACAGTAGATAAAAAGAAAAGTTTGACTGGTAAACCACTCTTAAAACATAAGATAAACCAGTTACGAGCTATCCCCGATAACGGCGCCAAAAAATTATTGGTGAAAATGGTGATGAGATTAGATGGTTAATGGTGGCATGCAAGTGCACATGGTCAACAAATAATAAAGTGATAAGAGGATTGCTAAGTAGATGTCTAAAAAGTTTAAGAATTGGTTACAGGAAGTAATTAAATGCTGACTGAATGGATCCAACAACGGTGTAGATCAAGAGGAGTTGTGGGTGTTGTCTTAAGATACGAGGATGGTAATGTTTCCTCAATAAAGGATCTTGCTTTGAACATTGAATTTGTATTTCAACTTATGAGGGTTGACAACTAAATTAAAAACAGAGAAGTGACTTCATTCTCCCAAAAGTCATCAAGCACTATTCATGCAGCCTTTATCTCTAAATGCCTATGGGAAACTCATGCATTCTTCTTTATTTCACATCAACTTATCAACCATGAAACTTGCACCTTTAATTATCTCTAAAATCAGATGTAAAGTTACACTATTTCCTTTCTTTTATCTCAATATTTTTCAATACAAGATTAAACTCCTCTAACTCGGTTCTCACTAAACTTGATAGAGGGTGAAGAAAAAGAAAGTTAATAGCTTGATCAAAATATTCATTCAATGATTCACTTCACATAGAGTTCTTACTATCCTTGATCCTTTCACAACACCGAGGGAGTTTAATTACTCATTGCTAAAATCATTATAAAAGAAAGGTTGAAAGAATAAATAGAATCCATGCTCATATATCTAAACTAAGTATTTAAAAAAATAAATGAAAAAAAATAAATAAATGCTCTAACAATCTAATTCTCTTCTTCCTTCACAATCTTACACATTTTCTTCTCCTTCTCGTTCTTCTTCTTCCTTGCTATCCCCTTCTTTCTGGATATTTTTTTCTTCGAGATTATATCCTGCTCCCCTTCTTCTTTTTCTCTTTTTCCCACCAAAACTCAGGGTTGGTGAACTACCGGGTAAAGTACTATCAGCCTCATGAACGGATACTATAGCAGGAAGTGACAGCTCCTAGTCTTGTCAACAACAGCTGGCGAGAAAATATCTTCAAATCTTTTGAGCTCATTGCTTTAGCTACGACTTTTCTTATTTTAGGCAGACAATTCTCTTCCAACAAAGGACAGTTTCTTAGGGCAAGCTTTTGATGAGCCTTTCTACCTAAAAGTCTCATTTAGAACTCAGCAAAACTAGATTAAAATAAGAGAAAACTATCATAAATAGAGAAGAAAATATTCAAAATGAAAATATTCTAACAAAATATGATTCTAGCTTAAATTCAAGTTATTTATGTACAATCTACATTTTACTTGCTGAATAAAAACTAATTCTTCTTGAAATATAGACAAAATAAGAGCTTTAGAGCTTCACTTGTATACACTTATCAAAAGCCTCCCATGAAAACGGACCTAGCTCCAACAACTCTTGGCAAGCTGGGAAATCAGAAGGCAGCACATCCTCTTTGGTCAAAATTTGAACAGCAAAACACAGAGATGAAATTAGAAAACTGGAACTGGTAGCAATCAAAATTTTCATTCACTCGTTCTCACTAGATTCCCTCCAAACCAGAGGAATCTCCACACCAGCTGAGGTCAAGTTTCCTTGGACAAAAAATCATTTTTTCTTCCACCTCTTCTCATTGGTAATCAAACCTGTAACTATCACTCTTTTAATGGACCGGTGAAAATGAATTCGTGAATTGTCTTGTTGATTTGTCTGAGTACACCAAAAGTGAGCCATCATGCCCAAAGTCAGATCAAATCACAGCCAAGTTGTAACAGCATGAAGAGTAATTAGACCCCTCAAAGTGTTCACATAACCTGGCAAAGCGCCACATCTAAATCTCGCAAAACACAAGCAATACGAGGAGAAAGTGGAAATCAAAGACTGCACTTAAAATCTATGGAGTAGAACGAAGTCCACCCACCAGCAAAATCTTGATGAGCATGTTCATCAAGAGTGGGAAGCCTCATTTCAATAGGTTTTTATTTCAATAACTTGAATTTAAGCTACATCTATGGCAATGGCAAGGTGTCAAGCAACTTAGGTTTTTATTTCAACAATTTTATTTATTGCAGTTTTCATTTCCAATAAATTTTCTTATTGTAAGAGCTTTGACAATAAATGAATAAGAATGTACTTTTTTTAATTTACTAAAAATTCCATCTATATAAATAGACTAGAGTCAAATCATTCCGAGAACCCTTGGACTTGAGCAAAACTTTAAGACATAAAGCTCTACTCGAGTGGGGGCCAACTGCGTTGAATCTACTACAAACAAAATGAAAAAGTTCTAAAGTTTACCAAAGTGGAAAAGATCTACATAAAAGAAATTAAAGTTCTAAGTCCACTAAGGTGGGAGAACTCTGGTGGGCTCAAAAAGTAAATAATTCTAAGTCTACTACGAAGTGCAGGGCTCCACAAGTCGCAACTCGTAGAAGAATTTAAAGTGACAAAAAAAATCTTAGTTTACTTGGGAGTGTAGGGCTCTTACAAGTTGCACCTCATAGAAGAATTTGGAATGAGAAAAATTCTAAGTCTACTTGGAAGTGCAGGGCCCTTACAAGCTGCACCTCGTATAAAAATTTAGATGAGAAAAATTCTAAATCTACAAAGAAATGCAGGGTTCTTACAAGTCGCACCTCATAGAAGAAAAATGAGAAAAATTCTAAGTCTACTTGGAAGTGTAGTGGTCTTACAAGCCGCACCTTGTAGAAGAATTTAAAATGAGAAAAATTCTAAGTCTACTTGGAAGTGCAGGGGTCTTACAAGCCTCACCTCGTAGAAAAATTTAAAATGAGAAAAATTATAAGTCTACTTGGAAGTGCATGGCTCTTACAAGCCGCAACTCGTAGAAGAATTTAAAATGAGAAAAATCCTAAGTTTACTTGGAAGTGCAGGGCTTTTACAAGCCGCACCTCGTAGAAGAATTTAAAATGAGAAGAATTCTAAGTCTACTTGGAAGTGTAGAGCTCTTACAAGCCGCGCCTCACAGAAAAACTAAAAACTACCAAGAGTGTAGGGCTCGCAGAAGAATTAAGAAAAAAAAAAAGTATAAGTCTACTAAGAGTGTAGGATTCTCACAAGGTACACCTACAAAGCAACACTTATAAAATTTGAAGTTAAATCAATCAAGCTTGTGTCAAGACTTAACAATAAGTCGACCCCCGAAAACCAATTTGAAATTGTTAGAAGAAAAAAAATAGTCAACCGATTGAAAAGTTGACCGGTCAACCAGTCAAAAGACCATGACTAGTCAACTTAAAAAAAAGTTGGGAGGGGACAGTCACACACAGGTCAAAACCTGACCCGCGTGGACCCTTGACCCGCTGGTTTTTCACCTTGCACCTTTTTTTAAAAAAAAATAGGTCAGGTGGGTCAATGCCTGACCGCATATCTGGAACTTTAAAAAAAATATTTATTTTCCTTCCTTTTTCTTTTTCCCCTCTTTTCAAATTCTGATTCCAATACATGGAAGGGCGAACTTAGAATTTTTTATTGATGCTATGATTTCAAGAGGACTTCTACTCTTAAAATCAAAGGGGGCGAAGTAACAGATAATTGAATTAGACAACTTGGACATACAACCCATCTCCAAAATGACCAGTACAAAAAAATCAACCTGCTAAGCTCCAACACTTAGTATTTTCTCAAAATTTGACAAATGCTAAGGAAAAAAATTCAAACTACAAAGGGAAAAATTCAAACTACAAACTTTCAAAATGTTAACGATTGCAAAGGCAGAAAATTCAAGCTATAAATTTCAACAATTAGAATATTTTCAGAAAATTGACCAAGGAAAAATTTCACTTTGAAATAATACTCCCAAGCAGCGTTGAACTCACGTCCTAACTCAACTCGGGAGTATGGGCCTCTGTTTTGGGTGAAATTTTATAACAAGTGGAATCTTACAACTTGGAAAAAATGTCTACACACATCATCTAAGCACAGTACCTAGGCACATCGTCTAAGCACAATACTTGGGCGCATCGTCTAAGCACAGTGTCTGGTCGTAAAGTCTATGTACCTGACAAGACATGGTTACGCAGTCTCCAACACAAACCTACATATTTGAGACCGAATACAAGTATCCGATTGAGAAATGACATGTTGCGTAACTCGCAAGCAACAATTAATTGAGAAGCAACACATGGATCAATCCCAACGTAACATGTGGCATGATGATGTCATCAATCTTTTCTTCTATAAATATGAGAAGAAATTCATTCATTAGGTAACTGATTCTACTCTAATTCACTCTGGCACACTAGCTCTGACTTAAGCATCGGAAGGTGTTAGGCCGGCACCACATCGGTGCTCTGTTCCTTTATTGTGCAGGTACATACACTGCTTATCAACTATGCCTGCGCAGAACCTTCAGTGCAACACACTACATTCGACTCATCCTATCTTATAAGTTTATTGCTTACGTGGACGATCTTCACTTTATGCAACAATAGTTATCATAATTTTTTTCTTCACTAAAACTTCAAACCATATATGCTTGACCATATATGTCATTTTCACTCAAAATTTCCTGTCTTAAAAAATCTTAAATAAATAAGAAAAGAATGACTAACCAAACTATAGTGTTTTTGTTAATCTCATTTTATTAAAGGGTAAATTACAAATAACACCCATGTTGTTTCGGCCAAATTCATGAACAACCCATGTAGTTTAAAAATGGCAAATCAGACCCCTGTAGTTCCAAATTAGGCTAATAAGACCTCCCCCTGCAACCTTATAAACTTTTTTTTAACCATAACTTCTTCGCTTGAACTTCGATTTGGATGATTTAAGATGTTTTGAAATTCTTATTCCGGGCTCTACGTTATGGACACTTGGAAACTTCTAAATCATCAGTAAACAACGGGGTGAATGACTTCAATCGTATCTAATATTTTGATGATAATAAACTCTTTTACTTGTTGATGATTTAGAAGTTTCTAAGTGACATAACGTAGAGCCTGAACTGAGGATTCCAAAATATCTTGAATCATCCAAATTGGAATTCAAACAAAGAAGTTATGGCTAAAAGAAAGTTTATAAGATTGGAGGGGAGGTGTATTATTAGCATAATTTGGAACTATAGGGGTGTGTGTAACGTCCCGTTATTTTGTGATAAATTTTTTTATTTTATTTTATTTTAATTTAAGCATTTAAAGTCTATTTTAGAATCGGTAATTTAGAAATTAGTAGTTTATTTCGGTTTAAATCTTTTTAAATTATCTTTTTAGTTTAATTTCGTTTTAATGGTATTAATAATTATTAACGGGCCAATTAATAATTATTAATCACCAATGGGATAGTTTAAGAACTTCGAGTTTCGGTTTATAAGTCAAAAATCATAAAAGGATGCAACCGTCATTTCCAAATTCTTAAAAAACTATCCAAACACTATTCACTTCTTATTTAATTAACCATTTGACTTCATTTGACCAAATCTTCATCTTCATCTTCTTCCTTTCTTCCTCCCAAGGCCGAGGGTCTCACCTCCCATTTCCCAATTTTTGATTTTCGTTTATTTCTCGACGGATCAACTCGATCTTGGATACATCGAAAAGCCCTCAAGTCCAGGATCCTTTTCCACCTAACCATTGTGCGTTTCTCTCGAGATCCAAGGAGTTCTCGATAAATTTCTCTTGAAACCCTAAGCTCCAAATAGTATTTTAATGGAGTTTTCTTTGATTTCCTTCGATTTCGTGTTGTGAAACTCAGTGTTTGTTAATACGGTAGTCGTTTTAAGTGTTTTTGGAAAGTTTCCCTAAACCCTAAAACCGAGTTTCAGTCGAAACCCTTTCCGTTTGAATTTTACCTTTTGGGATTTGATTATGGGTTATTTATTATTGATAAATTGCTTATTATAATTCGATTCGGGAATTTACATATTGTCCAAAAACCCGGTTATTCGTTACCCATTGAAAACCGGAATTTCTAAAGTATTTGAAATTAATCCAAAACACCTCTAAATTGCCTAAAAGCCGGAAAACCAAACTCGAGGCCTATTTTTCCTATCATGGCCGAGAGCATCCTTTCGGATATTCGAGGTTTTTCGTCGTTTTATGCCTTTAATTGTCAATCGATTGATGTATGTTTATTTATTAATTGTTAGATGTAATTATTTGTAAGTGTTTATTGATTTTCCTTGCTTGTTCGCTCTTTCGGAGGTTTGGAGCGAAGTTACATCTTCAAAGGTGAGAATAAATAGGATTTAAAGTAATTTTAGAAACCGAATAAGTAGAACGGTTTGTAAAATCGGAGGTTAAGAATATGATTCGAATCTAAGAGTAAAAGAAAGTGAGCTAGTGCCTTAGGATTAGGAACTAGTTCTTTGAGTGAAACTTTGGAGTTTCTCGAGGGAAACATTGAACTTTAGGAAGTTCTAAGTTAGAATCGTTTCGGAGATTAAAAATGGATCATTGGAAGTTAAAGGATCCAAACTTTTAGATGAAATGGTTAAAGAAACTAGAAAATAGAGCTTTGGATTTTATTTGGAAGTTTAGAATCCTTGGAACTGTAGATTACTTATTTAAGATAAGATCCACTTTATTTAAATTATCGGGAGTTCGGTTTACTTATTGTTCTTCCGAAATTTTCTGTTTATTTACTTTATGCACTTTATGCAATGCACTTTACTTTATGCAATGCACTTTATGAACGTTACTTTATGAACGGCACTTTATGCACTTTACTTTTATTTTATTTTAAATCACAAGATTTTCAAATTCATACTACATAGCCTGAGAGCTTTCACGTAGCCTGCGGGAGCTACCATATAGCCTGCGGGAGCTATTCCACGGCCTGCGGGAGCTGACACATAGCCTGCGGGAGCTATTATTATTGTCATTCATCACAAAACTGTTTTTATTTAAATATGTTTATATCAAGAGAAGATGATATAAGTTTTTATGGTCAAAAGATTATAACCTTATACTTCGATGAAGGTTTTTAAGGAGAAATTTGAGTTTGATCACTTTACTTTAAACTTTGGGAGTTATTATTCTCTAGTTTTGTAAGTTTAGTGAGAAAGTTGTAAGAGTTACTTGGACACAAATCCGAATACGGGTTTGGGGTCTAACTTTACTTTTTATTCTATCTATTCTCACTGGGCTTTGTTGTTAGCTCATGATATTACAACCAATTTCAGGTAATGCTCATGCTAGAGGTCGTGGGAGAGGAGTTGGTGTTGTATGATTGCAGGATCATGACCTCGGGATACACTAGGTTAACTTAAAGTCCACGGACTTCGTTTTTTTGTGAACTTTATATAATTTTGGATTTGTATATTTGTAAATAGCTCTTAAGAGCTTTTGTCTTTACTTTTATGATTATAAACACCTTTTGAACTCCTGGTTAGGAACTTAAAGTTCCTTGTGTATTTTAAATTGTGAATTTAAAATGTAACAGGTTTTTGGCTAGCCACTTTTCAAACATAACCACGCCAATTTTTCTTAAATATAAAGACTTCAACTGTGTTTTCTAATTTAAATTTATTTAAAAGTGTTGGGTTGTCACAGTGTGATTTTCCATTTTTAAACTACATGGCTATTCATGAATTTGATCGAAACCACAGAGGTGTTATTTGTAATTTATCCTTTATTAAATCGAACTCGAATTAATTTTAGTAGATTTTTTATTATTAAAATATAATTTTAAATCTTACATTATTATAATATTAAAAAAAAATAAAGTCAATATGAGTGGTTAGGCAGCTACTTCATTCCCTTGAACTCGAAGGTTCGAGTTCCCCCTCCCCAATTTGATGTAACATCTAAAAAAAACAAAAAAAAAACACTTAAAATAAGTAAAAAGAAAACATAAAATATGTTAAAAGGTTCAATTAACCACCCAAAATTAAAAAATATTTACACATAACAAAACTAAATCAATTTAAGCACAAGTAGCCTACTCACGTTCAAGCTTCTCAACTGGACATTCTCATAAATTAATAGAGATAATTATCTAAATAGCACTTTTTCCACTTCTCTTTTAACTAATAGCCATAGTTTCAAAACTTTGTCTAGATAGTCACCTAAATGAACAAAATTACATGTTTGCCCTTCTAATCAAATCAAATACATGTTCCCAAAAATTTCTATCTCCTCTCTCTTTTCACGTGTTCCTGCTTTTTTTTTTCTTTCTTTTTTTAGGTGCAATCTCTCTCTCTCCCACATTTCTCTTATCCTTTCTCTCTCTTTCCTTCTCTCATTCTTTATCTCATATCTCTCTTTTTCTTTTTTCCAGAAAACCTTTCTTTCTCACACCAATTTTCTTCATTTTTTGCTCCATAAATCTTCAAAAAAATGCACAAATATAGTTAAAGAATAAAAGGCATAGATCTGGCGAAAAACATACAAAAATATATTTGATTTTTCATTTTTCTTAATTTTTTTTATAAATTTCAGATCTATGTTTTTCTTGAAAATCTAAAGCAAGAAAATCATAGATTTGGGGAAAAAATTGGTCTTAATGCTTTTCCTCCATGTTTTTTTCCATGATGTATTTGGATTTTACTAAACGTGAATTCTGTAAAACGTATAGATCTGACAAAAATCATGCAAAAAAAAGTTCGATTTTTTTCGTTTTACTCCATTTTCCCCCTGATCTATGTGTTTCTTATAGATATAGAGCAAGAAAAACATAGATCTGGAAAAAATGTTCTTACTTTTTCCTTTATTTTTTTCACCATAGAAATCTTAGATCTCGCCAAATCTTGAAGATCTAAAACAAGAAAAGCATAGATCTAATAGAAGGTATGTTTTTTCTTTTGTTAAATTTCGTTTTTCCACGTCTCTTGAGTTTTTCTGAACTTTTTCACATGTTCTGGAAAATATTTCTATTTTTTTTTTCTTGATGTGTTAGGATTTGCTAAACATGGATTCTGTAATATACATAATATAATAATATATATAATATATGTTCTATTTGTTGGTTTAAAAATATATTCTGTAATATACGTGATATACATAGCTGTATGTTTTTTTCAGTTCGTTTTATTGTTTTACTAAAAGTATTTTCTTTAATATATGCAATATACGAAAATGACGAGGCACCCCCCTTTATTTTATATTCTATTTTTTTGCTTTCCATATATTATGTAATATATGTAATATACATTGTTTTATTTGTTTACATATTAAATACTTTTTTGTATATCAAGTATTGTGTATTAACACTCTTTAATTTTTCATTTACAAATTAAATAACATATGTATATTACGTATACTACATATACATTATATTTTCTCAAATACACTTACAAAACAAAGGACAATGTATCCAATATATCATAAGACAAAACATTTACATGAGAGGATGATATACTCAATATACTAAAAAAGATCTACAAAATTGAATTAAAATCGAAAATATGTAGTATAAAATATTTACACAAAAATATTGAAAATGTAAAAATATACTGAATGCAATAAAAACTATGAACAATATACTTAATACGCTAAAAAATTGACAAAAAAAATGCATTGGAAAAGAAAGCATTGGGAAAGAAAAAATGGCACAAGTGTCAAACATACGTAATATACAAAATTGTCAGAATGTCAGTGTCAGACTATACTCGATATACGGAAAAGGTAAATTTGGTATATTTAAAATTTGAATAGTAAAAAGTGGCTACTCTCTTAACTTTTAAAAAATGTGGCTATTTTGTTAAAAGTGACTTTAAAAGGGGCTATTTTGATTTTTCACCCTAAATTAAATTGATACATCAAAACCTCAAAAAAGAACTTTTTTTTAATAGGAATTAAAAAAAAAATTGAATATTGTTTCTCTTTTCAAAACAATAAATTTGTTAACCGTAACTAGTTTTAGCATATGTTAATAGTGACTTAAGTACTCAATAATATTATCGTTTTCAAAACGACACTCTCTCATAAGTCTGGTCTATTTAATTACACAAACAGTACACATATACATAGAACACAAAGTCCAATTTTCATACTAATTAGTAATTATCCACCTTACCATTGCACAGAAGAAAGAAGAGATTCCTCAGTCTGATTCTTAAACTCACAAAAAGGATGATCTGTCCTTGTTTGTTGTGTTTTTTCAGAGAAAATCTCATTTGATGAAGAAAAAACCAAATCATTTTCATCATCAATTTGTAAATCATTGCTCTGAGAATTGCATCTTTGATATCTTCCTGAATATGAAGAATTGATTACTGGAAAGGAACGTTGGCTCAAATTTCCAAATCCTTCAATCCCACGAGTTAGACCACGAGCTTTACTTCTTTCTTCTCTTAGAAATGTTTTGTCTTCAAGCAGTTTTATTATTCTCCCACTTAATTTTCTTACATTTGATCCCCAGTTAAATCTGCAGTTTCAAATTTAATTATATTGAGGTATGTATAAAAAGAAGAATGTCAAAACATTCTAACAATTACTCAATCATTTACTGAAGTAAAAAAAATTCAAAACCCAATAAATTTACTGAAAAGTAACAAAATATTTCAATAAATTATTGAACGGGTAATTTTTAAAATATTATGATATTTTAGTAATTAGTATATAAAAATATGTTATTTGAGATCATTTCTATTTTTAATTTCGTGGTTAAAAATTTTACTTAGAACTAACTAAAATATGAAGCGCCAATATATTAAAAAATTAAAATTAAGAGATTAAATAAGAAATAGAAGTTAATGGTAGGTTGGGAAATTTTCATAACGACCCGAGTTTTGTAATTTCCCTTTATTAAATTATGTCTCATCCAAATCAAATATATCTTACCTTCAATCCAATGAAAAAGGATCACATAGGCCAAAATCAACAATAACTGATTTTTTTATTTTTTATTGAAATTTAATCTTGTATGCTGAGGGTAAATAGAGATGGCTATTTACTGGTAAATAGTCGAGTTTTTTAACTCGACGGTAAGTCGATGATATTAACATCTTGCACAAAAATCAAATTTATTAGCTTAAACTTTTGGGTCTATTGGTGATTTAACATATTTAATAGAATTTAGGTAATTTTATCCAAAATAAAAATAAAAAAATAATAATCCATGTATTATACCAACCCTTTCTCATCAACAAACTGGAAGCTATCCATCTTCTTCAAAACCTCTTTACAATCATCTTCAAATTCCTCAGCAAAGCTCTTTGGTCCATTTGTCAGAAGGTGTTCTAATAATATTAAAGCATTATAAGATGCTCTCCAATCTTTTGCCTTGAATTTGATCAGCCTGTATATTTTACAATAAATAATTTCATTCTTGGGAAGATTAAAAAAAAAAATCTTTCATTTCATTCAAATATATAAAAAAATAAAAAATTTGACCTCTTGTGAAGAATCTCAACAATTCTGCAAAAATCATCAATTTCAAAAGCTGCCCTTGTTATCACTCTCATGGTAGGTTTGTCTGGTGGCCATGGTTTTCCACTTGTGGCTTCTTCTGTCAGGCTTTAAAATCCCAACCAACCAACATGAAAAAGAAAAAAAAAGTTTCATAAACGGAGTCACGTTTAAACTTTCGAGTCTAGTAATGATACAATATGATATCACATTTGATTAGAGCCTATGTCAAGTAAATAAATTTATCCCTTCTAAAAGTCGGGTTTCGTAACTTTTAGGATAAGATAAATTTAAGTCCTGCGTTACCATTTCATTTTCTGCTTTTGGATTTTAATTTTAAAAAACAGAATTGGTTAAAAACCAATTGGTTATCAAACAATTATATTTTTCAAAATTTGAAACAAAAACAGAAAACAAAATGGTTTCAATAATATATTGAGAATGAACTATTATGTATTCAACTGAAAATATAATGAACTTACAGTTGGGCAGGAGTAACATCAGTCAAAGCCAATCTTGCAGTTTTGATCTTTGCTTTGAAGAAGAAAGAAGCTTGCTTCTTAAATTCATGGAAAGAATTAGTCTTCTTCCCCATATTGCTTTTGTTGTTTAGAATAAAAATCAAGAATTTCATTTCATTTCATTTTAAAGCTTTAGTTTTTAAATGACATAAGAAATGCAACCACTCCATTCAAACTCTAACTGCTCCCAAAAGGGAATTTGCAGATGTAATTAACATAATATAGCTATTATTATTATTATTGAAAGCTTATGGTAAAAGATGATGTTTGTAATTTGGAAATTTCAAGGCTTATTTGTTTCAAGCCCCTTTGAACAACTTTAAATAACTATTAAAAAAAATGTTCTTTTTTGCTTTTTGATTTTTTGACCAGACAGGTGGAGATTGGAAATAATTCAAGGCTTTATTTTTTGCATAATTGTTGCCTTTCTTAAGTTCACTAGATTTTATAAATTGCTTGCCTTTAGCTTAAATTAATTTGTCTTAGCATAGAAATTACTCTTCTTCCTGTAGCCAAGTGAGTTAATTTTTTCTTTAAAGTTGGGAATTAAAACTTCGAAGGCATGGGATGAGTATGGCTTTGGGAATGTGGCCTGTTATATGCACACGCTAAGCAACAATATTATGACAATAATATATGAAATTTTTCACGGAGTAGTAGATTTTAATGCAATATATATAAATATATCATCGCTTAAAACTATTGGTAAATATAGTAATTCTTACTGTATCAATGATTAACATTATAAAAATATGTAATTCAATACTAATCATTAACTGGCAACTCAAAATTTACTATATTTACAAATATTTTAAAACCATGATATTTTTATAAATATTAAAAAAAAATCGCTAGATTTAAACCATCCCATGATATATTCATGTTTGGAATAAGCTTTTAGGGGTAAAGTACCCCTTTAGTCCCTGAGTTTTGGAGATCGTGTCTATTTGGTCCCTGCGTTTTTAATTTGTGTCTAAGTGGTCCCTGAGTTTTAGATGTCGTGTCTATTTAGTCCTTGCGTTTTCAATTTGTGTCTAAGTGCTCCCTGAGTTTTGGATACTATGTCTATTTGGTCCCTAGATTTTCAAGAACTACTAGAAATAAGTTTAATTGCTTAATTTAACGTATTCATTAACTTCTTATCATATTATTGACTTAATGCTGACATAACATGTTTAATTGGTCAAAATACGAAGATAGGAATAAATCTTTCATCAATCTAGGCCTAAAATTTGACATAATTATTAATCTCATGTCAATATTTTGATCAATTAAACATTTTATGTCACCATTAAGTCAATATTATGTTAATGAGTTAACAAATTAAGAAAGAATTAAACTTATTTCTAATAATCCAGGGACTATTTAGACACAAATTGAAAACTCAATGACCAAATAGACACAATATTTAAATCTCAAAGACCAAATAAACACAAATTGAAACGCAGGGACCAAATAGACACAATATCCAAAACTCAGGGACCACTTAGACACAAATTGAAAACGTCGGGACCAAATAGACACGAGTTTCAAAATTCAGGAATCAAATGAGTACTTTACCCAAGTTTTTATAACTTCAAAGTAGCCCTTTTCTTAACGTCACGTGCCACATATGATCATTTTCTACAATTCAGATATATTATCTATTTTATCATATATACTTTAGATCTAATTTACCAATAATTTTTGTGATTATATTTATTTTGATCAAGTTAATGATGAAATAACTTACAAATATAATTTTATTTATCACTCCTAAACTTATCTTGAACTTATCAATTTTTCATTATAATCTATTTTCCTTTAAAAATAACATCATCTAACGCCAGTGATTATGAATAATCTCACTCTATTCATTTATAAGATTCAATCCGCGTATGAAGATTAACGTAAAAAATATTAAAAATAAAAAGACCAAATCGACATAAAAGTTAAAGAACCAAACATAATATTTAACCTCTTTTCAAAATAAAAGTGAATACGATTATATATTAGTTTGTACAAAATCAAAGATAAAAAAAATTTAGTGATGAAAATAAACACGAATAGGTTGGCCTTCACAACAAAAATCGAAGCTAGTTCTCCAGAAATGTACTTGTGGACCTTAAAACTTGGCCCGCAATAAGTGGTCCGAAAAAGCCTTCCCTTACACTTTTTTTCATCTGATTCTTAGCCTGTTCCGACCTTAGCCATTAGCCAAAACATATTTACGCATAAATGTCATTTGAAATCGTTAATGACCAAGAACTTTTTTTCTATTACTAAAGGCCCGTATGGGAAACTTAAAAGTATTTAAAAGTGTGTTTTTAATGGTCATCAAAAACACTTTCTTTATTCAAAAACACCTTTAATCAAGTCTAAAAGTTATTCCAAATAGGCAATAAGTCTATTTTTCATTCTCCGCAACAATCTCTATTATATACTTCTTCCCAAATCTTTCGTTTCGCTGACAGAAAACAGCTTTGTAAATTAGTAGAGTGCATTGAACCTTGTCTTTAGCCTCATGATTCTGGTGGCTAGCTAGCCAAATGCCTCCACAGCGTGAGAGTAGCCCTTTATGTTTAAAAACTAGCAGACTAAAATGAACTCTAGAACACGAAAAATTTAAAGCAATATATCGTAAGAAAATTAAAATGAAGTTGGTAAAATGACGTGAAAATTGTAAGATTAATATGCCCAAAAAAAAAGTTACATAAATCAAATGGCAAAACTGCAGATTACCTAAAACTGACTGCTGAGCACACTCGGAAATAATGCTCATTCCAAATGTAAAAATAACATATTGTGCTGGGCTTCGTTCCCACGCATCATTGATCATCAAAATTAAAATCCCTAAGAATATATCCAGTGAAAAAGGTTATGTATAAACTCTCCACAAACCGGTCCTGTATCCTGTAGACATAAGAACCAGCTCCCAGAGCATGTTGGGAATGCTCAATGGATTTACCTTTGATCCAGGGATTTCAGACCAGTTCACAGATATTTCAATTATAGGAATGCCAAACCGTTTGCAAAGATAAACTATCTCAACATCGAAACACCATCTGCAGAAAGTGCACAGCATGGTCAGTTCCCTGAATTATATGCAAATTAATAGAAAATTCAAATGACTGGGATTGGTCTTCTGGATAGTATTCAACGACATAATACAACAACAATGATGGAAATGGAAGAAAAAGCATCAGCATGAGCCTCACAGTTGCTAGATCAGAGACCAGACAAAATTAATCTTTGCATGCAAAGGAGAAATTAGCCATAATTTCTATCAGTTTAATGGTTTCTTTAATCATATAAAATTCTAAATATTTATATCTTCAACTTCAGAATTCAACAAGTTATCTATAATAAGCAATACACAATCATTTCTGCATTGCTAATCAGGTTTTGAAACTGAGGAGCATTTGCAAAATTTTACACCACAATTTAGCTACCTTTTCAAACGAATATTTGTGAAGAGCTTCCTTGCAGCAGATCTGGTAAACATCTTGAAACCACACTGTGATAATATGAAAAATTGATTGTCAGAGAAAAGATTATGAACTAACAATCTATTCACTTGACCTCAACACAACAGGTAAACTTGCATTAGTAATGATTAAATCTTTAGTGGAAGAATAAATCACCTGTGTATCACGAATTCCAGGACCAGCCGTTAAGAGAACCACAAAATGAAAACCCTTCATCAAAAAATTACGGTACAACTTTCTCTGAAACATTTGTGAATGGGTTCAGAATAAAGCAAGGAAGGAAATACAATTATAAAGAACCAGCCATAACGACACTTAACTGTAGCGAGAGCTGTTTCCTCCAAATGAGCACGGGAACCAAAAGCAGCAATAGGGATATCAGAAATTCTAAAACTAGAAGCACTAACTTCCTTTTTAGCAAATTCATGGATCTGGATGGCCAAAAAGTAGTCCTTAGTAGCTACATTGGCAATTTTGGAGCACCCAAAAGTAAAAATTTTGAAACGATACTTCAGGGAAAAAATAGCAACAGCTTAAAGGCAATGGAGAAAACCTTATTTTCAAGTTTTTCAAGGTCATTGACTTTGGTTGCTCCATCAGCATCCAGCATTAAAAGTAATTGACCACGTGAATGCAATATCCCCTGTTTAACAATGCTTCCACAAAGACTAGAGATTTCAATGGATTGTAGCCACACAATAACAAATCATCACAAATTACTAATAAACAAGCTGTTTAGATGGACTCACTTTTCTAATAGCTTCTCCCTTCCCGTGATTGCTTCCTAGAAGTATAACCCTCACATTATCTGCTGAGAATTTCTTTGAGAATTCTAAACCTACTCTTTTTGTCCCATCACTGCTTCCATCATCAACAATAATTACCTAATCAAGTTTTCACCAATTTCAAAATTAAGAACTAAAGAGAAGATTAAATGTATAGTGTTTTTTCAGAATGAAAGTGTAATTAGATTTAAAAGAATATGATAGAGCCCCAGTGCTCTTAACCTACAGGTGGAGGAAGAAACTAGATAAACTAGTTAAATAAGCTAGATATTAGGTGAAAGAAAAGAGGGAGCCACGGCCACGGATCAGCTGGATATTGGGCTGGTAGTTAAGTAATCATAAGAGGAAAAAGTCATATTGTTAGGTAAGGAAATTAAATAGGTAGAATTAAGTAAATAGGTGGAGAGTCAAACTTATTAATAATGCCCAAAAACCCAACAGTTCTTTAGACTAAGGCGTGACCTTCTCAAAACCCCCTACGATGTGCTTAGCTCTTACTTTTTCAATGAAAAGTCTATAAGAAGTTCTATCAGATCAAGAAACTTCTTCAATTGAATGATACACTACACTGTACTTAGCTGATACATTTTCAATGTTTTCTTTTATCCAAAAAAAAAACTTATTCCATGTTTTCAAATTACCTTACTTTGATGAACTAGGGTAGGAGGAGAAACATTGAGCAACAAATATTATTTTTCGAACGCTACTAAGAACGACCACCAAAAAAAATTAAACGAAATATTTTCATTTTGAAAAACAAAGTAAATCCCGTGCAATGAACTATGTAACATAAAGAAGAAATTTTCCCCTGACAAGGACTCGTAACGAACCCAAAAATGAAATCTTGGGAAAATGTTCGATCTTAATATTTCCATTAGACCAGTGAAGCGTCAAAAGTTATTGACACCACAAGATTAAGATTAAGATTTAAATAAACAACTTTACTATTTATCAGAAGACTATATCACAAAATTATATCATTGCAGAACTTTTAACAGAAAATATGTACCTCATATGAAAATGAATTGTCCTTTGCTGCACGCTCTTGAAGATAACTACAAAAATAAAGACAGCAAAGTTATTATGCCTTCATATGAAAAATATATTATTATTATTATTATTATTATTATTATTATTATTATTATGCCTTAATGTTGCAATCTTTCTCATAAGCAGCCTTCAAACAGAATACCGAACTACTGCCCGAGTGCACTTCTCTGCAAAGTCAGCTACATTTATAATTCATTCACAACAATATTACGGTCTGAAAAAAATTCAGAGCTAGATATAAGAAATCTAGCATGTGATGCGATGTAATATGTATGGAGACGCATTGTACTTAGTACGTCCCTCCCAACAAATGATTCATAATCATAAAAATTAGGGAGTCTCAAACTACAGTTCGACACAAATAATTATAACTAATGCATACTCGACAATTTAGAACCAGATCTATATTAACTTTAAGTTTAATGCATTGAGGACAGTGGCCGGCACTGGCACCCTTGATCCTTGACAAATTTGAAAATTTTCAAATACGCGTTGATAAGTTAATCAGAATTATTTTTTTGCTATGTCTTAGAAGTTTTCGAAAGGTTCATATGACTACGTTTCGGATGGCAAAGTTAATGTCTAAATAACTATTGAATAGATAGAGAGAGAGTCCAAATTTAATCCATCATACTCTATGGTTTCCTGAAGAGCTCCGGGAAGCCTGTGTTCTTCATTATAAGCAGGAATGATCAAAGATATATACTTCTCGGCCGGATCGAAGATAGAAGGACATGAAACCTAAACATTAAACAAATTTTGGCATCAAACAACTCCAATTCAGAAATCAATTATACTAACACCTTAACATATAGAAGATCATAAAAAGAAAAAAGATTAACAAATAATAATATTTTCCATTGAATCATTAATAATAAAAAAACGACGCAAATTAAATTTGAATCCATATAAGAAGAAGAGATTAGGAATAGAAAATACCGGCTTCGATAGATTCGGATCCTCGAAAACAGCATGAACATCAACATGGCTATAAAGTTATAGATAGAGAAAAATGTAATTAGACACAGAAATCGAGAAATTGAAAAACGAGAGAATAGAATAAATCAAAGCAGAAATGAGAATGAGAAAATGAAGAACGTACGCATGATTAAATCTTCTTCTGAAAGCTTCAAAGAGAATAGCAGAAATCAAACCAAGAGCTGCGACTAGAAACAGAGCGATCAGAATTTCGAGCAGATACGCCATTGTCGCTCTCCGAGTCTGCTCGCTTCGCCGCTATGAAATTTTGAAGCCTCATTGTTAAATGAAACTGAAAGTTGATATTATAAGATAATTACAGTAAAGTTTTATACAATGAATATCTGCCCGTCTAGCTCAGTTGGTAGAGCGCAAGGCTCTTAACCTTGTGGTCGTGGGTTCGAGCCCCACGGTGGGCGTGTGTTGCTTCCTTTTTTACTTGTATTCCGTTTTTGCTTTCATAAAATAGTTAATTATTCAATGGATATGACTTTTCATAAAAGTCACATTTAAGAGTCATGACTATGCCTATAATTTTTCTCTCTACTTTGATATACTGTTATTCTGTAGAATTATTCTTAGACTTCTGAATTGAATTTCGTTCAAGTTTTTCGGTTCGACTGTCAAGGTTAGTAAAGTGCTTTATTAACTTTGGTTAGAAGTGTTGTATCTTGGGAGACTATTGTCCATTATCTGTAGTACCTAAGCAGTGGGTAAATATTGTCCTAAGGAAATTTACATATTTATATTGTTAAGATAATTAGTTTGTTATTTGTTAATTGTAATTAACAGATTCTGTTTTGATATAGTTGGGCTTTATTAGTTGTTGTATTGTAGTATAAATAGTTCTTTTGTAAACATTCATTAATTATAATGGAACATCACTACATCTTTTATTTCTGAGGTATAATGTTTACATGGTATCAGTTAAGCTTTTTGGACACACGTCCTTATGATCCTTTTCTCTCGACTTACGCACTTTTTCTTTCTCACATTATCTAGAACATTCGTGAGCTTTCTCATTGTTTTCTCTTTGATTTCTTGATGAATTTTCTCAGGAAAATTCTGCTTCATCGAAAGAAAGTCTCGATTCTTTTTCCTTTTCTGCTTTTCTTTTCTTTCTCTTGATTCGTTGAAGTAATTTTTAGTAATTCTTCTGAATTTGATCTTGATTCTCTACCCTAACTTTGCGATTTTGACATTTTCATCTCTTCTTGATCTTTTGTTGTTTTTTGTTAATCAATCTTTAAATCAACTATGACTACCTCTGAAGAAAGCTCTCTTCCTTCCTCTGCTGTCACCATGCCTGCCGAGAAGGAGAAATCGCCTCTTTTTCTTCTATCTAACATCTGTAATCTGATTTCAATCAAGCTTGATTCTACAAATTTTGTTTTATGGCATTATCAGATTACTTCTCTCCTTAAGGCTCACAAACTATTTGGATACGTTAATGGTGAAAATTTGCCTCCTCCTCGTTTTCTACCAACATCTTCTTCCACTACTCCACAAATCAATCCTAAATTTGTTGATTGGCATGCTGAAGATCAAGGATTGAAAACTCTACTTAATGCGACGCTTTCTTCGAAGGCTTTATCTTATGTTGTTGGAAGCAAGACTTCACGACAGGTTTGGCAAAATATTGAGCGTCGTTTTTCCTCTATGTCTCGAAATCATATCATAAGTTTGAAGTCTGATATGCATGAGATCAAGAAACTTCCGTCTGAATCTGTTAATAGTTACATTCAGCGTATAAAAGACATATGTGATCGATTGGAGAATGTTGCAATTCATATTAGTGATGATGATCTGATAATTTACATTATCAATAGTCTTCCTGCTGAGTTCAATACGTTCAAAACATCTTTGCGTACTCGTTCTGATCCGATATCTCCTGAGGATTTACATGTTATGTTGAATACTGAGGAATGCGAACTCCAGAAACAAAGTTCTCAATCTGAGATTTTCTCCTTACCAATAGCTATGGCAGCATCTTTTGGTAATCAAGGTCGTGGTTTTATTACCAATAAGAGTCAAGGCCAAAATAACAACAACAATCGAAATAACAACAGTCATAATAACAACTCTGGCTGAAGTAATAGCAATAATCGAAATCAAAGTCATAATGCTAAGGGCAAAGGTCTTCTTCCTATTCCCACTGTCTTTAATGGCCCAAATAATCAGACTGCTTCTTCATCTAATGGCCAGAATAGTCAGCCTCAAACTGGTCGAATTTGGTGCCAAATCTGTTCAAAATCAAGACATAGTGGACTCGACTGTTATAAACGTATGGATTTCTCATACCAAGGTAAACATCCACCTGCTCAACTAGCTGCTATGGCTGTTGCAGCTAATCAGACTCTTGCTTCTTCTCCTGTGTCTGCAAATCCACCTATTTGGTTGACTGATTCTGGTGCTAATGCTCACCTTACATCTGACTTAGCTCATCTTAATCTGTCTAATGACTATAATGGTGAAGAGCAGATCTCTGTTGGAAATGGTCAAGCACTTTCTGTGTCTCACACAGGTTCCTTAAACACTCACTCAAAATCTTTCAATCTTTCCAAATTACTTTGTGTTCCTGATATTGCATCTAATCTTCTTTCTATTCATTAATTCTGTGTTGACAATAACTGTTTTTTTGTTTTCAATTCTGATTCCTTCTTTATTCAGGACCATACATCGGGTAAAATCCTTCATCTAGGTCTTTATGTCAATGGTCTATATCCCATATTATCCTCCATGGTTCAAGACAATAATAACTCTTTACGTGCTTGCCTGGGTAACAAGGTATCACAATCACTGTGGCATGATAGGTTAGGTCACCCAAATAATGCTTCTTTTTCTGTTTTACACAAGTTACTTAAATTCCCTTCATCTATTTCAGTTTCTAACTGTTGTTCTTGTGTTCATTGTATTCATGGGAAAATGAGCAAATTGCCTTTTTTTCTCTTTCTCGCACTATTACTTTTTCTCCTTTAGAACTTGTTCATAGCAATGTATGGGGCCCTGCTCCTGAACTTTCCTTAAATAAATATCGCTAGTATGTTTCATTTATAGATGATTTCTCTCGATATACTTGGTTTTTCCCTTTAACATGCAAGTCTGATGTCTTTACTGTTTTTTCTAAGTTCAAACCTTTTGTTGAGAATCTTCTTTCTTCTAAACTCAAAATATTTAGGAGTGATGGGGGTGGTGAGTATATTGGCCATAATCTTCGGGGCTTACTTGAATCTCATGTTGTTTTACATCAAAAGTCATGTGTCTATACTCCCGAACAAAATGGAGTAGCCGAACGTAAGCATCGTCATATTATAGAAACTGCATTAGCTTTGCTTTCTAAATCCTCTGTTCCTCTCATATTGGCATTTTGCTTTTGCTACTGCGATTTTTCTTATGAATCATCTTCCTACTCCAACTCTTGGAAATATTTCTCCATTTGAAAAGCTGTTTTCAAAACTTCCTGACTATTCTCATCTTCGTATCTTTGGGTGTGCTTTTTATCCATTGCTCAAACCCTATAATAGTCACAAACTACAATAAAAAACAACCCAATGTGTGTTTCTTGGTTACCCTCTAGAGTATAAAGGTTATATTTGTCTTGAACCCAACTCCGAAAAACTTTTTACTACTCGACATGTTCTTTTTTATGAAAATATTTTTCCTTTTTCCAAAACTGATAATTCTTGTTCTTCTTCTCCAACTTCTACACAATCACACTTTGATCGACACATTCCTTTATCCTTTCCACTCCTAACTTCTCATCATGTTCCTTTAACCAACACTACTTCACATATTCAAGCTTATACTTCCCAAAATTCAAGTGTTTTAGTTCCTGCACCTTGTGTGACCATTAATATCGTGCTTGATCATCAACCCACTTGTTCTGTTTCTAAAATACCTGCTGCTTTACCCACTAGTCTGGTAATAATATGGTTCTGCCTCCTACTTTAGAATTACCTAGTAATACCATTGTGAGTACTAATTCTCATCCTATGCAAACACGGCTTAAGTCTGGAATTGTTAAGCAAAAGGCTTTTATGGCTACTTCTTTCAACTTTGATCAAGTTGAACCAATTTCTTTTTCCCAAGCTTCAAATTCCTCCAAATGCTAGCAAGCAATGTTAGAAGAACATAATGCTTTGTTAGACCAAAATAAATGGAGTTTAGCATCTTTACCAATTGGGAGAACTGCTATTGGGTGTAAGTGGGTTTACAGGATTAAGCGACATCCGGATGGAACTATTGCTCGATATAAAGCTTGCTTAGTGGCAAGGTTATCATCAAGCTGAGGATATTGATTATGATGAAACCTTTAGTCCTGTTGTAAAGAAACCAATTCTTCAAATAGTCTTGTCTCTTGCAGCCACTTATAAATGGACTCTTCGACAACTTGATGTTAAGAATGCATTTCTTCATGGTGATCTCACTGAGGAGGTATATATGCAACAACCTCAAGGTTTGGTTGACAAGTCTAGTTCACATTTTGTTTGTAAACTTCAAAAGTCTTTATATGGTTGAAAGCAAGCCCCGCGAGCGTGGTTTGAATGTTTCACATCTCACTTACAGACTTTTGATTTTAAACCTTCACATGCTGATCCTTCTTTGTTCATTCGATGTTTGGGTGGTTCTGTTACATACTTACTTTTGTATGTTGATGATATTATTCTTACTGGGAATGACTCTTCATTCATTGACTTTCTTATATCTCAACTGCGTGATCGTTTTGATATGACTGATTTAGGGCAATTGAAGTATTTTTTGGGACTTGAGGTTACTATATTGCAGTCTGGTTTGTTTGTTTCCCAAACAAAATATACTCGTGATATTTTGCATCGTTTTGGAATGACAAGTGCAAAACCAGGTGTAGCACCTTGTGTTGTTAAAAGTCCTCTTGATTTTTCTGTTGAGTTATGTAGTGTTGATGATGCAAAGATCTATCGAAGCATGGTTGGGGCTCTACAGTACTTAACGTTCACCCGTCCAGATATTTCATTTGTTGTAAATAAGGTTTGCCAATATGAATTCCCCTACTTTGTCTCATTTAGCTGCTGTAAAACGAATTTTTCGTTATCTTTGTGGTTCCCTATCATTGGGAATGATGTTTAAGGCTGGAAGATGTGATTTAGTAGCTTTTTCTGACTCTGATTGGGCTGGTGATTGTATTGATAGACGGTCTACGACTGGTTTTATTGTTTATTTTGGTTTAAATGTTATTTCTTGGTCTGCAAAGAAGCAACCTACTGTTTCACGCAGCTCAACTGAAGCTGAATATCGGGCTCTTACTTCTACTGCTACAGAGTTAGCTTGGATTCGACAGCTACTTTGTGATTTGTGTATCACTCTTGTTAATCCTCCTACTATATATTGTGATAATATGTCTTCCATTGAGCTAGCACATAATCCGATTTTTCATGGTCGTACAAAGCATGTAGAGATATACTACCATTTTGTTCGAGAATGTGTTGTTCGCAAGGATATTTTTCTCCAGTTTATTCCTACTGCTTCTCAACCTGCAGATATTTTGACAAAGCCCATACATTTGGATCAGTTATTACATTTTTGAGACAAACTCTTGGCTTTTCCTCCCTAAGCAGCCGTCGTTTGAGGTGGGATGTTAAGATAATTAGTTTGTTATTTGTTAATTGTAAATAACAGATTCCGCTTTGATATAGTTGGGCTTTATTAGTTGTTGTATTGTAGTATAAATACTTCTTTTGTAGACATTCATTAATTATAATGGAATATCACTTACATCTTTTATTTCTGAGGTGTAATGTTTACATATATGTCTCACTTCGTTTTAAATTTCTTTTGTTTATTTAACTGTTTAATTTATTGTTTCTATATGCGATTCTGCTTTCGACTTTTTTTGTTTTAGCTAATTTTTAATTTTCCAACAACTTAAGTTCATTTAATTGTGATAATTTATTTCTTAATTTAATAATATATTACTTTGAGTTTAATAGATTATTGAATAAAAAAAACAGTGAGTGATATATATGGAAGTACATATCTAATAACCAAAATCTATAATTTAAGATGATTTCAGTTTCTTAAAATTTGTAAAGATGAAAAAAAAAATTGAGGCACGCAATTCTTTATTATCAACTTTTTACCTCTCCTTTAATTATAATAATTTATTATTTTTCAAAAATATTTACCAAATAAATCTAGTTTTAAGAAATCTATCTCTAGTGTTCAAAAATAAAACCACGATTAAGATTATAGGTTAATTCTGGTGAGATTTCTCATTTTCTTTTAGATATTATATCAAATTGAAAAGGAGGAGATGTAAACTTCAATTTTATAGAAGGGAATAATAATATCTTACTAGTATACTTTGATTGACGGGTTTAATTCTTGTAAGTTGGAGTCTATTACACTCAATTTTATTTATATTTCATCTTTTTTATACATCATATTATTTCTACATTTAATGCAAGTCATCAATTATTGCTAAGGATTTTTTTTATACTATATTGATTTACTTTGAAATAATAAATCATTTTTAAAAAGTGAAATCATTTAATGATATCATGTGACTTTTTGAAATTATATGACTACTCCAACATCTACCTTAACTCCATAAAAAAGAAAAAAGACAACAAAATGATTTTGTTAGTAACTTTCCTTTGACTGATAACAACTGGATTCCAGTCTCCGAGGCCACAAATCATGTTACAAATTATCTCAATAATCTCAGTATTGGGACTAAATATACAGGCTCAAACAGAATTCAAGTAGGAAATGGTGAAACTCTAAAAAATTCTTCTTCTGGTTCATCTATACTTACCTCTCCTCCTTCTGGTCATTCTTTTCAATTACATAATCTTTTACATGTTCCTCAAATAACCAAAAATCTAATTAGTGTAAGTCAATTTGCAAAAGACAGTAATGTGTTTTTTGAATTCCATCCTTCCTTTTGTTTTGTTAAGGATTGAGTAACTGGGCAAGTACTTCTTAAAGGAGCTCTTGATGGAGGATTGTATCACTTTGACTTGCAAAAGCTGTTAGGAATGGTGTCCTAGAACTTGTAATTATTTAATAAGGATAATTTATTACGAATAAATTAAATAAATAAACATAAGTTCTTTATATTATCTAGATTGATTCAATTGACGATATTAGGAATATATGGAAATATATTAATATCAAACATTCAAATAGTAAAACCCAAAGTTACTCTTATGAAATCACGACTTAGTATGTGAGTCATACGAGAGGATTAAAGTCGAGATGAGTAACTTAAAAGTGTCTACAGTAAATGGATAACGTTTGGGAACCTTATCCTCGTAACACTGTTGATAGCTTCGCATTTTGTTTATAGACAAATTATCTAATCCTGATCATTCATGTGGGAGACATGAAATGGAAGTATCATATGCAATGTTGATTGTATAAGACAGGACCACGATGTTCGATCAAATTTCTCATTAGTACCGTTTACGAGAAATGATCGAATATCAAACTAAGTTTATCAACCGTGATAGATCTCAATCCTGAGTGAAATGCGGACTCCTATTTATGAAGTTATGTTCTTTGATTCACATGGTTGAGAAGCGATCCGTAAGAACGCTCAATACACTCTGTTTTGGGAACATGACTAGATAAGTAGCTGGGAACTCATTTTCACAAGATGGAATTCATAACTTTCCTATAAATTAACCGGTATCGTGCGATACCTAAATATTTTAGGAACTTTAGGAAACTCCCTTGATGTCTTGATTCGAGACATGAACAAGTGGCGCCACGACTTCTATTGATCACGAAGTATATTATCTCTAGTTCGACTAAAGATAATGTTCATTGGAGAATCGCGGGAACACAAGGATAAAGCGGTAATTACAGGGGCAAAACGGTAAATTCATCCTCCTTGTAATTATGAGGGTTCCACGTGAAGGATTATATCACGGATATAAATAAAGATAAACTAAATGGACATAACTCATCTATAGTGAGGGGAGTTCACTATGAATCTATAGTGGAATTATTCATAGTTAGATAATAAGTAATTAACCGATTATGAGTTAATCAATTAATTGACTAATTATTAAGCCCATGATCTATAGGTCCATCGGGTCCCTATGCTAGCCCAAATATCGTAGTCGCGAAATCAAGTAGAAGAAATGGAAATTTTTAAGTAAAGTGAATTACTTAAAATAGGCAATATTAATTGTTTAAATATTGAGTATATTTAAACGGTAATTAATATGAACATTATTAATTGTTTAAATAATGAGTTTATTTAAACATGAAATTAATAATGAAATATTATTAATAAGATATTATTAATTATTTAAATATTGAGTATATTTAAATGGTAATTAATAATTTGAAATTAATTAACAATTATTAATTGTTTAAATAATAAATTTTATTTGAACGGAATTAATAATTAATAATTAATTAATTAATAATAAAATGTTATCAATAAAATTATTAATTAAATAATGAGTTTATTTAATGGAAATTAATAATTAAAATATTTATTATTAATTATTTAAATAATGAAAATTATTTAAATGGAAATTAATAATTAAATATAATTTGATAATATTTAGTCGGGAGAAAATATTAATATTATTAATTGTTTAAATAAAATATTTTATTTAAATGGTAATTAAGAAATAAATTAATTAAGTTGGACTTATTAATTTAAGAGAGAGTTTCAAGCCCAGTTGGATTAATGAACCCAATTGAAATTGGCCCAAAATAATTAATTAATTAAATTTGATTTATTAATTATTTATTATTAATTTTGGCCTTCATAGATAATTTGTAGGAGATAATTATTTGAATTATATCCTATAATAATTATATAGATTTATTTACCCAAGATAAATAAAATAAAGAAAAGAAAATAATCTCCTATTTATCTATGGCATTTTCAAAATTGCAAGATAAAGGAAAGAGATAATCTTTTTTCTTTTTGTATTTATCTCTATAGATTAATCCTAATGTGATTAGGATTCCTATTTTCCTATAAATAGGAGGCTTGGGTCATTCATAAATCACACAATTAAATTCCTTAGAAATTCGGAATTCTCTCTTCCTCCTCTCCCCCCTTGAGTGCCGATTTTCCCTATTCAAAATTGGGAAGAAAATATTTTTCTTCTTCCCAATTTCTTCTAAAGTTCGATCCCACAATCGGGTTTTGTTTGATCGATCGGGATATAGCATAGAAGATCCGGTGTTGCTGAGGAATTGATGCTGTAAAGAAACCTCCAACCAATTCTCCATTTGTTACTCAATGTAAGTATCGGTTTTAATTTTCGAAAAACTAGCATGAATCTACATGTTTTTATCACAAATTGCATGATATTAATAGATCCATAATTAAATGTTAATTAGTTTACTAAATCAAATTCCGCTAGTTTAGTAAATCATCCCTTCAAAAGCATCCCCAAAAGCACATCTCAATGTCTTCAAGATCACCAAGTAAAAACTCTACTCAAGCTTTTTCTTCCACTCTTCTGAATTGTAATAAAAGTTCCCAAATTTCTTTTTTTGATACATGGCATAGTAGCTCATGCCAATTTCAATACTGTCATGACTATTCTTACCAATTGTAATATTTCTTATTCATTCAATAAAAAACTTTCTTTTTGTTACTCATGTCAAGTTACTAAAAGTCACTAACTTTCATTCACAAGATCAAAATACAAATACACTGCACCACTTCAATTGGTTGAATCTGATTTATGAGGTCCTGCTTGTTCAATGTCTAGAAATGGTTTTCGGTATTATATGAGTTTTGTTGATGTATTTTCAAGATACACTTGGATGTACTTTCTTCAAATAAAATCGGATGCTTATAAAACATTTCTTCTATTTCAAAACTCATTCAGAAATTCAACTAAAAAACAAACTTCTTTACAAACTGATTGAGGTGGGGAATTTCAAAATATCTCTTCCTTCCTAAAATATCAAGGTATTCTACATAGAATTTATTGTGCTCATACTTTTGAACAAAATGGAATTGTAGAAATAAAACATAGGTACATAGTGGAGACTGGTTTATCCCTTCTTTATCAAGCATCTTTACTCTTACACTTTTCGGATGATACTTTTACAAGAGCAGAATATGTGATTAATTGACTGCCATCCAAGGTCCTACAGGATAATATTCCGCTAGAGACTCTTTTTGGTCATCCATCAGACTATACCTTTCTATTAGTCTTTGGTTGCACTTGCTATCCCTACTTGAGACCATATAATAATCATAAGTTTTTGTACAGATCTTCAAAATGTACCTTTTTGGGATATAGTACACTACATCATGGATATAAGTGCCTTTATGAAACAGGTAGGATGTACATCTCTCGTCATGTTGCATTTGATGAGACATCCTTCCCGTTTACTAAGATTCAATCCTCACCTCCCATTCTTCCAACACTATATCACTCCTTTAATTCCAATCACCACTGTTTCCAGCAACCCATCTGTTAGCTCAAAAGTCTTACCTACACCTCTTCCTAATTCTCCTACTCATTAAGAAATTAGTAATGCTACTAGTCCGACCTGTGATCCTGCTTCACCTACTATATCAGTTCCAGAAGAAACAAGAGAGCATGCATCCTCTATCCCTACTACTGCTTCTGGTCATGATATCAGTTTACCGGTTGTACCTCATATTATTAGTCAAGTAAACAATCATCCTATGATTACTAGAGCAAAAAATGGAACCAACAAACCAAAACTTCTATTATTTGTTGATTTATATAATAATGAACCTTCATCTATCAAAGAGGATTTCAAATCTATTCATTGGAGAAAAGCAATTGAGGAGGAATATAATGCTCTCATGAACAATCATACGTGGACTCTAGTTCCAAAACCTCTGGACAAGAGAATAGTGGGCTGCAAATGGATATTTAAAATCAAAAGAAATTCAGATGGGTTAATTGCTAGATACAAATCACGATTGGTAGCAAAAAGGCTTTCATCAACATGCTGATATAGACTTCACTAAAACATTCAGTCCAGTGGTAAAACCAGCTACAATTCGAGTGTTACTCACCTTAGCACTGGCTCACTATTGGCATATTCGTCAATTGGATTTAAACAATGTCTTTCTTCATGGAATTTTACAAGAAAATGTGTTCATGGATCAGCCTTTTAGGTTTTGAGGTTTCTACTCATCTATTTCACTGGTTTGCAAACTTAAAAAGGCTCTTTATGGCTTAAAACAAGCACCTCAAGCGTGGTTTGAGAGGCTTAGTCATTTTTTATTTTCTACTGGTTTCATTGGCTCAAAGGCAGACACCTCCTTGTTCTAAAATTATACAATTACTAAATGCATATTTATCCTGATATATGTTGATGATATAATCATTATAGGGAGCTCATTGAGTTATATTCAGTTTCTAATTAGTAAGCTCAATGCAACTTTTTCTCTTAAAGATCTCAGGGTTCTTAGCTTTTTTCTTGGAATAGAAGTTTCATACACAGCTGAAGGTAACATCTTTTTATCACAGTCAATTACTTCAGTGATTGACTCCAAAAAACAGGAATGAAAGGGGCTAACTCGATTGCAACACCAATGGTTAGTGGATCTATCATATCCTTTAGACATAGAACAACCTTCTCTGATCCTAGTTTATATAGAAGTATTGTTGGGGTATTACAATATGTCACCATTACAAAACCGGAATTAGCATACTCTGTCAACAAGGTTTGTCAGTTCATGCATGCAAAATCCAACTGATCTTCATTGGAAAGTTGTCAAACACATCTTGAGATACATATATGGTACACTTCATCATGGTATGCTTCTATCAAAACCAAAATCTCTCCTCTTAACCGTTTTTGTGGATGCAAATTGGGTTTCAGACCCTGATGATAGGAAGTCTACATCTGGTTTTTGTGTCTATTTTGGAGATAATCTGATCACTTAGAGTTCTAAAAAGCAACAAACCATTTCCAAATCTAGCATTAAAGTTGAATATCATGGATTGGCTAATGTTGCAGTTAAAGTTTTGTGGTTACAGGCTCTTCTTAGTGAAATTCGAGCCTCTTCATCATCTTCTCTTATCATATGGTGTGATAATCTAGGAGTTGTCCACTTCAGTGCAAATCCAATCATTCATTCAAGAACAAAACATGTCGACTAGACATCTATTTTATTCGAGATCTAGTTCAGCAAGATATCAATTCATCATCTTCCAGCAAATGCTCAAATGGCAGACATCTTTATGAAACCCTCTCTCAGCTCAATTTTTTTGTAACTGGAGATCGAAACTTAATGTTGTTTCTAGTAAATATTAGAAAGATTTCTTATACTTTGAGGTTGATTTTAGAAATGAGTATACCATGACTAATCTTGTTTGTATTTATAATGTGAATGGAGGGGAGAATAATGATAATTGTTAGGTTAGATGGAGCAACGTCTCAAAGGTAATATCAATTTTCTCTCTCCATTGATTATTGTTATCATTGATAATTGATGAAAACACAATCAATAAATCAGTGGCGAGGCCAGAATTTTAGTTTTGCGGGGGCAAAAATATATACAAAAGGCATGTTGTATAAAATGATGATTCGACACCCATTTTTTTATATTACAATTTATAAATTGAGAAATTTTTTCCTTTATGAAAAGTAAACCATTTTTTTTTGTTATACTTGATTCAATAGTTATAATTTATAGTTTTGACTTTTGTTTTAATATAAAATTATAAAACAAACCATTTTTTTTATAAAAAAATCTTATTTTATAAAAGAAATTGATGGTTTATTTTTTGTTTTATATATTTTTAAGTTAATCAAAATAAATCAAACTATGTATAAGCATTGAGCCTAATATTATAACCACCTTATTGTCATATAAAAAATACAAATAAAAATATGTATTTAATTAATACTCAACAATGAATTATGTAATGTATAAATCATAGATGAGTGCAATAAAAATTATCAAGAAAAATTAACAATAGTTTTATCGACTAAAAAATCTATTTAAAACAATAAAAGCGTACATTAATGAAGAATAAAACCCTTCCAATTTGTTCTCAAATGACTATTGTAGAGAAAATTTATTTTTAAAAGAGTTAAATGTCCATCAATACTCCATATAAGAACCGGGCGTAATTTTTTGGAGGGGCAAGATTAAAAATTCAAATAAAGTTGAGGACCAAACATTTTTTAGGAGGGAAAAATTGAAAATTTAAATGAAATCATATGTAGTAAAGTAAAATTTTAAAAATTTTGGAGGGGCAATTGCCCCCCAATCCATAACGTGGCCTCGCCACTGCAATAAATGGATTTAATTTTAGTATCCAACAAATTTCACTTATGAAATTATTATATTAAAGGTAGAAAAAGCTTCATCAACATGCATAAGATCGTTATACTCACATACACAATCCCCTCACTTGTAATTCTCATTCGTTAAAATATAAGGGGCCGTTTGGTTATCAGGTTTGGGTAGGGAGTTGGGGGTTACACTACCCTAACCAGTGTTTGTTTCTCAGTTTTGAAACCCAATATGATGAGTTTGTTAACCCCCTCTTAACAAACCTATTCATTTTCACAGTTTCAACATATTTTACACTTAACAAATTCACCAAACCAAACACAGTGTTAACAACTCCCTGTTTAACAACCCCCTGCTTAACAACTCTCTGCTTAACAACACCCTGCTTAACAACCCAAACCTGACAACCAAACGACCCCTAATAGATTATGTAATAGTTCGGTAAAAATAATTAAAAAGACTAACAAAAATTATTTTTAAATCCAGGGTACAGATCACTATTTAAATTTTTAAAAGAGGTGTGTTTGACTTTATTCCTATAAAAAAAATACATATACCTAAATTTGGTCCCACAAGGGGAAAATTTTCAAACAAAAATAAATGAAAGAGAATTATTTTACATGAAAATGAGAAAATCTGAAACTCCATCATCGACAATTTTGAATTTTCAGCTTGTTTATTAATATTGTATTTTCTATTTTTTCAAAATATTTTTTGAATTCTTAGACAAATTCAAATATAAATTAGGGTCTCTAATCATTGGAAATGGATTTTTTTATAATTCTATTCAATTATTCAACAAAAGAAAATAAACCATAAAAAAGTGAGAGAGATTATTTCAAAAACCAAAAACAAAATTAACAGAAAACAGAAGCCAATATCTCAAGTTTATCAAAATTTCAAAATATCAAACATGAACTTCAAACAACAGACCAATACTTCATGATATACACAACACAATATTTTTTTCGTGGGAAAATGACAGAAAATGAATGAGAAAATTTAAAGCAACTAAATAAAATTCCACTCCACGCATCAAACCAAATCAAAAGAAATGGTCGCAAGAACAAAAAATAGTCAAACAACAAACACAATAACAATAATGTAAGGAAAAAAAACTTCAATTAAATTTGGGAACAGAATAACATCTTTATTAGTACGAGTTTTTTTGAGTATGAACAAAATGAAACATTTAGACTTAGGTCTAAAATGAATAATATATCATACTAATGTAGAGATTATGGAAATCTCGAACATAATAAACATTTAAGAGAAATTACAAATACTTCTTTGTTTAGGCAAAGCAAGCATAGCCGTATGATCCAAGAAATCATTAAGATCAGCCACAGCTCTCAAAATCTTCTTCAAATCATCAACAGAAGAGAATCCAAAACAACCCTTTTCACGAACAGCATAAACATAAAAAGTTAAAAAACCTTTTCTAAATTTAAACCTGGCCATTTCACACCCTTTAACCCGTTTAATCATCTTCTTATTAACTTCTCCAAGAGGAATCTCCGAAGGCCAAAGCCCACAAATGGATTGTTTCAAAGATTCAGATTCAAACACGAAAAGAATCGCTTTCGATCTCTTGGCGCCGAGGCCGAGCGTGAGGGTATGCCAAGCGTGGTGAGCCAAAATGGTGAAATTTGTTGGAATGAAGGCTGTGGTTGAAGGAAATAATGGGAGATTGTGATTTTTATTATTTGGTGGGAAAGAGAGGAGTTGAAGGAATTCTAATGGTTTTGCCTTTCGGATTGTGAAGGATTTGATGATGAATTGACCGCCGAAGCGGAGGCCTTTGACGGTGGAAGATGGCTTGAAAGAGAACTCCGATGATGGTGAATTGGTGGTTGAATCATGGTGGTGGTGTTTTTGTTTCTTGTTTTGGTGATTCTTCTCTAAATTTTCTTCCATGTTTTTTTCTTTTTTTGGGGTTTGTTTTTGTTGTCGGTGGGTTTTGGACCTTTGGTTTTGTTATGTTTATATAAAACTACATTACGTTTCAAGCGTCAATGATAAAAACTACCTCCCTGTTTAAATTCTTTTTTATTTGTGTAATGTTCAAATGGGTAAAAATAAATTTATTCACATAAATTTTAGTGGGGCAATCACTGAAATAGTAAATTTTTACGTCGGAACTTTTCAAAAATTTCTCAAACAGCATAATTATAGTTTAATAAATTTATTGAACTAAAAAAGTTAAAAAAAAAACTAATCATTTCATTGAAAACAATAATGAAAAATAATCTAATAGTTCAATAATTAGTAATTAGTTTGTAGATTTATGCTATTTGAGACAAATTCTTTAAATTTTATATGGGGTGTAAATTTAATAAACCTTAAACTTTTGATATAATTAATTTATATCTTGAACTTCAATAAATGGTTCAATTTACAAACTAAATTTCAATAAGTAGTTCAATTATACCCTTTGTTCACGACCAGTTCTAAGAAAATAAGTACCCATTTAGTCCCTAGGTTTTAGATGTTGTGTTTAAGTGGTCCTTGACTTTTTGATGTTGTGTTTATTTGGTCCTTGCATTTTCAATTTGTGTCTATTTGGTCCCTGCATTTTCAATTTATGTCTAAGTGGTTCATGAGTTTTGGATATTGTGTCTATTTGGTCCCTAGGTTTTCAAGAACTATTAGAAATAAGTTTAATTGGTCCTTAATTTAACATATTCGTTAACTTCTTAATAGAATGTAGACTGAACCCTGACATAACAGGTCTATTGGCCAAAATACGGACATAGGATTAAATATGACTTCACATCTTTCATCAATCCAGGCGTAAGATTTGACATAATAATTAATCTCATGTCAGTATTTTGGTGAATTAAACATTTTATGTCGGCGTTAAGTCAATATTATTTTAATGAGTTGATAAATTAAGGAACAATTAAACTTATTTCTAATATTCAGGGACTATTTAGACACAAAATGAAAACTCATGGATCAAATAGACACAATATCCAAAACTCAGGGACCACTTAGACACAAATTAAAAATGCAAGGGCTAAATAAACACGATCTCCAAAACTCAGGGACTAAATAAGTACTTTACCCAAGAAAAGATATTAAAACACACTAACAAAAAATATATAATTCAAAAATTCATTTAAAATTGAAATTCTCCTTACATATTTAGATGCAAAATCATTCACACAATTTTTTTCCAGCTAAACTTTCAATATCAATATCTTATAAATTTTACCCTTTGATTCATAATTAATTATCATGGTTATTTATATAATGTATAGCATGAGAAAGCAACACAAGAACAATTAAAAATTAACATAAACTTATATTAAAATTAAGAATGTTCTTAAAATTAAATGATAAAAAATAAAAATGAACTAAATTGTGATTGAGTATAAACATATCAAATAATATTAGAGCATTTCTAAAAAGTGGCACCCAAACACTTCAAATATTTTGTTATTTTTCCAATGAATTTATTGTGTTTTAATTTTTTTTACTTTCAATAAATTATTGAACTGCTATTTGAGTAATTTTTAAAATATTTTAATATTTCAGTAGTTAGTACGCAGTGTGACCCAATATTTATTTTTTATAAATATAATATTTCATTAATTTATTATTTAATAAAACTCATTAGCTCAATTTGACCAACTATGTTCTCTCAAACCCAAGGTTGTGTTTGGTGGCTTTGTGAGTAAAAAAAAATCGACATTTGCAAATCTAGCAAATTTTTGGGTAATATTTATAAAAATAGAAACTCTAAAAAATATTTGTAAATATAGTAAATTTTGATCCGGTGAATCGGTGATAAACACTAAATTACATATTTTTACACTAAGTTTATCAATGATACACACATTAATCATTGTTTATCACTAATTCCCATAGTAAAAATGGCTATATTTGCAAATATTTTATAGAGTTGCTACTTTTACAAATATTACATCAAAATTTACTACCTAGTGATTTTTTCCTTAAAAATAAAAAATCAATTGTGGACCCCCAAAATTTATAGTTTAGACGTGAGCTCTTTTTATCTAAATGATGTTCTTTTTTAAGAAATTAATTTCTATACTTCTCTTAAATATTTTTGAGTAAAATACAGTTTTGGTCTCTACATTTTACACTACTCACGATTTTAATCCCTACATTTTGAAAACCCACGAATTTGGTCCCTACGTTTTGCGATACTCACTGTTTTAGTCTCTCGTATTAAAAACCCACAAAATTGGTCCATAAGTTTAAAAAAACTACACTTTTTAGTCTTTATTTAACTTAACCGTTAGAAATGTAATGAGAGGATGGCGTAAAAATAAATAAAAAGATAAAAATGACACATGGACAATTAAAACGGTTAAGTTAAATAAAGGACTAAAAGTGTAGTTCTTTTAAAACGTAAAGACCAAGTTCATGGTTTTACAAAGCGTAGGGAATAAAACTGTGAGTAGTTCAAAACGTAAGGACCAAATTCGTTGGTTTTCAAAATGTATGGACTAAAATCGTTAGTGTAAAACGGAGGGACCAAAATTATATTTTACCCAATATTTTTTATGGCTAGGTTTGATTATTTTGGTGACGGATTTGAACTCTTTTGTACCGTTTGATTTGACAACTATGATATGAGTGTCTTATAGTTGAGATTGAATGTTTAAATGGTTAGGTTGTAGATGTTTTGTTATGGTGATTAACTAAATGAATTTTGAGAAATTCTATAGTTTTGTTTCAATATGAATATATATTGATTCACTTATTAAAGTTCAACATTTTGTTTCAATATGGATATATAATATATTGATTCACTTATTAAAGTTTGACCTTTAAAATAATTTAGATCAAAAGTTCAGGATTTAAATTGACACACAAAACCATACAAAATTCATGGCTATAAAATTGGTTTGTTCCAAAAAAACAAAGAAAAAATTTGTCTTTAACCTTAAGTATGATTTTGTGTCTTTTTTTTTTAATCTAATCAAAATTTCGTGATTGGTGTCCCCCCCCCCCCCCCCCCAAAAAAAAAAAAAATTTGGGGCTCTTACGAAAATAGCAAAAAGAGGTCCAATATTTATAAAAATAGCAGTAAAAAAACATATTTGCAAAAATAGCAGAAAAATTAAATTCACACCTAAAATATTACAAAATTGCCACTAGTAATCACTGATTAGTAATCACTGATTTCTTGATATCCTGATATTTTGTGCAGGAATCATTGACACCGATAGTAATCACTCATTATTTTATAAGTTATAACTGATATCTCTGATTACATGAATGAGGGTTTTTAAAAATCTGCTATATTTGCAAATATTTTTTTAAAAATGCTATATTTATAAATATTGCTAAAAATTCTGCTACCCAATGAAATTTCCCATTTTTTTCCGCAAATAATCCCACAAAACTAAATTCAAATTGGTTTATTAATGATTGTATATGTTATCCAACTCTCATTCTCCAAATTAATACAAATCACTCAACAAAATATGTAAAATCTTCAATAAAAAAAAGCAATAAAAAGAAACCACAAACCCCTTCAAAAACCGACCTTAATCTAAGTAATGTGAGAACAGTGGGGAAAAGTTTGTTAGAAGAAAGAGAGAGAAACGATTGATTGAAAGAGAGAGCAAAATCTGATACCATATAGAAAGTCAAGAGCAAATAATGCCTTAATGAATTAATTGATAATCAATGGTGAGAATTTCATATCGAAAAAAGATTAAGGAAATTTATAAGATATATGAGATACTCTTTTTATTGTCAATTAGTATTGAAATCGATATGCAACTCATGATATCAAGAATCAATATATTTATATAAGAGAGAAGCTAACTAACTAATTATGTAATTAAAAAAATCGAAGTACATATGGTTCGAAACCATATCTAATGGCGGTGTGACTCAGCATGGATAGAGAAAAGAATATTAAGAAAAGGAGAAGATAATATTTTAAATATGAATGGATGTACCGATAAAATTGGGCATTGGTAAAGCCTTAAATAATTCGCTGATAATGCTATTTAATTTTAAAAAAAATTATAAATAAAATAACATTATCGATGAAATGGCCATTTTGTCGGTAATGCATATCTATATAGGGAAATTGGGAAAATTGACGTCCAAAAATCTAATCTAAGGTTTATTGACTCACCGCTCATCATTTTTATGTTAGAGACCTTCTTAAAACATGAAAGTACATAAATATTCTTGAACTTTTACTTCTTATCATTATTATCATACCTATTTACTTTATCCTCAACACTCTCTAAGCTTTTATGTTATATAGCTTCAAAGGATTATTGCCGAGATTCGTATTTTTGTTTGGAGATGAGAATTTTTTAACAATCTCATATTCGAGATTGCCCATTATTGCTTCGAGATTGGAATTTAGGTCCGAGATCTCGGATCCAAATTGTCCATTTTTACTACAAGATTGGAATTTTGATCCCAGATCTTGGATCGAGATTAGAATTTGGATCCAAGATCTTGGATGGAGATTGTAATTTAGGTCTGAGATCTCGGATCGAGATTACCATTTTTGCATCGAGATTACCATTTTTGCTTCGAGATTGGAATTATGGTCCGAGATCTCGGATCGAGATTGACATTTTGCTTCGAGATTGTAATTTAGGTCCGAGATCTTGGATCGAGATTTCCATGTTTGCCTCGAGATTGGAATTTTGGCTTGAGATGACTTTTTTTCTCTTATTTTTTTTTTTGCCTTTTGTAAAATCGTGTTTCGTTGGAGGGTTCTCGCAAAATCATAAAATCATGAAAGGTACTCGAAAAATCGCAACGTGAACTCACAAAATTGCTCAAGAACTGTTCGCAACTCGCCGTTAAGGATTCACAAATCGCAAATCGTTTACAAATCACTCGACTTTGGTTGGATGGAGTATCTCACCTGTGCCGTCACAACCCTGGAGATAATTGGAGGAGTTATGGTTTTATACTTGAGTTACGTTTGAGATATGAGAAGGGGGGGAAGATAGACAAGGATATTTTTGTCTTATCATAGTGCAATGACATAAGCATAAGGTCTCTAACATAAAAATAGTGAGTGGAGGGTCAATAAACCTTAGATGGTTTTTTAGAGATCAATTTTCTCAATTTCCCATCTAAGATGAAAATTCCATTTCATCGGAAATACTATTTAAATAATAATCTTTAAATAAAATACATTATCAAAGAAATAGTTATTTTTTCAGTAATATAGTTTTAGCCTAAAATATACTTTTATTTCTAATTTGGCCACTAAACTTTTAAAATATTATTTTAAAAACGAACGGTTTATAAGCTCCAAATTCAATTGTTACTCTTAAAATGTCAACATGAGCTATGCTCATGTGGTTAGATATTTAGTCTCTTCTCACGAGTTTAAAGGTTGTAATCTCTCCTCTCCCAATATTGGTGTAATAACTCAAAAAAAATTGTTACTCTCAAAATCTAAGCTAACATTTTATAGAAAATACGCTGGGGTGAACATGCACCTTGTTACCCCCATCAACTCGCCCTGCCCCACCCCATTTAAAGATGTAATCGGGTTCGGGGTCAGGATCAGGGTTGGGGTTGGTCAGGGCAAAGTGGGGTGGGGTGGAAATTCATATCCCGTTTAATAAATAGGGAGGGGTCGGGGAGATGAGGATTGACCCCATCGGAGCCCCGATCCAAACCCCAATTACATTTTTTTCCTTTACTTGTTTTTCTTTTTCACTTATTTTCTCGTTTTTTTTATGCTTCTTTGTATGAATTGTTGAATAGATTGGTTGAATTCTTTATTACACACAAACAAACATCTTAGATAAGTCATTTTTTAAAATAAAATCATGGTTTATATTTTCAAACCCCATTTACACCTCAACCCCACCCCTCCCAACTCCGACTCCAAACCCAATAACTAAATGGGGTGGGTTCGGGTGTCGTATTTTCCTTTAAAACGGGATCGGCGTGTGAACAGGGTACCCTGACCCCACCCCCGCCACGTTCACTCTTGAAACACACTACTCATTTTATTATGAACATAAATGTCGTATTTTAGTTGGTAATATCAATATGGGTGCAAGGACGTAAATTCTTTTTTCTAATCAAAATCAATGTTGAACTAACCTATCAAATTTTAGAAAACTTATTTGATTATATGATACACGTATAATCTATTACAAATAATAGATGAATAATAGTGTCTACCAGTTTTAATTACTTTTATATGTGTTATTATTGGCAAGAGAAGCACATACTATCGATGTACAAAAAATCTCTCCTCCTCCACTTCTTTCTCGGTGTTTTGCTCCAACTGACAATCAATTTTACTCCTTTTTTCAGATTAATCTTGGATTTTTATACCCAACTACCTAAAAAATGTAGGTCTAGCTACCCAATTTATTTTAAATAAAATGAGAACTGTCTTGAGCTTTGTATACAATGTGGGGAGAGGGGTTTAAATCTCTAACTTAAGGGAAATATAAATGTCGTATCTTTGGACTAAACCTCGATCAATAAAAATATGCTTACTTATGATTATTATATTTATAATAATCAATTTATAAATATATGTTTCTAATTATTTTAAAATGAGATGAATATAAACTCCCCACACCTAATTTAATGTAGTAGGAGAAGTTATGTCAAACGGACATTTAGTATAAGTTAATGCCGGTTTGGAATAACTTTTAAAAGTATTTAAAAATATTTTTTATAACCACTGAAAAACAGTTTTAAATACTTTCAAAAGCGTGCTAATTTTACTTTTCAAAAGCATGCTAATTTTACTTTTCAATTTCCATTACATTAGATTGTGAAACTGCATCTTATGTGGTATGAGGTTAAGTTAAATATTGAAGTGGGAAGGTATTCCAAGACTAGATCAATATAACGAAAAGATGGCCCAATCAATCTAAAAATTAATAGGGTTAATTTCAGTAATGGATAAATTAATGCTTTTTATTTATAAAAAAAAAAACACAATATTATATACATATATCAAAATTACCCAAAACCACTACCAGTCAATTTAAAATAGATCGTGAAAAGACAAACTATACTCTCGATTTAAATGATATGTAATTAATGAGATATATTTATTAGGAGAGATAAAAAGTTAATAAGTTAAATATTGAAATCGGAATCCACCTGGGTAAATCTGATATTAATATGAAACAACCATTAAAACTGAAATTAGGTGAATTAAAGTAGTTATTAATGTAATTAATTCAAATTAATAACTTGATTGATTAAAGAACCAATTTTAAAGTAATATTGAGACCATTCTAATGTTGATTTCGCTCTCGTCAAAACCTCATGGGCTGTGCTTTTTTCTATAAGATACATTTCTTTTCGTTTACTATCCCAAAAAGCCTTTTTCAAAATTTGTGGTCTTCAACTAATCCATTATTTTCCCCCCTCAATCAATTTTCCATAATTACAATAATTATCGAAATACAACACAAATTTAATGAACATTGGACTTAGTTTTATTTCGCAATTAAAGCAAAACCTTTTTTTTTTAACTAATTAAAGCAAAACTTTGGAATTGCCACGTTTCAATGTAGTGAATTAAAAAAAAGAAAAAAAAAATCAATTCAATCGAATATAACATGGGATAATAAATCAATGACCTTTCTGATTTACATAATAAATATATCAATTTATCTTGAAGCTAACTATAGAAAACAAAGAAGGAATGTCATATAACAAATGCAAGTGAATTTATCCCATGTTATAATGTCATTCACATTCTCCTCCACCGCTTCCGCCGCTGCGCTCTCAAGAAATGTATCTACACCCGCCGTGACCTACACCGTAACAGCCAATTTAATCATCAAACACAAAATAATTTCAATTGAGGGGAAAGAAAATACTACCAATTGAGAGAGAAAATACTACAATTTAAGGTAGATATTTTTAAAAATAGTAAAAGTTTTAAAATAACTTTCAAATGATATTTTTCTCTCTCACTCATTTAAAACGAGTCTGAAATCCAACCTACACATGTCTGGAAGAAAATACATTTTTTGAAAAGTTTACAAAAATATGAACAAAACTTGGCTTGCTTAGGCCCAATAGAAATGGACCAAGTGGCTGATAGAAGCAAACGAAAAAAATCTGTCACTTGGCCCATTTCTATTGGGCCTAAGCAAGAGCCAAGTTTTTTCCAAAAATATTATTTAGTGAAATTTCTCAGATTTTGAAATCATCCCACACATGCCTGGAAGAAATGCCCTTTTGAAAATATTCGAAACTTGTTATTTTAAAAAATATTAAGTCATAAAATGTCATTTCAGTAGATTTTCTCAGATTTTTAAATAAAAAAATTGTGAGTTCAAATCTACTCAATCTCAATCTTCTATTGATAAGAGGAAAAAGAATGTTACTTGGATTGACTGTGGTCAAGACAGCAGTGTGACCGAAATCGCAGTTGTAATCATGGCGGCCGGAGTTCTGATAGTAGGAATTCATAACATAAGCTGCATGAGAACGAACATCGTTTGGTAGAAAGCACGCGCCGCCGGCTTGGATTGGTTTGCAATCTACATTCAAGCTGCATACATAGTCTATGTTCTTTTGCAATGCGTCATTTGCCGCATTGGATCTCGGCACACACCATTTAGCACCCGCCGGAGCTATGGGCTTCGGTCGATGATGACCACCCTATAAACAATTGGACATTATTAACTCAGATATGATTTTGACGGGGAGATGGATTAAGAAATTAAGGACTCGTTTTTGATAACTTTCAAAAATGTTTTTTTTTTAATTATTATGTAAAACACTTTTAATTAAAATAATTTATAAACACTCCTAAGCGTTATCCGAAATGGACATTAAAAATAGATAAATTATTAGATGTAGCCGTCATATTATGACTCTATTTATAAACAATTTTATTTAGAAATTAAAAATCTAATGGTTTATGAATAGAAAAATATGTTTAGTAATTTCTCATGTCGAGAATACTAACCCGTCGCATGATCGGAAGGTCGTAAATCGGAGTGAAATCAGGCTGGAACAATCCCCAATTCCTCTCCGCGGTTGGGCCAGGTTTAAGATTCTCATTAAACAACGAAAACAAATACGTTTCAAAGTTCCGATTCGGCATCAACGGCGTCCCTTTACCGGACGTAACATGGTTGATCAAGTTCCGATTAAACGTGGCGGCATTATCGAGGCTACAAGCGACATAGCCGTCGCAATTTGTCGGCCAACCGGTCTCGGCAATGATCATATTGATATCGGCATAACCGAGCAATTTCATGGCGGAATGGAGGGCATCCATCATGCCATCAAACATGTTAGTGTAGGTAATGCCGGTGTTCTTATCGAAAACACCACGGTTGGGTTTGAAGAGAGCGTAATTGGCCATGTTTGGGGAGAAGCCGAAATAAGGATAAGGGTTAACCATGAAAGGCGCCTTAGTCTCGCGTAGGAATTGAAGCATTGGCGCGAAGACGGCTCGGTCATAGCCACGCCTGAACCGCCCAGCGCTTGGTGGCTCGGAAATTGATAGGATTCCGAGTGAGTGAGGAGATGATACCTGATAATCATAATAAAATTAAATTAGTCTTTTTTTTTTTAATTTAAAGTAGCATTAATTATTTCTGCTAGAATTATTACAGCTAGCCCAATTGCGTCTCTCATAATTTTTCAGAAAAAAAAAAGGAAATGAAACGCTTTTCTCAACGGTAAAATGAAGATGGATAGCTTTTTTTTATGAGTAAATCATTACTATTAATTACATTTACAAATAAGTATTTTGATTATTTAATTTCTATTTTAATTTTTTTTTTCTTGTCCTTATTCCTGAATTTTACAAAAATTCATTTTAATCTATAGTTAATTTTTACATAGTTTTTAACGAAAAAATCTCTACCCATCCCAAGTATTAATTTTTGGAAATGCATAACTTTTATACTTAATGAAATACAAAAAAAAAAAAAAAAAAGAATTGGTAAAAAAAAAGTCATAGACTATATAATAAGATTGAATAGGGTGATTTATTACCTTAATGTCCCTGATTCCAGCAAGAGCCAAAGCTTTGTAAAGCGTTCTCATGGCCGGAACAAGGCGAGCAATGAGGGTCTTATCAGCAGTGGCCATAATTTCATTCCCAACTGCAATGTAATTGATACGCGTTTGAGGGTGGAAAGGAGCAATGTGTGTAGCTACCCATTGCCGAGCTACCGCGAGATCGGTAAGGCCCGGTATATCCCCGTTACCGACCGTAACCGTCACGAGAATGCCGGTATTGGCGAACGCTCGGAGAATATCCGGATTTGTGTCAAAGATCTTGACACTGTCAATGGTTGTTCTTGTTTTTATGAAGTTAACAACCTCGGCCGGCGGATGGAGGTTGTTGGCGAGAGTACCGTAATTGATACCGATAGAAAACACCGGTGTAGAAAGAGAGAGGAGGATGAAGAAGACAGCGGAAAGATATCGAACCGTGGCGGCGGCCATGATGAAGGAGCGAAAAGAAAAGACTAAGGGTCGGGCTGTGACTCATAAGAAAAATGGGGAATATTTATAGTGGAATGTGGAAAGGAAGAAAGTAAATATGACAGCCATCGGTGGTGGGTATTGGAATTTGACCAGACAAGCCAATGGGATTTTGCCATGTCATCATATTTCAAGAGTGTTGAAAATTGACTGTTTGTCAAGAAAAGTCGCAGTTTATGATAAGATTAGGAGATTATAGCCGCTGTTTTTTTTCCGGAGGTTTTCAACTAAAATTAGGCAATCTTTGGATGAGCTTTAGATGAACCTTCCGTGTCAATTTTACCTTAACAAAGAAATGGTTAATTTTTAGTAATTTGTTGTTAGAGAAGATTAAAAAAAAATGATGTCTAAACATAAAATTTGGCGTGGTAGAGATGGTCATAACATGTGAGTTGTATGGTTATTTATAATGTAAACCAAATTTTAAATGTCATATTTGTTGGTGTTAATTAAAAAAATATTTCAACACGACCATAGCTCAAGTGGTTAGGCATCTTCTTTTTTTTCATGAGATTGAACGTTCGAGTCTCCTCTCCTAATTTAATGTAATATTTTTATAAAAAAAAAAATTGAATCTGATGTAAAACATTTTTTTAAATGAGAAGGTTTATGATTTTATATAATAAAATACATACATGAAGTTTTTTAATATAGATTGTCAACTTGAATATTATTTAATTGATTAGATATTAATGTTTTCTTTCATAAAATTAAAATTTTAAGACTTCCCTCTCTCATTTGATATTATATTTAAAAAAATGTTGAGACAATTTTTATAATTTACTCTACTTAGATAACAAAAAAATTTGAATGAAATTATTATATGAGGTTAGCTAGCTCTTGATCTTAAAAAATAATCATAAATATTCGAAAGAACAAACAAGATAATTCGTAAAGAAGGTAGATTGTATTAAAAAAGAAAGACAAACAATTTGTAACTTTAAAAAGAAAAAAAAAAGGTCGTGTGGGAGGCGTGTTGTGGGAGGAGATTGAGTTTGTAATTGTAGCCAAGACTAAGGGTAAAAGACAGCTAAAGTTGCGCCGTAATTACACGGCGGGTGGATTCTAATGCTTTGAGGTGAAGCAAGCAAGATAAGGACACGACAGGACAGGCATTCGCTTCTTTGGTTTGTGTGCGTCACGCGGTTTCCTGTCAGACGCGTACAATTTGAATAGATGGTTGGGTTTTTGAGATTTTTTTTTTTTTTTTTTGCGTTTGGTTTGTCGGGTATCGAAATTGAATGCCTGATAAATAAATATCTGAAAATAAATAGTGTGGGAATAGAATGTCTAGGAATAGAATGCTTGTGTTTGGAGTGTGCTACAATGAGATTCAAATGTCTGAGAATCAGATGTCTTTTTTTTTTTTTGAGCAAATATGATTTCTATAATATGATTTGATTTTTTTATTTAATTATTATCTAATATTTAATAAAAGAATATTCAAATTAATTAATTTTAATTAAATAAAAATTATCAACTAGATTTTATTTATAAGTTTGGATTTTTTTTTTAATTTCCTTTTAAGTATTATTTCATTAAATAAAATAAAATAAAGTTGATGAAACATATAGGGACTGATTTCTTACAATCATTTATTATTATATAAAATATTTAATATTAATTGACACTAAAAAATAAATCATTGTTGCTGTTAAATATATGGGGTATTTTAAAACATGACACACTTGAAAAGTTTTATCTTGCTAACTATAACGTACTAAAATGCTCCCAATATTTATTTTTTCCTATTAGAAATACCAAAGCATCCCTTAATTATGGAGGAAAGAGCCACAAAATTGGAGAGGATTGAGGAGGGGTTTGGTTGAGAATTGAATTCTCTTCCAATGTTATTCTCAGGTTGAACCAAACATTGGAATGAGTTTTAAATACCCATTCTCATAGCCAATACCCGCATACCAAACTCCCAAAAGAGTTATTGATCTTCATTCTCATTTCAACTCTTTTTGATCTTATGATGATGTCAATTTGCTTTGAAAGTACATTTTTACCCTAAAACTTTAATATATTGAATACCATCATCTCTCATTAGTATTTTTAATTTCTTCCAAAACTTCAACACTCTCTCTACTCTCTATCTCAACACTCTTTTCACATAGCCTCAAGTAATCTTCAAGCTTTCAATTATTGTTATAAAGTAATACAAGTTATCCTTTAGTTTCAAATATTTTATAATTTACAAATCTAACATATTTATTTATTTAAAAACAAATTCGGGTTGCCCCAAAATTTGAGTTTTGCCCGAGATTTACATGAGTTTTGTCCTGAGATTTGAGTTTATCCCCGAAATTTGGCCTGAAATTTCGGTCCAAATCCTAAAATGATAAATTAGAAAAGGAGAAGAAAAAATAAATTATGTACCGAAATCCTTTTTAGGGTTTAGGGTTTTGGTGGACCGAAATCCTAGCCAGTAGAGTAGCCTATATTTTTTTTCCCCTTTTATTCTTTTATAATTTATTATTTATTATTAGTTAAACATAAAAAAAATGATAATTTGATTATATGAATGTATGCTGTAGTTGAAAATGTCTTCGGGAGAAGATGAACTTGTCTTCAGAATTAGTTTAATTTCGGTCCTAAATTTCGGGCCTAATTTCAGGGTTAATTTCAGGGCAACCCAGATTTTTCAATATAGGGCTATTTAAGTATCTAGCCACTAAATTGGCCAATTTTCAGGATTTAGCCAGTTGAATATTTTTTAAAGTAAATAGCCACTAGGTACTAAAAAGACCTCAACTCTTAAAGAACAAATAATATGTTAAATATAAGCAAATTATCAAGATTACATCTAATAAAAATACAAATAAAAAGTAAAATCTTAACAGATATACACAAAATCTCCAAAAAAAAAAATTAAAAAAACATACTCTTTTCTTCAAACCCAGTTTCGGTGAATCAGCAACATTACTGGTATCATCAATATACTGTACAAAATAGATGCAGACACCATTTTATTACTATCTTGTAGAAAACAAATGTACTGTATAGTACATATCAACAAAAACCTCCTTCCTTCTCCGACCTCATTAGCACGAAAAATGTACAATAAAAGACAATACCTATTCTCCTTCTCTAGCCTCGTCAACCTACTGTACTTTACATACAAATGTAAAGTACATTGTTCATCTTCGTACTGTATTTTACATACAAATGTACTGTACGCTTCATTCTTATTCATCTTCATCGCTTGAAACCCGTAATCCCATATCCCACCAGCCCAGAACATATGTTTTCACCATTGCCGTGAAATCTTCTAATCTTCGAATGGGGTTCTTCATGTTCTTCGGAAATCACATCCTTAATCAGAACTTTGTCATCACATGATCCATCACCTTAATCATCGTGTGTGCCCTGACCTTCACAACTCAATTGAACACCATAGAAGACAATAACACCAAATACCAATTCGAGAATTCATTGCTAGTGTCGTCAATTCATGAATCACCATCATATCAATATCTATTTTCTCATTGCAATTTGCTTCCATAGTGTTGTCGACCACCAGATCATGAATTGGTAAAGGTTTTTTTTATATTTGGAGGTTGGCTTGATCTCTTTATGATGAGGAATGAAATGAAATGAAAAAACACATCACATACGTATGAGGGATTCATAAAAGGAAGAAATCATGGAGCTAACAAAAACTAATGAGAACTGAAAATTAAAAAAAAAATATTACGTGAGAGAATTGAGAATTGTATTCTTTGTATAATCTCTATTTTTAGAATTATCTTTTAGAAAAGATATTATACAAAAGGAATATCTTTTCTAATTTTTGAATTATATTCTCTAAAATTATTTTAAATTATATAATACTAAAAAAAACTTCTTCAGATTATTATTAAACACAAATAAATTTAAAAATTAAAAATTCAAATTAAACAAAAAATCTGTTGGTTAGTTTCACCGTGTAACCTTTTTTTAATGGAGTTTTTTTTTTTGTTTTATTTCATAATGATATCAATTAAAACCTAAAAATAAAATTAGATTTGTTAATTTAGAGAAAATCGTGGATAGAAAATAGAATCAAATCAAAATAAAGTAATAAATAAGGTAAGAGGGTATGATTGGTATATTAATAAATGCAAAATTTGAAAATGGCTAAATAATGAAATTTATGATGAAGTGGCTAAATAATAAAATGACATTAAACAACCGGCTGTTTACTTAATTAATTCTTCAATATATTAAAGTTTAAGGTAAAAAGAAACTTTTAAAGCAAAATGACATCATCATAATGTCAAAAAGGATTAGAATGAGAATGGATGTTAATAACCTTCAAGCGCCTATTTTGAAGGTCAAGAATCCCAATTTCCCTAAATTATTTGGTTTTTTCTGGATCTCAGATTTGAAGCTTGGGTTTAGTCTTATTTGTTTAAAAAAAATTATCACAAATACTCCTAAATTAAGTATGGTTTTAAAATGTACTCTAGGGGTGTTACCGGTTCTGTTCTTGCCGAGAACCGAAACAGAACCGGTAAGCAATTTTATAAAAAGAGGGAACGGGAACTGGTTTCTAATCCCATCCCGGTTCCTTATCGGTCCCAAACACATAAAGTCCAAACATCATAAAATTCATTCCTATAATAGCAACCAATCCAAAATCATATATTTCACAAATAATTCAATTCAATCTCATAACATTCTTCCTCAAAATGCGCACACACACACACACATATATATATTGATATTCATCCGATCCAAAATCATATATATCACAAATAAATCAATCCAAACAATGTTTGGTTCTTATATATTTGTTTTTTTTAATTATATGCATATCGATCCGGTTCCGGTTCCTTATCGGTTCTAACTTCATAAACCATAACCGAACCGATAGCTTATTGGTTCTTAAAAATGAGAACTGAATAGGAACCGCATGAACCGATTCCAATTTGGTTCGATTCAGTTCCGGTTCTTCTGATTCTTCTTGCACCCCTAATGTACTCTACTTAAAATTTTAATTCTTTTTTTACTCTCAATTAACTAGGGGTATAAATGAGGCGGGACAGGGTTGGGGTACCCGATTACGCCCCAGGCCCGTTTAGGATGAAATCTGTCACACTGACCCCGCCCCACTTAATTGTCGAGGTCAGGGTCGGGGTTAAATGGGGCGACTAAACTGAGGTTGGATGTGTGGCATCATCGTTGGCAGCGTTTCGGCGGGCAGGCAGAAAAGAAAAGAAAAACAATGAAAGAAAGTTTGCAACATATTGATCTCATACATTAGAAAATTCTGGGTATATATGTTTTACATTTCATGATGATGAAAAATATAATAATAAGCTTGAATTTACATCATATAAAAGAGCCATATGATCCCTCAGTTTCCACCCTTCACCCCTATTATGAACACAACACCCTCGAGTCATACTGCATTTTATCGATCTGCATATGAATATAGATTAGGTTCAAAGAAGCAATCAAGTGAACAAATTTTGAATACAAACGTAACATTTTGACGTACCAAAAGCTATTATTCAGTTCTTGTATTTCATGGTTTCCTTCTCAAACCCAATAGTTGGAAATTGTTTTGCATACTCCTCCACATCATGACGTAGCTTTCCAATTTCAGATTGAAATTGTGATGAATTTTGCAGCGTGGCTAAGAAATCCTTCAACTTTGTCCCTGTTTTATTAAAAGAAAGAAATGACCACCAAGAATTATTATAAATCCAGAAGGCATGGAAAATGAAAATGAAAATTTTATAAAACGTAAAAAGATTAAACCATTTGTCGCGGTCTTGATCTTTACTGCCAACTTTACGGCAGCGTCGAAAAACTCTGCAACCTTGACAAAATCATCCTCAATGAATCCTCTGGAAGTCAGAGCTGGGGTACCTGAGTTCAGTAAAATTTAATCAGGTCAACAAAACAAAAAAATAAAACAGGTATGATCCATTCAATCAATGGAATTGGAAATGTCACCAACCCATCCGGATACCACCCGGAACCATTGCAGAGACATCTCCTGGAACTGTGTTTTTGTTGGCTGCTATATGAACAGATTCCAGAATCTTTTCAACTCTGGAGCCATCAATACCCTGCCCAAATACAGTTTCAACCATAAACTAAGGTCTTCAAGACAGCAGGCTTAACTTAATAGCATGCAGAGTAATGCAATCAATCACGTTTTCTCTGATATGAATAAACAGAAAGAACTTGCATTGCATAGTTAAAACAATTTCATTATCGGAAGGAACCTTAAGAATCAATTTAAGGTTTAGATTCAACAAAAAAAAAAAAATCTGCTACCTTATTCTTCAAATTCACTAAAACCAAATGATTATCAGTTCCTCCAGAAACAAGTTCATATCCTCTCTCAACCAAAGACTGCAAAAAAAATTATGACACGTTATTCAATCAAACTTAATAGGTCTTCTTTGCAGAAACAAAATCACTGTGTGTGTCACAGAGATAGATAGTTTACATGTGCAAATTTTGAGCAATTACTGAGAACTTGCTCTTGATAGGCTTTGTACTCTGAAGTTGTCGCCTGCAACAATGCAATAGAAGAGTAAGTATGCATTTTCTCTATGACTTCAAAGGAAGTGAAATGAAAACGATGCACGGCTGGCTGGCTAAGTTCGTAAGGAAGGATGAAGAAAGAAAATAACAGGGCAGGTAAGACATGAAGGAGGTGATCATGATCTAATATTGCACATTAATTAAATAGAGTAACAAGAAATTATTGTAAGTAATTCATCTTCAAGATTAATTCCTATTCTCCCTGTCCCTACATTTGAATTTGATCAATGAGGTGAGGACACGTTCGTCGGTCATATTCACTTACAAAATCTTGCATGTGTAACAACTTTTATCCACAAATTGATTCCAATCATTCTCAAAGACGAGACTGTTTGTTTTATATTAATACAAAAACTCGTTAATTTCTTTAGACACCAGAATATTAAAGAACATTTGACAATCCATGACGTTTTCAACCACCATTCCATCCAATCAGTATGGACTAAATTCAGAAAAACTTAGTTTCAATTCCCAAATACAAACACAATCGTTATTAATTAAAAGCAATAGCAAAATTTTGATAATATCCACATGTCAAATAGAGAGGATAAGAGATGCCAGTGTAAAGATATTTCTGCATAATTTCCTAGTAAATAATCTCACAAAAGTTGTATCAGAAGAATGGAGATAGCCCGAAAACTCTTAAGAAAGTAGAAGTTTTATATGGATTCTACTGAGAGAAGGGATACCAATGATGAGATTCAAACAATAAATTCAACCTTGGGACTCCAACCAAACTGGTGCAGTCCTTTTTTTATTTAATTATTCTCGTTCTATAATTTCTTCCAACTAAAGTGTGTTATTGTATTAATAAAAAAAAAAATCATCTCTTGGGAGAAATTTGGTTTATTGTCAGGCAAAACAACAGTAGCAAAAGTGTATTGGGGTAACAAAACAAGACCTGTTTCAAAGCAACTGCTAAACCAGCAATCGTGTGATTGTGGGGGCCACCTTGAAGGCCAGGGAAGACAGCCTGATTGATCTTGTCTTCATAATCATACAATACCTACAGCAAGAAAGAAGTAGCTGTATTAACCAAAAACGTGACATCTGAAGGGAAGGGAATTTTTCTAATGCATTGCAAATGAAAGGGACTATCTTATGAATTCATACACACACAGTCACACATACCTCTTTCCCTTGTTTATTTATCTCTTTCACCCCTTTCCTGAAGAAAATCATTGCGCCACGTGGTCCACGAAGAGACTTATGAGTCGTGGTCGTAACAACGTCTGCATAATCGAAGGGTGAAGGGATGACACCCGCAGCAACTAGCCCACTTATATGTGCCATGTCAGCCAACAATATTGCTTTCTGTTTGTCACAGACCTAGAGTTGGAAAAAAAAACTACATCTTAGATATGACATGAAAACAAAAACTTCCTTCTTATTTATAAAAAAAAAAAAAAAAAAAAAAGCGCATTGGAGCAATCTGAAATGAAGGTGATGATTGATTACCTTGCGAATACGTGCATAATCATATAAACGTGCATAAGCACTAGCACCTGCAACTATTAGTTTTGGCCTGAACAGAGTGGCACTTTTCTCCAACTAAAAAAAAAGAATATGTAAATCTATTTAATTTTTCTGTATTTTGTAATTTTTTTTTTCTTCTTAAAAATAATTCAGAGATTCTATCTTCATTCATACCTGGTCATAGTCAATATAGCCAGTGCTCTCATCCAATCTGTAAGGCATTGTCTCAAAAAATATGGATACCGCAGATATCTTTTTGGTATCAGTCTGTACAATAGATAGCAAACACCATAATGAAGGAATATGGTTTTTATTTACATGTTGACATTTCATACCATCAATATTAATATGTTAGACAGACAGCACAACAACTATGGCCCGTTTGGAAAAAAACATTTAGGAGGGTCTAAAAATATTTTGGACTAAAAAGTTATTCTAAACGGGAACATAGAGTCGTAATATCACATATGTTATGTTATTCCTCCCATCCAAATCTTAACATAAGACTAAAGAGATAAATTCAAAAGCATGATAGAGGGAAAGCACCTGATAACCATGAGAAAGATGGCCACCATGAGGAAGATCGAGTGCCATAATTCTATCATGGGGTTTTAACAGTGCCGTATAAACCTGGAAATTTGACGGAGAACCAGATAGAGACTGCACATTCACTGCAAGAATCAACTAGCAAATGTTAGAAGAAAAAACTCACCATCATTTCATATAAAAATTGAATCTATGTTTTCTCCCTATAAAAGTTTATCCTTCACTATCCTATCCTGAACAACAACCATCCACATTTTCAAAAACAAGATGATCAAATCCATGTTTCACCTCCCCATTTCGCTGGGTCCAATCGAAATGCCTCCAAAGCACGCTTCTGGCACAATGATTCTGCCATGTCAATATACCTAAAACCACAATAAACTAGTTGATAATGTAAAATTGACGTTCAATAGTATTTAAAAAATGACAAAACTTACCTCCTTTCAAGGGAGTAAGAAAGCCTCCTCCCACACTCGCTTTGGTGTGAGAAAAAAGGGGCTGGCCAAAATCCAGCCACATAATGAGGCTTGCCTCCTCCCTTAAAGAAGAGAAAGTAAGTTTTGTCCTTCAAAAAATGTGGCGCGCCACATACTCGTTTCCTCCGTAGTATCTAGCACCGGGATATCCTTCACTATACTTGTTGGTCATGATAGATCCCACTGCTTGCATCACAGATACTGAAGTGAAGTTTTCTGAGGGAATCAGCTCCATCCCCTTTACAAAAGTAAATAAAAAATAAAACACAAAAAGAATATAGTACAACTAAACTAAATGATATTATCATTATACCTTCCATTGACGAGCCTTCTCCAGCTCAATTATGTCAGCAATTTCAGGATCAACAACCTCAAGTGGAGCATTCAATTGTTTAGGCCACTGGGGAAGAAAAAAAGAGTTACAATTTCAATTTCAATTTCAATTCTAGTTCTTTTTCTTTTTATCAGTGAAATTGGTTTAAAAAGCAAAAGATCAAGCATTTCTTACTGCTACACGGGATTTCTCCTTCTCCTTATCGTAGATGGCTTCATTAGGCAAAGATGACTGAAAAATCAAGAACAGAGAAATGGGTTAGAAAAGAATACAAAGAGAAAATCATATTTACTTTTGGAAGTGAGAAAGAGACCACGCAGAGACAGCCACCATTGAAGAGGGGACGTATAGGTATTGAAGAAGAAGAAGAAGAAAGCCTGCGAAACGTTAATGCCAATGCCATTTTTCTGTGTTGGCGTTTCCCAATTCCCACCCTCGTTTAGCCTTTTGGTTTTGGTTTGTGGATGAGATTTTGGTGGTCGAAAACAAATTATGGAGATGGAGACAGAGTGATAGTATACTTCTGCCATTCTCCCAAAACTCGTGGCAGATCCCCTCCCTTCGTTATCAGTTTTCTTATCACCCACTCATTTTTGTTTACTTTAGCTTCATCCTCATCCTCCGACAACCTGTTTTTTTTTTCCTCTAAAAATGTATGGGTAAAATTGGTCGAAATAATTACAAATATAATCACTTTAATACACCCAATTTTAAAATTAATAGCAGAATTATCCAAGAAACATCATCTATGATGGTTATCATGTGGTTTCTGATTTTATAGTTTACGTCAATACCCATTAGCTCGTCTCGTTCCAATTATGTTACCTTATTAATTGTTTCAATTAATTTTTTTAATATTAATTTATTTCTGTAAATTTAATTTTAGGGGTATGAAGCAATCAATTTAGATTTTATCCAATATTGATACGTTTTCAAATGTTTCATTCCTTTTTCGTTTTTGATTTGTTTTGTTTTTCACGTTCATATTTCATTTCCAACTCACTGTTCTTACGTTTTTCTAGTTTTCATTTTCTGATCGTGTTACATTTTTTTCATTTCTAATCAAATGAGTTCTTTATCAATTGATTTGTTGTTTGAAGGATCTTGGGATGAAGCGCATAACTATCAGAATTACGAGTTGAAGTAGATGATTCTGTTTAAGGACACGAAGTTTCTTGATCTAGTTAACAAAACGAAAATTTCCGTTTAAATTTGATACTCACTGTCTTTTGATGGAGGCAGTGACTAATTCTAAAGTCAAGGTTTATTTGGACGTAAAATTTGACGACGACGTTTCCTTTTTGGATTCATGTTTATTCGATAATTTTACTGCCATTATCTTTTTGGTAGTTGATTTTTAAAAATTTTGTGTTCATAATTCGGAGGAAATAATTATTACCCCTAAAAAATCTTCACAACCTCCACTGTTTGATTTAGGTATATATAGCAATCCTTATGATTTCTCTATCGACGAGGTTCTTTCTGGTTATGTGTTCATTTCGATGGTCAATGTTGAGTATCCTCGGGAGTCATTCTATCTTAAGATTGATAATGTTAATTATGCATCTAAGCATGTTCTAAAGGAGGCATTGCTACTTCAGACATTGAAGCGCGATTTTAGAATTCGCTGTTAAATCTGATGGTGGACGATATTTTACCTGTTGTAAAGATACGAATTGTAGTTGGTCTGTTAAGACATCAAAATACGAGGGTACAAATTGTTGGTCTATTAAGAAGTATTGTTTACAACATTCTTGCTAAATTGACATTATCAAATTTGACCATCCTCAAGCAAGAGCATCTATTGTTGTTGAATATATTAGAGAATATTTTTGGGTTGTGGGTGGTAAGTTCATATCCACCAATTAGATTATCTATTTCATGAAAAATAGACATATACATGTTTTGAATATTAAGGCTTAATGTGCTAGGGAATTGATTTTGAATGAAATCAGAGGCTATGACGACCCGTCACTTTTAAATAAATTTATTTTAGAAAACACAGCGGAAGTCTTTATTTTAAGAAAAATTGGCGTGGTTTTGTTTGAAAGTTGGCTAGCCAAAACCTGTTTACATCATAATTTTTCAAATCTAATAAAATCACATGGAACTTTAAGTCCCAATCAGGAGTTCAAAGATTTAATACCATAAAACATAACCATAAGCTCTTATGAGCTAAATACAACATACAAATCCTCAAAGTCTTAAAAATTCATAAAAATAATTACATAAACTTTACAACAAAAGAGTCCATCTCGAGGTCAACATCCCTTGATCACGCAACACCACCTCCTCTCCCTCGACCTCTTGCCAGGGCATTACCTAAAATTTTTGTAATATCATGAGCTAACAACTTAAGCCCAGTGAGAATAATAAGCATAAAAGTAAAGATAGACCTCAAACTCGTATTCCGATTTGTGTCCAATTAATCTGACACAATCAATCCTAAAGTTCTCCAAACTTTAGGTAATTCCATTTTAGACTTTCCAAAGGATGATATTACTAACACTCGTAGTCAATATAATCCATCAACAATGTTATGACATAAGTAAGAAAAGTAAATATACTTTGCACATCATACAACTTCTCGATTCTCTCTTTCATCTATCGTAAACATGAATGCATGAGAGCATCCCGTAAGACTTCACATTTGCCCTTTTGTGCGTGAATGAAGGGTAATGAGAACATCCCGTAGGATCCCATTCAGCCTTATGCATGAGGAAGTAATGCGTACATCCTGCAGGATACCATTCAACTCCCTATGTATGAAGAAGTAATGCGTCAATCCCGTAGGATACCATTCACTCCTTTTGAATCTAGAAGTAATGAGAACATCCCGTAGGATACTCATTCAACTCCTTTTCTTTCACATTTTTTCTTTTCTCTGAAGGTGATGTGAACTTCACGTAGGGTTCATCATTCATCATTCATCATTCTTTTCTCTTTCACTTTCTTTTCTTTCTCTTTCATTTCTTTTTCACTTTCGTTTCTTTTTCACTAAAGGTGATGTGAACTCCACGTAGGGTTCATCATTCTTCCTTTTTTTCTCTTTCACTTTCTTTTCTTTTTCACTTTTATTTCTTTTTCACTTTCGTTTCTTTTTCATGAATGGTGCGAGAATGGTATGATGCAATATGATATGCATATGCTTGCATATCATTGTAAAAGGAAATAAATAAAGTGCGGAATTAAAGTAGTTGATGCAAGCATAAGGTAAAGGGGTATAAAGTAAAAGATATAAAGTAAAAGACATAAAGTAAAATAGATAAGCATCTCGGCAGAACGATATATCAATCGAACTCCGCTAACAATAATAAAAGTAAAATCATAACTTAAACGATTAACCTAAACCTTCAAGGATTCTAAACTTCCAATAATCCGAGGTTCTATTAACCGTTCTATCTAAAAGTTTGGATCCTTTAACTTCCAATGATCCAACCTAAGCTTCGAAACGAATCTATCTTAGTAATTTCTAAAATTCAATACTTTCCTTGAGAACTTCTAAGTTCTCACTTAAAGGATTAACTCTTAATCCTAAGGGCACTAACTCACATCCCTCTAATCTTAGATTCGGATTCTAATCTTAGTTTCAAATTCTACAAACCTTCATACTCATTCGCTTTATATAGTTACTTTAAATCCTAATTATTCTCACCTTTGCAAAAGAAGATTTCGTTCCAAACCTTCGATAACGCGATCAATGAAAGGTTCAAAAACACCTACAATTAAAATTACACCTAACAATTAATAATTAACCAAATAACAGTCAAACAACATCTATGCGTACAATACGACGAAAAACCCAACAATCCCAACAATGAAGCTCTCGGCCCCCTTCATAAAAGAGTTTTGGTTTTGATTTTCCGGCTTTTAGGCAATTTAGATGTGTTTCGAGTTGGTTTCAAACAAATTCGATATTCACGATTTCAATGGGTATCGATAATTAGGGTTTTTGAACAATACGTAATTTCCGAATTGAATTTAAATAAACAATAATTCATCAATAAATAACCCATAATCAAACCCAAAAAGGTAAATTTCAAACGGGAAGGGTTTCGACGGAAACTCGGTTTTAGGGTTAAGGGAAAGTCAAGTAATAGTTACCCAATAAGTTTTCCATCAACATTCAACAACAAAATTGGAAGGGGATGAGAGTTTTGGCCAAGAACTCAAAAGCTTGAATCAATTTCCATGAAAATACTAAGAGAATTCGAAATCTAGGGCTTACCTTAGAGAGTTGGAAATGTTCCAAGAGTGGAATGGGTAGAAAGGTCTCGGCGAGAGCTTTCCAACGCATTCGAAATCACCCAAAACGGCCAAGAAACGAAGCCGGGGCGACACTTTCTTTCTCTTCTCTTTTCTTCCTCTTGTTGCTCGGGTTTGGAGAGAAAATGAAAGAGTTTTGGTCAATTTTGGTCAAATGACAATTTAAAGAGATAAAGTGAATAGTAAATAGATATTTAGGAATTTTGGAAATGACGAATACGTCCTTTTATGACTTTTGACTTATAAAACGAAACCCGATGATCTTAAACTATCCCAATGGTGATTAATAATTATTAATTGGCCCGTTAATAATTATTAATACCATTAAAACGAAATTAAACTAAAAAGGTAATTAAAAGGACTTAAACCGAAATAAACTACTAAATTCTAATTTACCGATAAATAAATAAACTTTAATTACTTAAATTAAAATAAAATAAATAATTTTTTTTTATCAAAAAATAACGGGACGTTACAGAGGCTGTCCTTTGGAATCTTATACTCTTGTACCAAGATTTTGTTATGTAATATGCCAGCATCCTGGTTAGTTTATTATTTATAAATATTTTTTAATTATTATTCACGGTTGTTTTTCGTTTATTTTTTATAAATCGTAAATTCTTTTTTTGTATCATCCCAACAGGTTCGTATGTTCACTATCAATTGACTACTGATAATAGGTTTCAATACCTTTTCATGAGTCTCAGTGCTTCTATGTCTAGTTTCGTTCATTGTAGACGTCTTGTTTCTGTATGCAACACTTTTTTGAAATCTAAGTTCGGTGGAGTCTTGTTGATTGCTTGTGCATCAGATGGGAACAACCAGATTTTCCCAATTGTTGTTCTGCTGTTGTTGATTCTGAGAACGATTGCTCGTGGACATGGTTTTTTAGACATTTGAACATCATTATTGGTGGTACAAATAATTTATCTGTAAATTTGGATAGGCATTCGAGCATTTTCAAAGTTGTATCAAATGTTATGTATGACATGGATTATTGTGTGTGTATGCAACATCTTTCTCAAAATATTAAAAATCGTTTTCACAAAAAAATCTTTGGTGGAACAATTTAAATGATGTGCTGAAGCCTATTCCAAAGAAAAACATAATTTTCTATCAGTTGGAACTGATGGACCCAAGAGTTATCCCAAATCTGAATGACATTCGTAAAGGTGCATGGTCTCACGCGTACTTTTTAGTTGTTCGCTTTAATGTGATGACTATAAATATATGCGAAAGTTATAATGCAGTTCTGAAAATGCCAGAGAATTACCAGTTGTAAGTGATTTAGAAGTGGTTCATTTAAAGCTAGAGGAATGGTTTTATGAACGACGTACTTCTGCTTCCAATGTACAATCTACTATTACACCTTGGGCCAAATCCATTTTGTGGAGAAACATTGAATCTGGGAGAAGGATGATGGTACTATTTATTATATTATTTTTATTTTAACGTTTGTGTTTTGATACCCATCAGACCAACATTTATTTTTATTTTACCACGCCTCTTTTGTTACTTATTTTTCAAGTATGATATCTTAACAATTTTTATTATGTAGTTGTATTTTCTGAGATGGAGTATCGTGTCGATATTGATAAGAAATCTTGCCAATACAGACGTTGGAATCTGATGAAAATTCCATGCCACACGCTTGTGCGTATATTATCTTAAGGAATCTTCTACCTACTAAGTATGTTCATCAGTCTTATTTCATAGATACTTTGAGAGGAACTTATTCTGGAACGATCATGCTGATTGAAAACAAGAAATAGTGGATGAAAGGTTCTTTTTTAGGTAGACCAAGTAGTTGTTTACCTTTCGAATGTATGTCTCCCGATAGGTAGACCAAAAATGAAGAGACATATTTCATACCTTGAATCTTATCATTCTTGATCTAGGAGCTACTTTCGTTGTGGTGGTTCAGGTCATAATCGGAAGACGTGTAGAAATCCAATTCGTGTCAATAACGATTTTTAATTTTCTTGTTCTTTTATTATTCTTCAAACAATATTACTTCTCTCGCTATCTTTCCTATTTATTTATTTTTATTGGGTTAAGTTGTTTCTTTTATGAATCTATGTTGTACCTTCATTTTTCAGTATCATCACACCCTTTTCCTATGGTTCAATCTCAAATTTTTTTGTTCATTGTTATGTTTTTTAAAAAGCATTGTTTAAAGTATGGTTTTGGAGGTCCTCCCTTGGTTGGACTTTATCTTCGATATAAGCCTCGTTTAGGGATGATTTTGATAAACTTTTTAAAAAAATCTAACTGTTTTTATTGTTTGATAATTTTTTTAAAGAGCAATTTGTGTAACCATCAGATTTTAGAATCTGAGATATATCTGCTTCCCCTAAAATATGTTTTCAAAAAATCTCTCTCCTAACTTTCACTATTTTATCTCAACTTCTCAACTAGTTTTACGTCAAAATAAATACAGCTTCATCGATCCTTAACACTCTATCAACGTAAAAAAATTGGTTCTCGCTCTATCTTTGAACGTTAAAATATTGGATGTTGGCTCTCTCTCTCATTGCCCAATCACCAAAATTTACTCCACATAACTTCTTTTCAAATAGTTGAAAGTGTCGATTAAACAAATCGTTGGAATTCCCAACGTGATACATTCTTGAAGAGCCCGACATTCTTCTTGCTGATCAACGATTATTACAATATAGGTAGAGGTGAAAGAAAAATCTCCCGCCTCGCTTCCCCGCCACCCCGCTAAACCCACTTTGTAAATGGGGCAGGGGTAGGGAGAAAAAAAATCCACCGTTTACTAAACGGGGCGGGGTCAATGGCCCCGCGGGGCCCAGTCCCATTTAAGAAGCTGTTTTTTTTAAATATAAGTATACATAATATAGTTCACCCACCCAGCAAAACATGAAGGAAGGCCCAGCCCACTTGAATTTCCTTTTTTATTTTCTTTTCTTTTTCTCTTACCCTCATGATTTGAATTCCCTACCCTATCTATCTCATCACTCTCAGCCCCCTCTCTCTCTCTCTCTCATCTCTCCATCTCTCTCTATCTATCAGCTATCAGTAACAGTTGCTGCCACGCTTCCATCGCCAAGCTTCCATCACTACCGACAAAGCCTCCACCGCCACAGCAAAGCCTACACAGTCACGTCGCCATCCCCCGACCACTTTCCAGCCCCTGTCTCTCCATATCTCTCTATCTTTTTTTTAAATGACCCCGCCCCGCCCCTGTCTCCGCCTCATAAATGGGGTAGGGACAGGGGCGGGGGAATGGGTTAACAGGGGCGGGGGTGTGGTGTGTTTTTATCCCTTAAACGGGGGACGTCGCCCTCGCCCCACCCTGCCCCATTTACAGCCCTAAATATAGGGTAACCCTGTCATATATTTAATCCCGCCCAGATATGTTTGCAAGTGAGATAATTGTCTCTTCAACATAGTGGCATCTCTTTTCGGAAGACGATTGAGTCCCCCCATAATTTTACATTGAAGAACAAAGGTCAAACAATTAGGTAAGTGCTAAATTACATTTTCATGGAATTTAAAATTGAGGTTCATTCCTTCAGATGGTTTATGGAGTAAAGTTATTATTACTTTTTAACTTTTATCTCTTTGAAGTATTCAAGCATTCATCTCATGCTCACCATCTTTGATAAACTTGAGAGCCATTTGATTGAAATTGGTGCAATTTATAAAGAGAATCAAATGTAATGTTATGGAATGGAATATAGGGGAATTGAATGAAGGAGGTGATAAAGAACGGTTTGACGTTAAAGAAATGAGATTGTAAATTTGTGAGGTTTTCTTTAAAGAAATTTAAAAAAATATTGTTTTTAGTTTTTCTACCAATGTAAGAGATAGAATTTGGAAAGGTGGAGAAAGGAGAAAATTGAAATTGCAAATTGAAATGGGTGAGTTTTCTCCATTGTTCCAATTACAAAATGGAATGATTAATTTTTTCTATTAGATGCCTATATGAATACATTAGCTCTCTGGACAAATCCATGAAATGTCCTAGTTTGAAATGTTGTCTACTGTTAGAAACCTAGTAATTTTATCAAATATTTTTCTCTTCCTAATTTGTTGTGCTTTCTACCTTTTTTAACTTCTGTATAAAGTGAAGAGTTTTTAATAATAATATGACTAATTTTGTATGTGTTAGTCAGGATGAAGAGGAATGATCCAATCAACAACTTTGAAAATGGGGCTAGTAGCGTATGACATAAATCTATGTGGGATCATCACACCATAGGCATTTTTTGTGATCTGTGTATCATATAGATTGAAGTAGGACATCACGCTAGCACACATTTTTATAAACTTGGATGAGAAATTTTGGGGACTTTTTTTTGTAGAGTATCTATGGATTTGTCCAAAAGTTTAAAGTTATTAGGGAAATGTCCATTTTTGTGAAGTCTGGTTTTTAAAACCCGTCTTTAAGTGGTCAAGTAACACGTGGAAGCCGTTTTCTTCAACTATTTGCCACATATTTCGAAAGCACGGTTTAAAAATCCATTTTTAGGTTAAAAAAAGTTTCTTCAACATTCTTATAGTTTCCTGTAACGTCCCGTAATTTCAAGGTAATTTTTTTTATTTAATTATTATTAATAATTTTAAGTATCTAATTTTAATGATTTAGCATTCTTAACAATTTAGTTATTATTTAAATTAAATTAATTTAGGTTATTTAAATTAGGTTAGGATAGTTTAGCTTACTTAAAATAAATTAGTTAAGAGTAGTGTAATTTAATTTTACTTTTAATTACATTATAAAACCCTAAATTACAATAGTAATTTTAAGTGAAGGAGAAGAGAAAATGCCCCACATTGGTTATTTTGTCTTATCCTAAAAATTAGGGTTTTGGGACCAATAGGGAATTTCATAAAAAGAATTTTGTTTTATTTAAAATACCTCCCTCTCTCCTTATCCATTAGCGCCGCACGACGTTCACCTCGTTTTTCTTTTTTTCTCTCTCATCAATTCGTGAGCAACCAAGACTCCTTAGCCTCCATTTTTAACTCTTCATTTCGTGCTTTCTCACCTCTTGGTCGTGGTATTTATGAATTCACCATCGTAGCTGATTAAAAGGACACCCCGAAGCTGCCATAAAAACCATGAAATCATGCCGGAAAACGCTGCATATAGGCTGAGATTTCTTTGCCTTTGGAGAGGTGATAAGCTCAAGCTCGTATCGGGTTTTTCTAGCTAAGTTTTCTCTTTGTTTTTAAGAGAAGCAACTGCCAAAAGACTTCACCAAAAACTGGGTTTGAGCTCGCCGGAAAACTTCGCTTTTGGACTGTTTTCCTTAGGTTTTAGTGAGGTGAGAACTCGGATTTTTTTCAGGTTTTTCTTTCGAATATTGGACTCAAATCCTTAACTAACTAAACCCTTATTCTACGAGCAGCAGCTGTCTTAAAAGAGTCGTCAGATTTTGGACTTAAACACGCCGGAAAATGAAGTAATTTTTCAAAGATTGGAACTCATGTTTGCACTGTCATTTCGAAACCATTCACTTGAGTCAAGCGTCCTAGTTGATCTCCTCGTCAGAAACCACCCCGTAACGCTCTGATAATCGCCGAAAATTGAAGTGTAAGCTGCTGGTTTTTTTTGTCTCCGTTTCACGCGTTCTTGGTTGTTTAATCGGAAAAGAAACGGTCCAGCTGAACTGGCTGGCCGGCTCACCTGAACCGGTTCAGTCTGGTTCAGCTGGTTTTCACTAATTTGATCCGATTTTCTCGCTAATTAATTATAATTAATCATTTTTCAGGTTTCGGACAACTTTTGGGGCGTTGATCTTGCTTAATTGCTTGATTGCTAAGCTTCAAAGGTGAGGATAAATAGAATTTTACAGTAAATTTGGAAATCAAATACTTGAACGATTTGTATGATTCGGGAGTTAAGTAAAAATTGGAATTAAGTAAATTAAAACATGTTAATTTCGTGAATTTATAGGAATCGGGAGTATAGAATTAACATGAGAAATTATTGGTTTACAATTCTTGGGAGTTAAAGTATGAAACTATTGGGTTTAATTTGGTTATAGTATAAAGTATGTTTACCATGTGTTCTTGGATGATTTAATGTTGTTATCGTGATATTCCTGATTTAATTAATCTTTATACTGAGACTGGGTCTTCCAGCATTAGGTTTAGTACAGGTTATTCAATTTTACATGTTTATCGTGATAGATGTAGGTATGGGCGTACGAGCCTTTACGTTCCATTGTCCTTGAGTAATGATTCTTTTGAGATGTTCTGAAATTGTTCTCTGTTATATTTCGGTCTTAGTATTTTTTATTCCTTATTATCACACTTGTTTGCTTGGTGATGAATAATGAGATAATGCATAGACTACGTGTGCTTGCATTGTCTGGTATTATTCATGGTTCGATATATGTATCATGAGGAATGCATTGACTGAGTGAGCTGCATTAACGGAGGAGATAATATTTAGTTGTGTGAGTTAGTATTATCTGGTATTATTAATAATTACTATGATACATATACATTCTAGACTGCTTAGACTACGTGAGCTTTTCATGTCATTGGTGAGATAACAGGATCGTGCATTGACTACGTGTCTTTGCACCCTCTGACGTTATTCACCCAAGAGGTTCTGTTCTATAATCCATAGACTACGTGAGCTAGCATTTGATCTGTTCTATAATGCATCAACTACGTGAGCGAGCATTGGTTCTTGATAAGAAAGTAAAGGCTTCGTGAGCTTTACTTGATATTGGAGTGAGATAATGGGATCGTGTATAGACTACGTGAGCTTGCACCATCTGACATTATTCACATATTTTATGTTCTATGTCCTTGATCTATGTTTTATGTTCTAAGCTCTATGTTCTTGGCTCCATGATCTTAATCTTATTCTTAATTAAGACTGCGTGAGCTTAACTCGTTCTAGATATTTTCCTAAAAGTTAAATTTATAATTACATGTTCCGTTTACTGAGAGCTTGGGAGACTTGACTACTTGCATGATCTTCATTCTTGTTCTTTATTTTCTGTGCTTGGGAGAATTGCATGAATTGATGTTTGAAAGTTGGTTTGGGTAGTCAAGAGATAATAGGATTCGTTGGACACAATCCGGATTGGATTTGGGATCTAAAGTTACTTTCTATTGAATTTATCTTCACTGGGTTTCCCGCTCATTATATTACACTTTTAGGCCCGGGATGTGGTCGTGGTCGAGGAGCTGGTGTAGCATGATTCCTTGATCGATGGCGATGGATGGACTTGTCAGTTTAGTCCATGGACTTGTTTTATCTTTTATTCATTTCACCTTGGTTGTTGAGCTCTTTTGAGCATTACTACTTCTGTTTATTTGGTTCTAAGGATTTCCCGGATTTATGAGTTATCTTACTTTATGTTTGAAACTTAAAAAGGGAAGCGCTTCCCATCTTTAAATGTTAAGGATTTCGGATTTTATTTTGAAATGAAGGATGATATTCTTCGATTACAAATTTTAAATTTATTAATTAAAGTCTTCCGCTTGCGTTTTCTATTTAATATTATTTTTAAAAGTCGGGTCTTTACATTTCCTCTCCTGATTTATCTCACCACCCAGATGTCTCCCTCTTCATCTTCTCTTTTTAGACTCTTGATCTACTTTCTCCCTTTATATCTTATGAAATTTATTACACTATTCATGAGGCCTTTGCAATCTTGACTTTTTCTTTCTTGAAAAATCTAAATTGGTTTTATTTTTAAAAAATTAAATGCGTACATATATATATATATATATATATATATATATATATATATATATATATATATATATATATATATATATATATTTTCATTTGTACATAAATCATTTTTACGAAAGATGAACCCAACTGTGACTTGTACTTTTCGACCAAAGTGGTGATGAATTTGGGATTCATTTTCTATGAAATGCTTCAACTCCGATGGCTACAGCTAACAATCGAAGAGGGGTTTGATTTTTCCGGTGATCAAAGAATCAATCCGACTATGGCTCAGATTGATTTCTACGATCTTGATGCGAAATGGTGATTTAAGGCTAAAAATGATGATGGAGTAACTTTTTAACCTGAAAATAGGTTTTAGAAACCCGTTTTCAGAATACATGGCATATAGTTCAATAAAACTGGTTTTGAAAACCTGTTTTCTTTCACGTGTCACTTTGACCAGTCAAAGATGGGTTTTTAAAAAACAAGACTTCATAAAAATTGGACATTTTCCTAATAACTTTAAACCTTTGGATAGATTCATAGATACTTTTAAAAAAATATGGCTATTCTATAAAAAAAAATACAAAATTTGGTATCAAACTTTAGTAAGGCCACACAAAAATAGTATTGTAAACAACAATTGAAAAATAAATGGGATGCACTAAAAATGATTGAAAATTATGGAAAGATATTATTGGAAAAGGCAATAGTATTGGATGGAATACTTAAAGGAAAACTATTGATGTCACTGAAGAATGGCGGTCAAAAAATTGCAAGTAAATATACTAATATAATAATTTTTGCATAAATATTAATTTTAGTGTGATTAATCTTAATATATGTGTCCATGTAAGTATAGGTGGTTCTAAATGCAGTAAAATTTAGAAGGGAAGGTATTGATCCAGAGTTGGTGGATAAGTATGAAATGATGTTTATAAACACCATTGCAACTAGAGATTATGCTTGAGCACCTTCATCTTGATCAATTCTAATAAATGATGAAGTATTTAAGGATGATGTTATTCCATTTGAAAATAGTGATGACTTAGATGATGCTATCCAAGAACCTATACTCAAAGAAAGTGCAAAGAGAGCAATAAATATAAAAGAGAAAAAAATGGAGGGAAAAAGTTGGGAGGTGCTGCAAAACTCTCACAATAAATTGATCAAGTTATTGATTTAGTTAAAACAATGAATAAATTAATAAAAGACATTCTTTTTAATAGTATTGGTATTGCTAAAGTAATGGGTGATGTTAAGGGTTTACCTGAAATGCAAGTTGGAAATGGCTTATGGTTCTTTACAACAAGACTTTTCTTAATTAAAGAGAAGAGAGAAATGTTTCACACTATGAAAGAACTTGAGATAATGGTTCAACTATAAAAAAGTTTTAGGATTATGATTGCCTTAGAATTTTTGTTAATAATTTTTGCTGAGACATTTGTCTGTTCAATATTTAACTATTATTTGACATTTGTTGATTTATTATTAATATTTAATTTTTTTTTACATTAGTTTATATATTATTTAATTATTTTATGATATTTGTTTATTTGTTATTCAATTTTAGTAAGTTATATATTAGCAATGTTCTTTAATTGATTTTAGTTATTGTTAAAGTAATAATTTAAAGGATAATACATGAATATGCAAGAGAACAATGAAGAATTTGACATATTTATATGTATAGTAGCTCAAGTTATTGAATATTATTATGTCACATATATTCACAAAAGTCCTCGTATGAATTCAACACAAACGGGTAATATATGGCTGATGGAAATATTGCAAGGAAATGAAAATCGTTGTCATAGTATGTTTAAAATGAAAAAATATGTATTCGTTTAATTATGTGATGAGGTGCAAATGAATTATGGTTTAAAAAGTTCAAGAATTTTTTTACATATTTTTGGACATGGGGTACGTAATAATAGTTAGCACAAGTGTGATTCCAAAATTCAGGTGAAACTGTAAGTTAACAGTTTTCTAAAGTATTAAATATTGTAAGTGAGATAGTTATCACTGTAATCAAATCAAACCATAAGATCTGGAGTTTAAAGACATTTATGAAGATATATTACGAGATTCAGATCTATAACATTACAGGGAAAATTTCTTGTACGCCTGGCATACCTAAGGTTCCCATGCCCCTGCGAGTTAGCTTGCCAAGTAGACTGGGGGTGTATTATTTGCAATGAATGTTCCAAATCTCAATTTAATATATGTGGGACTTCATTTTTTTTTTTACTTTTACAATTCTATTACTGTTCCTCCTTTGTTAACTTCTTTTTGGGGGAAATTGTATTTTCTAATAATATTTATAAAAAATAAATATAGTAAATTTTGATCGGATAAATCAATGATAAACATTAAATTACATTACACTAATTTTATCACTAATACACAAATTAATCACTATTAATCATTGATTAATAAAGTAAAAATTGATATATTTACAAATAGTTTTTAGAATTGCTATTTTTATAAATTTTGCATCAAAATCTGATACCCAATGAAATTCACCTTCTTTCTTTAACTACTCTTGTATTTATTTAATTTAGAATTATTTTCCTTTCCTTCCTGATTCTTATTTTTATTTTTATTTCTCTACTTATTAAATAATTTTTAAACTTCTATTCCTCTATTTAAATTTCTATTTTTACCTTTTTATTGGTTGTGAATTCAACTCTATGATTACATAACTACAATTTTACAACAACAAAAAATCTAAAAAAGGCTCTAATTTTATTTTTAAAAATGAATTGAAATTGAGATATTAATGTCAATAGTACTTTCTTCCGTCTTATTTTAAAAAAGGAAAAAAAATTGATTGATTTTTAAAAAATAGCATTTTAATTTCTTTCATTAACAAATGAATTCTATTTTATTAGTTTTTTTTATTTGTATGGTTGAATGATCAATAATATTATCATATTTTTACATTTTAATTAAGATGTTTTCAATTAAAATTCAATCATCTTTCGAGTTTGGTTATTTTTTCGAGTTTGATAAATTCATTATATAATGAAATTTTATTATCTTAACTTTACAATTTTAAAATGTCATTTTAAAAAAATTCCAGTTTAAAAATTAATTAATAAGTAAATAATAAAAATAATATTATTAAAATTAAGAATAAGAATGAGAATGGAAAATGTAAATTATATTACATAAAATAAATAAAAGAATAGTAAACGAAATAAATTAATAAAAAATAGTAAAAAAAAAACTTTCTCCAAATTAAACTAAACAAAAGAGGAACGTAATATAATTGGAAAAGAAAAAGAAAAAGAAATAAGCATATGGCTGTAAATAACTTGTAGGGGTATGGAACTTTATTGGTACGTCGAGCGTACGAGAAATTTTCCCAACATTACATATTATATGCCACATTTCAAGGTAAATATTTATTAAATTGTTATATTTTAAAAGGAAAGTATAATATGTAATGTTTCTCTATTTAATTGTATTAGTATTGTCCTGGAGCAATTGATGGAGTACATGCTCATGCCTTAATTCCTATTAAAGATTAAGTGTCGTACATTACAAGGAAAGGAATATCGACCCACAATATAATGGTTGTTTGTAATTTTGATATTCAATTTATCTTTGCATATGGTGGCTGCGAAAAAACAACTCATGATGCAAGGATTTTTATTTTAGCTTTACACCATCATAATTTAATTTTTCCTATATGTAACGTCCCGTTATTTTTACACGAATTTATTTATTTATTATTTAATTTAATTGTTATTATTTGATGTAAAGCACTTCATTTAATTTTAGAATTTATTAATTTAAATTTTAAATTTAATTTAGAATTTATAACTTTGAATTTATGAGTTAATTTCGTTCGTAAATTCTTTTAATCGTTTTATTAGCTTAAATTAGTTTTGGTCGTATTAATAATTGTTAACGGGCCAATTAATAATTATTAATCACCATTTGGCTAATTTAAGAACTCTGGGTCTCGTTTTATAAGCTAAAATTATTAAAGGGACGTAACCGTAATTTCCGATTTCTTAAAAATATCTAAAATCACTATTCATTATTCTTTAAAATCTCAAGTTTGACCAAAAATGGACCAATCCTCATTTCTTCTTCTCTTAAAGTCGTGAGCTTCCTTCTCCCATGGGGGACTTCTTGGCTTTTCTTCGTTTCTCGGCCGGATCGTCGTGTTTTCGGTTGCGTTGGATTGCTCGGAACGAGGGCTATCTATCCAACCTAGCATCGTAGTGTTTCTTGTTCTTTAAGGGAAGCCCTAAAAAGTATGTTTTCAAAACTTTTGATATGGATTTGTTTGTTTTTGTTTATAAATGAGTTTTGAAGTTGAAATCATGAATTTCTATCAAGGAATTTGACGATTTTGAGCTACGATTTTTGAAAAACGCTATTCACCCGAAAACACTATTCACCCGAAAATCATACTTTTTCTCATATTAGATATGAGTTGTAATATGTTGATCGATTGATGAATTGTAGGTGTGATTGCTCGTTTGTTTGTTCGTGGGAACTTGGTTGTCACGCAAGCATTCGAGGTGAGAATAAATAGATTTTAAAGTAAACTTAGAAACTGAATAAGTTGAACGATTTGTAGAATCGGATGTTGAGATTAAGGTTTAAATCGAAAGGATTAAAGTAAGTGAGCGAACAGGCTTAGGCTTGGGGGTTAGTTTTAATTGAGTGAGAGAACTCATGGATTTCTCGAGGGAACTATTTAACTCTTGGAAGTTCTAAGTTTAGATTCGTTCCGGAGTTTAAGAATGATTATTGGAAGTTGAAGGTTTCAAGTATAATGGGTGAATAAGGAAATTGATTATGGAACTTCGGATATTTACTGAAAGCAATAGAATCATTGTAACGACCCGTTACCAAGTAAGAGTGTAAAACTTTGAAAAAATTTATACTTCTCTCAAAATAATACTAATGAAGTTGGATTGATGAGTTTGGTGAAAAATAGCTCGTTTTCTAGTAAGAGTATTTTGGTAATTTCCCAAACCTCAAAATTAAAATCAAAGTTTAATTGATTATTTTTACTTTATGTTGATCGTATCGTTATTACGATTCCAACGCAACTGACGGATCATCATTCAGAGTCCCGGTGAATGAGTTATGATCGTTTTAGTGTAGTGGCATTTTCGTTATTATCATAACTCGGGATTAAACCCTAAAATCATCATCTTCTTCTTCTCAAATCCGAAAACCAGCCCCTTCAAAAATTATTTTCCTCCTATTTTCACCAAAGGATAACCTCAAGAAGTATTTTGGCCATAACTTTCTCATCCGGACTTCGATCTGCGCAAGTAAGTAGTCTTTTTCGATCAATTTTTCATTATCTTTCAAATGGGATTAATTTCAAAGCAATTCAACATCTTTAGAAAACGTAAGGGGGTAAAAATAAATTCGGACCTTTGAAGGTTTATTCGAATTTAATTGGTTTTTCGATTATTTCTTCGTCGTAGTAGGTGTGTTTGTCGAATGGAAGCATTTGGTGGAAGATTTATGGAAAATGGAGGAGTTCACCTCAAGGTTAGGGTTCAAGGTGGTGGAGTTTCTTGGAAATAAAAGAACTTGAATTTTGAAAATTCAAGAACCTAAGGTGAGTAGAACTAGTTAAAGGTTAATTAATATTATGTGTTGCTTTTCTTTTTCATTAAAAAGAATTATGTTTTCTGATTTGGGAGTATTTAAGGATACTTTTAAGTATGAAATTTATGAAATTCGGCTAAACTTAAAGATGTTGAAGTATGAGATTTAAAGAATGTTAAAAAGAGTGAAAACATGCATGTTTAAGGAGTAATTTTGCTCATTAGTTGTTATAATCAATTGTGATTAATTTTGGACTTTTGTATGATGATTAGCATGATTTTATTAAGGTTTTAAGTCTTATTGAGCTGCTGGAATTGTGTTATGTTTTGAAGATTTAGTGCCCACTAGAATTGGAAATAGCCTTAAAGAGCGCTCATTTGTGCGAGATTAATTGTGAGGTATTTTTGGGAGACTCCTAGGTGTATTAGAATGTATATGGAACTAGTATTAGCACCAAATGACTGCTGATTTTATTTAGAAAATTAGACCATCACTTAGTGACCGAAAATAGAGCAAAACTACACTAGTTTAGGCTAGTTTTGCTGTTTTCATTGGAAATTCTTTGGGTGATCATATTTTGAGTTGGGGTTGTGATATTGGGTGATTTTAGGTCATTTTAAGTCCGAGAAATTGATTATTTTCCAGAAATTTGAAATTGTGAGCTTTAGTCTTTTTAAGGTCAGTTTTAGATGGAAACTGGGTTTCTAGGCTAGAAACTGAACTTAGACTTGTCAAGCATTTTGGTAGTGATGCTTTTAGATAAATCATATTGTTTTGGTGCCTTAAACAATATGGTTGGAGGTTCGCACTAAGTAGGGCCATACTTAGTGAAGAATATGCCATTAAGTGGATAGTTATAGTTGTGCACAACATAATATCACTTAGTGGGGCATGTTCATTACATTTGATCAATGAGAAAGAATATACAAGTAGGTTCGCTTGTGTGTCTTGCAAACACATAAGAAGAATACCTCAAAAGGTTGAAACGTTGAAACACGTGTTTGATGCTTTTGAGCGAGAAACTCACTTTTGTTTGCGGACATTAGTTGAGTTAAGGCATTGTGTAGAAAATTGAACTCTTTGGAGTTGAGAGATTTTCTTTGGAGTTGAGAGAATTTCTTTGGAGTTGAGAGAATTTCTGTAGAGTTGAGAGAAATTCTTGGAAGTTGTGAGGTCGATTACGGACTTAATAAACTTAGGAATCTTCTCATGGCATTACTTTTCTTTTAACTTTTTCTACTCATTGGGCGTAGCCTCAGGATGCTACACTTTTTTTTTTTTTCAAGTAAATAGAAGAAGAAAGGTGGCAATTGACGATGTTTCGTGAACGGTGGATCGGTTGGGAGGATTTACATGTCGGCATTATTTATTCTTCTCATTAGTTTATTTGGGTTGGACTTGTTATTTGAATATTTATTCATTTTAACGTGTGCTTATGTTTAAAATGTTAATGGTTGAGAATTTGGTTTTAAATTGATTTTGGTATTTTAAACGAATAAGATCGATTGATTGTGAATGAATTTTGCTATGATTTTTAAATGAGAAGAGTCTTTGGTTTAAATCTTAGCTTCCGCTGTTTATTTTTGTAATTTCCATGTTTTGGGAATTTGGGGTTGTTATAATCATTTTGAATTGGAGACTTTATGATAAAGTTAGTAATTCAAGTTTAACCGAAAGCCGTTTGGCTTGATTTATTTATCGTTTTCTTATTAGAAGTTCTTAATTCTTATTTTATGCATAAGAGTATTACGTGATCCATTTACCTTTATGTTCTTTCAATTACTTTGAATGTTTATGTTTATTTAGTTGCACTTGAAAGCATATTCATATCATATCATATTGCATAATCGAAATTGGGAGGAATAATGAGACATGCTAAAGGACTGCGGGACTTTGCATGATCGGAGGAGATAGATAATGAGATAATGATGGAACTATGCGAGTTCACATTACCTGGTATTATCCATAATTATTATGATACATATACGAGGATACAGTGTATTGTTAGCTTGCAGGAGCTTCATTACCTGTATTCGGTGAGTGAGTTATTGAGGTGAATAAAATAGCCTGCGGGAGCCTCATCACATGTCATTAACCACTAGAGGTGGGAAGTTAATATTTAAAAGATTCCGTATATTCTCTTTGGAAATCGAGATAATGAAGTATTGTTAGCCTGCGGGAGCTTCAATACTGTCATTATAAGCATTATTTTGGAAAGCGGGATAATGAAGTATAGTTAGCCTGCAAGAGCTTTCATACTGTCATTATGAGCATTTTGATAGTTATGTTGATGTAAATGTTGCGTATATTTTACATTTGTTGAGCGAGTTAATGAATTATCTTGTTTGAATAGGTTAAGACCGAGTGAGCTTAGCTTTATTTATTAAAGAAAAAGGAAAGTAAACTTTTGATAGCCTAAGTTGCTATAGAGAAAAGAATTGAAACATTATATATATCATACATTTCCATAGAGAAAAAGAATAAAATATAATGTATAGCCGAGTGCTATAGGAAAGAGAAATGAGATTGAATTGTATAATGAGAGAATACAAGGGTGTATTGAACCTTGTATAATTATCATGATATATATGTAAGAGAACTAGATTCTCAATAAATTGGAAGATCCTAAAATTGGAGATTAAGACTTGATGTAAACCTTATGTATAGTATAAGGCATTAAAGAGAATGAGATACAAATGTTATGTGTGTTATGAAACACATCCTCCTAGATTCTTGGAAGTTAGTTCCTCAATTATATGGGAGAATTGGTAAGTAAAAGTGAATTACTTGATACAAACCCTTCTTGGTGGTTGAAAGGTAAGGGTATGTGAGTTTTACTTGGACACAAATCCGGATCCGGGTTTGGAGTCTAATGTTACTTTACTTTCTATTTATTTTCACTGGGCTTGCTTTTTGCTCATGATATTACAAACATTTTCAGGTAATGCTCGGGTTCATGGGAGAGGAGCTGGTGCGGTCTAATCTAATTGATGATGATGGCGGGATGGACTAGAGATACTTTTAAGTCCATGGACACACATTTATTTCATGTTTTATCTTTTGAGTTGTATATTTGTATATAAGCTCATAAGAGCTTTTGTTTTAACTTTTATCACCTTGAACACCTTTAATCTTTACACAGGAATTGCATTTCCTGTCGTTTAAATTCTCTGATTGTGAAAAGTGTAAACAGGTTTTGGATAGTCCAAGTTTTAAACATATCCACGCCAAATTTTTATTAAATATTAAGTCTTCCGCTGCAATTTGATTTTAAATGATTTAAAAGGAGTCGGGTCGTCACACTATACCACCAGAAGGTAAACACCTTTTATTATAAATAAAATTATTATAATTTAATTTTTTTTCTTATGAATAATAATACATATTTAATTTGTAATAGGTGAATATTATATAGTAGATGCATGATACCTTCAAATAAGAGGATTTTTTGGACCATATAAATGAGAAAAATACCATCTCTGAATTTTGTCGAGGTAGTCAACCAATGGGCTATCAACCAAGCACATTCTCCCATAAGGAGTGTCATCAAACAAACTAGAGTGTGGAAGAAAAGATGGAAGATCTTAAGAGATATGCCTAATTATCCTTTTATAAATCAAGTGAAGATAATTATTGCAACTATGGCGTTGCATAACTATATAAGGATGCATGATTGATCAGACCATTGTTTTAAACAAAATTAGAATATTACCTTCAATAAAGATGGAAAATGATATTCGTATTCAGGGATCAAATCTCCGTAATAATTATTTGGGTAAAATATAAGTTTGGTCCCTACATTTTGCAATACTCACGATTTTAGTCCATATGTTTTGAAAACCCACGAATTTGGTCCGTACGTTTTTTTTTTAAAAAAAAAACTACACTTTTAGTCCTTATACAAACTGAATTGTTAAAAAATAAACGAAATGTTGATGTTGAAATAAAAAACTAAAAAAAATGCTTAAAACTACGTAATGTTTTTAAAACAAAAGGCTTAAAAAAATAGAATAGAGATGTCAGATTAAAAAAAAAAAAAAACTAGATAGAGAGAGTGTGAGAAAGGAGCTGAATGGAAATCAATTTTGATCATATTCTACCTCATGAATTAGACTTTTCCATCGTGAATCCATCTTTTCCATCGTGTTCCCTTCTCTAGCAGCCCCATTTTTCTTTCTCATCCCTCTAATTTTCCTTTTAATTCACTTAATTTTTTATTCTCAATTTTTGAGTACCCGATTTAGGGCTTAGACAATGGAAAGTTCGAATGGGTTCTCTGAGAGTAGAAGGTGAAGATTTGGTTTGAGGGTGAACACGAACAAAAATTGTTTAAGTTTCTTCTATGGGGTTCGATCGATATTGAAAACATCATGGACGAATGCCAATCTAAGCTTGGGGTTGTTTTACATATCAGGTTAGTGTCATACATTTTGAGTACTTTAGGTAGATACCAAATGTTAATGAATCTGTCAATAAGAATTCAATAAACATTTAGGGTAATCAATTTTATGTTATTAGGATAATGAAATTAGAAAATTATAAAAACTAAAACAAATTTACTAACAATCGGTTTTCATTCAATTAATTGAAATTTTTTTTAGAAGAAACTGAACCTGAGAAATTGACATGAGAGTGAGAAATGTTAAAAATGGGGAATCGTAAATTGGAATTTATAGAAAGATTTGTAGTTTGGCTTGTAATTAAAAGACAATGATTTGAAGTGGTTTATAGTTTCATTTGCAATGCAATTTAGTTTAGTGATTTGGAGTTGATGATATGTGATTCTTGATTTTGTTACTAACTATGTGATTTTTTAGTAAATTTTCTTGATACAAATCATAATAGCAATTGTGGTATGTGATTCTTCATTTTCTTACACCATAGAAATGATTTTCTAGATGATTTTGCTTTTACAGGGAAGTAATTTTGGTTGCGATTTGTTTGCTTGGCAAGACTGTGAACCTGATGAACGTGAGATTGCATCCATAGCTGACCTACGAGAGGAATTATTGGGTTTGAGAAGAAAAATTATAATAGGAATTGGTTCACTTTTGTATTCACTGAAGTACAATGTTTAAATTATTGTAATGAAAGATGTTGATTGTTGAAATGTATTAACAATTTTAGCTTATTAGAACATATAAACATTTAGATCATCTTACGAACTCAATATAATTAAAAAGGTAGTGGTTGGTCTTGCTGGGGTTTCTACCCTAAATCTTATGTAATCCAATTACACTATAAATAAATAAAGGAATTATTAATTAGTAATATTTACATTGTCATTTATTATTAGTTTAATAAATGTAATCCATCATAAGATCCTGAGTTACTTATGATAACTTAAAGTGAGCATATGATGCGGGAAGATTCACTTAAGTGTAACTTAAAAAGTTTGTGGTACATGAATAAAGGTTGGGTACCTTATTTCTGGTAACACCACTAACACGGCCCACTTGTGAATTGGCACAAATGATCTCATCTGGATCGCTCATGTAGAGACATGTGAGTGAGGGTGTTGCTGCAGTAGAGATTGTAGTAGACTGGACTAAGATAAACTTACTGTCTTCTGGGAAAGCCGTTACAGAAAGACACTTCGTTTATCAACCGGTTGATCATGTACAATTGATCTTAATCTTGAGTGGATTACGAACTCCTGTTCACAAGAGACAAGTCTTTGATTTGCATAGGTGAGAGTGACTCGATACAGTTCGCTCAATATGCCTCCCACTTTGGAAATTGCATCTTGCTTATAACTGAGAACGTAATTACACAAGAATTGGAATTCACTTTTTTCCATATAGGAAAATAGATAAGTAGTTCCCTTATGGACTGATTCGGTCTTGAACAGCGGGGCCCCATATTCCTCTGATCAAGGAAAAGGTTAAAGACGCATAATGGAGATTATGTAAGGTTGTTCATTGGAGAATCAGTTGGGCTTAAGGAACAAAATGTATCATGGAGGTTAATACGGTGCAAATACCTAGCCATGGATACGAACTAACTTGTGAAGGATCAAAGTGTAATTAATGATTATAGCCAATGGACATAACTATGTCTATAATACTAAAAGTGCAACTCTAGATATTTAGTAGAGTTATCTAGGAGTTAATGAATGAGAATTAATTGATTAAAAGGAGTTTTAATCAAAGGTAATTCTGGATCATTGGACCTTAGTCCTATAGGTCCATTAAGTCCTCCGAGCTAACGCATGTAATTGAGAACATAAATTAATATGATTAATTTCTTTGGAAAAATGGAATTAAATAGAGGAGTCTATTTGATTAATTAAAAGAAATTAAATAGAGGAGTCTATTTAATTAATGGTGGAATTAAATAGAGGAGCCTAATTAATTATTAAATAGAAAAGTCTATTTAATTAATTATGAGAGATTAGATAGAAGAGTCTATTTAATTAAATTAATTTTGAGTTGTCCAAAATTAATGGGGATTTAAATAGAGGAGTCTATTTAAATATTTAATTTGAGATTGTCAAATTAAAGAGGGAATAAATAAAAGGAGTTTTATTTATTTAATTATTTAACGGAATTGTTCCATTAAATAAAAAGGAAAATAAAATGCCCAATATTGTCATGTGATGATGATAGGGGCGTGTGACCCATGGTGGGGTCACAAATTGTCAAAAGAGTTAAAATTATTATTATTATTTTGGCTAAAATAAATCCCAAATGACTTTTTTTTATTATAATTTTTGTTACATCATTATAATTTTTTTAAGACAACATAATTATGTATTATGTTGCTTTTAATTAATAATTAATTTCAAAAGTTATAATGGTCATTCTAGGTAATTAATAGGGGCTTAAAGGGAAATCAAAAGTTTTTCCCTTCAAGCCACTTTTTAGATAGTATAGATATAGATATAGATTAAAGATATATTAAATTTTATTTTTAATACAAATAGTGAATAAATTATCAATAATACATAAATTTATCATGGAAGAAAATGTCGCCAAAAATGGAGCTCGATATTGAAATGTCACCGAAATTTCTTTCTTTTCCTAAGTAGTCGAAAATGCCGCTGGAATTTAATTTTCCATGAAAATTTCAATACTATTTCGAGCCAATATACACGTTAGTCTACTACGGTGTCAAATGTCTTCTCCAATGTGATGAAAATGCCGTTAATGTCGTAGAAATTTCGTTATGTTGGTGGAAATTTCCAGACTGCAAGTAATCTACCATTCTTCTATCATTTTTCATCTTTTCTTCAACTTCAATTCATCTATTTTGGTTAATATTTCTCTAATTAGACTCTAATTTTATGATATTATATTTGTAGAGTGGTTAAATATAATTTTAATTTTAGTTAATAAGTTTTAATCCTAAATATTATTTTAGTTTTATGTTTTAATTAAGTTTATAAATTGTTTAAAATTTGATTACCATTTCATGTATGAGTAATCTTAAACATTTTTTTTTAAAATCTCATTTTAAATTATATATTAACGTCTCATGTCGTTTTTGGATTATATTTTGACAATTTTTATTGTTATAAACATTTTTTAATATTATATTTATGCAGATTTTATTATATTTTTTACATTTTGTTATGTTTAACATCATTTGTAGGAATATAATTCCATTATATGATAGTTTATGACTTAATTAAGCTATAATGAAAGTTTCATTAAATAAATCTAAAAAATCACCTACGTTTCCATCGTTTTTGTGATTTTTCCTGGAATATCCGTCGTCATCGACATTTCCATTGATATTTCAGTAAATTTGAATTTCGACATTCTCATCGACATCGACATTTAACTTCTTGCTTGCAACTACCTAATAGCATTTTTTAGAATCACAGTTTTTTAGAACTACCAAAGTAGAATTTCCATATCTTGATAGATATGACCAAAATTCGAAATACGTAAGAATAATAAAAGTGAGAATACAGAGAAACTCTTTGACCGTTCTCAATCATTCTGTTCATCATTCTTCAGAAAATTATTTAGGTCATGAAATATAAAGCACATCAATTGGTGATTGGCTTTGAACGACCGAGTACTTACATAATTGAGTTTTTGTTATTTCTACCGTGTTTCTACAATAGGTTAGTCTCTATAGATCAAGAAACCCAATAATATCTAAATTTTAATAGATTATTTTAAGGGTAAACTGCAAATAACACATTTGTGGTTTTGGTCAAATGCATGAACAACCCCTGTAGTTTAAAAATTGCAAATCACACCCATGTAGTTCCAAATTAGGCCAATGAGACATCTCCCCTCCAACGATGTAAACTTTATTTTAGCCATAATTTCTTCGTTTGAACTTCTATTTGGATGATTCAATATGTTTTGAAATCCTTATTTCGGGCTCTATGTTATGGTAATTTCAAAACTTATAAATCATCAATAAACAAAAGGTTAATGGAATCATATTTAATATTTTGTTGATAATAAACTATTTTCTTTATTGATAATTTCAAAGTTTTGAAATGACCATAACGTAGAGCTCGAAATTAGGATTTCAAAACATCTTGAATCATTCAAATCAGAATTCAAATAAAGAAGTTTTGGCTAAAACAAAGGTTATGGGGTTAGAGGAGAGGGGTCTCATTGACACAATACACATTCAATTAAAATAATGGTCTCATTTGCATATTACCCTTATTTTAATTGGCTATAAAAAATAACGCAATTCACATTTAATTAACTACACATGTGCCAACCAGGGCTTAACCCATTGGTTAAGGCACGAAGTTCCACTCTAAAAAAAGTGGTTCAATCCCCACTCCCAACACCTTGTATCCAAAAAAAAAATTTAACTACATGTGTGGTCTTAATTATTAAAATATTCCAACATTAAATATTGATTTAAACCTTGATACATTTTTAAGGGAAAAGTCAAATGCATGAACACTTTTTGTGGTTTAAAAATGGCAAATCACACATCTGTAGTTTCAAATCATGCCAATAAGACTCTCCCCTCCAATGACGTTAATTTTTTTTTAGTCATAACTTCTTCATTTGAACTTTGATTTAGATGATTCAAGATGTTTTAAAATCCTCATTTTGAGTTATACGTAACGCTCACTTCAAAACTTCAAAATTGTCAAAAAAAAATAAAAGAGTTTATTATCACCAAAATATTTTATATGATTGGAGTCATTAACTCTTTTGTTTATTAACTATTAATAAGTTTTGAGTGACCATAACGTATAGAGCCTTAAATGAGGATTTCAAAACATCTTGAATCACCCAAATTGAAGTTCAAATGAATAAGTTATGGCTAAAAAAACATAACGACGTTGGAGGGGAAGGGTCTCATGGCCATCATTTGAAAAGATTTTTGCTTTAAAATAGGCACTTAAGGGTTATTGACCTTCAATCTCATTTTAACCATTTTTGACCTTATGATGATGTCATTTTGCTTTGAAAGTACCTTTTGTAGGATCAGTATGGCAACCCTAGAGGGGGGATGGATAGGGTTTTAGGTTAATTTAGAAACATTTTTGATTAATGATTTCTAATTAACAATTTATTTAGACTTTCTAAGCTCAAACAAATAATATGAATTTTATACTAAAATTCTCTTGAACAAAGTAAACTAAATTTCAATGATACTCGGAAATATTAAATCACTATCAATTTCTAACAACCAACAATATCTCAATTTAATTCAATCAATAAATATGAAACATGAATTAAATTTCAATGATTGATATCTAATGATCCCAAATGATTTGCACAATAAATATGAAACAATTAATATGGTGCAATAAATAAAGAGGATAGGGTTTAAGAAATGACACCAAGATGTATAGTGGTTCAACTAAAATCCTGCCTAGTCCACTCCCCGAGCACCTCTCGAGAATTGTATACCTTTTCCGGGAGGAAGTACAACCCAATCCTTTTACCGAGCTCAAGATCAAACCCAATCCGTTCTTTTTTTCAGGCACAAGAATAAACCCGATCCTTTTACCGGGAGTAAGATCAAACCCTCACGTTCCCATTTTCACGAGCTAAGAAACCGACCCAAGTATGATTTATAATTCTCCACACAATTACAAATCTCTCTCAAAGATTGGATGTGAAATTCAAAGCTCTTACAATAATGGTTCAAAATGGCCTATTTAATCACTCAAATTTAATCCCAAAATAATGTAAAATAATAGCTTGAAAGCACTTATCAATGGAGGCTCAAATCTGAAATTTCTTGATCAATTTTGCTCACTGATTCAGCCATATGAAGGAGAAAGAAGAGGCATAAATCCATTGGGCCACGTGTCACACCATCATTGGCTGAGTAATTCTGAAATTCAAATTAATATAAAATATTTAATTCATTCGGTCAGCAGGGGAAAAACGGGCAGCAGACTGTTGTGAGCAGTCTTCAAATTCAGTCAACAAAGTGATAAGATGATGGTCAGGACGCAGTTGGTATTAATCAAAAAATGAGAGGCTGATTAGTCAAATCATGTGTCTGAAAAAAGTGGGCGGCTGTCCTTGGGAAGACACACAGACTTTTGTCGCATTGTGAGAGGCGAAGAAGCAGCCGTGGGACCCAGCGAGCAGATGGCGTTAGGCGTTGCATATGGGCGTGTCAGCGCGTGTGGTGATGCACACTCGTGGACGAACAGAGGCCGTCAGATTCGAGGCAATAGCGGATCGAACGACTGGAAACGATTATGCTTTTTCCTGTTTCTTTTTCAAATTTCTTTAATCTGAAATTTTATATATATATATATATATATATATATATATATATATATATATATATATATATATATATAATGGACGAACGTGGATCATCAGATTGAAGGTCTTTTCTAGATCAACAGCTGGAGAAAATTCTGACTTTATATTTTCTTTAATTCCATAATTCCAAATATATATATATATATATATTATAAATCCAATTTTCTTTTGAATTAATTAAGTATATAACCAATTTTTAAGATTCTTTTCATCATTTAGCCACTTAATAAATAATTTCATTTTCTAGCCATTTTCAGGTTCTATATATTTTTATCTACCAACTCCACCCTATTAACTTAATTAATGCTTTTTTATTTTCAAATATTTTTGTAGTTATTATTGATTTGATTTTCAGTTATTATGTTCCTTGATTTGCTCTTCTTCTTTTTCATTTTATTGCTTTTTTAAAGAATTTTGTATTTTTCCAAGTCTTCAAATCTACAAGTGATGACTCCTTACCCACCTCCCCTTTAATTTGCATCCTCCTAAATTATTATAATTCTACAAAAGAAAAAACTCATCCAATTGTTTCAACAATCCTCTTGACCTTTAGGAACAACAGTCAACCCATGATTCAAAAAATCATCTTCAACTTTCCCATTCTCCAATCTTCATCATCACTCGATTCCAATTCCTTTGGAGCATGAAACGAGAATAAATAGTATGAATCATCCGATTTCGCAGCCATCAAATCCTTGAACAACAACCATTGATCATTTCCTTAAGATCTTCAAAGGTGGGACGTCTCCCGAAGAAAAGAAAATATGAGAATTACAGCTATGGGAAAAGAGTGAGGTGGAGGTGGGTCACTCATTTAAATTCTTTATTTATTTTATGTTATTAAAAACTCCCTGTTTTCTCATTTAAATCCTTAATTTTCTCTAACTATGAGTAATATTTTCAGATTATTAATAAGGAGAAGCTTAGATACGGTACAGTACCTGCGTATGTACACTATGCTGACGACACATACAATTTCATAATGTACCCTTTGGAGTTAGCGATGAATATGGAAGATTATAGTACATCTGTATGTAAAGTACAGTACGAAGATGAACAGTGTAGTTTACATCTGTATGTAAAGTACAGTAGGTTGACGAGGCTAGAGAAGGAGAATAGGTATTGTTTTTTATTGTACATTTTTTGTGCTAATAAGGCTGGAGAAGGAAGGAGTGTAGGTTTTTGTTGATATGTAAAGTACATTTATTTTTTACAGGATAGTAATAAAAGGGTGTTTGCATCTATTTTGTACAGTATATTGATGATACGAGTAATGTTGCTAATGTTGGCTTTTTGGGCCTACTAATCTTGCTTAATTATGTTTTGATGATAACAAACACTTAGTACTAATCAATTTAGTATTTTAGTGTTGAATTTTGTAGAGCGAAAAATAACGAGCACGGCGCAATTTGAATCGTCCAATTCCGAGCTAAATTGGAGAAAATATGGATTAAAGAAAATTGGTTTTTAAATATATATATATATATATATATATATATATATATATATATATATATATATATATTATTATTATATATATATTATTATTATATATATATAAATTTCAGAATTAAATGGAAAAAGAAAAAGAATAGTCAGAATCGTTCTCAGCCGTTCGATCGTTCCTTAGTGCTCATCCGACGGATATCATTTGCCAACTATTATATATATATACTTATATATATATATATATATATTTCGGATATTAAAATAAATGAAAAAGAAAAATTAAAATCAGAACTGACCTCAGCCGCACGATCGAGATCCAACGGCGTCTAATCATCCACGTAGCCGCGCGTATTTACACGCCCTAACGCGCCTGATGCAAGCATGCACACGCTGGACCCCACCGAACTGCTCTCCGCCATTAGCTGCTCGACACGTGTTCATCGCCGGTTCCCCATGCCATCTACTCTTTCCCAGACACGCTGAAATTGACAGAATTGCCCCTGATCTTTATGGTTAATGCCGCATGCGTCCTGACCTTTATTTATTCAATCTGCTGACCGATTTTCAATCTACACTCACAACGGTTTGCTACCCGGTTTGCCCCTGCTGACCGAAGTTATTAATATTATATTACTTAATTTCAAATTTCAGATTGCTCCAGCTAATCCGAATTTGACACGTGGCACCAACAGATTAATTGCTTCTTCCTCCTCTACATATGGCTGAAAAACAGTGGAAAATTTCACCAATAATTTTTAGATTTTGAGCTTCCATTGTTAAGGTCTTCAAGTCTAATTTTATATTATTTTGGGTTTTATTTTGAGTGATTTAATTGGCTATTAAGAGCCTTGTATTATTGTGAGTTTTGAATTTCACATTTAATATTTTGAGAGATTTGTATTTGTGTGAAATCTTATAATTCACACTTGGGGTCGGTTTCCTAGCCCGTAAATAGGAACGGTTTTTGGGTTTGATCTTGCTCCCGACAAAAGGATCTGGTTTGTTCTTGAGCCCGGAAAAAGAACGGATTGGGTTGTACTTCCTCCCGGAAAAGGTATACAACTCCCGGAAAAAGGTATATATAAAATCAAATTTGATAAAAAAAATATTTTAATTATTTTAAAGAACCTTTTACAAAGTAAATTTTTGTGTGAACTCAAATAGATATTGACACCTTATTTTAAAAAGTAAAAATAGAATTCGTGATGGAATGATATTTTTAACAATGTGATGTTGACACTATATATTGATTTAGTGTAACTTTAATGCTCATACATTAAATTCTAATTACAAACAAACATCATGAATTCCCAAAACATATATTAGGAATAATGAAATAATATGCTATAGAATACATTTTAGAAAGAAACGTCGTACTATGAAATTAATAATTAAAACAGCTAAATTAAATTGGGAAATTATATAAACATTTGTAAACAGTAATAACTTAAATAATAATATTAATTGATAACGATAAAATATTATAAAATAATATGAATAGTAAAACCTGATAAATAAATTTACAACAGTAGAACCTAAGACTTGTGTGCTCTAGTGATATTTACTAGTACATTCCAACAACTACAAATGACAAAGATTGCACAGATTCATTACTCTACAAAGTGAACCAGACCCGTGTATCACAACAATGGACCTTAAACATAAAAAGGAGAGAAAGTTGAGAAAAAGAAGAACTCTGAGAATAAGAAGAGCTTACAAAAAAGTGTAGAAAATCGGTAAAAGATCCCTCCTTTTATAATAGTAGGTGATAGGGAGTTTCAAACTATTGAAATTCCACAATTAACTTAGATAATAAAAAACGATGTTACAAAACCTTTACAATTTCAAAACTATTATTTAAAAAATGAAAGGACTAAATTTTGGATATTCAAACTCTTTATATTATAGATTTTCATATTCTTTTCATTTGTCATTAAGTTATTTAATTTCTCATCAACCAACCATTATATTTTTAACATTGTATTATTACCAATTGAATATACAAAAAATTCATATTCACTTAATAAACAATACTCTTAATCATTATTAATTTTTAATAAAATATAAAATTCACAAATAATTTTCTTTTTCTAACATACACGATTTTAAAAAAAATCAAAATTTGATTATAAAAGAATAGTCAAAGTAATACATTTAGAATATGGTGTTTGAGAAGCTGAAAGGATTTTTGCAAATAGTATAAAATATGTGTAAAGATCCGACTTTTTAAAATAGAATTAAATAAATAATGCAAGCGGAAGACTTAAATTAATAATTGAAAAACCTGTAAATCGATAGAAACATCATTTTCATTTCAAAATAAAATCTGAAATCCTTAACATTAAAAGATGGGAAACGCTTCCCTTTTCATAAAGTTTCAAACCCACAATGTAAATAAATTCATAAATCCATAAAAATCAAATAAACATAAGTAATAATGCTCAAAAGAGCTCAACAACCCAAAGTCAAACAAATAAAAGACATCATAAGTCCATGGACTAAAACCGACTCAAGTCCATCCATCATCATCGATCCTGGAATCATGCCGCACCAGCTCCACGACCACAACCGTGACCTCGTCCCGTACCTGAAAGTGTAATATCATGAGTGGGAGACCCAGTGAAGATAAATTGAAAATAAAGTAACTTTAGATCCAAAACCGATCCAGATTTGTGTCCAACGAAACCTATTATCTCTCGACTACCCAAACAAACTTCCAAATGCAAAATCATGCAATTCTCCCAAGAACAAAGAACAAAGAACATACAAGTAGTCAAGTCTCCCAAGTTCGTAATAACCAGAACATGTAACCATACATTAAATCTTTCAGGAACAATAATGAATAATAACAAAGAACATGTGAATAATGTCAGATGATGTTAGCACACACAGTCTATGCACGATTCCATTATCTCACTCCAATATCATGCAAAGCTCACGAAGCCTTTACATTCTTAACAAGAACAAATGCAAGCTCACGCAGTCTTTACATTTTAGAACAAAAACCTCCCCAGTGAATAACGTCAGATGATGCAAGTACACTGTAAGGCCCCGGGATTTGCAGAGAAAGTTTAATTATAATTTCTACATAATGTTTGCTTGTGTGTTAAGTGTTAAGCTACTTTATAAATTATTTCCTATTTTAATTTGATTATTTTGTGGTTAACTATAGTTAAATGTTAACCAATGGTAGAAAAATCATTTGAAAGGAAGCTTTTAACCATGGTTAGTTAAGGAGAAAGGGCTAGTTAGCAACTAAAACTTGAACCAAGGACTAGTTAGCAAATAAGTTAGTGGGAAGTCTTTAATTGTTAGGTGAAGAGGTGGGAAGACCATTTTACAATTAACCAACTTTACTTTCAGCCATTTAAAGATATAATTAGATAAAAAAAATTCATTTCTTTCTTTCTTCTTCTCCTACCCGTTGCCCCCCGGTGATGGTGATTTTTCTTTTTCCTTCAAATCTTCATGGAGGTGAGTTGAATCAAAGGGGTTTTGCTTGATTTGTGAATGAAACAAGTAGATAGGAAGATTGGAAGAGGAATCTACAAGTTTTGAAGTCTTCAAGGTAAGAATTCATCCATGGAGTCAAGGGTTTTCATTCTAGATTGTTGAGTTTTGGGTTTCCTCTTGATTGTAATTATAAAACGTTTTCTAGGAGTTTTGATATCTTTTCAATTCTGGAAATTGACTTTCAAACTCATATTACAAACCCTATGACTTATTATCTTAAAGTTCTCTTGAGATTGGAAGCTATGGATGAACACTAAGCTCAAAACCTCCATTAATGGTAATTTTTCAAGCTTCTAGCTTTTTCAATTTTTGAGTTTTCTTGACTTTTACTTGAAAACTCTTAATTAAGGAACTTATGTGTGCCTAAATGTATATATTTCACATGAAAAAAAACTTGGAAGGGTAAGGAAATGATTTTTGAAGATTCTCAAATTTGGCCAAAATACTAGTTTTAAACTTAGCTAGTTTTGGGTTTTCTTGATTAATTTTGAAAGGTTATCAATTCTGAAAATTTTGGGTGATTATATGTATATATTATACATGAAAACACATTAGAACATCAACCCAATGATTTTTTATAATTTTCCTCATTGGCCGAAAATTACATATTGAAATTGACTAGTTTTGAGATCTTTTTCCCCATTAACCGGGTTTGAGTTGTGTTGATTGTATTGGGCTGAGGTAAATGTATTATCATGTTTCTAAATATGTTTGGAATGATTGATGTAGGATAAGGGCAAGCACAATAAAATTGGGAGACTATTTGTGAAGGTGAGAACAAAAAGAATCAAAGTGGTGATGGTGATGTTGTTGTAGATGTTAGTGGAATGGTGTGGGATGAATTTTGGGAGTGATTATGGCTAGATTTGAGGTCACATTGGTGTTTGAAATTAGAAGGGAATGGAGGTTGTGAATGGAACGGAAGTCACGAGCTAAACATGGCTTGTTGTTGGGAATTTGGGAAAAGCGAAAATGCCTTGAACCACTTTGCTTTTACTCTTAACTTGAGCTATTCTTACTAGGGGTGAACAAACACCCCGATACCCCGCGAACCCGCCTCGCCCCACCCCATTTAAACATGTAATAGGGGTCGGGGTCGGGGTGAGATATATAGCCCCGTTTATTAAACGGGGCGGGGTCGGGGTAAGAGGATTGGACCCAGTCGGGGCCCCAACCCCGACCCCGACCCCAATTAGATTTTTTTTTTCTCTCTATCCCATATCCCCCCTTCCCAGTTCCCACTGGCAGTCTCAGCTCCTTCCTTTCCTTTTTTTTCATTTCTTTTTTTTTTCATTTGTTTTTCTTTTACATCTATTTTCTTTCCTTTTGTATTTCTTTTCTTTTCTACCTATTGTACTGTACTGTTTTTTCTTTTCTTTTCTATTTTCTTTTCTTTTCTACTTAAATTAGGTACCCTAATGCACTGTTTTTATGTTTTGCTTGTTTTTTTTTAACAAAACTTGCTTAAACGGGGTGTAATTGGGGTAACCCTGACCCCGACAATTAAATGGGGTGGGGTCGGGGTCGGGGTAATTTTTAAATGGGGCGGGGTCGGGTGCCATGTTTTGGCTTAAACGGGGTTGGGGTATAATCGGGGTACCCCGACCCCGCCCCACCCCGCCCCATGTTCACCCCTAAATCTTACATGTTTATGTGCATCTATACATGTGTCATGTTAAAGATCGAGTCATATACTGAATTGGGTTTTATTTTCATTTATGCTCGATATACTTTTGACTATTGCTTGATAAGTAATGCATAGTCGAGACGCAAGAAATAATGCTTAAAGTGTGACTTTATACGCATGATGTACTCTTTGAAAGTGTCAAGAGGAATGATTGAGTCATATGATGATTGGAGGAATATCATATTTGTGCTCGTTATGTCAAAGTTTGTTTTCGATGAGAATTGTAATGAAAGCATGTTTAGTTGCATCTCATTTCATTCATGCATATCATATTACATTTCATCTCATTCATGCATATCATTCATTTGTTGCATGGCCATGGGGTCGTAACTCATGTAATGGTGAGTGGTTGTTAGACGTTACATGTGGTTACCGTGGCGGATATGGTGTAGCTCCGAGGCGCTCTGTGGTGGATGGCCTGGATGCTAGAGTGGTTATTACGATAACCTGGAAGAATATATGAGCTACGGCTCGAGTGATTATTGAGATAGTTGTGAAAAACGCGTGATGAGATGCGAGGAATATGAAATAGAAAGTTGGTATCGGATTGACTTGATCTTGAACTTGAAAAGTTGTTAGTTTGCATAACATACATGTTTAAGTTTGATCATTCTTATGCATTCATACTTAGCTAATGTCGTTTGAAGGTGCGTAGTGGAACACGGGAAAATGTAAGGGTAAATGAAAGTGATTCGGGAAGTGAATGGAAATTGGTATTGATTTGATAAAGACTTGATGTAATATGGTAAAGTGTAATAAATAAAATGAGCTACGGCTCAAGTGACTTATATGATGATTTGTGAAATGCATGTAGTGAGATACGGAGAAAGTTTATGGAAACACATGTTGCCGGAAAGTATTATGGAAAGTGATATCGGTTTGAACATTCTTGTCATAAATGGGCTATGGTTTGAATACCAATGACTTGATTAAGCATACATGTTTATACTTTCTTGTACGCTTTTTTTTTTTTTTTGCATTCATAAGTGTTTGATTTCATTTGAGCATATCATCCCGAGCATCACATATCACAACTTTAATTCTTTTTGCTTTCACTGAATGTTATGCTTAGAGGTGCTTTATATCACCTTTCAGGTACCGGTAGAGGTCGTGGGCGAGGTACGGCAGGTGGTGCTCATTGACGTACGAGATGGGGACTTTAGATAGGCCACCGGTCACACGAGTCATGTTCCTGGAAGTGTTTTTCTTTTGTGAAATAATGAGTTCTTGTCCTGAAGTCAAAATTTGAAAACTTTTATGTAAATATTTATGTTTATCGTAACGGTTTGTAATAACTCTTTTCGGGTGCATCACATACTTTATGATTTTGAACTATACTTGATATTTTGAAACGGTCGACGAGCCGATTTTGGACATTAAGCAGTTGATAAAGAGTTTACGTGTACTTCATGTCCAATTTTCCATTGTTTTGTTTTGTTATCATCTGAACTAAGTATGAAAATCTTTGCTTCTGCTTGCGTACTCGCATCCTACACTTGTTTTGCAAGTCGGGTCGTCACATACACGCAGCCAATACATGATTTCCTTATCTCACTAATGACATTCAAAGCTCACGCAGTCTAAGCAGTCTATAATATATATGTATCATAACAATCATGAATAATACTAGATAATGCAAGCTCACACAACTAAACATTATCTCATTATTCATTTCCTCCATTCATACAGCTCACGTAGTCTGTGCATTCCTCATGATACATATATAGTCGAACAACGAATAATACCAAACAATGCAAGCACACGCAGTCTATGCATTATCTCATTATTCCTCCATGCAAACAAGTGTGATAGTAAAAAAATGAGAAATTCGAATACAAAAATATAAACGGAGAACCAATTTCAGAATAGCTCGACAGAGTAACATTAATCAAGAACATCATAACACATAGGCTCATATGCCCATACTTTCATTGATCACATAATCCTGCAAAATCGAATAACTTGTGTGCTAATAGCTCCAATTACTAGAAGAACTCAGTCTCAGAAAATAAGTCCAAAGTAAACAGGAAGTCTCAATATCATAAATTAAACATCCAAGAACACATGTTATCCACATTCAAGCATAAACATACTCTAACCCAATAATTTCATACTTTAACTTCCAAGAATATGTAAAATCCCTAAATTCTTAAATATCGATTCTATACTCCTAAGTCCTAATCTTTCATATATAGCATGCTCAATTCACTTAATTCCAATTTTAACTTAACTCTCGAGCCAAACAAATCATTCAAGAACTCAGTTCCTAAATTTACCGTAAATATCCTCACATTTTTACAATTAGCTTGAAATCGAAACCCAGAGCGAGCAACGAGTGAGCAATCAAGTAACACCTAAAATTAAATATACTCTAATTGTATTAATTTAACTAATCAAGTAACAAATGACGCGTAAAACGAAAAGAACGAAAAACAGCCCGATATTAACCCATTAGGAGCTCTCAACCGAAGCAATAAGAACAGGGGGTGTCTCGGCCTTGTGATGATTTTTGGGATGTTCCGGCTTCGTTTTGGGTAGATTTAAGTAGGTAATTAACAATGGGTAAACTAATTTAGGGAATTTGGATAAGATATACCAACCAAAATTAAAAGCAAATTCGAAAATTGCAAGAGGACAAACACAATGAGGCCCACGACCATGAAGGTAGATGAGGGTTCGGGTTTGTGTGAATTTCTTCGATGTCTAATCCAAGATTACTCAAGAACAAGTTTAAACAACACTTTTATTTGAAATCTTCAAGTTTCATGGAATGGAATTGAAGATTTCAACTTAATATTACAAAAAGATAAAAAGGAAATAAAACCCAATAGGAAAAATGAGTAATCTTACCATTAGGCCTTGAAAGTTGGAGGAATGCTTCCAAGGTTAGTTCAAAAGATAGATCAGGGGCCGATCTATCCAACGCACCAAAAAACATGCGAATCGGAGAAGGGATGAGTCCCTTGGAAGCTTATTGTGGGTGGCAGCAATGAGATAAATGGAGATGGTTTTTGGTTTCTATTTTCCTTTGCTTCAAATGAAAGAGGGAGGAGAAGACCCTTACTTTAGATGAGGTGAAAAATATTTGCTAAAGAGTCCCCCAATTCTTTTCTAACTTTTAAAATAAACCTTATGCTCTTAAAACACAAACTATCCTCTAAAATTAATCAATACAATTGATCTAGGATAGAAGATAATTAGTTATTATTAATTGGCCTACTAATAATAATTAATGCACCTAGTTCACAATAACTCTTTGAAATCTAAAATTACCAAATAAAGATTAAAACTTCTAAATCCTAAATTACCGGAATTAAACTAATTAAATACTTTAATTAAATAAATAAAGGAATAATAAAAAAATAATTCGACCTCAAAATAACGGGACGTTACAATATGGGTTGATGGTATACAATATACTAAATATATTTTCAAAATAATATTCATTTAATTATTTTTAAATTTATATTTAGTATATAGTATTGAAGATATAGTTCAAAATAATATTCAACTCCTATAAAAAAAATCTATTTTATTAAAAAAATTATATTTTAAACTCATTGTATTAAATAAGATAATATATTATAAGAATATAATAATTAATTGTTAGTGGTAATTAATTATTGTAGTCACATATTTTATAAATTTCATAATTAATAAAGGGGTATAATGGACCTAAAATATTTCTAAAACATTCCCACCTTTATATATTAGAGATCAGAGATGAGAAATTGGGAAAACTGACCTCCAAAAATTTATCATAAGGTTTGTTGACTCTCCCCTCACTTATTAAACTTTATTGACCTTATGATGATGTCATTACCCTTTGAAATTTCAAAAATATCCTCTCTTTGTGTATCTTCTCTCATCTTTTCCAATTTCCTCTCTTTCCATTGTTTTTATACGTTCTTTTGTTTAATGTTGTTTTTAAGATTTTGGACAAAAATTCCAATCTTAGCATAAATAGGCAATTCTCAAACCAAAATTCCAATCTTGAAGTAAAAAAAAGCTATCTCAATCCCATATCTCAGACCAAAATTCCAATATCGAATTGAAAATAGGCAATCTCGAACCGAGATCTTGGACCCAAATTAAATCTCAAATTGAAAATAGATGATCTCGAATCGTGATATTGGACCAAAATTCCAATCTCGAAGAGAAAATGCATAATCTCGGATTCAATATTGGTAAAAATTATCATTTCGAACCCAAATTCCAATCTCGAATTGAAAATAGGTGATCTCGAATCAAAATTTCAATCTCGATTCGAAAATGCATCATCTCGGAATTAAGATTGGTAAAAAAAATCTCATCTCATACCAATACACCAATCTTGGTCCAAGGGTAAGGGTAATTATGAAACAATATAAGTTGCTTGGAAGTATAAAAAGTTTAAAGTTCAAGTGTAATTACGTACTTTTACTTTTTACAAAGGTTAATAAAGTAAAATAAGTAAGGGAAAAGTCAAGAATCCTGGGAATGATTTTTTGGGGGTCAAGATTCCCAATATACCATTAGAGGTAGACTGGGGTTTGGTTCTTGGGTTTTAGGATAACACATACATCAGAAGTCGAAGCAAGAAAAGAAAAGAGCTTTTCGCTCAACAATGGTGGCCATTTCAATGGCGCTAATTCATCACATATCTTCCATTCCCATTGCACGAGCATTTCATCCTCGCTGCCTAGCTATAGCTTCTATTCCTTCTCGAAACCTCTCCTCATCCACCCCCGTCTCCCTTCCCACGAAAACCTCGAATGTTCTCCTCGGAATGTCAGAGCAAGAGCTTCAAGACCTCGCCGGGACCTTTGGTCTGGTAACGATACTTACGATTATCCCTTTGTTTGTTTCTCGAGAAAATATCAATTAATGAATCCTGCTGTGTTTAGTTGTAGATTTTGGCTTCAGTTTGTTTATTTTTATTTATGTTGTTTGGGATGGCGTTGAATTAGGAGAAATATAGGGGAAAGCAGCTCTACCAGCTTATTTACAAGAGGAAGGTCAAAGAAATTGAAGATTTTAGCAATTGTTAAGTATTCTTCCTTCTCATTTATACTTAAATGGAGTGTTCGGCTGATGGTTTTAGTCTGAGTTTATGTAACGTGTGTTTGAATTGTGCAAAACAACGAGTTTGATAAGTTTGAGTTAATGTTGTTTGAAATGAATGAGATTTCAAACCTACCATCTGGGGTTGCAAATCCGGGAGTAATATTTTGTTCAGGCTTTTGTATCCCAAAAGCCTTATTCAAAACCGGGAGCCAAATAGTTCCTTGTGTTTAAGCATGTGTTTTCATTATCTGATTATTGAGTGACTGTCTGTTCTGGTCACGTGGGTTGATTACAGTGCCACAAGCATTCAGGAATGATCTTCAGGATGCTGGATGGAGGGTGGGTCGCTCACCGGTTTATCAGTCTGTGACTTCATCTGATGGAACTATTAAGGTACTTCAATAGTGAGACCGTCATGTGGTTTAGTGGATTATTGATTTAATTGAAATGCAATTGTTGACGGTTTCTATTTTATCCTATTTACAATCTTACTAAAATTATTATTATAAAAAAATCTTACTGAAATTGTTATATTGTTTGTATTGGAATTGGAGTTTGTTTGTCTCTAATGTATTAGGACGCCAAAATTTTGCAGTTATTGTTAAAGTTGGAGGACAACAGGCTAATTGAAACAGTAGGCATACCTCTTCAAGACAAAAAAGGTTCAGTCCGTCTTACTGCTTGCATCTCATCACAGGTAATACTCCCACTTGGTCAGTCAGAGCTTTGAACTTTATAGTTTAAGTTTTCATGGATATGGTTTGGTCATTAGCTTTTTTCTTCTTTGTAAAGTTATTGGTCTCTGATGTAGTGTACTAGTCTAAGAACAGTCTTTACTTACAACGAATCACATTGGATTGAATAAGTAATCATGCAAATTACGACACACATATTTCTTAAAAAAGCACATGTGAAGATTTTTAACTAGCCCCTCAAGCATTCATTCTCAGATCTCATTATGGTATTAAATCTTAAAAACTATTCTTATTTTTGTACATTGAGGTTGGCTGCCCATTGCGCTGTTCATTTTGTGCCACTGGAAAAGGGGGATTTTCAAGAAATCTTCAGAAGCATGAAATTATTGAGCAGGTATTTTATATCTTACTTGGGTTGCTTCATGTTAGCATATGAGCTTGCACTGTTTTTCTATTTCGTTATTTTCAGAAATTTTAGAAAAATAAATTGCTTTAGGTCTAATTCTTGCCATTGGGATTTAGTTGCATCTTATATGTACAGGTCCTTGCAATTGAGGATATTTTCAACCAGAGAGTGACAAACGTAGTATTCATGGGAATGGGAGAGCCAATGTTGAATATGAAGTCAGTGCTTGAAGCACATACATGCTTGAACAAGGTTGATTTTTTCATCTTGTCCTAACATTGTTTTGTGTGCGTATTTTTTTCACTGTTTGATCCTCCCCACTGTATTCTTATTCCCCCCCCCCATCTGGGTTTGCTACATCTGCTGCAAGAGGTCTCAATGACGTTTTTTAGTTCCCCCCAACCCCGTTTGGATTTTCTTTATCTCCATACCAAATTAGTAATTGTGGTTGTTTAAGTGATCCAAAGTATTAGGAGAAGAAAATTTAGGCAACAAGAAGAGGACTTGGAGGCCTATATCATTTGGTTTTCTTTTTTATTTATGAGGTCAAATTTCATTGAAAGAATTAAAAAAACTAGAAAAGCACCGAAGCAGTTGTAAAAAAACCTCTCAATTTGTTCAAATCATAGAAATACAGTAATTAAATAATTTTAAACTTACAGAGAACTCCAACAGAATGAAACAAAATCAATAATCTCTCATATCTCCCCTAAAGATATATCCACCCTGTGAAAAAATCTTCTCTTTTAAACTATGCCTCCTATAAAAATAACTCATTGAGCAGTTCCCCCCTTGACAGGGGCGGATCCACTCACAAGGGTAGGGGGCAATTGCCCCCCCTCATTTTTTTGCAAATTTAAAATTTCTATATAAAAGTTTACTTTTTTTTTGTATAAAAAATTCAATTTTTGATATATTTTATCCATTTTGCCCCCCCTTAAATTCTCAAATATAGCTCCCCCCCCCGGAAATATTTCTAGCTCCGCCTCTGCCCCTGGATGTTCTTTTGTAGGAGAGAGAGCAAATATCCTCCACACATCTATGAGCAATCATCACCAAGCGAAAGAGGGAGAACAGATCTTGCCACAATCTAAGAGCAAAATGACACAATAGGGCAGATAATCTATTGCATCATCCCCTATTTTGCAAGGAGAACACCATTCAAGAGTTAAGTAGACATTAGGATGCCTAGCTAGGGTTTTTTCCTGAGTATTCATAATGCTCTAGGTGGAGAGACCAAACAAAAAACTTACCATTGTTGGGTATCCATCCTTTCAAATAAAATCATTTTAGGACCGGAAGTTGGACGTGAAGGGTTTTAAATGTCTGACATTGTCTATATGTCCGTCAATATGTATTTAAAATAGAGGTTCGACTTTTTAAACGGGGATAAACCATATCTTCAACATTTCTATCGGATTACTACTCAACCATCGTTCCACTCTCTCTCCTTTATTTCTTTTTTACTTTTTATTTTAATCATTCTCTCTATTTTATGACTAACGTTTAGATCATTGTCTCTTTAATCTTTTTAAAAAATTTAATTGGTTCTCTCTCTCTTTAATTTTTAGAATTTTTTTATTTTCTCAATGTTAAATATCATTTTTAAGTGTTATTATATAAAAAAAAAATATCATTTATAAGTGCATAACTTACTTATATGATTAATTATGACTTATTTAAAAAGTAGTTCAAGTTTCATTGATTAATTCTAAGTATTCATATAAGGTTCCATCGCTTTCATCATTTTATCCAAATATCCGTCGACATTGATATTTCCATCGATATATCTGTAAATTTGAAGTTCGATATTTCCATCAACATCGACTTTTAACTCAATAAACGAGACATGACTGACGCGAATTTTAGACTTAAACTTTGTTAACAATGACATATAATACGAATTGGACACATGTGTTAAATTTTTTTTGGTTATTTTCAAAGGAATTGGAACATGTAACTGAGTGACTATGCATGTGTTCGAAATTCATTTAAACTAATTGATATTGGTGGTATGATTTGCAATTTTACAAATCACATGGGTGTTTAAAACTGTTTCTAAACCATAGGGTTGTGATTTGCTATTATACCGATTATTCATGCCCACTGTGACATACAAGTTTCTTGCGTCGTTGGAATCTTGTCTTTTCAATCTAATCACAAAAGACTTTCATGAAAGTTTCACTATGTTCATTGCACAATGTAGTTAAGTGTGCAATTTTTCACAATTTGTTTTTTTTTTAGGATGTTCAAATTGGACAACGAATGATTACAATTTCCACTGTGGGTGTCCCAAACACAATTAAAAGACTAGCTTCTCACAAGCTTCAGTCAACATTGGCAGTCAGGTAACTTATGATTAATAGGAAAGACATAAATGGTTGTTTAAAACAAACATAATCCTTGTTAGTGATATTTTCCGAGAAACAGCAATTTCTAGTTTTCTTGAACTGCTTCGTAAAATTGTAATGATTATGTATGGTTAGGTTGTAGTTTTCAATGTATGTCTCTTGGCTGATTTTTTTATCGTTACGTCTAATTTGTTAACAAGTAGCCATTAGTTGAAACCTGATCTGTAAACTGTGCTAATTTGAGAATTTTGGCATCGTTAAATATTGCGGAGCAAAATTTTCTTGTCATTCCAGATTTCTGAGTGAGGATTCTATTTATATGCCTGATTGCTTTTTATAATAGAATTGGAAGGAAAAAGAAGACCATTTGCTTCTCAGCTGCATTTTCTATATTTTTATGACTAAAAAGTTATATATATCCTTGGATAACAACATCAATGACTCAGTTGGCCTTCAATTTAAAATTCTGATTCGGATTCTGGGGCATCTTTTTGTTTCCATGCAATTTTCGAAAGAGATGTTATACGTGGTTTTGGTTAGCATATATTGTATTTTGTGATTGATGTTTACTTGGTCTTGCAGTTGTTCTTAGTAAATTATGTGGAACTTATTGGTTAGATTATAAATTTCCCTCTGATTGTAACTTCGAGTTTTGGAGACTTCTTGTTTTTATTTTACCTAATTTTTTTATAAGATTTTTGTTCCATTAATAAAGAAGATTTATTTAAAAAGAGAGAGATGGGAGAATGACTCCAAATCGCTAGGAGCTTACATAAAGGTGCTCAAATTGATATGTTTTTACTGTAGGATAATTACAAATACTATTAGAAATTGGAGGCTACAAGGAAAATACCTTCCCGAAAGTCTTGAAGAGTTCAATATATCCTTTCAAATTTATAGTATTATGTACTCTACTTTAGCTCTCTTTTTGAAGAGATGACCTATAAGGATATGTAGGATAAAAATCTTAAGCTTTTGGCTCTCTCTTTATTTTAACTTGATTAACTGATCATTCCCTCTTCATTAGCTTACATGCACCAAACCAGAAGCTTCGGGAGACGATTGTGCCTAGTGCAAAAGCATATCCCCTTGAAGCGATTATGGAAGATTGTCGAGATTATTTCCTCCAAACTAGTCGGAGAGTAACCTTTGAGTATGCACTTTTAGGTACTTGATTCACTTTAGTGTTTTATTCTTCCCTCCCTCTTCATCCATTGTGTCTCACATTGAAGATTTGAAATTGGAAGACGTCACTGAAATTGTATCTCTAATGCCTTCATCTGAATAGCTGGAGTCAATGATGCAACAGAGCATGCTGTAGAACTTGCAAAGCTTCTTCATGCATGCGGAGGTGGTTATCATGTGAACCTGATACCTTACAATCCCATTGAAGGCTCTGAGTATAAGCGTCCATATAAGAAAGCAGTACGCTCTTGATGACTATCTATTTTCCATTTACATGTCGAGAAGAAAATGTTTCAGGTCATGGGTGTATGCTTTTCATTGATTAGTAACTTTTTCTTTTATTTGCAGGTAATGGCATTTGTAGCTGCTCTGGAGTCAAATAAAATAACTGTAAGCGTTCGTCAAACTAGAGGCCTGGATGCAAATGCAGCTTGTGGTCAGCTAAGGAACCAATTTCAGAAGGATCCTTTGCTCGTCGATTCTGACAGCAATCAATCTGAACCAGCTGTAGCTGTTGCATGTTAGATACAACATCCCTAATTATTTACTTTTCTACCAACACCATCTGCCTCGTCTATCCCACCTGGAAGAACTTTGATTCTTTTGTGATTAAGGCACCGGGAAGAAGCTGGAAAGAGATGATATGAAGAATGGCAGGTCCAGGTCTACTTTCTACACTCTTAATTTACAACTTGCAAAGCTAAGTATGAGATATGGGGGAAAGTCGATCAATATATAATGTAGGATAATACTGAATTGTGGTTTCACCCTTGAATCAGTATTTCCCTGGAAGAGAATGGTGGAAACCTGAATGTGGGGCACATTTTTACCTACTTAATAATCATCAGCTGCAATTTTGTTCATGGATGATTTCATTGTATTTTCTATTCTATGAATTTTTTATTGTAGAGTGCTCTCTTTTGTCTGTTTAACTGATAAAATGTAATACTCTACAAATATGTCAATTCACAGTTACTTAGTTTTCCCCATGTACAGCTTGTTAAATTAATCAATTTAAGAAGGGAATAAAAAGAAAAAGAAAGTAAGCATCTATATCAAAAAGTTTCATTCAATGCTTGCTATCTTCAGCATTATTTTTTGAAATTGCAAATTTATCATTTTACCATCAAAACCTTTTATTACTCTTTGTGAAAATGGATTGAAGTCATTTGCAGAATCTGAAGTTTTGACTAAAATCTTTCTTTGGAGGAGAGGTCCTCTTCACAATGGAAAAGGTTGACAAAGGAAAATAGATTGCAAAAGTTAAAAGTGTTCTTCATTTTTTGTTGTTGTTAATCTTACAAATCCACTTCCGTCGGTGGAACTACAAAGTACAAATCATGAGAGAAGCCACATGGAACAAATAACTGAATAAGTCAAGATTGTGAAGGCGTTTAACTTCCTCCAAATAGATCATGTATTGTATATACTTATAGATCACGTATACCAACTAATCATCAAGTGTAATCACAATTAAATTACCAAAAGCCTTTACGTATATTGTTATTTATTGTTAAAATATCTCAGATCGAGTAACTCAACATATATCAATTTCTACAATTATCACTTTATTTTAGATTTGTTTCTTGTTGGGTAATGAGTTATTGATTAGTGAGTTAGCATACCGATGATCAAGTCCAATGTCAAATTTCTGACCATAAACTCTTAACGGTATCATGAAGTTTGCTTTCTATCATTTCCTTCGTCGATTTAAGTGACAAAATCAAAATCACTTCTCATAGTAGATGCGATTTTAGTGTACTTTTTGTGGAATAGTTTTTAAAATTTACTTTATAAGACTATGTTTTGAAAGGAATTATAATAATGTTCATGAATTATTTATACACACTTTTATAATTTATATGGTATTTTTTATATTCTTAATGACGTATGATGGTGGGTTTGAATCTCTGATATCAATCCTCTCTACTAATAGTTTCTTGAAGGAAAAAAAAAATCTTCTTCACTAAGAAAATATGTTTGAATCATTATTTTATAAATGTCATTTTTTAATGAATTTCAATAGTATATTTCAAAATTCTCTTTTAAAAATTATGGATTAGTAACTTAAATATACCAAAAAAAAAATAAAAATTAAAGAAATAAATTAAAAATAAAAATATGTTATTTTCAAGAAATAAATTAAAATTAAAAATATAGTATTGAAAATAACATGAAAATTTGGGAAAATTGACCTCCAAAATCCACAATAAATGTTTATTGACCTCTAATATCAAATTAACCTTTTTTGACCCTTTGATGATGTCACTTTGGTATGAAACATCAAAAATACCCTTCACTTATCTTCTCCAAATTTTCATTCCACTTCTCTCTTCTCCAACTCTCCCTCAACTTTCCAACTTCCATTGATCTTATTAATATTATTTAAAATGAAAATCAATTTATGAATTAGTAGAGTCAATTAAATCACAATAACCATCATTCCTTATAATAATATTTTTTCCGAATTCCGGAGGTGTCCTCCGGATTCCGGTGAAAATTGTCAAATTCCGGAGCAACCCGGAAATTTTTTTTTTCAAAAAAATTGTTTGAAAGTAATGATCAAAGACTTGAATGATGGAGAAATTAAGAAGAGAGTTGATGGTTGAACACTTATTAAATGTTTAATGGAGAGATTGAGAAGAGGAATGATGGAGAGAGTTGATAATTTTAGAGAGAGAAATTTTAGAGTGAGAAAATAAAATTTTAAGTTGTTTTATCTTTTCTTTCACCGTGTAGTCTTCCTTCCGTTGTTAGAGATTGAAGGATATGGAGATTAAAGATCAATGAAAGTTGAAAAGTTGAGGGAGAGTTGGAGAAGAGAGAAGTGGAATGAAAATTTGGAGAAAATAAGTAAGGGTATTTTTAATATTTCATACCAAACTGACATCATCAAAGGTTAAAAAAAGGTTAATTTGATATTAGAGGGCAATAAACATTTATTGTGGATTTTGGAAATCAATTTTCCCAAATTTCTAAATAACATCGAAGTAAACCCTAGAAAAATAGCTTATAGCTTGAGTTCCCAAAAAAAAAGAGTTTGATAAAAATCAGATCGAATCGAGGAAAGAAGTTCTCTGCGTATTCTTCTCGTTTTCCTTTTCGTTTCTTCAGGTAAGTGATCTGGAAATATATTGACTTCAAATTTACTTCTTTTCGATCTCATATTCACTTCTTAGCTAGCGATTTCCATTGCCACATTCTAGCTTCAATTATTCGACGAGATTAACTAGTTGAGTTTATTTCTGATTAGGTTTTTCTTCGTTTGAATCAACTATTTTACATTTCTGTCTGTATAAAACTTAATAAAGTAGTAAAGAGAAGTTTTTGCGAACCCTCTCAATTTTTTTTTTGTTTATTTATAAGTTTTCGTGATTTCTTAAGCGGGTTTGTGATCTTCAAAATTTTAACACACATTTTTCTGCTTAGATTTGTTGAAAAATCAATTTTTTTTTCCTGGGTTCCATTTAACTTTAGTTTATTCTATACAGATTTCTAGATTTATACAAACTTTTCTGACTTCCAAAAGGGAATTTTTTTTTTAGCATAATATGACGTGACTTTGATTGCATTAACCATCATCGTACTTTTTTTCTCCTTCCTTTTTCTCACTTTAACATGATATTAGTTTGAATGTAGAAAGAAAATTTGGATGAAATGTATTCTTAATTTTGCTTGATTTGGATAGGTTTAGTCATGAGGAGGTACAGCCCACCTTATCATAGTCCCCCAAGAAGAGGTTATGGTGGTCGAGGAAGGAGTCCCCCAGGAAGGGGTCACGGTGGGGGGTATGGAAGACGAAGGGAGCAAGCTCACGGTAGCCTTTTGGTTCGAAATATTCCCATGGATTGCAGGTCAAGATTTGGGCCCTTCTGTGATCTACTACTTGTTTTTATCCGGTTTTGGTTGCGGTGCCTCTGTAATGATTATGAATTTCTTATTTTCTCTCATAGAGTTATAATAACATGGCTTCTGATTACTTTAATTCTTGCAGACCAGAAGAGCTTCGAGCTCCATTTGAGAGGTTTGGACTTGTTCGAGACGTATATATCCCGAAGGATTATTATACAGGGTAGGTTTGTATGTATATATATATATGTGTAAATTTTCATATTACCCTTTTTATTGCTTGTGATTAGATTCTTCTAGCTGGTATAACCTAAAAACTTCTGATTGTGTAAAACATTACAATTCCTAGTAAGTTAATATCATAAACACAATAGAGTTTTTATGCTTGATATTTGGACTTGTGAGCATGAATTTGCATAAAGATATAATCTAATTAGTCGCAAACAGGTTCAGATGGTACTTGGTAGTTTAAATGTTTACTGTGTTAGCATTTGTCTAAGTCTGGTACAACCTTAATTGGGCCTGATTGGTCACACTTGTAGACGCTTAAACTGGTTCACCTGAAATTATACTTGGTTGTGGATTGAAGTTTCACCGGACTTTTTCTTTCTTGGCGTATTTTTCCCCATTTCATTGTGTGTTAAATTTTGGACTGCTTTGTCAGGGGGCATATTGGTTAGAACTTTGAAGTTAAAACAAGCCCAAGCCCCATATTAATGAGGGTCTACTACTTTTCACTGCCTAACATATTGCTCATCAAGAATGTTAAGAGTAGTATCCAAATGAGGGTGTTTCTCTCTGAGGAGACTTTAGTTAATTACCCAATCAATAGAAGTTGATGAGGAAGAAGATAGATTCATGGCCAATTGAAGCCAAGAAGGGGAAGGTTTTTAAGGTTGTGGAGTATTTTACCAAGTGCTTCATGTGTTTCCAAGTATGTGAAGAATTTCAAGTCATGAATTGTTGATTTCAAGTACTTATATCAAGATATGTGAAGATTTTCCAAGTCATATTTCCGTTACGTTGAATCGAAGTGCTTATATTTAGAAGAATATGAAGATTTTTCAAGTCACTTGCCTCTTTCATGCTTGATTGTAAAGAGAAGGTCAGCTACTAAACTTTGAAATTAGCTGCTTTATGTAACTTCAGCCTCAGCTTTGATGAAAGCAATCAGAAGTTGATATTGAATGCGAAAGGAATGTTATTTGGTTTATGGTGTCGTTCTGGCTACAATTTTATAAATATATTATTTTTTATCAGTCAGTGATGTTACTCAAGATTTTTGTGCCCAGAATCAGTTTTTTTATTTTGATTATGATTATTATGTTTGAATTCCTTGTAGTCAACCTCGTGGCTTTGCATTTGTGGAATTTGTTGATCCTTATGAAGCTTCTGAGGCTCAGTACCACATGAATGGGAAAAAATTTGCTGGGAGAGAGATCACTGTGGTCCTTGCTGCGGAGACAAGGAAGAGGCCGGATGATATGCGTCGAAGGAGTAGAAGGTAGTTTTTGTATCCTCTCTTACTTCTCTTTCTTAAAGGTTTCAAGAGACTGTAATTTTATAATCCAGTTTTTTTTCTCTAACTTTCTTGCTTGTATGCTTGAAGTGTATTTGGTTTTCTAGTCTGTTGGGGAAGAACTTTCACCTTTTTTTTTTTGTTTTGTTTCTTGTTTGCTATGTATCTGACCAGCCATACAGTGGCAATCAAAGCAGTCAAAACTCCAGATCTTTTCATTCTGTGGCTAATGGCTGATAACCTTTTATGATGTTTATTTAGTTGCAACTTACATGGAAGTTAATATTGTGTTCTCTCTATTTGTAGAGGTCCATCGGGACATGGTGGGCGGCGTTCTCATTATGGTATGAATATCTATATATATATATATATATACTCTTTCTTCAAAGTCTTATCCACCTTAATGTAATAATGTTTATAGATGCAGTGCGAGAAGCTTGAAAATAAAACATTCCCCAGGAAAACAATTAATTCTAATTCAAACTAGATTTTTTTAGGTCATGTTACTTTTGTATTCACTGTTCAATGTCGTGTCTTATCAATACATTACTTCTGGCTGGTTATGAAACTGTTGGATACTACAGCTTTGTGACAGCTACGGATGATTCAGTATTGCATATTGAATTATTTCATATTTGTTAGATAGATTGCATGTGTATGTTTTTTTTTTACTTCAGCTTGAGACTGGTGTATTCAGGTATCGTCTCAATTAACGTTGTTTATAATAGCTCTATGAGTGGTAATAAAACATCCTGTAAACAAATTATTTTTAGTTGAGTTTTTGACATGGATATGAATTGAGTGATCGACCTTTTCCTTCAAGTAGATAAGTGTTCCACTCAGTTTTGCTTCATCCTGATATGCGTTGATGTATCTGTTTCCTAAACCTGTAATTATCATTATGGGGGCCTAGTTACTGCTGCTTTCATGTTGACATATAGGCATATAAGTTGAATTATTTTTACGTTTGATTTGTGTTATATTAACGGGTAATTTGTTTGTCATAAATAAGTGCATTTGCAGGTTTTGGTACTTGACTGAATTGAAAAAACCTCTTGTGGTCATTTAAATTGTTCATGAACATTGGAGGTTTTTAATCTGTTACTAAATTTGAAGCATGCAAACTAAAGCTTGGATTCAGATGGTTAATTACTAGCTAGCCAAAATAAGTTTGTTTGGCAGCAACTGATGAGTTAAAATGTGTTTAATACAGGGCGTTCTAGATCTCGTTCAGTATCCCGATCACGCTCCCCTCATCATCCTTCAGGTTCAAGAAGTAGATATCGTTCAAGGTAATCTATTTGAAACAAAATATGATCATTTTATCTCTAAGCTTTAGAAAGTAAATATACAAGTGCATAAATCTTGTCAGGTCCTACTCTCCTGCTCCTAGATGGCGAGGTGACGATTCTGTATCCCCTAGTAGAAGGCATGCAGACTACCCAAGATCACCAAGAGGTGCTCCGCATGAACGGGATGGTGAGAGGAACCAGAAAACCTATTCTCCAGGTTATGGTGATGCTGATGGTCAAGATGAAGATGGAAATAAATATAACGAGTAAGTTTAATGATTTATTCACGACTTTTGAGCTGTTGGTTGTGTGGTGCTTTCATGTTGTCATTGCAACATCTTTACATTTTTTCCGTCCAGTTTCAGACAGTTTACAATGTTACAATGCTTGTTTTTTTTTCAAGTTCTCGATACCTTACTGTTTCTGTGTTTGTACATGCGTTGCTTAATACATTCATTTGTGTGATGATAGAAAAGTTTGTTTAACTTTTACATCTCTTTTTTTGCTGGTTAAAAAGTCGTGTTCTGTTTTTTTCGTCAATACTGTTTTTGTCCTTTTGTAGGAAATCTCCATTTGAATCTGAGGATCCACGAGCTAATTGGAGGTCTTCTCCTGGTAGAGCATCAAGATCCCCATCAGGGTCGCGATCCCGTTCTGCCGACGTGTCACCAGGTCATGGTAGGTGATGCAAACATCGGTTGCTGAAATTTAAACAGTACTTTAAAGTTGGTATCCAGCAGATTTTAAGATTACTAGATGTTCTTACTTCTCAGCTTGTTTTTTAAGACGTTCTAGCCAACCTCTTGCTACCTTTGTGGATTGTGTTTATTTGTTTTTTTTTTAATTGAAGATTGGTCACTTTAGTATTTTTCACCGGAAATTAGGTCTTATCATTTCTAAACTTGTTTCTGTTTTATCTTAATGTAGTCATAAACATCTGCCAGACACTCACAATAATTTTATATGTAAGTGTAAGAAACATGGTACTGGTAGTTTCGGTAAAAGTTCATTTTACTCCCCAAGCACTATTCTTTCGGGCCTTTTTTTTTTTTTTGGGTGTGTGATATGCTTGACTAATTGATATATATTTTTGTCTGGAAACATAGATTAGAGAAAGTAATAGTTCAAATCAATTTTTTTTATGAATTTTATTCTAATTAATAAAAAGTTGTTTCTGAAGATAATATCAGAATCGGTCTTAGAATTCCATTTCTAACTCTCCGATAACTGTTTTGTTTTTTATTTTAAATTTTTGAAAAATAGAATAATAAAAATAATTTGTTTTCTTAATTTTTGAAATTTAAATTTTTTGGTTGATTGTAAGTTTTAGGTTTTCTCGGTTTCTTTTTTAAATAAAAAAAACTAAAAATTATAAAGTATTTAAAAAGAAGTTGAAAAATGACAAAAATAAAAATGATTATTCTCAATATGAGCTTTATTTTGCCCAATTGTTAAGAAGGTAAATTACACTTTCAATAAATTAGAAATAAATATAATATAAATATGACATCTCCTATACAGTTGTGTTTTAAATCACCAACGGAAAAACTGATGATAGGGACAAAAAAGGAGATTTTCCAATAACTCAAAGGGTTAAACATCATTTTTGAAAACTAGAGATTAAATCAAATGTACCTCAAAACCCATGAATCAAAAGTATAATTTAGCCAAATTTTTTATATAGTATCTATAAAATATCTTTCACATTTCGATACAAAAGAGGTTTATGTGAATTTCTTTCCCCACAATGCGAAACTGGATTCTCCGCAGAGATATATATTTTATAGAGGGAGAGATAATTTTTTTTAGTAAATTCTTATATGGGTTGGTGGAAGGAAGAACCAAGGTTAAAAGCTAAAAAAAAGGTAGGTGTAAAATTAAATGGGAGTATTTAGGACTTAGAGTCAAGTTTGAATTTATTTATTTATTTGATTTTATGATAGAATTGAGTGTCATGATTGAGACTAGACATTTTTATTGAATTGATTTTGTAGTGATTTATTTAATGACTAGTTTTTGGATAATATTATAATTTGTTTTGGGGAAGTTATTAATTGCAACACTTATTTTAATATAGTGTTTAATTTAATAAAATTTTAAGATTAAGGGAAAATATTTTTTCCCAAGTGCAAAAATCACCTTCAACATAATCAATAAATTTACCTAAACCATATTATTCAAACTCCCGATGAGTCAAGTGTCGTAAGAGATTCAACTTATCTTCTCCATCTTTTGTGTTACTCTTTTCAAAATATTTGGAAATGAATTCTAATGAAGGAGAACCCATATAAATATTTTTAAAATCAGATAAAATACACATTTAAAAATATATATTGAAACCTTCATCCTTTTAATTTAAATGAATAATTTTTTTTTTTTTTTTTTAATTTTAATCTTCAAACTTTAACCTAGGGATGAGAATCGAAACCACAACCGATTAAACCGAACCGACCGAACCAAAATTGGCAGTTTCAGTTTGGTTTGGTCTGAGAATTTTCTAGACCGATTAGAATCGGTTTAGTTCGGTGTCGGTCCGGGAGTGGTACCGAAACTTTTTTTATATATATAAATATAGTGGTTACCACCTATATTAATAATTTTTGTAATCAAAATATCCTACAAATATAATTGTACTTTTATTACTTTTGGATTAATATCAATAATAAATTAAATATTAGAGTTATTTGAAAGCCTAAACTCAATATAGAGTTTTTCAAATACAAATTTGACATAAATTGAAAATAAAAACAATTTTAAAAAATGTCAAGTATATAATAGAACATGCCTAATTAGTGCAAGAGAAAAAGAAAAAAAATAATAACTGAAACTGAATTCTTATCGATTCGGTCCAAACCCTTATTGGTTTGGTCCGGTCCGAACAAAATCACAAACCGAAAATCAGCAAAACTGAAACCAATATCTCACCCCTACTTTAACCGCAGTTTTCCTATTACTTAGAGGTCATTGAATTTTTAAAAGTTATTTTAGTCTTTAAATTATCCTGTTATCCTTTTGTACTCATTTTCCTTTACTTTTTGAGTAGTTGGCAAGATTATAATATTTTCACCATTTTACTTTCAACTTTCAAAAGAGTTATTCCACTATTTTTACATTTCCTCTTTTTGATTGAACATGCACGGTTGTGGGTAAATTATAAAATTACACAAGGAATTTCGGAACTTGATCAAGGAATGTACAATTGTCGACGTCACCTGGCAAGGTAAGCCTACGTTATTTGAAAGGGTACGTGTGCATCGCCGAAAAAGTATGTCTACATCACCCGGGAAGGTACATCTACATATCGCCCCAGGAAGATAAGTCTACGTCGTCGAGTAAGTCTACATATTTAAGTCCAAGAAGTTACATTACACAAGTATTCAATCAATAGATGACACGTGGCATAACAAACACATGACATGTAGTTGGGAACCGACATGTAGTTGGGAACCAACATGTGGCCTAATCCTAACGCGATACGTAGCACACTAATGTCATCAAGTTCTTCTATAAATAGGAGAAGAAACTCACCAAAAGGTAATTCATTTTACTTTAATTCTCTCTAGCACATTAGCTCTGACTTAACCATCAGAGGGTGTTAGGCCTACACCATACCAGTACTTTTTTTTTCCTGTGCACGTATATACACTGCCTATCACCTACGCCTACGCAACTAGGGGTGAACATGGCACCCCGACCCCGACCCCACCCTATTTAAATGTCGGGGTCGGGTACCCCGATTACACCCCATTTAAAAATTAACATAAAAAATTAATAGAGGATACTTATCTCACTGGCAGCGGCGTTGATGGCAGTAGTGGTCCGGTAGAGAGAAGAGGAAGAGAGGGGAAGAAGTGGTTTTCTTGTTTTGTTGATTGTTCGTGCGTGAGATGAGAAGAAGGGCGACGACGTGGTGGTCGGTTCTTGTGTGAGAGATGAGAAGAAGAGGCAGAGAGAGAAGAAAGAAGAGGCAGTGATGTTGCTGAGAAAGAAAGGAAGAAAAGAAAAGGAAAAGAAAAAGAAAAAGAAAAGAAAAAGAAAAAGAGAAAAGGTGGCAGGGGCGTGCTGACTAGTGACTGCTAGGGGGATTTAAAATAAAAATAAAAATTAACAATACTAATCGGGGTCGGGGCCCCGACGGGGTCCAATCCCCTTACCCCGACCCCGCCCCGTTAAATAAACGGGGCCATTAGTGCCAACCCGACCCCGACCCCGATTATGCATTTAAATGGGGCGGGGCGGGGCGGGTTCGCGGGGTGCGGGGATGTTTGTTCAGCCCTATACGCAACACCTTTAGTGCAGTGCACTACCTCCAACTTGTGTCATATTCTAAGTTTGCTGCGTACGTGGAAGCTAACCATTTTTGCGCAACAACATACACTATTATATTATTCTATATGTTTTATCTAAATATGAATTACATGCAATGTATAATAATAACCCCAACTCATCTACTCAACATCATTAAGGGTCTCAATACCCTCATTATGCTCTCAATTATGGGGAATGGATCGAATGGAAGCTTGAACTTGTTGATCATCAGTCAGAACGTGGCCAGCTTCTTTCAGCTCACTAATCATATTAGACATTTCCTTCATGTGTTGTCTCATATTATGATTATGACGCTTTTTATAAGTGTCAAAATTAATAGTAAGTTGTCTCAGTTTGGTGACAGAAGTTCTACCAAACTTCAACTGCAAAGCTGCCTACATTTCCATGGCAATGTCATGGTTTTTAAACTCACGCATAATATCATTTTCTATGTTATTCAGCAACGTAATGCGAGTAAGCGAGTTTCTTCTTATACAAGCCTTATAAGTGTAACGTACCATTACTTTTGTGATAAATTTTTTATTATCATTTATTTTATTTTAATTTAAGTAATTAAAATTTATTTTAGAATTGTTAATTTAGAATTTAGTAGTTTATTCCGGTTTAGATCTTTTAATTACCTTTTTAGTTTAATTTCGTTTTAATAGTATTAATAATTATTAACGGGCCAATTAATAATTATTAATCACCATTGGGATAGTTTAAGAACTTCGGGTTTCGAATTATAAGTCAAAAGTCATAAAAGGACGCAACCGTCATTTCCAAAATTCCTAAATATCTAAACACTATTCCATTATCTTCTTTAAATCTCCATTTGACCAAAATCACCATCCATTTCTCTCCTCATTGTCGTGGGTTCCAAAGGGGGGGAAGAAAAATTTGGCTTTTGTTTAATTCTCAACTGATCGACTTGATTCCGGGTCCGTTGGAAAGATATCGGTCCTACGATTCATTTTCACCCAACCATCGTGCTTGCCACCCGTGATATACGGAGTTCTCGATAAGTTTATCTTGAAACCCTAAGCTCCAAATAGTGTTTTAATAGAGTTTTCTCTTTGATTCTTCGATTTCTTGTCGGGAAACTCGGTGTTTGTAAATACGGGAGTTGTTTTAAGAGTTTTTGAAAACTTTCCCTTAACCCTAAAACCGAGTTTCAGTAGAAGCCCTTCCCGTTTGAAATTTACCTTTTGGGGTTTGAATATGGGTTATAAATTATTGAAATAATGTTTATTGTAATTCAATTCGGGAAATTACATATTGTTCAAAAACCCTAATTATCGATACCCATTGAAATCGGGAATATCGAAATTGCTTGAAACCAACTCGAAACACATCTAAATTGCCTAAAAGCCAGAAAATCAAACCCGAGACCCACTTTTCATAGGGGGGCCGAGAGCCTCATGTTGGGGTTTGTTGAGTTTTTCATCATTTTGTACGCTTAACGATCAAACAACATCAATGCTATATTGTAAAAAAGAATATTTCCCTAATTACTTCAAACGTTTGGACATATACTTTAATACTTTTAAAAAATGGGCTAAATTATAAAAAAGTCCGTCAAAATTGGGAGAGACGTGATAAAAAGTAATAAAAAAAATATCAGTTAAGTAAAATAGTAATATAAAATTAATAAAAACATACCACATCAATGCTATACATCATCACTTAACTATCATGTCAACTTTTGTTAAAGTAATGTGGCTAAAGGGAGGGGATTTTTTTTTATATCTATTTTCTAAACTATAGGGGTTAATTTGTTACTTTTAAAAAGGGACAAAAGTGAAAGGAAAAAAAAAGGACTATTAGTGTATTTTACCTTAAAAAATAGCGTAAATTTACGATTTTTATTTTTTTTCCATTCTTAACCTACGATTTTCTTCTTCTTTTTTTTTTTTAATAAATCAATAAAAAATAAATACACTCAAATTACAAATCGGACATCTTTATTTCAAAAACAGATTTTATCAACCCGCGCTTTTTTTTTTCTTTTGTCATTTTTCACTTAACCATTACTTAGTTACCTTTTGATACATAGAGTTGAGAGGTATTTTACAAGTGGATGTGCCCAAATAATGTTAAATGGTATGAAAGACAATATCATACTCCTATTTTTTTTCATTGATTTACATTATAACAGTTGATGGAAACCTACCATTGATCTATCGTCTATCCATTCATGTGTATAATTACTCATATTTTATTTTTAAAATATAATTTGAGAGAGAAAAAAATACATCCATAGGTAAAGTACCCATCACGCTTTATTTATCAAAACATAATAGGTCAAGTAATAGTTATTAAAAATGACAAGTTGTAATTTCCCTTTTAAATAATTGTATTTGTCTCTCTAAGCCGGATCGAATCTTTCTTAGCCACTTCTTGTTATGCATTGCTCGTTTTAACTAAAAAATAGTATTAATTAAATAATTTATTAAAGTTCATGAATAAATAAAACTACTTATGAAGCGAAAGTTTTAAATTGATAATATTAAAAGTTTGGGTAAAGTACTCATTTGGTCCCTGAGTTTTAAAGGTCGTGTCTATTTGGTCCCTACGTTTTCAATTTGTGTTTAAGTGGTCCCTGAGTTTTGGATATTGTGTCTATTTGGTCCCTGCGTTTCAATTTGTGTCTATTTGGTCTCTAAGTTTTAAATATTGTGTCTATTTGGTCCCTGAGTTTTTCAGTTTTGTCTAAATGGTCCTGGATTATTAGAAACAAGTTTAATTTTTCCTTAATTTGTTAACTCATTAACATAATATCGACTTAAAAGTGACATAAAATGTTTAATTGATCAAAATATTGACATGAGATTAATAATTATGTCAAATTTTAGGCCTAGATTGATAAAAAATTCAATCACATCTTCGTATTTTGACCAATTAAACATGTTATGTCAGCGTTAAGTCAATAATCTGGTAAGAAGTTAACGAATACATTAAATTAAAGACCAATTAAACTTATTTCTAATAGTTCTTGAAAATCTAGGGACCAAATAGACACAGTATCCAAAACTCATGGATCACCTAGACACAAATTGAAAACGCAGGGACCAAATAGACACGACTTCCAAAACTCAGGGACCAAAGGGGTACTTTACCCTAAAAGTTTAAAGTTTAAATTGACACCCTAAATTAAGGGTATAGATTGTTTTTTTTTACCAAAATGTTATAATACATGGTCAGTATTAACCAAAACTAAATTATATCTATATGTATTCATCATTAAATGTGCATATATATATATATATATATATATAAAATTTGCAATTGGTAGCCTTTTCTAAATGTATGTATATTAAAGATTATAATAAGATCCAAACTGATAGTAGTATTAAAATGATAAATCAACAAAACTACTAAACATTCGAGAGGTTTAGATCTCTTCCTTACCGTAGTAAACAAAAACTACAGATCCCATAGATTCTCACGTAGATATCGTCGATAAACATTTCTTTTAGTGCTGTAAAATTATCTCGAATTCCCATTATTAAAGCATGAATCAAATAAAGCTCCAAACCTCTTATGCTTCTTATTTCCTTTCTCATCATATAATATTATAAACCCAATTATCAATTTTTTAATTATAAAGATTCTTCATCAATAACATAAAAGATAGACCATAATTTATGACCCTTCTTCCGGCTATTAATCAACAAAATGAAAATACAAAAAATTGACCTCATCAAATAATTGAACAATTAACATTTACGAGTAGGTGACAGAGGAAGCGGGGTTGCCTAAGAAATTAACGACCCTGTTCAACAAATTCAACCCAAAAACAGTTTCTTCACAATTAACTTTTACAGTTACAAAAAGAGTTTCTAAGCATTTTCCTTCAACAATCAGCGTAATCAAACAAGGCATCGAGTTGCTCAAAATCTCTGCACTAAACCGTAAACACAAACCAGTTGCATCGTCGAGAAGGGCAGCCACAGGCAGTTCCACGGACACAAGAAAAAGGTTTGCATTGCTAAGCATCTTTAACGCCAAGCTTTTGCAGATGACGAGAAATTTATCTTCTTCTATTGGACTGTCATCCTTTTTATCATTTAGCTTTTCGAGGTGGTCGGTGAAGGCGCCTCTGATGCACATAATACAACCAAATTAGAATTGTTATAGATCTTCATCGACATTACCAATAAAAAATAAATCAGGCAAAGACTAAAAATAAGAAGGTTGGGGGAAGGGTAGAGTGGAAGTGGAACTGATGAAGATGCAGAATTTAGGAAATGAGGTAACTAGAGCAATTTTCAGCCGAAAAATGGCCATACGTAGTGAGTCAGCGACCAAGTGAAAAAAATGGATATGAATTCGGCTTCCGGAAAAATAGATATATTCTGTTCATTGTGAAAGGAAGTGATTACTAACCTCCTCATGTATTCAAACATTCCTGGGAGCTGAGACTCCTTAGCAGTGAAGGCTTCAATGTCCATACATAGAGGTCGCACAAAATATCCAATGTCAGGATGCAACTTAACAGGATGCAATCTGCCATTGCAGTACAAGTTTAGTTTCATTGGCAAAAGGTGGTGATGAAATTGAGCCTCTAGAATTCTATTGATCATCTGATCAGGTTCCAAGGATGTAATCTTTTCCATGGAAACTGGCGTTGGTACAATGTTATTAGATGTCGAGGTACTGCAGTTTAACAAATATTAAAGAAATTAGCCTTTATATAACACTCACTGGACAGTAAAGCAAAGCAATTGAAAGGTTATATAGAGTGGAAAGTAGTTATATTATATGCTGCCGACCCAATAAAAACAGATTGCCCTCCATGGGGAACCAGCATTAGAAAAGCATGCTAAAGACATTCTTAGTTGGCAGAATCTGTACTTCGGTGAAATTCTTTAGAAAAGCATGCTAAAGAACTTCTACCTGGGTGAGGTTTCCTCTGCAAGGCCCATCTTGCACTACTTACAAAAGCAAGCCATACTAACTCCTAGAGCCCGTAGTTAAATAAATGACCAGATTATGCTAGTGCAAAACACAACAGGAAACTAAAAAGAAAGAAAAAAACTACAAATCTTCTTCACAGAGCAGGGAAAAAGACACTCAGGGAGATCCTATGACTAGTAGGTGTACACACTTAACTAAGATAAAAGAAAACCATTAATTGAAGATAAAATGAGAAAGCAAATTGAAAGCTTCAAATCTAATGAGACATGAATAATGATGAGAGGAACAAAATTAAAGGTTAAAATTCTGTAAGGCATTCACTTGATTAGAGATCCACAATGTCGGCATCACAGTAGAACAATACGTAGGCCATTCCTTGAAACTTCAGTAACATTGTAGAAAACTACTGGTCAGTTACATGTTTTTACTTTATAAGTGAAACTTTTCGACCTAGTTAGGAATTAGGATTATAGAAAGCCAAATGTGACAAATCTCCTCCCCCACCCCCCAAATAAAAGATAAAAACTCAAAAAGGCACACAAACAAACAAAAAGAAAACCAAAGTTTTATTTGATGATGTGATAAAGACAATGACCAATTAAATCTTACCTCTGAGTTGCAACCAAAACTTCATCTTTAGAATCTATAACTTTGTCGGATTCCTCATGGACCAATACTATTTCAGCCATAGGTTCAGTAGTACAGTTTCTGAAGGATACATCTATACAAACATGTAGAGGAGATATGCTTGAAGTCTGAGATGAAAATGAGTACTCCACCTTCAAGCCATTTCCTTTCGCGGGATCCAGGAGTTGATAGCTCTTACGTATTACATGTTCCCCAAGATTACCTATAGATATTCTAGCAGAGGATCTTCGAACTTGACTATTTTCTGATGGATGCAGGCTTGACATATTAGGCTGGTCATCCAGCCATGATTCTAGAGCATTCTTCGACATCAATTCACACAAATCCGAAGAGCCAGAGGGAGAGGCTCCATTCTGAAATTTTTGAGAATTGCCGAGATCAGAAAGTTGGATCAAAGGATCAGCATCATCATTTTCCTGTTGATGATTAGTCCCATAACTGCCATCCCTGCCACTAGAACCACTAAAGGATTGCTGAGAACTATAATCAGAAGCACTCTCATCATCCAAAGATCCAGATGATGACTCTGTTTTATCTGTCTCATATGGATTACTCTCAATCGCTCCCTCTCCCAATGTATTTACAGCTTGAACCAAGGTGCATGGCTTTGGAAGAGGTTCATAACCTGGAGCTGCATGAAAAACTATCTGTGAAAGAGATCCAGGAAGATAAAACCGGTAATTGATAGGTTCAGGTTGTATTTCTTTTACTTGCCCTCCAAAAATGCACTCTGCAAGTGCCCATGACATGTCCCCAGATTTGGGTAGAGAATTTTTCATCTCTTCAGGAACTTCAATATGCAAATGAAATGACAGAAGTTTCTGGATAAAGGAAGCTCGGTCACGGAGGTCGTAATTTAAATCACGTTTTCCAACTTCAAGCAAATAGCCTAAAATTCTTTTAAATGTGACCAGATCTTCCCCCTTAGCTCGCAATAAGACCTATAGAAAATACCAGTTCATATTTTAGAATGAAACAGACTGTTTAACATCCACGAAGAGCAGTATTATTGGTCTTGATTTTCAATAATTAAAAAAATGTAGCTTCTACAGATGGTGCACCAACACTTTTATTTGAAAACTCTAATTTAACAATGTAAAAATAAATAATGAATATGAGAAGAGAAGAGAATGAACACGATAATCCATCTTTTATCTTCTTTTTGATAGAAAAGTCAACTTATATCGAGAAAAAAAATGAAAGAACACAAAAAAGGGCCAACCAAAAATACAAAGGAATCAACAACAGCAAAAAGTTTACAGATACCGAATCTAGTTGTTGATAATAAAAAAAGAGAAATATTACTAAAGAGCTTAGAAATTGACAACCAAAAAAAGAAAAAACATACACCACCTCCCAAACATTATCCATGAACCCTCTATATCATGAAATGCCCTCTTGTTCATTTCTAACCCTAAATTCCACAATATAGTGAGAATCTTACCTACCAATGGCACCTCCCTTTATCTATGCTTACAAGGTACTCACGAAATTCCAAAAGATCTCAAAAATCTCTGCCACGTGCATGGAGTAGGGGCATGACCATAAAAAATGATTGCAATTTTCAAAATTCTGTTGGTAAAGAGGTTGGCTGCTAGCATAGGTTGCTCGGTTGGTTCTTGGCCTTTGAAGTACCTTGGTCTTCCTTTGGGGGGAAATCCTCTTTCTATTTCTTTTTAGCAACCAATTTTAGATAAGATTGCTTCTAGGCTAGATGGGTGGAAAAGAGGTTTTTCCTCAAAGGGAGGTAGGCTCACTCTTATTTCTTCAGTTCTTCAAAGTCTTCCTCTTTACTATCTTTCAATTTTTTAAATTACCAACTAAAGTTGCTTCTTTAATGGAATCACTTTTTTGCAATTTTCTTTGGGAAGGCATTGAAGAAGGCAGAGCTATGCATTTGGTTAATTGGAAAACTGTTTCAAAAATAAAACTTTTGGAAGGGTTGGGCATTGGCAATTTGATTTTACGAAATAAAGCTTTTCTGGGAAAATGGCTTTGGAGGTTTCCTCGTGACCTTGTACATTTTGGTATTCCAGAACTTGTGAAAATAATTGGGATACAAATACTGTTACTTATGGCTCTTTTCGTTCACCTTGGAAATTCATATCACATGGTCTTCCTCTTTTTTTGCCTAATGTTAAATCTATTTTGGGAAATGGAATGAAAGTTCGTTTTTGGGATGATCTTTGGTTGGGCTCTTCTAAATTTTCTGCTCGATTTCCTCACTTATTCTTGATTTCATCCAATAAAAATGATGTGACTGCTTCTTTATTTAACATTCAAACAAATTCTTGCGATTTTTCCTTTTGAAGAAATTTTAGAATTTCAGGAACTTTTGAGTATTATTTCTTGTGTTTATCCAAATGACTCTTGTGATAGCCGTTCTTGGGTGAAAGACCCTTCGGGTTCTTTCTCTTGCAAATCTTTTTTCATTCCCTCACTTTTGATTCTTCATCATATTTCACTCCTTATCATTCTATTTGGTTAAACAGAATCCCTAAGGAAATCCAAATTTTTATTTGGACAATGGTTTTAGAGAAAGTGATGTTTTGCGCAAAAAAAAAAAAAGACCTTTTTGGTCCATTCCATTTCTCCATATTGGTGCTATTTTTGTAAGAGAAATCATGAATCTATTAACCATCTATTTCTCTTTTGTGATTGTTCTTCTAAGATTTGGAGTAAGATTTTTTTTCACTTTGGTTTTGTTTGGGTACTTCCAAAGGATATTTTTTCTCTGTTATCATTAGATCCTTTTGGCAAAGGAGGAAAGAAAAAACTGAAATTTTGGCATTGTGTTGTTGCTGCTACTTTATGGGTTCTTTGGCTAGAAAGAAATCATCGTCTCTTTAATGATAAAGAGCATGAGCTATACGAGATTTGGGAGCGGATTCTTCTCTTCTCCTACTCTTGGACAAGGAATATCAAAAACTTAAATTTTGGATCTCATTTTTCTGTTATGTAAGGGCTTTGGGATCATTTTTTTTTGTAAATTGATAGAGATTGGGTTTTTTTTTCTTATGCTTTTAGCTCTTTTCTCTGTACAGTTTTTCTCATCCTCATTTTGTACTCTTTTTCAATTTTTAGTAAATTTTTTGTGAATTCATCTAAAAAAAAGAGGAAGAGCTCTGAAGAATGTCAAATGTGTATATACTTCCTAGAGTATCAAACCATGGAAAAAACTTGATTTCCTTCAGGACATTTTATCTGAGGAGGAGGTAATTGAGTGGGTAAAAAAGGATGTACAAGAAAAGATCCTCGAAGGCTCAATGCATAATCTCTTATCATAGAATCCCTCCCTTGAGAAAAGCCATCCGAAGGAACAAAATGAAAGAAATTTCTCCCACCACCCTCTAGAATGCTCTGAAAATGAAAGTTAAGGGACGTGTTGAAACTTTCCCTCCCCACAAAGTTCGGGATAGAGACACTTTTGCACAAGACAAAGAAGAGAGAAGAGGAAACACATTTCCTGCACAGTAGAATTATCAATCTATGGATCTTCCCGAAAACAGCTACGGTTTCTTTTCTTACTTTCCAATTGACACATGTGAGAAAGAGGGGATAACACTAGGAAATTTCCTTTCATGAGCTTCTACTTGTAAAATGTATAACCAATCTCGTGTCCTACCCATTCGGATGGATATTGTGTCTAATATCAATAATCTGGTGTCAAAGACTTTGTAGTTCTAATAAAGACCACCATATTCATTTAGCTGACAAGATTTTCTTGAGAGCCTGGAAGATGAAAATCATGTTCTTAGTTTAGTTTCATCAAAATACATCAGTAACTTCACACTAATTTTAACAATATATATAAGCCAATACTGTCACAAAGTTCACTGAAGTGAAAAAATACAATGATAAAAGAGGAAACAAGGAAACTGAATAAAGAAGCGTAACTCATTAACATGTCAACAAATGCTTGGGATTTAATTTGCTTCTATGGATAATATTTGGGATTTAATTGTTTTTCGCTGTTTCTCTTAGGCTAAATCTATAAACCCCCTTGATTTTACTTTTCCTTCCTATTCCATGAACTTCAAATGGAACTGTGTAATTTTTGTAACCTTGAGGACTCCTCATCCTCTTTTTATTTTTTCTTTTATCAATGAAAGTTAATCTTTCTATAAAAAAAATTAACATGTCAACAAATACTGACAAAGCATTACAAAAAACATTCCCTTAGAAATCAGAAGTAAAAATTAATGCAGGTAGTTTAAAGACACGGTTATTTTTTATATAAGTAGTAGTTTAAAGATATAAGTAGTGTCTTGGAGGTTTGGCAATTGGCAATATGGTGAAAAGGAACAAGGCCCTCCTTATTAAGTGGCTGTGGAGGATGCCCTTTGAGCAGGATGCCTTGTGGTCCGAGGTGATTAAAGCTATTCATGGTTCCTCTGAGTCTCGATGGTACTTCACTTCCAATCGCTATTGCTCTACTCGCAGTCCTTGGAAGGCTATTGTTAAGCTTGATAGCCACTTAGCTTCCCTCTCCAACTTTCAACTTGGTACCGGTTCCACTATCAGCTTTTGGAGAGATATTTGGTCTCCGTTGTCCTGGCCCTTAGCTGAGGTGTTCCCCTCTCTGTTCCGGATCTCGCTTTCTCCTTCGGCCATGGTTGCTGATTTATGGGATGCTGAGTGTCATTCTTGGAGCATTGCTTTTAGAAGGAACCTCAAAGATGATGAGATTGAGGCTTTCACTAATCTTCTTCACAATATTAGTAGTTGCCATGTGGGGCCTTTGCAGGATGTCCGGGTTTGGAATGGTACTGACGGCAATTTGTTCTCTTGTAAAAGTGCTTTTAGATCTATGTTTGTTCGAGAACCTTCTCTGCCTTCTGAGATCATCAACGTTATCTGGAAAGGCAGCTTCCCTAAAAAGGTGAAAGTCCTCCTATGGACTATCTTTCACGGTGGAATTAACACTAATGATAAAATTCAAAGGAGGTTTCCTTCGATGGCGTTGTGCCCCAACTGGTGTTGTCTTTGCTGTGCCAGTGAGGAAGACCCGTTTCATCTGTTTTGGTCTTGTCCTTTTACGGCCAAGCTTTGGAGCAGCATCTTGGACATATTCTCGGTTCATGGGCCGTTTCCCAACAATTTTCAGCTTCTTCTCCATGGTCTGTTCTGTGGTGTGGCTCTGAAGGATAAAGCTCGTGTTTTATGGTGTAATGCTATTAGAGCTCTTTTCTGGCTTGTTTGGTGGGAAAGAAACAAAAGAATATTTACTGAGGATCACTTGACTTCGTCTGATATTTGGGAGCTTTTGGTTAGATTTACGTCTTTATGGTCGGCTAATGCTAAGACCTTTTGTAATTTCTCTCCCTCTTTGATTGCCCCCAATTGGAGGAATTTTTTGTAACCTTCGGGTGGTTTTTTGTACATGTTTTCATATATCAATGAAAAGGTTTCTTATCAAAAAAAAGATATAGATGAAAAATCATAAATTGTAAACTCGTGTGTAACAAATTATAGTTTTAATTATAGGCGAGTCAGTCTTCAATACCCATATTTAGAGTGAAAATGTGCCTAATGAGATATGGTAATACGGATACCAACCTACATCAGCAAAATACTAACTTTAACATGGAAAACATGCAAAGAACATCAAAGAAAAAGGTAACTTTCTAAGCAGCATCATACCAGGAACAAAAAAATAAATACTGGCCATTGGAGGGAAAATAAATGCTTTATCTACCAATAAAACATACATCTTACGAAGAAAATGTTTGAAACAGCATCATGTGAACTTTCCATGTTAATATTTACTCCATAACCAAACATACACCATTAAATTTAAGAAGTACAAGGGAAGAAAATTTGCATTTCAATCCCATTTCTGCAATGGAAAAATGAGTTTAAGCCAGGCTCCTTATACTGGCTATTATTGTAATTACTCATTTTTCTATCTATTTAGCCTTCAATTCAAGGTATGTGTTAACCACATTACTAAATGGACCATTTCTTGGAAATTTTTCTTGCATGGGAATGGAATCGATACTCATTCCCACGTTTGCTTACTTCTCAATTATTGTTTGGCATGGGATTGAGATGTCCTTGATTGTGAAGGAACACCTTCACCATGAGAACAAGAAATGTTCCAAAAGGAGTGGATTTTGTTTAATTAATGAAGTAAAACTGATTGATTAAGTACTATTAAATCTGATTAACTAATTAAGTAATATAACACTTGGTTGCAAAATAAAAATAAATTAGCTAATTTATATTAATTAAATAATTAGTATACACCTTGACTAGTTAATCAAGAAATTCAATTTTAAATCAATCAAACTAAATAATATTAATATTACTCAAGTTACATATGTCAAAATTAGTTTGTTAGTTAAAACTTAAAAATTTATACAAATTAATTTATACCACTTAATTTCAAATAATTACGTGGAATACAGTTATTAAAAATCCCCAAGAAAAATTTCATGCAAGACCAAAAATATTCAGCTAACATTTCCAAACATCTAATTCTGTCAAGTAATTTGAAACGTTTATATAATGTTAAGAGCATGTAATTAGAAGATTTGAAAACCCAAACCAAAATAGTGAAAACTAAGGATTTGCAATAGTCAAATGCAATTGTCCGAAATACCTTAACCATTGTATTCAGTATTTGAAGCTTTGTTTCCGAAACTTCTGAAATAAACGACCTAGCAAGATACTTAGCCACTATGACCAACATCCTTGGAATAATATCCCCCAAGGTGCTATACTCCCCCACCATCCAAATAATCATTGCACGGGCTGCAGAAACCTTGATTGAATCCAAACCACGAATTAATTGAACAATAACCTGTTAAAAATATAAAGAAGACTTCACTGCTAGGAAACGATAATTTAAATCATCCATTTGTAAGCACAAGGTAAATATGCAATTCAACTGGCCTAAATGGTTGAGTTAGGAGGTACAATAACTGAGAAAACTGGATACCCGTCTAAATTCCTTACCTAATGCAAAGACATTTACAAAAAAAAAAAAAAAGATTCATGCAAAGATAAATTATATTTTCAATCGTATATCACATTAAGACCAAAAAATTTTAGGACTGAAGTCTAATGAGGCAACAAGAGATTAAGACCAAAATTTCCAGCGTCATACTTGACAAGAAGCTAATTTATATCACATTCAAAATGTGTAATCAACAACTGACTGAGAATACGACAGAAGAGAGTGAGAAATAACTATTACATCATTTGCTTCTTCCCAAAGAGAGTATTCATACTGTAAGAATCACAAATGATAACTTGCAGAGGCTTTAAAAAATCGAAATATCAGCATTGGATATTACTATCATGAGAAAATGAAACGATAGGGAAGATTTGAATAAATCATGTAATAATAAGCATGACAACTCAGATCCACAATTCAAGATTGACTATTTAGATTAAACTAAAAGAAGGAAATGCAATCAAGAATCTGAAGAATCGAAAAGAGGTAGAAAAGAATGCCTTCTCGTGGCTGGCTGGATCTTCCTTGATTACAAACTTAATAGATGTGATTGCTTGAATCAGAACAGCTTCTTCTCCATCCATGGATTCATTGTCAGAAGACAACATTTCTACAAGTTTCTAGTTTTGTCAGGGAAAAAAAAACACTTTAAAAGGATGCCTATACAATCAATAATCACATACCTTGTCTTGTTAGAGACAATAGCCCATCCAAACACATGTTTGCAATTTTCGGAAGCCGTCTGGCGCATAGGCCAATTGCAGCAACAGTATCGGCTGCAAATCTTCTGTTTGGATTTCTAATGTAGTCCTAGGAGCAAAAAGAAAAAGTAAGCATGTATCTAAGAATTAAAGTCTGATACAACTAAAAGCCATTCGGTCACATGCTATAATTCATTATGTTCAACAATGATGTGATTAGTAATAGGAACCCAAGACAGGATAATCTAATTGTATTCAAAATAGCAAAAGAAACATGCTTCCAAGCCCTTCTCCACTGAGTAGGAAGACTAGTTACTTCACACAACCTCTTCTACCCTCAACTTGTTCTATTTATAAATAACTTTGTGTAAGAACTTACTAGCTAATGACTAATATACCCTCAATACAGTTCGAAACACACCTTATAAGTAATGGCACTTGAATTACACAAACTACTCCCTAATACATTGCCACTACAAGATGTAGGACTTAAAAATAGGGAACTCCAGATTTGGAGTACTAACTTCTTCTCCTTCTATTTAGGTGGTGGGTCTTTCGGGGACATTTGCCTTTGTTTTTTCTTTGCTTTTCTTTCATTCCTTTTCTTAATTAATATTTGGGCCCTGTGAGCCTTTCTTTTTATAAAAAAAAAACAAAACAAAACAAAAAAAAACCTTCTCCTTTTCCGGAGATGAAATCCGGACTAACAAAGCTCCTCTCTCATGGAAGCCATTTTCCGCTTCACAGGAAAAGCCATCATGAACCTCAACCTTTTTTGTCATAAAAAAAGAGGGGTCATCAAAGGAGACAACTTAAACCAAGCAAGCTCAATTTCTCCAGGGATGAAATTGCAGTAGTTGCTTCTCACTCTAATAACAGCTTCCATCAGAGGGTCAAGCTGACTCTTCTTAGCCATTCAATAAATCCTCCGCAAGCCTCTCCACTAGATTTGAGTGTTCTAAGATTCCACAAGTGAAGAGGTAAATTTTGTACTTTGATCCGTCACTGGGATGACCGAGGTTCTACCACACAGGACCAAATTCCATTTTCAAACACATTACAGAGAAGTCCAAACATAGCAATAGCATCATCCTTAGTTGGTGCATAAGAGATCAGCTTCGGTTTTTTCGGTGAATTGGAGAAGGACTCTGTCAAGTTGAAAGGGATTTATTGTACAGATGTGGCTGGTGGAGGCATTTGTGACATTTACAACTTTGGACCAGTCATCGTGAAAAACCTCCTAGAAAGAACCACAGTCCTTTCCCAATAAATGAGGTCAGCCTCCTTGTTTGAGATTTCAGCTAAGGGGAGGTACAATTTGACATCACGTTTCTTTTCAGGAGATGTTGGATGGCTGTAAAAAAAATTCCTTTTACAGCTTTGACTAAATTTTTCCATCAGGGTGAAAAATTCTACTCTTTGCACAAATCTCTGATAAGATTTCTGAGGAGGATCCAGACTACTGAGTTGATTCATGTAGGAACAAAAATGTTATTTCGCTTTCCATTGTTGGAGATTTGGAAATTCCTAGGAGCATTCTCCTCTATCTTAGTGATTTTCTCGACACAGAACTCCATCACTCGGACCTAACTGTCTAAAGAATTTTTTGATTGGAGGATGTTGGGAATATCTTAAAATATTAAATTTCTCTTAACCTAATAGTTCAAACTTTTGAGTCTAGTGGTGATCAAAGTAGGAGCTCCTTGGTTCAAACCAACATTGTGTCATTTGCTCCCATTTCCTATCATTTGTTCACATGTTTGTGTTGGGAATACAAAAGATTAAATTTATCTTATCCTAACACCATAAGCTTTTGGGTCTAGAGGTGATTTAACATAGGAGTAATGACTAACGAGTAAGACATCAAGAGAGTCCTCCAATCACAAAGTAAGCTCTTTTTCAAGGTAAAAATCGTAGAAGCTATCCCTGTTTTTCTCCAGTATCTTGATCTTGTTGCTTCCTCAATTTTTCAGGTTTGTAATAACCGTTTTCATTGAGCATAAGGATTGGCTTGTAAGACTAAGACCCAACCTAGGGGCTTACAAGGCAATGTTAATTTTTGTTCATGGAGTATACACTTAGTGGAGGAATAAATGGGGGAGGAGTCCTCATTAGGTGAAAAGAATGTACAGCCACGAGAGATGCCAACACAAGGCTTAGAGAGCGTAAGACAAGATGTTCAAGGCAATGGCTCATGTGGAACCTCAATGCAAAGACTTGGAGGTTTAAGCATTGAAGGACAAGGTGCAACGGAGCTAAGACTTGGCAAACAAGACTTTGGTGGGTGACCAAGGTCAAGAGATACTATGGCCAACAAGGTTTGGGCTTGGAGTCCAAAACCTTAGGAGACACCAATTTACATGATGAGTTGTTCAAACAAAAAACATGGAAGCTGACCCAAATGCAAAGCAGGCTATGCAGGTGGCATGGGCATTGTGACATGGCCGCTGGCACGGCAGGCAAGCATGACCGCTAGCATGGCCGATGGACTTTGAGGCATGCCAGACATAGGACAACACCTGCATCGCAAGGACACATCCCAGGACTCCCGCGGACAGCCAGACAATTAGTGTCAACGGGCGTGCCAAACAGTGTCAGCGTGAGAGCTAGGTAGTGCAACTTGAGGGACTTTTAACAGATTCAATGAGGAATAAATCAACTCCCTACGTATCAAGTGAACGTGGGATGATGTGGAAGCATCCCTGCTTCACACCTTAGCGTCTTTGTAGGAAATAGTTGTCTGAGGCATTTCATCAAACATATAACGAACAGTCTCCATAAAGGCCTATATAAAGGAGAGTCTTCGAGTTGTGAAGGCATCCATGAATGTGTGTAATCTCCTCTTGTCTACTTTCACTTAATATAGTGTTTGAGAGCAAGTCATTCCTAGGTGTAGTGTACTTAGTGACACTCTTCCTTCTTCTAATACTCATACTATGAATGAGTGCATGTTCGATAGGCTGACTAAGAGAGCATCTTAGTGCCGCACGGGGTGAAAAAATTGAAGTTAATCATTCCGCAAAACATCTCGGTGACAAGTGGTATCAGAGCAAAGGTTGATATTGGCTCGTGAAGTTTGCACCACAGAAGTAGTTTCAAAGCCAAGGCTGAATTTGGATCTGGTGATAATTGGTAGAGAATTCAAGTGGTATCAATTAGTTGGAGGACATGCTGGTCACAAAAATTGGTAAGAAGGACAAAGTTTCAAGAGATGGTTGAAGGGGAGGCTTCAACATTTAGCCAATGGTGAGTTCGTGAGTAACTCAAAAGAAAGTGTCTGATGAGGGAATTTCTTTTATGTCTTGTATTTTGTTTTGATCTATGCCTTATGTACCTTTTGTCTTAAAGTATACTGTATTTTACTTCTTGGAGAACACATTAATCAAGTGACTTGGAAGTAACGAAGGGAGGTTAACCGGTGAGGATGTCGGATAGGTCAAGCAAGGGAGATTTGTAACAACCATTTACGTTGAACATAAGGATTGGCTTGTAAGACCCAACCTTGGAACTTACTAGCTAATGTTTATGTATGTTCAGGGAGCATACACTTAGTGGAGGCATAAATGGGGTAGAAGTTCTCATTTAGTGAAGAGAATGTGCAAGACTTGTCCATAGGAGACTTGGTGGCACACTGGAGCTTTCAACCATGGGAGATGCCAACACAAGGCTTAGAGAGCATAAGACAATATGTTCAAGGCAATGGCTCATGCAGAACCTCATGCAAAGACTTGGTGGCTTAAGCATTGAAGGACAAGGTGACAAAGGAACCAAGACTTGGCAAACGGGACTTTGGTGGGTGTCCAAGGTCAAAAGCTACACATGGCCAACAAGATTTGGGCTTAGAGTCCAAAACCTTAGGAGACAACGATTTAAATGATGAGTTGCCCAAACAAAGGCATTGAAGATGACCCAAGTGCAAAATAGGACCATGCAAGTGTTGAAGCCTCAGCAAGCAAACAGGACAATTCACCATTGGCTAAATGTTGAAGCCTCCCCTTCAACCATCTCCTTTAACTTTGTCCTTTCACCTAAGGATCAAAGAGACCCCCTACGTAGCCACGCCTTGCTCGATCTCGTTTAGGACACAATTCTCCTGGACGAATTACATCACATAACCAGCATCCTGATACATTTGATTCAACACTTTCTCCTTAAGTGTCATACTCCGAATTCTCATCGGAATTTGAACTCCACTCTGAGTTTTATTCTATCAATTCTGGATCTTTCTCTAACTTGGAATCACTAGTCAAGTCAATTACCTCCGTGGTAGTTTTCTCCTCTTCATTGGAAGGTCTGCCTTCCTCGAAAGCAAGTGGATTTTCACCATCCACTTGTTCCATCATCTCTCCATTTTCCAACTCTGAAAATGGGGGAAATGTCTCTTTCAAGAGCATTGTTTCTTCCTGCAGCACGTTCATCTCAGTGATCATTTTATCGTGATGGAAGGAAAACATAGTTGTGAATGCAAAGTAGATTGGTTTCTAAGGCTGGAAATGGGTCTCAATTTTCCAAACAAAGTAGGATATCGCATTTTCAAGATTATTGATATGTGCTTCATTCATGTTAACCACATTGGTAAACGGAGTATTACATAGTTCAGGTAGTTCACCAATCAAGCCATTCATGAATGAGATTAGTATCTTCTAACCGAGTCACCTTCTTTATGACTTCCACTTTCCATACATTACTCAACAATTTGGCCATCTCTATCTCAGGTCACTTGAATTATGATACCAATGTTACAAGATCCAAATTCAGCCTAGGCCTTGAAACCACTTCTATGGTGTCAAACTACACAAGGTAAGATCAACCTTTGTTCTAATACCACTTGTCACCAAAAAATTTTGCAAAATGATTAACTACGAAATTTTTCACCCTGTGTGGCACTAAGATGCTCTCTAAGTCAGCCTACTGAACATGCACTCACTCATAGTATGAGTATTAGTAGAATGAAGAGTGTCACTATGTACACTAGACTACACCAAGTTCTTTTATGGGAATGACTCACTCTCAAACACTATATTAAGTGAAAGTAGACAAGAAAAGATTACACACATTCTGGGATGCCTTCATAACTCGAAGGCTCTCCATTTTATAGGCCTTTATGGAGACTGCCCACTACATGTTTGATGAAATGCCTCGGCCAGTTATTTCCAACAAAAACACTAAGGTGCCAAGCATGCATGTTTTCACATGATCCCACGTTCTCCTGATATGTAGGGAGTTGATTTATACATAGGTAAAGCCGTGTGCAATGAAAAATGCAAGCACGGTTTGGGGAGGGATTTTTTTACTTATTCTTTTAACAAGTAAATTATCTACTCCATCCGACTAGTTCCGGGTTCGAGTCCCGGGCAACCCATATTAATTATAATATTGAAATAATTTATCATATATATCGAAATAATATAGAAAGTCTAATTCGATTTTTTAACTCTTTTCATTCATAAAAAGAAATTATGATTAATCTAAATAAATAAAAAAAAGCATAGATATTTATAGATGTTGATATTGGTTGACATGGGTATCTAAGTCATGTTATACTGTTGAATAACAAGCCCTTCATTTTCTATTTATAGAGAATTCATGTGCTTGGGAGTCCCTGATGATTAATGATTAAATAAACCAAGATTTTACCATGACTGCAATTTTAGAGAGACGCGAAAGCGAAAAAAGCCTATGGGGTCGTGAATTCGTCAAAAATCTCTCAAGTTGCTCAATAGCCTTGTGGGCTATGTCCTAGGCAGCGCCTTCATAGCACCCTGACAATCTACTAGCACGTCCCCTTGCCCACAAATCATGTCTTTGACTCTTCCCATGCTCAAATCGTGGCTAAGTCAGCTCCAACTGCTTTGTACAATCTTGGGGACCTTTGAAAAGTCAAGACATGTGTAATTGCCCTCAGACCACAAACTCCATTTTCTCCCCCATGCCTAAAATCACACCCCACGACCTTACCCACATCTAGAATGACTTTAGAAACAAGTCTCGAGCGAATGGTATGCCTAAAAAAGTCAGAGACGTGCCTGAAAACTCGGACTACCATTGGATGGCACCTTGACACGAGTCACGCACACTGCATTGATGCTCGTTGATTAGCTGTCCGCGAGTGTTTTCGGCGGTGTCATTGCCCTTGTGATGCGCGGTGCTGTCCAATATCTGGCATGCCACAATGCCCATCGCCCATGTAGTGTCGCTACCTGCATGCCAACGACCATGCCAGCAAGAACAAAGAGGATTAAGAGCTGACAGCTTGACACAAAACCGAGACGCGCTTAAGGAAAGAAGAAGACAAAGAGATAAAAGGAATGATTGTGGCAAGCTCCGATGCAAGGAGGCCGAAGAACAAGACAGCCTGCGACATGGAAGACACCGGAGGGGTGACTCCTTTGTTGACATTGAAGATGCCAAGAGGAAAAGGGGGAGTGTGGAGAGAGAAAACAAGAGTTCAACAGTACACCAGTATAGGTATTCTAACATTCACAGACAAATGAACGCCTGGAATGAGAATAGTAATACATGGACTTCGAATTTTAGAAGAAATCTCCGGGATCAATAAATTTATGAATGTCTGCTTGTAGGCATTGAATCAATTTGTAGAGAGAACTCCAGAGTTTGAAGAGCAGAGAAAGATCCATAATTTCCTTCAAATCTATGCTAAATATCACCTCAGGCTTTAAGAGGGAGGTTGAGAACCCCTTCTAGTTCTATCCTAATCGTTAGAAGCTCAATATGCCTAAAAGAGTTGAATTTTTTGTGGCCTTTTATGAAAAATAAGCAGTGCTAAAACAATTTAAAATAGGACCAAATGTTTGTAGCCTCCTCTCTAATGCATGCTCTAATGTATGAACGAGAAAAGGCAAAACAGCTTCTTTGTCCAATGTGATGCTGTTGAAAAATTGGTTAAAAGTTTTCACTTTCTTTGGCTGTTGAGGATAGTATCACACTGCAAGGGATAGTCCCTCTAACAAAAATTTGACAGGAGATTGCAAAGAGGCTCTCTAATTGCTTTGTATAATAGAAGGGGACTTAAATCACAAAAAAAAAAAAAAAAAAAAAAAAAAAAAAAAATTCTTATGAGTATACCATCAAGATAAAAAAAAAGCACGGTAAAACAAAACAGGGGGGAAAACAATAAGAAATATTACCTGAAACTCATTAAAAATTGATAAAATGGATGAATCAGTAGCAATGGATGATAGTATCTCAAGCTTCAATGCTTTCACTTGATACGAATCTGAATAGCAGATGAAAAAATCTTCATAGTATGGCGCAAAGAGAGAAGGCATTGCCTTGGCGAACACTTGAATATTGCAGAGAACCTGTGGAGATCAATCAACATATAAGTTCCGTAACGTACTAACAGAAAAAAAAAACTACAAGCGGATAAAAAATGCAATTGAATTACAAATACAATATATAAAACTGGATAAAAAAGAAAACAGAAAGAAATGATGTCGAGTAATTGAACTCAGTGTATAAAGCGATAATATAGAAATAAAAAATAAATATAGTATAATCAATAATAAAATAATGAAAAATTAAAGAAATGAGAACTTTTTCTTAGATATTGTTTAAAAATAAAGGCATATAAAAGTATTTTCTTTCCATTTCCCCCTTAAAATACCCTAAAACATCAGGAAAAAAAACACAAACACCCCCACCCCAAATAAAATAAAAAAAAGGCCCTTGTGGCGCACGCCTCATGAAATCGCCATGCCTGAGTACCCAAACGCACTTTTTAAAACATTGATTGAACTAGAAATGTATTTTATTAATTTGATATTTCACTCGTTGATTTTTAAATGAACCGTGTAAATTGTAGTCATTCATATATAAACAGACAACACTTCAAAATATAAAAAAGGGTGTCTTCTAATTGATTTAGTAAAAATTTACACAAAATTGCCAAGGTTTACCAGAATAAATTATATCATCCCTAGGAGCTCACAAAAAATGCACTCCAACCAGAGTTAATTAGATTAGTTAATTATACTTCACCTTTCGTTTTGAAGTGAGAAAAGTTCAAAATTCTTAAATACGGTTGGGAAATATAAAATCTCAACAAATAGTACTTCACCTCTCAGTTTTTAGTGTGAAAACTCATATCCTAAGAGAGATAGAGCTTCAAAAAGAATGTATTCTCTCAAACTGTAATTGAAGGTTCATGCTATGTCAAGATATCCGAAAGCAACCATTTTAGCTTACAACACTTCCACTCACTACTACTTTCCACATTCCCGTTGGCATGGCCTATAGAAATGAAAATGACATCTTATATAACCATCGTCTCACACTTCTACATAACTGTGCATTTATTTTCCGGTCCCTGTTCAGATAACATGCAACATACATAGGCTAGCACCCACAGTCTTTGAAGGTATTAACAATTTGAACTTTTGAGCTTCATCATAATTTCAAATGCAAACCATGATTCTAAATCACATACACATCACATCGGATGGTCCAAGCTTCTCTCATTGGAAATAGTAATATGCACTTAATCAGAAAAATAAGCCATTGATGTAGTCCATAATTGCAAGTACACGTTAGTCAAAATAAATCACAGAAATTAAAGTTATGGAAAAGTAAAATACCACGTATTGCGCAATATCAGATGATCTCAGTAGAAACACAAGTGGTTTAACAATTCTTTTTATGTTCTCCTTTGGGGCCATAATCCAGTGTACTCCAGCAGCAGCAAGTACCACTGCACTATTGTTACTCCATAATAAAGGCGATGTGCACTGCAATAGGATCCTGATATCATCATTCTCACTACCAGACACGAAATGTTCATCGTTCAATTTAGAAAAAACTTCATTTGCACAACTTAGACGTGATAAATATTCATCCGGCCCTTCGATATAACATCTGGATATCATATTTGGTAATCCAGTATCACAGAGTTCGTTCATCTCACTATCTTCTTGTTTTGAAGTAAAATTGTTTGCCAAGCCATTCGTTTCTGAACAAGAATCCTCTACAGATTGCAAAGAATGCATGATAGATTCTCTAACAAGGCCAATACTTGCTACAACATAACGCAAAAGGATTCCAATTAAGATTATTTGGCCCCATTCCTCAACATCAGGTAGGATCTCACACAACCTTCGATAATTTCTTCCAATCAGGGTCAGGTCATTTGGACAAATAGAAGCAAATGCTGCAGCAGCAGCTCCAACTACACCAGGGGAAGAATCATTAAGCAATATCTGCACAAGCTGGATAAAAAATATACTTCAGACTTAATGCAAAGCAGCATTCAACAAGTATGATAATCTTCCCTGGAATAGAAATATTGAAGATAATAACAATGGATAAGAAGACATTATAAACACTGCACCCTCTATTGGACTTTCCAATAAATAAATAACACACATACTCATGAATCAAGCAAACCTCTTTAATAGTCGAGACATTTTCTTCCAGGCGCAAATCATGAAGTTTCGGAAGAGCATTGGCTGCACATTTTCTAACATACACTGATGGGTCCCTAGCACACTTCCCGACGGCCACGAGAACAAGAGGTGCAATAGCGTGTAGACGAATTCCCGCCATGGTCCTCATTGCCCACGCCCTAACTAGTGAATTCGTATCACCCAAGTCCTTCTGGAAATAATTGATAGACAACAAGGCTTCGTTTGGACGCCTAAAGAGAAAAACATAACTTAATTGTAAATGCAACAACCAATGAACAAAAACATCATAATTCAACAGCAGCCCTTGATGATGAAACCAAGTACATGAAAAACAGAATAAACCGCAAGAACAAGGAAAAACAAGAGCAAAACATAGCATACTTTTCAGCATAATGCAATAGGTACAAGTAAACCAGCTTCTTAACCTCCAATGTCTGAGACGCAACATTCTTAACAACCTGAAATCAGACCAAAAAAAAATTAAATCCCGGAAATCGAAAAACATCAAATTTCCCAGCAATTGAAAGGAATAGAATAAGGATGAGTTGATAACCTGAGGGAAGAAATTGGAAACATCAAAACCTTGAGCAATGAGAGCGAGTAAACGTTTAAGAGCTTCACATTTCTCGGAATCGAATTTGCTATCGAGTAAAGGAGCGATATTGACATCTTCGGGATCGTCGTAGAGATGAGCATCTGTGCCGATTCGAAACACCATTGTCGAAGCTTTACTCAGCGTATCGGCCGTTGATCCAAATTGAGTGAACATTGTTAGGATTCTGAATTGGGAAGATTGGTGAATTTTCAGATTGGTTTGAGATCGCGAAATTCAATTGAAGAGTGATTTAGTTAGCTGATGATTCTTTAACTGTTTGGATGGATCGAATTCCAAATCTTATTGCCCGGTATGGCTATGGAGAAAGGTCCAATCTAAAGTAATAATGATGAGTCCATTCCATTTGCATCTATAGGGGAGAAGGCGACCTTATAACTTTTGTTGGGGTAATTGCATTTTCGTGTTTTTTTTCTAAATTACATATTTGTGATTTGATTTAGAATAACTATAAATATTTTTTTTTTAGTTTATAAAATTATAAATCACAACCTCATTGAAAATAAATAAATAAATAAATAAATAAATCACACCCTCTATTTTTCATGTGGTCATATCCATTTGAAAATAATAAATGAATTGTTTATCGGGTGTGATTTGTATAATAAGTCATGAAGTTAGTAGAAATGTTAGTAAATTCTAAATTGTCATGAAATTATTAAGCAAATGATAAAGCTACTTATCATTAATAAAGAGACCAATCAAAATATAACATGTGTCTCTGATTTAAATTAAAATGTATAAAATTGCCAAATAAAATAATATCACTTGTTTTTTTTTATGGTCATCTAATTACACTAGTCAATATAATGTGTGTTGTGTTCTAAATTGTTCATGGTCACTTTTTTATAAGAATACTTGTCTCCTCATCGCTCCTGATCAGTAGTTTCTTCTGACTTTCCTACGTATCTCATTTCTATTAGATAAAACATATAAGTGAGTCTCTTGTATTTATTAAAAATTCATATATTTATTATCTATTAATATAATTTATAGAATTTGTCTAAAATAGCATAAATTTACATACTAATTACTAAATGGGTATTTTTAATGAATTTGTTTGTTTTTTGCTTTTTAAGTTCAAATTCAATATAATATTGAACTATTTGATTGTTTTCATTATTATTTTCAATGAGTTTATTCATTTTTTTAGTTCAATAAATCATTGAACTATAATTATGCTATTTGAGTAATTTTTAAAAATTTGATATTTCAATAATTAGTATATAAATATATGTATTTCAGTAATTGCCTTTATAATTTATCCAATAGGAAATAAGACACGTAGGAAAGTTAGAAGGAGCTCCTCCTGACCGGTGAGGATGCAAATATTTTCCATATTTTTTTATCAAGGTGGAGACTGAAGAGGATAAAATCAAGGCATTTTGATTGAACATCCATTGACTTTCATAGGTACTTGAATAGAAATTGGTAAAAAAAAAAAGACGATATTGTAACATAATCTAAAATTTATTATGATAAAACATCAAATATGCAGCAATAGGTTCAAGCAACAAATAAAATAACCGTAATACATCTATTATTACATAAAGAACTTAATTCACACTAATCTTTTCTACATTGAAAATGGAAGCAAATTCTTCAATTCTATTGATGATGCAATTTGCAATATGTTAATAAAAATAAGAAGCCATCAGGAATCAAGCCCTATATTCCACTGTGTTTAATTATGAATGCACAGATTATGGAAGACAATTAACTTCGTCCTCGTTGCTTCAAAATAAAAGAAAATACAAACTAAATTTTTCTTTTGATAGCCATATAGACCATCCATTGAAGCAGGAAATTGACAAAACTCTAGAAATTACATAATTTAAATCCCAAATCCACTGGAAGTTAATCGTTCAGCAACTTCATTTACAATAAAACTACTCCACTTCTCGAAGCCCTCGGTTTCCATCAGACTCCACATTTAACCAAGACCAACAAACGTAAAAGGGTTCCATTTTTTTTCACATAATTGCTTCATCTCCATCGATTTAAGCTATATATATATATATATATATATATATATATATATATATATATATTTAGATATTACATCAAAATAGGGTAGGGAGACTCGAACATTCAAGCTCATGGAAAAGAACCAAGTGCCTAACCACTTGAGCTATGCTCGTGTTGGCAATTTAAGCTATTATTGTTGAAATATTAGTTATGGACTAACATAATCTTATGACAATTATTGTTATTTTGTGTTTGTGCATGTGACATATCAATGGACCATTTATGGGATGAACAATAGTATAAATATTGTTAATGGGTCATTTGTGGTTTTACTCTTAATTCATTGCCCAAACCTCCCCATTTGGGCTTGTTTGTGGCCCACCAGGGTTTTGGCGGACAATATAAATAATTGTCAGGTCTTTAACTAACCTAATTGAGATGGTGGTGTGTGCTAATTGAATAAGAGACAAAAACCGCCATAAGCTCTATTACGACTGAACTCGTTAATCAAAGAGATTGGATTCAAAGTTTTCTCAAATCTATTCAATAATCGAGGTAATATCACTATCTTTTATTTTTCTAATATGTTTCTTAATCATAGAGGATTATTGTGTGGTATTTAGGATTTTTCCATTGTTAATGAATTATTGTTTAGCCCAAATTATTCTATCAATTGGTATCAGAGCTTACCTCTTTTGATTTTGAGACTTTTAGGAAAATAAATATATATTTTCGAATTTGTCTTAATAGTTGGTGAAATTGATTTTGTAAAGTTGCAGATGATGTTAGAAATCATGTTTTGAGTTAGGGCTTTTATCATATTCGATTATTGTATGAGTTTTGCAATTTTTTTTTTCAAGCCAAAATTGATTAAAATTGAAGTAGAATCGGCTTAGAAGTCGAAAGAGAAGAAAACCCCCTCTTTTTTTTTCGATTTCATATCATTAGCAAAATGATATATCACTCATATCATGGAGTAAAATATGGTGTTAATGTGCTGATTTACAACCTGACGATGTGCTGCTTTTATTTGGGGACAAAATTTTAGACATTCATGCAATTGTATTTTGTGGCCCTTTTTTTTAGTCTTTTAAGTGCTTTTATTGTCAAGGTTATTATTATGTTCAATAATAAAGTGAATTATTAATAATTTTGATAATTGTAATAATTTTTGGCTCAAATGGTTAATTGATTTAGCATTTGATCTCTCTATCACTTTATTATAGTTATGTTTGACATAATTGAATATTGTATGTTCATGAACTTACCTCTCGTAATTCTAGACATTCGAATATTCTTAAAGAAATATTATTGTCATTTTTTATTTTAAATTCTATTTAATTTAATATTGTATGTCTATATACTTACCTATCGTAAGTTTACACTAAACATGACAAATATTTCTCAAAATAAGACAATATTATAAGTTAACTTTTGTACAATGCCCAATTTATATTATATAGTGTCATTGGTATCATTGATAACTTTAAATATTTTTTTAGATGAGTTATCAACCTTTATAATTTTGACTACACTATATTGTTTCGTTATGATTCGGGACACAATTAGATGTTGCATTCTTATAAACTTACCTCTCGTAAGTTTTGAGCATATTTGTAAAAATGATTATTATTATATTCTCCCAATATGATCATTATTTTTCTAAGATCCATTACAAGTAATGAAATTGTCCTATCGACAATTCAAGACTTGGTAGGATGTTTTAGATTGGTGAAGAGAATCCATGAAAAATTATGAACCGGCATAATTGTGCTATCCAATCGGTAGTTCATTGATGCATTTGGTTGTAATATTAAGTGTATTAGTTTTGCCTGTGTAATGAGTTCTTTTAGTGATTCTTAAAGAACTCTAGCATTTTAGTGATCACTTTTGTGTATCTTTTGATAAAGTTGAAGAAAGTGCATTTACATGCTTATCTTTGATACATGTATTTTTGTTATTGCTCTCACGTTTTCTTCTTCAACTTTAGGCAATCTTATCCCGGTAAAGTTGGACAAAGAGCTTATGTATGTGCATTTTCTGTATTGCTCCGCGTTTTCTTGTTCAACTTTTGACAATTTTTATTTTTAGTAAATTTGAAGAAAGAGCATATGCATGGTTGTGTTTTATGACATGCATTTTTTTGGTATTGCTCCTTGTTTCTCTTCTTCAAATTTAAGTAATCCTCAGTATCATGTCAGTGTTTTAGAGTTGTCAAGCATATGTGAGACTATGTGTTAGGGGTTGTAAAAACATCCATGAGACCCTATAATTCTAAATTCAAGAAATTTGACTTTAAGATTGCAAATGTGTTTTAATTGGGTATTATGAGGAATTAAGAAGCTTTGGGTTCTACTACTAATCACTACCACTAGAATTATGGAGTTCATTTTTAGAATGACACTGGAACAAGTCAAGGATTTAGGGAAAATCATGTTCAAAGAATGACCAGTTTTGGTTCTTACGTCTGTCACTTTCGCTATTACAATTGACCCCTAGTTGATTAGATTTCAGTAGTTGTTTAGGATGACCCGATTAGCGAATTGCAAAGATTACTTAATATAGATGGCTAATTGAGGGGAAGTATTTTTGTGGTTCTTTGTTCGAGGGAAAGATTGTTGATTGATAGTGCGATCAAAGTCCCACGTCTCTATTAGTATGAGTTTTGTTGTGTAGAACATGTGTTGTACAAACATTTATATTTTCTTGGACTAAGATGGCCGAGTATGTGGCGTATTAAGAGACTATCTGATATATTATATTGCTACATATTCATTTTTTAGTTTTGGGGTTGTGGACTCCATTTCAAGAATGCTGAAATTTCCTTTGTATTAATATCGCAACAATATCTTTCTCTAGAATTTTGTTTTGAAAAAGAGAAAGTTGTGAAGTCTCTTATTGAAGTTGTACACAAATTTACAAGCAGCATGTCAGCAAACCCACTTTACTAAGGCTCACTCATGAGTTTATTATTGGGAGCCTAGTTTCTTTGTCCAAGTGGGAGTTTTGTTGCTCTTGATATATTATGGGATATTGCTTTTGTTAACAACATTTTTGTATGCCCACTTACTACGACTCACTTGTTTGTATGAGAGCCTAGTTTATTTGTTTCAGTGGGAGTTTGTTGTTTCTGTTATTTGTATAAAGATTGCTTCTGGTTTTGTGTAATTCGTGCATATTATGGATGTTTTTCGCTATCTATGATACTAGTTATCATTATGTTTTGATAAGTGATGAAATGAAGTCTTTTCATTTCTCTTGATATTATCGGTGTATCTGTTATATATGATTAGTTTTGATTTTGTATGTTGTTGAAGCTTTGTGATAAGATTATGTTGTCCAAGTGGGAGAATGTTGAAATATTAGTTATGGACTAACATAATCTTATGACAATTATTGTTATTTTGTGTTTATGCATGTGACATATCAATGGACCATTTATGGGATGGACAATAGTATAAATATTGTTATTTGGGGTTTTAATCTTAATTCATTGCCCAAGCTTCCCCATTTGGGCTTGTGGCCCACCAGGGTTTTGGCAGACAATATAAATAATTGTCAGGTCTTTAACTAACCTAATTGAGATGGTGGTGTGTGCTAATTGAATAAGAGACAAAAACCGCCATAAGCCCTATTACGACTGAACTCGTTAATCAAGGAGATTGGATTCAAAGTTTTCTCAAATCTATTCAATAATCAAAGTAATATCACTATCTTTTATTTTTCTAATATGTTTCTTAATCATAGAGGATTCTTGTGTGGTATTTGGGATTTTTTATTGTTAATGAATTATTGTTTAGCCCAAATTATTCTATCAATTATGTCAAACAATATAATTGTTTTTTTTAATGACAACACATATAATTGTTAACACGTATTTCCCAAAGCCAATATCACCTACATGAAGCATGTATAGTCGATGCATACTCACAGTCTCTTCTTCTTCTCTCCATCATCAACCAAAGTGCTTGAATATGACCTTCCATCCTTTCTGTTAGGATTTGGCAAGTATATGAAATGATTGATAAAACCCTAAACTTGCTCAACAAATTTGCTTGGTGACCAAGTCTTAATTGTGGCCATTGGATTTTCTTGGTGGGCAAGAATGAATTACGACCGTTAGATTATACTTGGTGACCAAGGCTATTTGTATTATAAATAGAGTCAATTTTTGTTGGCAAATGTATCCCAAAAATACTGAGAGTGTATTTGTATTGGGTTCAAGGAGGGCTATGGTAAGAGTGTGAGATATATTGTAAAAGAAAGAGTTTACTTTCTTGAGGGCTTTTCGAGCGTTACACGGAGTGTATTGGATATTTTTCACTGTAACTCTTGATTCATCATAGTGAAATCCGCAGCAGTAGCAACTGGACGTAGTCAATTTGGGTGAACCAGTATAAATCCTTGTGTCGTTTGATTGTGTTTGTTTATTTAATTTCTCGTTTATCTCTCTTTATTTCTAGCGGTGAATGTGGGAAGGTGTTTTTTCCCAACACTTTCATCATCAATAAATAGTACAAACTAAATATATGAAGCGCCATTTTTACAAAAGCTCTTTACCTTCAGTTTAGTGTTGTGTATATTCACAAATTTCAATGTATTTCATTCAATGAATGCAACCAAGGAATCACAATATTCAATGTATTTCATTCGATGAATGGAATTGATGATAAAATAGGTAAAAAATGATAAATTGAGGGCGATCCTTATTCACACTTTTAACATATCAAGATGAGTTCAGATTATGCAACTGCACCCCATAAGACCAAAACTTTGGAGATTGAAGAATTACTTTGAAGACCAAAGACTCCAACGAGTCTTTGAAGACCATCTATGAAAACCAAATTTTGTAGACTAAAATCTCACAAATTTTGGAAACTCTAATGTTCAAGCTTCAAACAACAACAAAATCTATTGATTCTACAAAGCTAAAAAGATGAAAACACAATCGCATCCAAATTTATATTTTTAATAAAAAAATTAAAAGAAATATTGAGATTGTAACACTCGAGTCATCAGCACATAACATATTTTATTTCATCTCTTTGGAATTCTATGTGAACACACTCATCTATTGAAACTTTTCATAAGATCGAAAACTTTTGAGAACAAATTATATGTGAACACGCTCAAAATGTAGTCATTTATATTTTTATTCTTTAAATATAGTAAGGAATTGTGATTGGTTCCTTTCGGTTATAACAGCCAATAAATCTGGATAAAAACATTTTTTTCCCCTATATCAATCAATTGAGTAAATTGAATAGTGATTGGTATTTGACCGGTCCAATATGATTTTCCAATTTTTATGTACAATTATGGGAATGAAAATGAAGTGTTTACCTATTTCAACTAATGGAAATAAGGGAAATTTCACTTGATGACATAATTTGATACAATATTTTTAAATACTAGTTTTTTTAACACCACATGGAATTTTCAGTCTTATTTTATAATTCAATTTTATATTTTAAGAGTTCTATGTGTTAGTTAAATGTTTTTAAATCATATTTATTTTATGAACAAATCCTTAATGATTGTTGATTTTTTCCCTTGTATTGATGGGAAAAATAGATAAAGTAATAGGACATTACATTGTAAACTTACGAAAGAAAAATTAAAATTAAAAATAAGAATAGATGATTGAAAAAATTACCAATAGTTCCAAAATTTTAAGATGTGGTTAATTTTATTGATTACATTTCTAACAATAATAATGTCAATTAAATAAAAAATATTCACTTTAAATTAATATAAAACTCTTTAAGATCAAAAAGCTATCTAAAGGCCTTTAGATTTTTCTAAAATTTACGTAGAGTAAATAATAATATCTAAAGGCCACAAATGGGTTCATTGCTTTTGGTATGAATGTAATACTTGGACATAAAGTGGGGTAAAAGGCTCTAAAAATGATTATCCAACATTCCCACTTCTAAGATACTAGATTTAAAATACGTGCAAAACTTTTTATATGTTTATCTACAATATAAAGTTTAAAAAAGTTTTACTAATATCAAATCCCCAATTAATTTTGTCTAAAAAATTATCACATGTTTTAATTTTAATTTAACTATCAACATTTAATTAATTTTTATTAAAACCGCATATTTAAAAAAAAAATATTAGATTTAGATTATTTTCCTTTTAAAATCTAATTATGGTTAATTAAGTATATATCACTTAAATTACATTAAAAATAATCCATTTTTTAATTTTATCTCGTGATATAATTAAAACAAATGTAAAATATATATTTTATTTTCTAAATTAAAAATTTATTAATGTTTCCAACATATTAGTATTAATATTTACTAATCAATATATTTTATTTTACGTTTTAGAATTTTTCTAATCAATAAAATTTGATTATCATTTAATATTTTGCTAAAGTAATGGCCCTGAGTTTTCATCTACTAAAATTTTAACTTGATATAAATATGTAAATAGGATGATTAATATAAAAAAAATAAAAGAACTAAATTATTAGGGGAAAAAAGGTGAAAGATCGAAAAAAAAAAAATGATGTTAGACCAAGAGAAATTAAAAAGAATGTATAATCATCGTCATTCCTTTCATTTACAACCGAAAATCAAATAAATAAATCACTCATTGGAACAACTAAAGTAATGGTCTCAATCTCACAAAACTTTAGCCAAGTGAATCGGTAAGAACAACCAGCCATCCAATAATCTTCCCATTTGAGTTCAACCTCACGAACAACTAATTGTTATAAAAAACAACCTTGGCACTTGAGAGTGTGTGTAATTTTCTCCCAAGATTCGGCATGATGACGTAATATTATCTATGTTATTTTTCTTTATCGTTCTTGCATTCATTGCACATTTGGAGTTGGAGAATTTTGTCACTGATACAAATTTAACTAAGCTATTGAAACGAATAAAGTTTACAACATTTTTGTAACCAAACAAAGTAAAAAATGAAAAAAAAAATTAAGGCTACACTGAAAAAAATGAAATGATATAATCAAATAAAACATCATAAAGTTAAATGAACACAACACATAAATGAACATAGTCAGAAGTAGAGTTATTTATATACACTATAGTGGAATGAAAATCTAATTTTAATTTAATTATTTTTATTCATATTTATTTACTAAATCTAAATCGATATTGATTTTTTTTTTATAATTAAATTAAAAGAGAGATTTGAATTCAAATAAAATATTAAATTATATTACAATTAGAAATTATAATCGGTTTGATTTTTCTTTTTTAAAATTATATTTTATTTAAGAATACAAACGTATATACATAATGACAAACTCTTGATTTTAGTTTTTAGGTTATAAGTCATATTTGAATTCAAATAAAACCTTGATTTTTTAAAAAAAATTAGATTACAATCAAAATTTATTATCTTATATTAGATTATAATAAAAATTTATTATCTTATTTAATTTTTGGATATTTATAACATATTTTATAAGTCAAACTGGACAATATAATAATTTATCAATGTGTTGAAAAGTTTGGAAACAAGAATGAGAAACAAGAAACTATAGTTTCTAAAATTTCTACACAATTTTGGGAATGGTTTCTAAAAAAATGAGAAACAAGAAATAGAAATAGTTACCAAACAACTCTATTTCTTAAAAAATGAGAAATAGAAACAAGAAACAGAAATTGGGATTGTTACCAAACGGGCCCTAAATGAATTTTCATTATTTTCTCTCTTTTTTTCATTCTAACTTAAATAATTAAGAGTGGCTGAAATTAAAAGTAGGGTATTTGCATTAAGGTCCCTCCACCTCTTCACCTAACATGTTTCTATTTCTCTTTTTAAAAAAACAGGAACAAGAAACAAGAAATAGAAATAAGAAACAAGAAATGGAAACGAGGAAGGTTACCAAACGAGCCCTTATCTTCTTCTTCTTCTTCCCCACAGTGAGCCTATTCCTCTCCAAAAGGTGAATTTCTAGCTTGTTAATTCTTCATGAAACTTTGTTAAATCAAAGGGTTTTTTTGTTGATTTGTGAGAGAAACATCATTTTAGGAATATTGAAGCAAGAATCTATTGGTTTACAAAGCTCTAAAGATAAGATTTCATTTCAAGAACTCAAGCTTTTCTAGCTTTTTCCAAGGAGATTTTGGGATGTTCTTAGTTAATGTTTTTAATCACTTGGGTGTTGGTTTCCTTTCATTTTAAATTATGGAATTCTATTTTCAAATGTTGAATTCAAGCTTTAGTTTCCATCTATTTGAGAAATAAGATGATGGAAGCCATGGTTGGGTGTAAGCTTTCAAAACCTCCATTAATGGCATTTTTTTTCATGCTTCTAGCTTTTTCAATTTTTGGGTTTTCTTGAATTTTATTTAACAACTCTTAATTCTGGAATATATGAGTGCCTAAATATGTATTTGACACATGAAAAAAAAACTTGGAAGAGCAAAGGAAAAAATTCTTGAAAATTCACAAATTTGGCCAAAATACTAGTTTTAAACTTAGCTAGTTTTGATTTTTCTTGATTTTTATTGAGGGGTTTCCAATTCTGGAATTTTTGAGTGTTTATATACATATATTACGTATGGAAAATGATTTAGGAGAGCAACCAATGAATTTATGATAGTTCTCTTGTTGGCTAAAAGTTCATACTAAAATTGCTTAGTTTTGAGTGTTTTTTTCTTACAAATTTTAGGGAGTTGTTAAATCTGAAAATTTTGGGTGATTATAAGTATATTTCCTACAAGGAAAACACCATGGGAGGGTAAGATATTGAAACTCTGATAAACACCCTTGTTGAGCCAAAATTATACCATTTTTGGCTAATTTTTGGGATTTTATCTCTTAACTGGTGTGGAGTTTTGGTGTGGTATTACAAACTGATTGTGATGATAATATTAACTTATATTTTTGGGTGGAATACCTTGTTGTAGGCCAAGAACGAGCGGTGGTCCAGGGGGCCAACTTCGAAGGTGAGAACATAAAAAATCAGAGGGGTGAATGGCTTGTATTCACGAGTCTTTCCAAGTTTTCTTAAATGGGGAAGTGTGATTGTAGGTGGTAGTGACTTGTGGTATGTTTGGTAAGGTTAAGGGCATAAGAGAAGTATGGGAATGGATATTGACCTCGACATTGGTTTAAAAGGGGTCGAAATGCTAATTAACTCAAAACCGGTTTATGCTTTGATTAGTTGTTCATTTAAGCATGTCTATTTGCTTTATAATTATGTTCATAGTCCATGAACGAGTCAAATTCTGATTTGGAGCTATGATTATGCATACTTGTCACATTTTCGGTTTATAATTCGATGATTAGTTACGATTGAGACACTAGAGAAAGGTGTGATGTGAACTATGTATTTATGTGAATTTTAAGCATTATGTGTGTGATGATCGAATCATAGTCTACTTGGGAATTGTCCTAATTATGCACGTTAACTCGATGTTCGTTACTTAATGTTGACTAAGAGGAAGCATGCTAAATTCCATTCCATTACATAGCATTCCATTCATGCATATCATGCAATTGTCATGTGGCCATGGGGTCGTAACCCGTGTAACGGTGTGTGGGTGTTGGATGTTACACGTGGTTATTGTGGCGGAGATGTGATGAAGTTACCCGTGTAACGGTGTGTGGGTGTTGGACGTTACACGTGGTTACCGTGGCGGAGATGTGATGAAGCTCCGGTGTGCTATATGATGAATGGCCCGGATGCTAGTGGTTAATGAGATAACTTGAGATTGAGATGGGCTAAGGCTTGGATGTTGAATGACCGTGTAACTTGGGGCGTAGTGAGACGCCGGGTTTGTAAAGGCATGGCTTGTGAAACTAATGAGGATGACAATTGTTATATATGAGATATGTTAACGGTTTAACGAAAGTATGTGTTAGAGAACTTATGGTTGATTGACACCATCTAGGAATGTTGCCATTGTTCTACCTTTACATCTTAAGCATGTCATTACTTTCTATGCATTATATCATATGATCATACCACATCACTGTTCATATTCTTTTGTTTTCACTGAGTGTCATGCTCAAAGGTGGTCTATATCACCTTTCAGGTACCAGGAGAGGTCGTGGACGAGGTGCGGCAGGTGGTGCTCGTTGACGTACGAGATAATGACTTTTGGGATAGGCCACTGGTCACGCGAGCCGTTCGTACTGGGAGTGTAGTTTTGAAATGTTGTGTCTTTATATTAAGGTCGAGACTTAAGATTAAAGTACGTACATTATGTTGTTAAACAGTTTTAACTTGGTGCACCAAACTTTATTTTGGTTGAAACTTATATGGTATTTCAAACCGGTCGACGAGTTGATGCTGCTGATAAACAGGTTTTATGTTGTATGTGTGATATGGAATATACGAATACTTAATGCCAAAATTTCAAATATCTTGCAAAATCAATTGTTTTAAATTTAAATTTTTTCGCTTCCGTATGCGTACTCGCGTCCTAGGCTTCTTGAATAGGTCAGGGTCGTCACAAAGAGACTCTCCTTTTTTTATTTTTGAGCAATAGTATCGTGAACTTGCGGATAACAGTAACTCGAATTGTCCATCCTCGTTGGAATGGTTTGAGTTCATCAATTACTTCCATCTAAAAAGATAAATAAAAAAGGATTACTAATATAGAATTGAAAATAAAGGAATAAATTACACACATTACACTAAAAAAATAAATAAAACACAGATAATTAAAATGAAAGATTACTTACCATCGTACTATAGATATGTGATAGAATTGACATTTTCTAAGTAAAATAGAAAGAGAGCAGCAAATTAACTGAGTCAAGAGAGGGCTATTTATATACATTAAGTGGAATGAAAATCTAATTTAATTATTTAAATATTCATATTTATTTATTAAATCTTAATCGATATTGATTTTTTTTTTTGTAAAATCATAATAAATTTGATACCAATTGTATTTTGTTACGTTTTATGTTTTTAATAAGATTTTTTCAAATATTGATTTAAATTTGTAAAATTTTAATAAATTTGATATCAATTGTATTTTGTTACGTTTTTAAAGATACTGATAGTTTAAAATTTTTTTGTTATCAATTGTATTTTGTTACGTTTTTAAGATACTGATAGTTTAAAAAAAATTGTTACGTTTTTAATAAGATTTTTTCAAACATTGATTTAATTTTGTAAAATTTTAATAAATTTGATATCAATTGTATTTTATTACCGTTTTAAGATAGTAACGACCCAAAAATTCCCAAACACATTGAAAACACATAAACCACATCGGAAGCATTTATAAATCAAATGACATTCAGTCTTTATTCAAAAATCAAATTCAACATAATCCATACCGATCGGTTTTTAATTCAAAACTTAAAACATCGAAATAAAACAAGCTCAAACCAGTAATTAGAAAATTAACAAAACAAAGTATGTTCAACATACTTATTTAAAACAAAGCAAAAATTCTGATCCAACTAAAATCCCAAAAAAAAAAACAATAAAAGAAAGATAATCTCGCTGGCGTGCAAATCCATGCCAACCGATCACCACCTCGAACGTCATCAGCCACCAAGCTTCTTCTTTCCTTTACCTTGAAAAAAAAAAATAAGTGTAGCATCATGAGGCTACGCCCAATGAGTAGAAAAATGTTAAAATAAAAATCATGCCATGAGAGATTTTCCTAAGACTTTAAGTCCATATTCGGCCTCTCTGACTTCCGAAAATTCACTTACACCAAACACTCGAAATTTATTCACAACATTCCAATTCATACATGTATCTTATAATCCTCATCTCTTTTGAAATAAAACCTTCGAAACATTTTTAAACACTCTTTTCTCAATTTAAAACTTTTCGATTTAAAGAATTTTATCTAATACCTCTAATCTCCTCTTTGCCCGCGAACAAAGAGAGACTACGCTCAGTAAGGAATTTAAACACTCTTTTCTCAATTTAAATCCTTACGAGAAATATTCTTTTCCATTGTACGGATGGAATGAACCTGCCCCGTTAAGTGCTATAAAGTTGTGCACAACTATATAATCCCTCTTAACGGCAATATTCTTCTTTAAGCATGGCCTCTTCTTAAAGCGAACCTACTATCATATTACCCGAGGTATTTGAGTAATATGATTCCACTCATCACAACCAAGATACTCATAGAAAGCCTAAGCTTACTTTTCTCAAAAGCACCCCTTTTTGGCCAAATTTTCCTAAAAATGAATTCTGGAAAATTTACCTTTAAATCACTCTAAAATGACACAAAATCATCCAACATATCACTTTTGGGTCACTTCCAACAACTCCCAATGGTTTACTAGTCTAGAAGCGAAACTAGCCTAAACTAGTGTAGTTTCGCTTCTTTTTTGGGCATTCTAAAAAAACTAAAATTCGGTGGAGTAACGCCTATAAATAGACTCCCAAATTAGTCCTAAAACAAAGAGAAAACATTCCAAAGGTCCAGAATAATACAATAATGACTAACTAACCACCTAGGCCTAAATATTGGCTCAATGGGCACTAATTCACCAATAGGGAAAATCACAACCAGCAACTTTAGATCACTTTAAAACACCCAAAAACAAGTTTAAACACCCAATAACGAAGTCAATAATCAAAAGGATGAAACTTAGGCAACACCCTATTTAAATAGTCATTATAAGCATGCTTAGTCCAATTATATAACTTTCTTAAACCTACACTTTAATTCCATTAAGAACAGCCCCAAAACTTCTTATTATGCATATAAACATCCAAAAACACACTTAAATAATTGAGGTTAACTATTAAAGAAAAAGGAAAAATTCAAACATTTACAATTTAAAACTTAACATAATTCTACTCACCTTTTCAAGCTTAGTTTTCCAAAACTTGAACTCTTTTCCCAAATTAATTCAAGAACCTGAAAAGGCACTTAAACTACTTATATTCTATCCTAAAAATACCACACAAAAAGAGGGAACAACAACGAACACGCACGGCAACCCGACACGGAGGGGAGGAGCCTAAAACAGCCCCCCTCCCCCCTTGAAGCGTCGGGTAGCAGCAGCCCTTAGGGGCTTGCTGCTGCCCCGTGTTGTGGCGGTGGTGCGGCTGGTCGTGACGGGTTCTTTTCAATACCCTAATTGGTTTTATAAAGAAAGGGTGATGGGTTTTCATGAGAAGAAGAAATTAGGGTTTCTAGGATTTCTAGGGTTTCAAGTTTTAAGAACAAAGGATGAAGAATTTAAGAATAGATGAAGGAGATTTAATTTAGGTGAGTCTCAATTCAAATAAACAAAGAGAAATTTTCCGAAATCGAAAGAAGAAATCACAATATCTTAAATCGTTCTTGATAGGAAAACCCTCAATTCCCTTCCAATTCTTCACCCACCACAAATTCACCTATTACCAATTAGGAGGAAAAAGTATAGTTGTTTAGAAATCAAACCTCGAGATCTCCATTAACAACATTGAGAAAGAGAAGAAGAAGAAGAAGAAATTTCCCTACCTTTGTCTCTGCCTTTGTTTTCACGTGAAAGTGATGAATGACCAATTTCTTTTTCTCCTCCCCTTTCCACGTTTTGGCCTCCCTTTTTCTTTTTTTCTTTTTATTTTCTTTCCCTTTATCTCCAATAAATGACATTTAGTAATTATATTTATTCCTGAAAAAGAATATTTAATTATAATTACTAAAGCGTATCCAAATTTTCAAATAGATATTAAAAGGGAAAAGATAATATTTATTTATTTACTTACCGAAAAAACGAGACGTTACAAAGATACTGATCGTTTTAAAATTTTTTTGTTAAGTTTTTAATTTTTTAAAAAAATTGTTACGTTTTTAATAAGATTTTTACAAATATTGATTTAATTTTGTAAAATTTTAATAAATTTGATATCAATTGTAGTTTGTTACATTTTTAAGATATTGATAGTTTTTAAAAAAATTGTTAAGTTTTTATTTAAAAAAAAAAATTGTTACGTTTTTAATAAGATTTTTTCAAATATTAATTTAATTTTGTAAAATTTAAATAAATTTGATATCAATTGTATTTTGCTACGTTTTTAAGATACTGATAGTTTTAAAAAAAAAAATTGTTAATTTTATATCAATTGTATTTTGTTACATTAAGATACTGATAGTTTTAAGGGTAAATTACCATTTTTGTCCCTGAACTTTCGCTCTGGTTTCGTTTTCGTCCCTGAACTTTCAAAACTGACCGATTTCGTCCCTAAACTTTCCAAATCGTGTCATTTTCATCCTTCCGTCTGTTTTTTCGTTTGGGACATTAATGGAGGCTGACGTGGCAGACTGATGTGGTATGTTTTATCAATATTTTAATATTAATATTAATTTATTATATTTTAAATGCTTATGTGTCAATCTTTTTAATCTCTCTCTTCCATTCTCTCACCTCCCTTCTTTCTCTCTCCTCCATCATCCTCTTCTCTATCACTTTCTCCACCATCCATTCTTTTACCAAATATTTTTCCAGATTTCTCAACCTTTATCAAAGCCCTCTCTTAAACCCATAATTCAAAAGTATCATTGAAATACATAAAAAGAGTTTCGTTACAAATGGCTATGAGTTCTTAAAAAATCCATTAAAAATCCTCATATTTTCTCCCTTAAAATTTCTAGATCTAGATCTGGGATTATGATAAATTAGTGTTTCTTTTTAATTGTTGATTTTGATATTTAAAATAACAATAAAAATCGTAAAAGTTGGAAAATGGATTATTATATTTCTTCACTTTTTTATACCAAATTTTCTGGGTTTGTGATGGTGAGGATGGCGCTGATGAACATGACGGTGAGGCAGACAATAAGGAAGAAGATGGAATTAGGGGAAAGAAGATAAGTAAGGGAATAAACTAATTTAAGGATGAGAAAAAGGAATAAATCCTTGTCGGAATCGGAATCCAATTAGCACCATGGAATCCTTTACAGCAACTCCTTCTCCTTCCGTAAATCCTTTACAGAAAACTCGAAGCCCATAACAATGGCGGCCATGGAATTAAAGCAATGAAACGAATTAACAGATCTGTGACTACGATGTGGTTGGGAATGGCAAAGAAAACGATGTCGTCGTTGCTATGGTTGAGGTGGGCGGCGGCTATTCAGCTGAACAAGAGAGGGAGATGATGAAAAAGATGAAGTTAGGGTTAGCTTATAGAGTAAAAAGAGAAAGGAGAATAGGTGATGTAACGTCCCGTATTTTTCACGGTAATTTTTTTTTAATTAATTAATTTATTTTATTTATCTTTATTAATTTACCATTTAATTTTAATAGTTTAATGTTCATATTTATAGTTATTTATTTTAATTAGATTAAATTAAGTTATATATTAATTAGATTAGTTTAGTTTATTATTTGGTAATTAGATAGGAGTAGTGTAATTTAGTTTACTTTTAATTACTTTAAACTCTAAATTACTATAGTAATGTCAAGTGGATAAGAAGGGAAAGGGCCCCACTTTAGTATTTTGCCCTATTTTAAAATTAGGGTTTTGGGACATGATGGGCATTTCCTGAAAAGATCTTTTTTATATAAATTCCACCCAACACACACACACACACACTCTCTCTCTCTCTCTCTCGTTTTCAGCAGCCCTCCCAACGCCTCGTTTTTTTTATTTCCTTATCCTCCCAGCCACAAGCTCTCAATCCCCTCGTGATCTCCTTCTCCTAGTGAACTCACCAAGCCCCACCTCCCCGTAACTACTGCTGGAACGTCCATGAAGCTCGTCGGTGACTAAGGGAAATAACGCCGGAAAACGGTGAAGTTGGATTGTTTTCTCCTTCGGATTCGAGAGGTAACGGTCAGAGTTTCTTCGGGGTTTTGTTTCGGTTATTATGAGGAAGATATTTAGCTAATCTTTCCCCCTCGTTTCTCCTTTAGAAACTACCCCTAAAGCTAGTCGGAATTTGGGCCAAAACTCACCGGAAGGCACTCGGAAAACAGAGCTTTGTTTTTGGTTTTCAGAGAGGTAATGGACTGGGTTTAGCTTCGGTTTCTTTCGAAAAGTATGAGGGTTTAGTTCTAACTATCTTTTTCTCTCAAATCCGGGTAGTTTCAGACTGCAAAGCTCGCTGGAAACTGAGAATTTTGGAAGCTCGTCGGCGCCGGATTCAGTATCGTTTTGAGGTCGGGTTCTTCGTCTAAGCTCGTTTTCCTTGAAGTTAACCAACTCAAACGAACACCCAACACGTTTCCAAGTCGTTCCTAGCGTCGGAGGCCCCTGAAAAACGCATCGTCTGACAATCAGAGGTGAGCTACTCTGTTTTTCGTTAACCCGTGCGTCATTGACTTCGGTTGAGGAGAAGCGGTTTGACTGAACCGCTGGCCGGTTCATTTGAACCGGTTAAGCTTGGTTCAATCGAATTTCTTGTTAATCGGGTCCGGTTCTCACTATTTCGGTTCGTTCTCTCGCTAATTAATTGTAATTAACTATTTTCCAGGTGCCGGGCAACTTTAGGGACTTTGTTTGTGCTTAATTGGAAGCCGGTTCATAGTTATTTGCTTGGTTGCTAATCTTCAAACGTGAGGATAAATAGAATTTTACAGTAAATTTAGAAATCAACTGCTTGAACGATTTGTATGATTCGGGAGTCAAGTTAAATTGGATTTAAGTGAACTAAAGCATGCTAATTTCGTGAAATTGTAGGAATCGGGAGTATAGATTTAATATGGGAAATTTTGGATTTACAAATTCTTGGGAGTTTAAGCATGAACTATTGGGTTTACTTCGGTTACCGCTTAAAGAATGTTTACCATGTACTCTTGGATGTTTTAATTTAGTTATCGAGATATTCCTGATCAATTTAACTCTTACTGAGACTGGGCCTTCCCAGCAATGGTTATATTATGCTCTTGAAAATTATTTACGATATCGATGTCTTCTGATTACATTGAGCTCTTATTGAGACTGGGTCTTCCAGCATTGGGTCTATAGTACAATTATTCGATTTCGCAGGTTTATTGCGATTAAGTTATATGCATGTGCTTATGAGCCCATATGTGTTTACGCTCTTAATCAATTAGACTCGTTCCCTTTTTCGATTGCTGTTACTTACTAGTAGTTCTGATATTGGTTCTTGGTTAAATATTCTGATCCCTGTATTTATGACTCATTACTATCACACTTGTTTGCTTGGTGATGAATAATGAGATAATGCATAGACTACGTGTGCTTGCATTTTCTGGTATTATTCATGGTTCGGTATATGTATCATGAGGTATGCATTAACTACGTGAGCTGCATTAACGGAGGAGTTGAATAATGAGATAATATTTAGTTGTGTAAGCTAGTATTATCTGGTATTATTCATAATTGCTATGATACATATACATTCTAGACTGCTTAGACTACATGAGCTTTGCATGTCATTGGTGAGATAACGGGATCGTGCATTGACTACGTGAGCTGCACCATCTGACATTATTCACCCAGGAGGTTCTGTTCTATGATGCATCGACTACGTGAGCGAGCATCGATTCTTGATAAGAAAGTAAAGGCTTCGTAAGCTTTACTTGATATTGGAGGTGAGATAATGGGATCGTGCATAGACTACGTGAGCTAGCACCATCTGACATTATTCACATGTTCTATGTTCTTGTTCCATATTCCATGTTCTATGTTACATGTTCTATGTTCTATGAAGCCTAGACTACGTGAGCTAGCATTTGATCTGTTCTATAATGCATCGACTACGTGAGCGAGCATTGGTTCTTGATAAGAAAGTAAAGGCTTCGTGAGCTTTACTTGATATTGGAAGTGAGATAATGAGATCGTGCATTGACTACGTGAGCTGCACCATCTGACATTATTCACATGTTCTATGTTCTTGTTCTACATTCCATGTTCTATGCTATATGATCTACGTTCTATGTTCTAAGTTCTAAACCCTATGTTCTTGGTTCTATGAACTTGTTCTTATTATTAGTTAAGACTTTGGGAGCTTAACTCGTTCTATAATTTATCCTGAAAGTGTTATCCTATGATTATGCCCTGATTATTTGGAGTTGGGAGCCTGATTAATTATATGATCTGTAATCGTGTTCTTACCCTCTTATCCTCGGGAGAATTGCATAACCTTGCTTTCGGAAGTATGATTGGGTAGTTAAGAGACAGTAGGATCTGTTGGACACAAATCCGAATGGGATTTGGTGTTCTAAAGTTACTTTCTATTCAATTTATCTTCACTGAGCCCCCCGCTCATTATATTACACTTTCAGGTACGGAACGTGGTCGTGGTCGTGGCCGTGGAGCTGGTGCAGCGTGATTAGCAGATCGATGATGATGGATGGACTTGAGTCAGTGTAGTCCATGGACTTGTTTTCCTTATTTTGTATCGTTTCTTATGGATTTTGTTGAGCTCTTTTGAGCATTACTATTTACATTACTTGTCTTTATGCATTTTCTGGATTTACGTGACAACTCATTTTATGGTTTGAACTTAAAAAGGGAAGCGCTTCCCATCTTTAAATGTTAAGGATTTCAGATTTTATTTTGAAATGAAGGATGATATTCTTCAATTACAGGTTTTAAATTGCTATTTCAAGTCTTCCGCTTGAGCTATTATTTAATATTATTTAAAAGAGTCGGGTCTTTACAGGTGATAATTATAAAATGAATAAAAAATGCTTCCTAATTTTTAAAAAAAGTCATACAATCTGCCATATCATTAAAAATACCACATCAGTCTGCCACATCAGCCTTTGTTAATGTCTTAGACGAAAAACAGACGGAAGGAGGAAAATGATACGATTTGGAAAGTTCAGGGAAGAAATCGATCAATTTTGAAAGTTTAGGGACGAAAACGAAACCGGAGTGAAAGTTCAGGGACGAAAATGATAATTTACCTATCATTCCTTAAAATTATTCGTAAATATAACATTTTTTATCATGTTAATAAATGATTAGCCATGATTATTTTTGTGAAAAAAATATGTAATTTAATGCTAATCATCGATTAATTTGTTCTACATCATATTTGCAAATAAGTTTAAAACCTGATATTTTTACATCTTTTACATCAAATTTTACGAGATTTACAATAATCACATGAAATAAAAGTGTATAAGTAATAAATAAATTTTTTATTTTATTTTTTAAACAACTATTATTCATGGGTTCCACACAAACAAATATACAATAATTATTTCACTATAGTAAAATATGTAAAAATCAATTATTGAAATAATATATTTCTTTCACACTAATTACCGAAATATCATAATATTTTAAAAATTATTCAAATAGCAACTCAATAATTATTGAGCTAAAAATACCAAAAACCATATAAGAAATGGTATATGTGTATGGCCTAAGACTACATCTCAAAAACTTAAGAGTGATTAGCCAGATGGAGAGATAGACTAATTTGCGTCTCAAATCAAATCATTTTGTTAGTTTATCTATTCTCTCTTTTCACGTGCCCACTTATCTCTTTTCTTTTTTTCATTTTATGATTCACGAACTTTCTCTCCCTCGTTTTTTTTTCTCTCTCATTATTTTCCAAACCTTCAATGCTCCCCCTCTCCTTCTTTGTCATTTGTTCAAAAACTCACAATTTCCATCTTCCACAAGTTCTCTCTCACATATTTTATAGATTTTGTGAATCCTCTATCTCTCTCTCTTTCTCTCCATCTCTTATTTTTCTTATTTCTTCAAAAATCATTTTCACCATTTTTGATTTTTCCTTTTCCTCTATTTATTATTTGTAAATCCCAGATCTATGTTTTTTTTAAGTTCTAAAGCAAGAAAAATATAAATCAGAAAGAAAAGGAATGTTTTTTCCTTTTCCTTATTTTTTTTCTTTCATAAATCTTAGATATCATCGAATCTCGAGGAGTTAAAGCAAGAAAAGCATAGATCTCATAGAAGGTATGTTTTTTTTTGTTAAATTATTTTTCTCCGTGTCTCTTAAGCCTTTATAAAATTTTCTCATAATTTTTTTATTCTTTGATGTGTTATGTAATAAGAGTTGTTACCAGAGCGGGGATTCTCATCCCCAATATCTTCCCTGCGCCCATCCCCATCCCCATGAAATTCCCCGTTTAAAAAGGGTGGGGATTCCTCGTCGGGGAAATGGCGGGGAATGGGGACCTCGTGGGGATTTTCCCCCATTTACGCATCCTAAATTTTAATGGAGATTCCCCATTGGGGTTAAATTCCCTGCGAGAATCCCCAATAAGAATATACCTATAAAAAAAAACTCATCTTGTAGTACAACACAATTAGATAATTAGAAAATTCAAATACAATCACTAGAATAATAGAAAATTCGAAATAAGAAATCCAAATTCAAGTCAATCACAACTACACAAAGAAATTCCAAATCCAAAACTAACATAATTTATCAAAGTCCAAAAAACATAACTTAAGATAACCAAAAGAACCAAACCATTCAAATCCACTACATCATCAAAATATAATATAGGGTAAAATGCAAATAAGACCCCTGTGGTCTTTTCAAAATGCATGAACACCCCCTGTACTTAGAAAATGACAAATCGCACCCCTGTGGTTCTAATTTTTTTCAATCAGACCCCTCCCCTTCAATGTCAATAATTTTCTTTTAGCCACAACTTCTTCGTTTGAACTCCGATTTGGATGATTCAAGATGTTTTGGAATCCTCATTTTAGGCTCTACATATATGTCACTTAGAAACTTTGAAAGCATTAATAAATAAAAGATTTTATTAACATCGAAACACTAAGTAAGATTGACATCGTTAACTCTTTTGGTTATTAATGATTTTAAAGTTTTGAAGCGACGATTATGTAAAGCCGGAAATGAAGATTCCAAAACATCTTGAATCATCAAAATCGGAGTTCAAACGAAAAAGTTATGGCTAAAAGAAAATTATTGACATTGAAGGGGAGGGGTCTGATTGAAAAAAATTGGAACCACAGGGGTGCGATTTGCCATTTTCAAAGTACAGGGGGTGTTCATGCATTTTGAAAAGACCACAGGGGTCTTATTTGCATTTTACCCTATAATATAATATAAAAATGTTATATATATTATTTATATATATAATTAATATATTTGGGGAGTCGGGGTTCTGGGATGGGGTGGGGATGACATTCCCTATCCCCGTCCGCATTAGTATAATGGGGGAATTCCCCCCCCCCATCCCCACGTAAATCGGGGATTCCTCGCCCCCGTCAGAGAGGATCCTCATGGGGTCCCGCCCTAGCGGGGAAAAGTATCACCTCTATATGTAATATATGATTTTTGCTAAACGTGTATTATGTTATATAAGTAATGTATATTCTGCAATGCATGTAATGTATATTCCGACTGTTGTTTTAAATATATATTTTGTAATATACGTAATATACATAATCGATGAAAGAGTAACGTAAATCCCCTCATCATTATGTCTGTTTTTGTAAATACTAGTCAAAATAACGTGTGTTGCACGTGATCATACGTTGTTTTATATTAAATTTATGAGAGTATTTAATTTATTTTAGAAGCATACATATTTTGGTTGATATTCTTATTAAGGAAAATATATTAAATTAAATTTGGAGATTTTTAAATATTTATAATTTTATTGATTTTTAATAGAAATATTTATTTAAAATTTTGGGAGATCGAAAAAATTAGCATCCTAATAATTTCCAATACTAATTGAATTCTACTTGCCTAAATTAAACTTTTTTTTTTAAATTGGGAAAATTAGCATCATAACATTTCCCAACTTCTTTCAGCATATAACTTTACAAATCAATTCAAATATGAAAATGACATGGAAACAATAAATATGACCATCAATATATGGGAATCGAATTCACAATAAGGTAAACCAATATAAAGAGAGCAATTTTTCCAAAAAAATGCTTTGAAAACTCGTAACTTTTTAATAAAAAATGTATTTTAACTTGATTATTTCTCCTAAATATTATAGATTCATTCAAAATTGATTTCTAACATCGAAAAGCACACACTTTATAAAGAAAACAAGATTTCATGTCAAAATATTTTTCATTCTCGGTTTTATACAGATTTTTCAACGGAATTTACACCAACTTTGAAAAATCATATCTTTTTTTTATACTAATCGAAACAGGGTGATTCTTCTTCGTAAATGTTTATTTACAAGTCTATTTTCAAGAAAAAATAAACAAAAATCAAGAGTCATAATAATCAGCATGGAAAAAAAATCACGTTTTAGAAAGTATTCAGAAATTCCTGAGAGAGTAAATATATTTGAACATCTAACTTTTAAAAATCATAACTTTTAAACCACAAATTCAAATCAGTTGATTTCTTTTTTTTATGTGTTTGTATTTAAGTCTTTTTTTTCAAAAACAATTACCAGAATAGTAAAAACATTATAAAAAAAAATCAAATCTCAACTGAAACACAAAAGACTCAATTTCTGACTATATTTAAAAGGAAAAATAATACTTACTTTGATTAGATAGAAACTTAAAAATATGTAGACCCAAGTTCCAACTAGTGAATCAAGAAGATGATGAAGAGAGTAAAAGTTTTTGTTATAGAGATTTAGGTTTACTATGAGAGAGGGGGAAACTCTTGTGAATGTATTGTGTCCTCCTAGGGTTGATAGAATGACTCTATTTATAGCCAAAAGAGTATCTTGAATAAGGAAAATATATCTTGGGAGAATAAAATAAAATAAAATCTTTTGAATAATCCTAAAATTATGTCAAGATTTTATATTATATGATCACCTAAAAATACTCTCCTACTCATCTTTTTCAAATCAAAATGAATATTCATTTAAAACAAAAATTTCAAATTATTTTATTTCAAAACAAAATTTTAAAATGCAACTTTTATCAATTTCAAACATGCTAATTTGAAAACCCAAATTGATCAAACATGTCAATTAAAACACCAAATTTTCAAACCAAAGATTTCTTTTTTTTGAAATATGTAAAATTTGTTAATGTTAGATATTTGTAACATCCCAAAAATCCCATAAATACAAAACATGCAGCAACAGAAGACTTCATAATGAAATATCTCAAATTCTCATTAAACTCAAAAGTTTACTAAAAACATATCTCAGTTCGCGAGCTTTATTTCAAAACTAAAAAATACCATTTAGTTATAAAATGCAACAACATAACAAAACCAAAACATGAATGAAAAACATGGTTTAACTAAAAGATAGTTCCCAGCAAAAAACAAATAATTGATAAAGAAAAGAAAGGTTTTGCCGGCGATTATCCATTCCAACCGTTATTCCACAAGTCATCATCAACTGCCAGCTTTCTTCTTCTTTTACCTGAAAAAACAAATAATGTAGCATCATTAGGCTACGCCCAATGAGTAGAAAACACTAATAATTTAATAATACCATGAGAAGTTCTAAGTTCATTAAGTCCATAATCGGCCTCACCGGCTTCCAAACCTCTCACCCAATCTTATCCATTATATCACTTAGCCTAATGATTTAATTCCACTCTTTATTCACAAACAAAGAGAAAATTCGCTCAAAAAGGATTAAACACATTTTTCACAATTTAAACATTTCGAGAATATTCTTCTTATGTATTTGCAAAGTACATAAGCAAACCTACAAGTATATTCTATTCCATTTATACACATGGAATGAACCTACCCCGCTAAGTGTTATTAAGTCTTGTACAACTATAATAATTTCTCTTAACAGTATATTCTTCATTAAGTATGACCCTACTTAATGCGAACCTCCAATCATATTGTTCAAGACATAAAAACAATATGATTTAACAATAAGCATCATTACCAGAATGCTTAACAAGCCCAAGATCAATTTTTAGCCTAGAAACACCCTTTCTACCAAAAACTAACTTTTTCAAGGCTTAAACTTAATATTTCAAAAGTATGGAAATAAGTTTCATTCTCAGCCTTAGAATGAGCTAAAATCCACAAAAACACCTTTAGATCACTCACAATGACCACCCAACAAATATCCACACTATGGGGCAAAACTAGCCTAAACTAGTATAGTTTTGCTTGCAATATTTACATATCTTAAACTCTTTCAAAAACGCTAGAAAATGTCAAATATGGGCTCCGTATAGTCTATACAACGATATAACATCAAAAGAGCAAAACTAGACTACATGTATGCTCACACTTCCCACTTTTCTCATAAATTTGATCAACATTCCAGCAGCCTTATAACAACATAAAATCATCCAAAAACATCTCAAAACATGAAAGAAATTCCATTAGAAGGCCACAAATCAGTTTTCCAAAGTAATGAACAAAACTAGTCTACTACATGCTTAAACTTCCAACATTCCACACTTAAGTTCATAAATTCCTGCACTTTATTTTCATCATTAAATATCCTAAGATCATGATCTTTAGCTTTCTAAATCACCCAAAATCAGTTTCAATATACTTTGTTAATGAAAAAGAAACATTAATAAGTGTATGAAAATATACTTAATTTGTGCTTAATTAAAAAATAAATTAATTTTCAATTTAATATTTTCATTGGAATTAATTTAATATTTTAAAATATGAGAATATTAGGTTTTAAGTTGATTTATTAATTTTTATAGGTAAAATATTGCTTTTGGTGGAAGTTGGAATTAAATTGGAGAAGAAATAATTTGAAAAGACAAGGAAAAAGGCTTCATTATGCAAAATTCCAGAAAATGACACTTGGCGTACTTTTATTGAAAATCAGAAGTTAGCCCACAATATGATGATACATCGGATCACTCTCACCTTCTTTACACCATCAGATTTCAAATTCCCATAATCCACTCTCTCTCTCCCACTTATTCCTATTTGTATTTAAATCCCTTTGTTTTTCTATTTAATTGTATTTATTTTAGGAGTTACATTTTAGGTCCCTCAACTTGTATAAATAGGACCCATTGCCCATCCAAAAAACACACATTTTTTCCTCCCATTTTTCTTTATAATTTTAGTTTTTCAATCTATTTTTCTCTTTAGTTTTTACTAGCATTTTCAAACATCAAATCACAAAACTAAACAACTAGCCTAATTCTACTCACCTTGTAATCTTGAATTACAAAGAACCTTACTTTTTTTTCCCAAGAACTCCTACAACTTTTCAAAACTGAGGAAAATAATCACCGCTCTTTTCGAAACTTTATCCAATTTAAAAACCACAATGAATACAACCTACAACGATGAATTAACGAAGAAAAATCAATCAAAGTCGAAGAAACTATAACAGACCCGAATGATTTTTGGGCCATAACTTTGTATACATAAATGATCTTGCTACAAAATTAACGTCAGTGGAAAGATAACAGAAAAACGATTAGAATGGACTACTTACTTGTGCAAATCGGAGTCTAGATGAGAAAGTTATGATGAAAATACTCCACAAAAGTTGCTTTGGCAAAAATGAGAGAAAACTTATTTTGGAAAGGCTGATTTTCAGCTGAAGGAAGAAAGAAGAGACTATTTTAGGGTTCAATCCTGATTTCCATTAATTATGAAAATGTCACAAGGCAAAAACAATCATAACTTGTCACGACCCACCTCAAGACCACTCTACACACTTGAGACGAGATGTGTGCCGATGGCAAGTGATAGCCAAAAGCCAACACGTACCATCAAGGCAAACTAAACATAACTGTTCTAGAAAAATATTTCAAACTAAAAAACTCATGTACTAGCTGAGCTGATGCGATATGGGTGGTAGAAAAGCTCGTCGTAGGCTTGATCATCTTCTGAAACTCGAATGCTACCTGTGGAGGAAAACATTTGGAAAGAATGAGCTCAAACGCTCAGTGAATGAAATTTTTAATAATTTCCTTCAAAACTACATAATATATAGAGTTTCCAAATTCATAAACTGTTCAAAACTAATATTCGTAAAACATAATAATTATAATATTTAGCTGTTGAAACTAGATCAATAATTATACATAGATATATATACAATAGAAACTTCTCATATACTATATCATAGTGTTAAAAAATACACTAAAAATGTACCCTTAACTGGTGCATGTAGAATGAAATCATGCATGCAGCAGAGCAACTGATATATTAAAACTAGTCATACGGGCGCAGAGCTGCCCCCAAAGGGCCATGTACCCTAACATACAGCCCAAAACCTATGTGTATGCTAAAGTGGTTCCCAAAAACATAATTGTTTCTAAAAACATAGCTGAGAGTCTCCATAATTTTCATAATATATATGTATATATATATATATATATATATTAAAACTCAATTCCGTAAAATCTGCAGCTAAATATCTCAATAATTATATGATGTTGAAAATATAATAGTTCCATTAAGGCTAGTAAATAATAACATTTAAGAAATCAATAATATCATAAATGTTAAAATAGAAATCCACTCACAAACTTTTGCTGTGAACATTTCAAATCATAAATAGTTCAAGCCTCAATATCACCTAAAATATTAATTTAATAAACATAACCATTAAAAAATCTATAAACTGTGATAGAAACCGTGAGTTTGGACAATACATATGCAGAAAGCCCCCTTTTTTAGTATTTATTAGCGAATTTGCTATATATATATATATATTTACTTTTTATATGTTAGAAAAACATATTGAAAACATGTAAAATGATTATTAAAATCCCATGGCTGGAACTCCATTTTTTTCAATGACTACATTTCCAATGTTGTTTTCAAAGCCAAATAGTATCAACTTGTTGCTCTTCCTTCTTCCTGACATAAACCCAACTCAATTTGAATAAAAACCACACACACATCTTCTTGCTAGTTCATACAAGTTTCCATAACAACTCCATCAAAAACATGGAAATAATTCATTTCTACATTATCCTTAATCATTCATTTAAAATCCATAAACAACAAAACTCATAACTCAACCTTGAAACTTAGCAAATATCCACCAAAATCCATCTAAAGAAGAATTGGGTTGAAGGAATAACTTACCAAGGAGATTTTACACTAAGAATTGATGTTTGACACTTCCCAATTTAATGTTGTTTTAAAAAATTTCAAAGCAAATTTTCCCCTTTCTTTTCTTTCTCTGCTCACGGGTTGCAGCAACTTTGTTTCTTTTTTTTGTTACAACTCATCTGCCACATGTTAAGCCAAGAAAACAACTACATGTCTTTGTTTTTTTTAACCTTATCTTCTTTTTTTTGAACTTATCTTCTTAACTTAATTAAAAAGAAAAAAGAGTTTACATAACTCATTCATCGGGACTCAGAATGGCGAGCCGTCAGTTGCATTGGAATCGTAATAACAAGAGGATCAACATCATCTAAAAATATTAAATTAAACTTGTGGTTGTAATTTTGAGGTTTGGAAAATTACCAAAATACCCTTATGAGATAACGAGATATTTCTCATTCAATTGAATCCAAACTCATTAATATCATTTGAGAAAATAAAATAAATTTTCCAATTTATTTTATTTATAGTTTACTTGGTAACGGGCCGTTACAATATTGCCAGATGAAAATGGTGTCTAGATGTATCATTTTTATTCTCTTCTCCTGATCATATCGAGGGTGAAGTGTCGATATAGATTGACGTTCTCCATTTGAGTTTTGTCTATTTTAAATAATATCAAACGAGTTGAGGTCTACACGTTTGTCCACCTTCTAATTTACAAGGATGAACAAACGAGGGCAAACTGTAGACAATTATTTTTGTCCGATGCTATTTATAATTAACATGGTTTTGTATATTTTTTAACAAAAAAAATAAAATTTTGGTTAAAATTGATTTATATTGATTTTTTGAAATTTGTTTTAAAATAAAATATTTTAGAAAATAAGTTTTAAATGAGAATCAATTTAAATTGAAAAAGATGAGTAGGAGAATTATTTTTGTGAGTTGTCAAATAAAAATCAGATTTTAAAAAAAAAAATTATAGGAGTATTAATAAGGATTTTATTTTATATGATTTTCAATAATTATATTTCCTTATTTAATTTACCCACTGGGCTATAAAAGGACTCTCATTCAACCCCAAAAAAAGCATGAACCGGCAGCCACGAGTATTCACAAATCTTTGATAGCTCCAATTCTTTTCTTTCTTTTGTTTTGTTCTCTCATGTTGAACTCATGATCATTCACAAAGAAATTAAATTCTTCCTAGTTCTTTCATGCTTATCATCACGTCGGTGCTCTCTTTTTTCTAAATCTCAATCTCACTCCAGTATAAACACAAACTAGACCTTCGTATTCGATTCATAGGCTCAAAAATTGCAATCCTCATCTTAAACTCGTAAGCCCTAATCGAATAAAAAAAGAAAAATATATTCAGCACTCACCAAATATAAGGCAATCAAGTGGTCCATTGCTTTGAATTATAAGTCAATTTCAATTCTTGTGGAATAATACGTAAGTCAGGTAAGCAACTTCACTTTATTTTTATTTAAAAAAAAAAGTTTTTGTCTTTTCTTTAGTTAACATCAATAAATTTGTGTGTAAGTTTTTTTTTTTTAGTTTGTTTATTTTTTGTCTGTGCATATTACATGTAAAACTAAAAAAAGAGAATTTTTTTTAATTACATTCTAAAACGCCCCGTTACAAGGTAAGATTAATTTTGGAATTAAATTAAAATTTATTTAATTTAATTAAAGGGTTTGGATTTTTGATAAATAATCTTTTATTTATTTAGGCTTTTGGGTGACACCTTTGATAAGTGTCACTTTTTGTAAATATTGAGGAGTCTTGGATTAATGAGTAGTGATGACGTGGCGTGTAGAGATGATGTGGCAAGTAGTGATCAAACCCTAATTTGTAACTAAGGAAAAGAAGAAGAACAATTTTTCTCCTCCCTTTCCCACACCTTGCCGCCGCCCCCCATAGTGAAAGAGAAGGAAGAGATTCGTCGTTCGCTCGTTGATTGATCGTTGGTGAATCGGGTTTTTGGATCTAGGCAATTTGGAAGCGATCTTGGTCAAAGGTAACGAAACTTCTCTTTTCCCTATTTCTTCTTGATGCCGTGGGGTTAGGTGTGGCTAATGAGAGGATTTTTCATCAATTGTTAATTAGGGGATCGGTGGTTTTGCCCGGAATCGAAGGAGGAAAGATCGGGAGCCTTTTTCCTTGAATTTTGTTGAACGGGTAAGCTTTTGGGTTGGATTTAGCAACCTTTTCAATTCTGGAATTTTGTTTTGATATTCACTTTATGAACATTAAGAACCCTAGCCATTGTATTGACCTCCATAATTGCCAATTTCCAAACCGTGGCCAAATACCTAATCGATCTTGATTACCAACACCTAAACCATCAAGATCGATCACCCCAACTACGAAACCGCGACCGAACCACGTCCCAATGACCATGGCCAGCCGCGGCACCCACACACCCCCACGCCCACACTTAGCCAATTTTCTTCGCCGTTTGAATTCCGTTCTTGATCCACCGAACCCCAAACCTCTTTGATTGATTGTAATATATTTTGAATGGTATTTTAAGCTATTTAGGGTCTTCGTTTCAGGTCTGGTTCGTCGAGGGAAGTAGCTTATTTTCGGATTTAAGCAATTTTCCGAGGTGAGTTAACGGGTTATTCAACGGTAAGGTTTTGGAGAAATCTAAAGCCTTTACCGTAGCTTATTCTTTCACATATAATTAAATATGTAATTCTGGAAATTTAGGAAGAGAAATAACATTGGAAACACCGGAAAACAATTGGGAGAAAATAATGTTTTCGGTTAGAACTTGAGAAGGCCAATTTCGCCAAAAGTGATGTTTTTTAGATTCGATTTGCTTCTGGTTGGTAATGAGTATAAATCTGGGATTATTTGATGATTTTTAGTGCCAATAGCCTTAAGTTTTGAATTAGGATTCATTAAGGTTCATATTTTAGTTTTCGGCAATTTTCGGCGAGTTTTCTTCTTTTTTCGGCCAGTTTTGTGAAGTGTATGTAAAACTGAGTGGGCTGCTGTATTTTAATATTATAAACTGATTTTGAATGATTATTATTATGAGGTTGATGTGGTTGTGATGATGAATTGAGATTGATTAAAATATAATTACTAGTGTTGAGGCTACGAGCTCAACGCTTAGTCATTTTAGTTATGGAAAGGTCCATAACGGGTACTAATGGTCATTGCTCGTCACGAATGATCCATTAGGTGAATAATAGTTATAGTTGAGGCTATAACCAGGTACTAAGAAGTGGTAGTAGTTCCGAGGAACCGCCTTCTTAGTGGTGTTGTGAAAAGAGAATGTTTGATTAATTATTTATACTTGAAATTTTGATAGTGATTGTATTAAGTGTGAGTTTGATGTTGGGAATTGAGTAAGATATTTGGTTAAATATTTGAGGGTGATGGATTCCATGAAAAGTTAAGTGTTGTTAGTGAATGTTTATTGAATAAAGAATGAGTGGAGGGTTAAGTGGTAGTTGGAGTGTAAGAGTCTTTGGAAGAGTGTTGAGAGCTTGGGACTCGTTTTGGGTTGTTAGAGACTACCTAAAACTTTATCGTTGTTTAATTCGTTTTCTCACTGGCTTTAGCCTCACAGTGCTATCTGTGGTTATTTTACAGGTAACAATGGACCGAGAGGTGGCGGTTGATGAAGTGGAAGAGATGAGCGTTCATGTCGTGGAGGCGCCTCAAATTTATTCTTCTTTTAAATGATGAACTAAGTTTATAAACTTTTATTTGAATTATTGAGTCGATGTGAGTTGTTTTTTATTTTTAGACCCTTTTGTCTTTACTCTTATATTTTGAATGTTGTTGTTTTGGTTTGAAAGTTGAACTCCGGAGTTTCTTTTGTTTTTAAATTCTCAATGTTTATGAAGTTGTTTTATTTTAAATAAAGGAATTTTAATTGAGTCTTCCGCTGTTGAAAATAAGTGTGTTTTGCTACTCTGAAAAGTCGGGTCCTTACACATTCACTCTATGCTTTTCACATGTAAACTCTAGTAAAAATCATACATGTTTCATTAAGCCAAATTTGATATTAGTTTAAGGTTCAATCTAATTTACATGATATCATTACTCTGAGTCTGTCATATTCAATTTTAAATTAGGTTTGGTTAATATGCCATAATTATACTAATGTTTGTCATTGACTGATTTAAGCCTAATTTAATTAGTATGTGTGATTCGCGATATTTTTTTTCCATTATTTAGTTTTTGGCTTAATTGATATGCTAGATTTGTTAGATATTTGATTTAACCTATTTAATTGACTTGTCATAGTTATATTTGATTTAACCTATTTATTTGATTTTTTCCATATTAGGCTTTTCCTTTTTTTTTGTTATTGTAAATATTTACCTATTTTAATATGATAATTAAGTATGTAAAATTAGAATTTATTAGACCATAATTAAAAGATCTTCCAAATAGACTTCTTATTTTAAAACCTAGGGACCAAAAGTGAAACTTACCCTAAACCTAATTTTGAGTTAAGTAATTAAAATTAAAAAAATATATATTATTTTTAAAACTTGAACACAAAATCTTTTGAAAACTTCAATGACATAATGTAGGGGCATTGGGATACCATGCTCTTAAACATTCTTGAGGTAAGAAATTTCATCTCGGGAGACTCAGGTAAAATTCCCAATAATATTTTTTCTAATAGCTTTACACCACTCATACTTATTTAATCATGCCTTATCACTAAAGCATTGATTAATAAACGTGGACATTTAAAAATAACTAAAATAATAATTTTTGTTTTAAGGATAAATACTTTTTCAATAATACATCAAATAAAATAAAACAACAACAATTGTTTTAAAACGAACATAATAGGGTGCTACCTTCCCTATGTGTGAATGGACTCTCGAACCCATAATCAAAAGTTAGTAGACTATCCTTAATTAATGACTAGATGACTAATCACATCTATCCTTTAAAATCAATGATTAGTGGCGACTCTTATTTTTCCGAGTCGTGGGTACGTACCGACGGCATGACGACTCTGTGCTGGGGATACTTTGAGAGTCTTGTTTTTTTTAAGTTTATTTTGGTGTCTTATTGTTTGAGCCTTTACTTGTTGTGTTTATAATTAATGAATTGCATGATTGCACTTACTTTCACAGCCCTCTACCCGAGCTTCACCCTTTAGAAATAGATTGGGTTGGTAATATTGCCTTCGTGGAGTTTACTCCTATGCAGGGCCCATGAAACTTCCCACCCAAGTCAATCTGACTAGGATACTAGAAGGACAACTTTGTTATGATTGGTTTAATTTTATTAGGATACTGATAAATAAATAAAAAGGCCTTATTATAGCAAAGAAATCTTGAGGCCTTTAAACCTTATAGAGAGCTTAAACCACACAGAAACTCTGCATGTTTTTTTTTGTCATCTTTAGAGCTCGCTTGTTTGTGTTGTTGAAACTTCTCTTTTTCATAAAATTCGCACCTTACATCACCTTTTTCCATCTCTTTTCCCAAAAATCATGACATAGAAAATATATTTTCAACTCATTGTGTAATAAAAATTGAAAATTTTTCAACCATCATTTAAATCATGTGGCAAGCCTTTGGACATGGCTGAAATATAGACTTCGATATATATATCATTAAGCAGAGGGAGGTTCTTTTTTATTCTAAGAAAATCCAAGATGCTTATGGGAATCTTCCTTCGATAAAGGTTGCATCATCATTACCGCTGAATAATGTGTTCACTGCAAACTTATACGATAAAGAAGACTTGAAGAAGGTGTGGAATGAATTTACTGAGGCTCGACAGAAAGAATTTAAAGCTAGATTTAGGCAATTGGCAGATTTACTTAATATCCCGATCAATGTGCATGCTCTGAATGGTGCACTTACATTCTGGGATCCTACTTATGGATGCTTCTCTTTTAATGCCATCAAATTGACTCCTACTATCGAAGAATACGCTGAGCTGCTAAGGGTACCAATTAGATCGGAGGGAAAAATCTATAATTTTGAGGGAAGGCAAACTGGAAAAAGAGCGTTAGCGAATATTTTGGGGGTTCAGACATCAAGTTTAGATGAGGATTTTAAGAAGTAGATCAAATATAAAGGGAAGAGTGAAGCATTATCTGTAAATTATCTCATCTAACTTGTTAGGCAGAATATGAAAAAAGATAAAGGGTTGGCGTTATTTGCACTTTACATGTATAGTTTGATTGTTTTTCAGAACATCCAAGGCTATATGGATGTCAAAATCAAAAAATTATTCTTGCAAATTCAAAATGGTATAAATCTCATCATTTCGATTCTGGCTGAAACATACAGCTTTTTAGATTTCTGTAGAACACAAGGAAAGGGGAAGTTTATTGGATGTGCATCACTACTTCACATATGGTTACAGAGTCATATGAGATGTCCAACAAAATATCGAGTTCTTCAGGTCACTTTCACAAGGTCTTACCAAAGGGTCATATAGACATGTACTGTCAAAAAATGGTTGCATATGTGAATGATGAAAAAATCTTGTTTCATGTTTTTCAAAATACTTTAACTGGGGTTGCTACTCGTTGGTATATGCAGATAGATAGTTCACAAGTGAGCAAATGGAAAGATCTCGCTGATCTATTACTAAAACAATATAAGCATAACCTAGACATTGCGCCTGACCGTCTAGACTTACAAAGAATGGAGAAAAAGACTTTTGAGAGTTTTAAGGAGTATGCACAACAATGGAGAGAAACAGGTTCGCACTCAACAACCCTTGACTAATAAAGAAGCAACTGCAATGTTTATTAACACTTTTTGTCCCCCTTATTATGATCGAATGGTGGGCAATGCATCCACTAATTTCTCAGACATTATCACAATTGGAGATCGAATTGATTTCAGAATTAAGAATGGTCGTATTTCCGACAATACAATTGATTCAAAGAAGGTTTTCATCAAAAAGAAAAGAGAAGGAGAAGTTCATTAGGTGGGGTATGGTAAGAGTCAGACAAACAATAGATACGCTCCAATCCAACATTAAAATGTGAACAATGTGGGACATGAATACTATATGTCACAACCGATCCAAAATGGTGGTCTAAGACCAAACGTCTATCCTTAAAATAATTATTAGCAAACTGCGAATAATTATCATCAGAATAGTAATCTTCAGAGAAATTTTAGAAACAACCAAATGCAAACTCATTACGAGCCTGTCCCTATGACCCATGCTGAAATCTATTCCCGGCTGTTACAAAGCCACCAAGTAGCCCTGAAACATGTGGAACCTCTAAAACCACCCTATCCAAAATGGTATAATCCAAATGTACGATGTGAATATCATTCTGGAAACCTTAGACATTCAATTGAAGATTGTTTTGCTTTCAAATCTAAAGTAGACTCACTGGTAAAAACTGGAGTTGTGAAGTTTGAAACAAAGAAAACTCGTGACGTCAACCAAAACCTTCTGCCCGACCATGAAATCAATGCTACAGAGGAATACCTTGAGGATGAGGAGATGCTTAAGGATGAGGAGGTTGAAGATGCATTAGAATTGTTGAAATATTATAATGTGTTTATGATCACTGAATATTCTACCACTCGACCTTTGATACTTCAATATGAAGAAGTAGCTGTAGAGGCTCCCAAAATTCCTACCATTTTAATAATTCAAGTGCCAATCCTTTTTTGAATATCAGAGTACTAATGCAGTACCCTGAAATTATGAATGCAAAGTTATCATAGATGGGCAACTTGATGTGACCAATATTTCTAGAACCAGTAGAGTAACCAGAAGTGGAAGAATTTACTAAACAGAGGAGGCATGAATTGAAAAGGCTCTAGTAGGAAAAAAATAAAGGCAATGAAAAAGAAAACTCTGAAGAGATCTATATTGATGAGCGTTCGATTATAAAAGAAAAACCTCTAAAACCAGTGACTGATGAAGAGGCGGGTGAATTTCTAAAATTCATCAAACAAAGTGAATAAAAGGTAGTAGAACAGCTTAATCGTACACTAGCACGTATATCTATCTTGTCACTTTTGATGATTTCTGAGTCACATAGAAAGGTCTTGATAGACATACTGAGTCAAACACATGTAACCCATAATATCACTGTTGAGAAGCTGAATGACATTGTGGCAAATATCTCTGCATCTAGCTTCATAGCTTTTAACGATGATGAGATCCCGCCAGAAGGAATAACACATACAAAAGCTCTTCATATTTCTGTTAGATACAAGGATCATATGGTTTCAAAAGTTCATGTTGACAATGGATCCTTGTTAAACATAATTCTTAAATTAACACTGATGAAATTTCCTATAGATCAGACACATATTAGGCCAAACAACATGCAGGTAAGAGCTTTTGATGGGTCCCGTAAAGAAGTCATTGGAGATATTGAGTTGCCTATTCAAATTTGGCCATGCACCTTCATCATAAAAGTTTCAAGTGATGGATATGGTCCCTATTTATAGTTTTCTGTTGGGAAGACCATGGATTCACTCTGCTAGTGTGGTTACTTCATCTTTGCATCAAAGGTTGAAATTCATTTTTGAAAACAAGTTGATCTGCATATTTGGTCAAGAGGACTATTTAATTTCAAAATCTGCAGCATTATCTTATGTAGAAGCAGCAGAAGAGGCTTTCAAATGCTCATTTCGTTCCTTTGAAGTTGTAAGTGCCTCGATCGTCGATCCTGAACAATCTATTACTCAATCATTGTCAGAAGCTTCCATCATAGTTGCTAAAGTCATGATAAGAGGAGATCTTAAACCTGGAGAATGACTTGGGAAGCAGAAGCAGGGAAGAAAACAAATAGTTAGTATATCAAAGTATTCTAAAAGATTTGGGTTAGGATATAAACCTTTAGCAGCAGATAAAAGATAAATGAGAGAAAAGAAGAAGCAAGAAAAAGTTGCTCGGATGAATAAGACATTAAACACTAAAAAGATGCATATCCTTTATCTTTATAAAACTTTTGTGAAGGGAGAAGTTCTTTATCCAGATATAAATATTGGAGTTATAATCAATCAAGAGGTGGATGAATCAAGTTTAGTAGCTGAAATGTTTGACTTGTCAATTGTCGTAGTAACAGAGGAGCAACCTGAGGTGAGGATGATCAATTTGTTTATCACTGCGCACTAGATTTTGAGTTGAATAGTTGGTTATCCAAAAAAATTCAATCAATTTTCAATCTAATGCAAGAGTAATTTCCTATTTTTCTTTAGGTTTAGTCATTTAAGCTTCAGCCATTTTTAAATTTTCATATCCTTTAGCAATGTTCAAGGCTATTGGATCTTTATCTTGTAATAAGGGTTTTCTATCTTAATGAATGCATTTTTACTTTTAAAAGCATATATGTCTTCTATCTTCTTTATCTCCAAATCTTTTGTTTCACTAGTTTTTGTTTCTTCTCTCTTTCCTCCCACCATTTCTTCCAATCCCATACAGAACTGAAAATATTGAATTAAAAGATCAAATTTATAGTGATCCGAAAATTGATTTTAGCACCCTAATATTTAATGTCAAACTTGGAGAGGAGAATGCGGGTGAAGTAATAGCAGATAATGATGAATTATTACCTGAGCTATTGAGACTTATCAAATAAGAGGAAAAAGTGACTTTACTGCATCAAGAGATGTTAGAAACTATCAACTTAGGGACTAACAAAGAGGTTAAAGAAGTGAGAGTAGGAACTTTGATTGTGAAAGATGTACGAAAGAAGTTGATTGGGTTATTACATGATTACCAAGATGTGTTCCCGTGGTCTTATCGAGACATGTCGGGGCTATATGCATACATTGTAGTACACCATTTACCGTTTAAAGAGGGTTTTGTGCCAATAAGACAAAAACTACGAAAGCTAAAGTCAGATATGCTCATCAAGATCAAAGAAGAAGTCAAGAAACAATTTGATGTTGGTTTTCTTGCGGTTTCCAAATACCCTAAATGGGTTTCCAATATAGTCCCAGTTCCAAAGAAAGATGGAAAAGTGAGAATGTGTATGGATTATAGAAATCTAAATCAAGCAAGTCCAAAAGACATTTTTCCTTTACCTTATATTGATGTGCTTCTTGACAACACGACGAGTTTTTTTCTACCTTTTCATTTATGGATGGATTCTCAGGATATAATCAAATCAAGATGGCTCCAGAAGATCAGAAGAAACAAGATATATCACATTGTGGGGGACCTTTTGTTATAAGGTCATGCCATTTGGTTTGAAAACTGCTGGAGCAACTTATCAACGAGTTATGGTTACTCTTTTTCATGATATGATGCATAAAGAGATTGAAGTTTATGTTGATAGTATGATAGCCAAATCTCGTTCTGAAAAAGAATATGATACCATCCTTCGTAAACTTTTTGAACGTCTGAGAAAATATCAATTAAAGCTAAACCCCTCGAAATGTCTCTTTGGGGTATCCTCAGGGAAGTTGTTGGGATTTATCATGAATCAAAAAAGGATTAAATGAGATTCGGATAAAGTAAAATCAATTACAGACATGAAACCACCGCAAACTAAGAGAGAAGTTAGAAGTTTTCTTGGGAGATTGTATTATATTTCACGATTCATCTCACATATGACTGCAACTTGTGAACCAATATTGAAATTTCTTCGAAAAAGTAACACTAGCAAATGGAATGAAGATTGTCAAATTGCTTTTGATAAGATAAAACAATACTTGTAGAATACACTAGTTTTGGTTTCCTCGACATCAGGTCGACCTCTTATCTTATATTTAACAGTGCTTGAAGATTCAATGAGATGCATATTATTCCAGCATGATGCCTCTAAGAGGAAAGAGCAAGCAATTTACTATTTGAGTAAGAAGTTCACCAGTTGTGAAGTAAGATATTCATTGCTTGAGAAGACGTGTTGTGCTTTAGCCTGGAGCCCAGCGGTTGAGACAATACATGTTGTACTATACTACATGTTTGGTGTCAAAAATGGACCAAATCAAGTATATTTTTAAAAAGCCATCCCTATCAGAGAGAATTCCAAGGTGACAAGTTCTATTGTCTGAATATGACATTGTTTATGTTACAAGAAAAGCAATTAAATGAAGCATACTCGCAGATTATCTAGCGAACTTATTGATTGAGGATTATAAATCAGTGAATTTCAAATTTTCAGATGAAAATATCATGGTCGTTGTCAAAGATGAAGAAGAAGAGACTATGGATCCTGAGTTATGGATCATGCTGTTTGATGGAGAGTTAAATAAACTAGAGCATGGAATTGGAGCGATATTGATATCCCCTGAAGGCAAATTATTCCCATTTTCAGCTAAGTTATACTTTTATTGCACTAATAATATAGCTGAATACGAAGCATGTAGCATGAGAATCCAGGCAGCTAGACATATAAAGATCCAAAAGATGTAAGTATACGAGGATTCCACGTTAGTTATCCTACAGCTAAAAGGAGAATGAGAAACTAGAGATTCCAAGCTAACCCATATAAAGATTATGTACTTGAATTATGTGAGAGTTTCGATAAAGTGACATTCAATCATGTCCCATGAGAAAATAATCAGATTGCTGATACGTTAGCTACTCCATCAACCATGTTTGAAATAGAAGCAAATGAGGAAGTACCACAGATACAGATTGAAAAGTGAAAATCACCAGCTTACTGTATGCATATTGAAGAAGAGTCAGGTGGAAAACCATTGTACCATGATATAAAGAATTTCATCAAAAATCAAGAATACCCTTCAGGGATATCAGAAAATGATAAAAGTACACTTCGAAGACTTGTTATGAGTTTCCTTCTGAATGAGGAAGTGTTATATAAGCGAAACCATGATATGGTTTTTTTAAGGTGCATTGATGCAGTAGAAGCTAAGAAAACTATGGAGGAAGTACATGATGGAATTTGTAGGACCTATTCTAGTGGGTATATGATGGCAAAACAAATCCTTAGAGTGGGATATTATTGGTTAACTATGGAAACCGACTGCATTAAATATGCTAGAGAATGCCACAAGTATCAAATATATGCCATCAAGATCCATGCACTGACTTCTGAATTGCATGTTTTATCGTCACCGTGGCTATTCTCGATGTGGGGAATAGATGTGATTGGTCCAATAGAGCTATATGCTTCAAATGGTCCCAAAGACCTGTTGAATATTGATAACTGAGGGTACTGTTTTTAGCGGTTTTAAAATAAACTACTGAAACTAAGTAACATAATTCATAATTGTTTCTAAAAACATAACTGGGTCTCCATAATTTCCATAAAGAATATATACTATATCATAGAACTCAACTACGTAATATTTATAGCTAAATATCTAAATAATTATATGATGTCGAAAATATAATATTTCCAGTATAGCTAGTAAATAATTATATTTCAGAAATTCAAATCTCAATAATATCATAAATGTTAAAATAGAAATCCACTCACAAATTTTATAGCGAAAAACCCATGTCGTAATAATTCACTTCCCGATGTAACTTGAAATATTAATTTAGATAAATATAGAAATAATTAATTAAGAGGTAATATCTAATAAAATACTTAATAACTAATAGTTCAAAATTATAAGTAACATTTTAGTTATTAACCCATGAACAAAATCACCCATCAATTCAATTCTTTACTTTTCCTACCATTACTTATCTTTTCCACCATGTACTTTGTACACCAAAATCATGTCATCTATTTCTTCTTCTTCCTTAATACGTAACACACAAACTAAGAAACCACCTAACTTTCTCTTATTAATTCTTTATCATCTAAGACATCTTGCTTCTCTTTTTCCACAACAACAAATTCAAAAACTTTCAAGAAATCTCTAACTCCCACCTTATTTTCGTGAACAGTAGCACAAGAAACCCCATCCATTTCTTTTAGTTCAACAAGCAATTTCTTTCAAACTCTAATATCTTTGTTCCCACCCATGGAGTTTCTATTTCCAGTACTTCATTAAAATCCAACCTTAAAACTCATAAACATGAGATCAACCCAAATCATGGAAAGCATGAAACTTTATTTCCTTTACTATAAAAGTTCTCAAATAAACTCTTACCAACAAATTTATTAAAGAAAACTTACAAGAATCCATGGAATATGAAATCAAGTCAGTAAACCACTCTTCTTCTTCAAACCTAAAGCTCTTTACTATTTTTGAAAAGAAATTCCAACCAAAATTGTGTTTAATCCATAAGCTTACATCATTTTAATGAAGAATTTGAGCTCAAACCTTTAAAGTTTCAAATTCATTTTTCCCCTTTTCCCATCTCTTCCTCATGAGTCTGGAGCCTTCAAATTGTTTTTTTTAAATATTACTTTAACTCTTACTAGTTGTCAACCAAACCCAACTCCTCTTTTTACTAAAACCAGTCAAATTTCCACCTCATCATAAAGATAAGTTTGCTATACTTCTCTCTCTAATGTTAAAAAAATATGTAGGCTAGTTGTCAACCACAAGAAATTTGATAAATAATAAATATTAAACTCCACCAAAGAATTTCACTTATGACCATGTAACGCCTCGGGTTTTCGGTAAGTTTTTTTTTATAAAAAAAAAATATTTTCTCTATTTGATTCCATAAACGATTTAAGGATAAAGTGTTAAATTTAATTCTTATTATTAAGAGTTATTTTTAATTAACTTTAGGGCTTAAATTTAGGGAGTTATTTAATTAATTAATAAATGAATTTTTTTTTTTTTAAAAAAAAGGGAGGAAAAGAAAAGGGGACAGACATCTCACTGCTCATCTCTCAGTTTCACGTGAAAACCTAAACAGAGAAGAAAAGGGTGGGTATTCTTCTCCTTCTTCATCTCCTTCCTTGATCATTCAATTGTGAGATAAATCGATTCCGATTAATCGATTTGTAAATCCTTGATTTATAGGTGTTTTGGTTGCCTAGGATTTCTCTTTGGTGGATTTGTGGAAGAGTCTCTCCCGGTCTGAATTGAGGTAATGATTCATATTTTTTTTGAAACCTAATGTAGAATTGATAGATAACGAATGAATCAGAACCCCAAAATTCTTCCTCGGTCCCTCGTCCGTCCTACGCTGTCCTACGCCCGTCCTACGTTGTCGTCCTACGTCCGTCCTACATTGTCCTACGTCCGTCCTACGTTGTCGTCCTACGCTGTCCTACGCCTATCATATGCTGCCGTCCTACGCTGTCCTACGTCCATCATACGCTGTCGTCCTACGCTGTCCTACGCCCGCCCTACGTCTGTCCTAACCCGAAGCCAAACTCGTAGCCCTCTGTCCTAACCGTTCTAACCCGAAGTCAAACCCGTCACCCTCCGTCCTAATTGTCCTACCATCGTCCTACCATCGTCCTACCCCGTAATCCCTCTGTCCTACGTTCAGTTTTATGTTTATCTTAGCATAAATGTAGGTTTAATTTATTTTAGATTGTAACTTATTTTTCAGGTCGTAGTTGTGTGGTGGAAGGAATAAAGAATTTTGAAAAATTCTTACTGTGTACAAGGTGAGTAGAATTTTGTTAAAGTTAGAAGTGTTCCATGATTGCTTTTCCTTTTTCTTTAAAAGTTTTAACCTCTTGAAATTGGTATTAAATTTGGATGTTAAAAGAACATTTGAGGTTATGTGAGTTAAATCAAGAAATTGGTATTGTATAGTGAGAATTATGATTCTTTTAAATTGAGCATAAGATGAAAGATATCGATATCGATTGAGATGATTGGCAGTTGTGAATTGATTCCTTTCTTACCTTGGATGTTTATTGAGTATTAAGAGTATCTCTGGTTAAATTATTAAATTCGTTGTTTAACTTAGATGTTGATTCATGATAGTGCCAATTAGGAAAGTTTAGGCTTAGGCGGTTAGTTAGATACTGTTGCTGAATGTATTATTCTGGAATTGTGATACTTTATTTGAACGAGTAGGTTATGTTTTCTTTTGGGAGTTAAGAAAATATAGCCGTTATGCCGCCGATTTCTCCTTAGAATTATTTAGTAGATCATAAGTTTTGCTTAAGGGGTGAAATAGCATAAGCGTAGGCTAGTCTCACCTCTAGATTTGTAAAGGATTTTGGGAGTGACCGAGTTCGATTCAAAAGGGTTAGTTGGATCTTTTTGGCTTGTAAAGCGTTGTGGTTGGTTTTGTGGAAAATCATATTACCTTAAAATACCTTGGGTAATATGGTTGTAGGTTCACATTAGGCAAGGCCTTGCCTAATGAAGAATAGCTGTTAGGGGAGATTATTTAGTGTGCACAACTTAAATAACACCTAACGGGGCAGGTTCATTCCATCCGTACAATGGAAAAGAATATCCCTAAAGGATTTAAATTGTAGAAAAATTATGTTTAAATTCCTTAAGGGCGTAGTCTCTCTTTGAATGTGAATAAAGAGGAGATTAAAGGTATTAACGGGAAAGTTTTCGATTAGTTTTAAATTGTAGAAAAATTATGTTTAAAACTAATTCGGATAGAGATGATTTTCAAGATCAGAGGCAAGTTTTATGACTCTTTGGGAGTGAGAGATTTATCGGATGTCGGTAAGGACGTTTTTGGACTTAAAGTCTTAGGAAAACCTCTCTATGGCATAATTTTTTCTTTAACAATTTTATATTCACTGGGCGTAGCCTCATGATGCTACATTTTTTTTCAGGTAAAGGAAAGAAGAAAGCTGGCAAATGATGGATTCGTGGCGGGAGTGGTTGATTGATTTTACACGTCGGCGGTGTCTGTTTTCTTTTAGTGATGGGTCAAAAACGAATGATGTTTCTATTGAAATTTTATCATGGATTTATTTATTGTTCAAATATTTTTTTTTTTTTGGGGTTGAATATTGTTCTTAATTCCATGTTTATTTCATTTGATTTTAAGGAGTTTTTGTTTTGAAATGACCGGTCTAAACTAAATGTTTGGTTTTGATTTTTGGAATAAATGACTTGTTGGATTTAAATTGCTTCCGCTGTTGGTTTTATGCTTATTTGTAATTGGAAATATTTCGGGTTGTTACAGACCATATTTTTCCATCCTTAATAAAAGATAAAACAGGTGTTACAAACTATTACCCCTTTTTAGAAATCCATCCTCGAAGTTCAATTATGAAATTAAGAAAATAACGATAGAAAACATGTTGGATCATCACTGCTCTTATTGCATGTGCATTTTCTTCATAATGATAAATTCTTTCCCCAAAACCTGTCATTTTTCAATTAGGAATTTTCATCGACTATTCTAAGCAAAACAAATTCTCTTTCAGCTTCACTCAGGTTGACAAAAGTATGTTTCATAGATAGGCAGAATCTTACACAATATAAAAACCTTAAACATTTAGAGAATGCCAATATATTCCATTGGTAAAATAATTCAAAATAATCCGAGCCAACATTTGCGATAATCTCTTAGAGGCCTGTTTATCCAAGACTTGATTTTCCTTCCCTGCATTATCTCAAACTCTTTTTGTTATCCTCAACAGATTAAGGAAAATACTTTATCTCACACCTCAAATTTCTATTTATTTATTTTTTCATGTTTACTTGAAGTACTATTTTTTCTGTTGTACACATATTCCAATTCCCTAAAATAGAACAATTTCAATAAGTGTCAATCCAACGTTATGATATTAACCATTAGTACACACAAATCCATGATGAGAGAATTTAGAATCTTAATTTTCTTTAAGCGACAACACAAATACTCGTGACTTATCCAAGCAATTCGTTTCAATTGTTCTGTTTTCAGGAGGAAAGCAGTGTATTGTATCACAATTCAGTTTCCAAGGCTTGTTGCAAAGTGACAAGAATTGTGTGTAATTTTAGAATCCCCATCCATAAGATTGACACCAATACTCTACTCATTATTTCTTCCACATAGTTTTGTTAATTTATTCAAGAAACATGTAGCTTTAATAAACATGAATACAACAACTTTTGTCTACTAACTATTATCACCATATTCATAAGTCTCAGTGCACAAGACAACCATAGAAGTACTCTGATGTGCTTTTTTTTTATGTAAAGACCCGACTTTTCAGAGTTTAAAACAAACATAGTAAATGCAGCGGAAGACTCAATAAAAGATATTTATTGAATAATATGAAAAATCCTCAATCAATAGTCATTTAAATAAATCAACAACTCCGGAGTTATAAATTTTTAAAACAAAAGAAACGATGTACTAAATCACATAACGAAATGTTTCAAACTATCATAAACTCAAATCTCACAAAACAAATACAGTCAATAAAGTTCAAGTACTTTGTTCTTAAAATCAATGAAAACAAATGATGCATTGGCTAGCCACCGTGACATGAACCCCTCATCTTTTCCACTTCATCAACCGCCACCTCTCGGTCCATTGTTACCTGAAAAAAAATATAGCACTGTGAGGCTAAAGCCAGTGAGAAAACGATCTAAATGAAGGTAAAGGTTTAAATAGTCTCTAACAACCTAAACCGAGTCCCAACACTCGACACTCTCTAATGTCTCTTCACACAAAACTTCTCTTAAACCTCACATACAATCTCCTTGCCTGAATAGGCAATTATTATTTAAATTCCATATTCAAGAACCGCATTCATTATCCCCTTTCCAATACACATCCCAATCTGATACATAGTCCCATTCTAAATTAACAAACACATCCAATCAATAAATCAATCATCCACTAAGAAGGCGGTCTCACGGGACTACAACCATTCTTAGGTACTTAGTTATAGTCGTAACCATAACTAACCCCTAATGGATCGTTCATACGAGCAACGTCCATTAGCTGTTATGAGCTCACTCTCATAACTATATATATTTCACTAGTATGAGCTCGTAGCCTCATACTAGTTTAACACACCTGTCAAGCCATCAATACACAACCTCTTTACATTATCCCCTCGATAAAACTCATTCATAATCAGCAAGGGTAATTAAAATACAGCAGTCCCAAAGGTACTAAGTAAAACATGCAAAAATACATTTTACGATAAACTGCCGAAAAACCGTCAAAACTAACTATTCATTCCCAATCTTTCTCAACTCAAATATCATACTAGATCATCATAAAATACTCCATAATAATCCAGAATTGAATCCCAAATTAATCAGAAACAAAAGAAATCAAAAAACAACAAAAACTGCCGAAAAATGACTAAACTAGTTCTAACCGAAAAATTCTTTCTTCAATTAATTTTTCGATGTTTCCAACATGAATTCACTTCCTAAAGCTCCAGAATAATATATTTGAACATATCGAAACACAAAATCTATGGTAGAAGCTTTAGATTTCTTTAAAACCCCACCATCGAATAAACCGTTAACTCACCTCGAAAAATGCTTAAATCCAAAATCAAAGCTACTTTCCTTGACGAACCAGACCTAAAACAGAGATCCTAAATAGCTTAAAATACAAATTAAAATATACTAAATTAATACAAAAGGTTTGGGGTTCGGTGTATCAAAGAACGGAAATCAAACGGCGAAGGAGATTGGCTAAGGTTGGGGCGTGGGGGGTGTGTGGGCCGTGGCTGGCCATGGTCATCGGGATGTGGTTCGGTCGCGGTTTCGTAGTTAGGGTGATCGATCTTGATGGTTCTAGGTGTTGGTAATCAAGATCTATTGGGTATTTGGCCACGGTTTGGGAAAATTGACGATTAAGGAGATCGAAACAAATGTTAGGGTTCTTGGCATTCATATGATGAATATAAAATAAAAATCCAGAATTAAAAAGATTGATAAATCAATCCCAAAAGCTTACCCGTTAATTGAAATCAAGAAAAAAGGCTTCCGATCTTCCTTCTTCGATTCCGGGCAATTTCCACCGATCTCCTAATTATCAATTGACGAAAAATCCCATCAATATCTACCCTAGACCCCACGGCATCAAGAAGAAAAAGAGAAGAGAGGAATTTCATTACCTTCGTGACCAAAATCGATTCCAAAACGCCTAAATCCAAAACCCGATTCACGATCAAACGACAAACGAGCGAACGACGGATCTTCTTCTTTTCTTTCACTAAGAGGGGCGGCGGCAAGGGTGTGGGAAGGAGGGAGAAAATTGTTCTTCTTCTTTTCCTTAGTTAAAATTAGGGTTTGAGCTATCTTGCCACGTCATCACTACTTGCCACGTCATCACTACTCTCTAATCCATGACTCCTCATTATTTACAAAAAGTGACACTTAACAAAAAGTGTCACCCAAAAGCCTAAATAAATAAAATAGATTATTTATCAAAATTCCAAACCCTTTAATTAAATTAAATAAAATTTTAATTTAATTCCAAAATTAATCTTACCTTGTAACGGGGCGTTACATTTTATGACACCTCATGCTGCCACATATCACCAAGTCAACACAAAACTCATGCAAGAGTTTACAAATTATTACCTCGTTTTAAGAATCTCGTCCTCGAAATTCAATTATAAAATCAGAAAATATAATCAAGAATATCGAGAGCGTCATCACCCATGGAGTTTCTATTTTCAGTATTTCACTTCAAAATCCAACCATAAAATCCATAAACATGAGATCAACTCAAATCATGGAAAGCATGAAACTTTATTTCATTTACTATAAAAATTCCCAAATAAACTCGTACCAACAAATTTATTAAAGAAAACTTACCAAGAATCCATGGAATATGAAATCAAGGCAGCAAACCACTCTTCTTCTTCAAACCTAAAGCTCTTTACTGCTTTTGAAAAGAAATTCCAACTAAAATTGTGTTTAATCCATAAGCTTACATCATTTTGATGAAGAATTTGAGCTCAGAGCTTCAAAGTTTCAAATTCATTTTTCCCCTTTTCCCATCTCTTCCTCATGAGTCTGGATCCTTCAAATTGTTTTTTTTTAAATATTAATTTAACTCTTGCTAGTTGTCAACCAAACCCAATTCCTCTCTTTACTAAAATCATTCAAATTTCCACCTCATCATAAAAATAAGCTTGCTATACTTCTCTCTCTAATTTTTAAAAAAATATGTAGGCCAGTTGTCAATGACAAGAAATTTGATAAATAATAAATATTGCACTCCGCCAAAGAATTTCACTTATGACCATATTTTTCCACCCTTAATAAAAGATAAAACAAGTGTTACACTTTGTCTCACTGAGATTGTACTACCATTCTATCCATATATCTCAAACCTACATCATTAATAAAATGACCTTTTTGAATATGGTGGGCGTCAAATCCACCAAAAATAAAGATCTCTACTTTCGGTTTATGGATTTGTAGTAGTGGAAAGTAGGGTCGAATCCACAGAGATTGGTGAATTAAAATTGGGGGTTTTTGAGTTTGTTGAGAAATTGAGAAAGAAAACAATAAAAGTTAAGAAGTGATTCAATGGGAGAAAGTTCCAACCAAAGGTGTAATCATCAGTTCCAACCAAAGGTGTAATCATCATTTGATTTATATTATTTGATCATTGATTTTCTAATGAAATCCTAACTCATTCTCTAAATTGGTTATGATTATTAAGAACGTCTTATTAATCTATCCTTCCTTAGTTTGTCGGTAATTAAGATACGATCATTAATTACTTCCCTAATCAATGACAACCCTAGAGTACGACAATAGAATTTAATCAATGACAGCAATAAGATGAGAAGGACGACCAATTCTAGCCAACAAATGTGAAACGTTCGATCTATTTAGACTAGATTCTATATTTTCATAGCATGAGATGAAAAGACTTATTAATCATTCATACTAATTGTCACATGGATTAGAATGCATAAACAATTACGGATTTAAACACTCTAATTGACGATCTATCAAATTGAAGAATGATCAAAGGGCCCTATTTGAACAATCAAACAATGTGATATTGAATGCATAAAATAGAAAATATAGAAATAGAGAAGAATTAGAAAGAAAGATGAAGAACAAATCTCACAAATATAAAAATCAAAGTTTGATTAACCTTGGTTGGAAATTGGGAGTTTAGCTAGACATGGAGTTCATCATTCTCTAAGAAAAACTAAGGAAAAATGTTCTGCACCTATTAGAAAAGAAGTTTTCCTTTTATATCCTTGAAAACTAGGGTTTAAAACAAAAGATAAAAAATTCTATCCTAAAAATCCGAACTGGCGCCGCGGCACTGATTTTTGGGCGCTGGGGCGCTGAGCAAAAAGACTAAAATCTGGAAATTTCACACTTTCAGTGCTATAGCACTAGAAAATTAGCGCTGGGGCGCCGAACTCTCTGGAATTTTGGCTTGGAATCAGACTTTTCCTTGTGGTTGCGGCCACTAAAAGTTGTTGCCATGGCGCCGAAGTGTCGAGAAAGCTCCAAAATGCAATTTTTTAGTCCTTTTTCATCATCTCTTCTCCAACCTAGCACATAAACACAAATCAAAGATAATTACCTAGTTTTTAAGCTATTTAATCATCAAAGTATGGAAAATAATCCCAAGTTTATGTGCAAAAATAACAACTCATCAGAATATCTGATCATCGATCTATATCATTGTTCTTATTTGAACCAATTCTCATGTAATGACCCGACCTAAAATAGAGGCTAGGCCAAGAGTACTCTGAGCGGAAGTGTGAAAAACATGAAATTCAAAATAAAGTAGTTACAATTTTAGGAAAGTGTTCACCTGATAGACAGTTCTGACCGAAGTCATATGTACGTAACTAGGGGCACGTATCCCGTTTTCAAAAACAAAGTGGATGCAATCATTAGGCACATCACCCCGATTTTAGAAAACAAAAGGTTTGAAATGTCAATCGTGAATTGAGTGCAAAAGACTAACACTTAAATAAACGACAAGGTTTCATTATCTTCAAACCAAACTTAAGACAATTTACAAAATACACAACATCAATTAGTTTTACATAAGTTCTCTCCTATGAAACTAATACAACTCGAGCTTGAGGTACGACGAGCCTTTGTTGCTTATCTCATACCAAAATCAAAAGCATTCACAGTCCCGGTTTAAAACCTAAAATAAAACCAACATTCTAAACTAAATTCCAAATTGTTAAGAACTATCAAAGCTAAAATCTCTTAACACCCCCGCATACTACAATCTCAATCTCACGCTTATTTCACGCTTATCATCATGTTGGTACTCTTTTTTTTTCTAAATCTCAATCTCACTCTCATATAAACACAAACTAGACCTTCGTATTTGAATCCATAGGCTCAAAAATCATAATCCTCATCTCAAACTTGTAAGCCCTGATAGAATAAAAAAAGGAAAATACATTTCGCGCTCACCAAATACAAGATTCCTTTGAATTATAAGTCAATTTTGATTCTAGTGGAATAATACATAAGTCAGGTAAGCAACATCACATTGTTTTCTTTAAAGAGTTTTTTCCTTTTCTTTAGTTAATATCAATGAATCTGTGCGTAAGTTTTTTTTTTCTTTTTAAGTTTGTTTATTTTTTATTGTCTGTGCATCTGACATGTAAAACTAAAAAAAGAGAATCTTCTTTTAATTAAATTCACTATATACTTTTCACATGTAAACTCTAGTAAAAATCATACATGTTTCATTAAGCCAAATTTGATATTAGTCTAAGGTTCAATCTAATTTACATGATATCATTACTTTGAGCCTGTCATATTCAATTTTAAATTAGGTTTAGTTAATATGACATAATTATACTAATGTTTGTCATTGACTGATTTAAGCCTAATTTAATTAGTATGTGTGATTTGCGATATTTTTTTTTCTTCCATTATTTAGTTTTTGGCTTAATCGATATGCTAGATTTGCTAGATATTTTTTAACCTATTTAATTAACTCGTCATAGCTATATTGATTTTTACCATAATAGGCTTTTCCTTTTTCCTTTTTCTTTTTTTTTTAAATATTGACCTATTTTAATATGATAATTAAGTATATAAAATTGGAATTTATTAAACCACAATTAAAAGATATTCCAAATAGACTTCTTATTTTTTTTAAAACCTAAGGACAAAAAGTGAAACTTACCCTAAACCTAATTTTGAGTTAAGTAATTAAAATAAAAAAATATTCTTTTTAAAACTTGAATAAAAAATCTTTTTGAAAACTTCGAAGTCGACAGAATATAGGGACATTGAGATACCATGCTCCTAAACATTCTTGAGGTAAGGAATTTTATCTAGGGATACTGAGATAAAATTCCTAACAGTATTTTTCCTAATGGCATAACACCACTCATACTTATTTAATCATGCCTTATAACTAAACTATTGATTAATAAACGTGGTACATTTAAAAATAACTAAAAAATAAATTTTGTTTTAAGGATAAAGGCTTTTTCAATAATACATCAAATAAAATTAAAAAACAACCAACAATTGTTTTAAAACGAACATAATAGGGTGCTAATACCTTCCCTATGTGTGAATGAACTCCTGAACCCCTAGTCAAAAGTTAGTAGACTATCCTTAATTAATGAGTAGGTGACTAATCACACCTATCCTATAAAACCAATGATTAGTGGCGACTCTTATTTTTCTGCGTCGTGGGTACGTAGCGACACTATCTTATTCCTCTGCCACATTTGATTTCATGTTTTTGAGATAGTCTCCAATTGATTAAAAATCAAATGACACAAACTATCCCTAAGCTCCCAGTTGTAATCAATCACAACATTATTTAATTAATGAACAAATATGCTCATGCTTTGATTTCAAATGAAAGGTGAACATTTTAGAACTTTTGGCTGGAAGCCACAAACACATGATAATTCATTCATAGTCGATGGTGGTCAATTCTCATGCCCATTTAATAGCTTATTTCTTAAAGTAATCACCAAAGTTGTATGCATCTTCCCAACAAAAAAGAACCAACCCAAACAATCAGACGTTTTCATCATTAATTCACCAAGATGCCAAAAAATAGGTCAATATTTAATAAAGGAGATAAACTTTATCTGAATCACTTACTCTAATACATTTGAGAAATATATAACATCATTAGCATTTGAAACTTTCTTATTAATAGAGCTGATGTTTCCATTTATAATGTAATATGTTTAATTTTATTTTTCAAGATTTCCACCTATTGTTTCTATAAGTTTGTTGAACATGACAACTTGAATTTTGGTTCCCTATAAGAAAGGTGTATAAATAAGAATATATAATGTTATGATCATAAAATTTCATAAATAAAATTAGTTCAAACAAACTTTGATAACAACCCAAAAATTAATTAACATAAGAGATTTTATTTTATATATACCAATTATCCTAACCTGAACGTTAAAAAAAAGTAATGAGAGAATTATTCAAATTTAACATACATAAATATTAATAAAACCATTAATGTAGACACACGGTAAAATTATGATAAAACCCATTTTTTTAAAACATGTTAGCATTTAAATAATTTGATTATTGCTAAAAAAACATGCGAAGGAATATGCAGCCTTAATCATGTAAGAATTATTTCCGAAAAAATTAGGTTTCTATTAATTGCATACTATCAAAAGCATAGTGACATTTTAATGAAAAATATAATACAAAAAATATCAATAAATTACGGAAGCATCAACAACCAACTAAATCAGAATTTAAAAATAATGAATTAGATTAGATTTTTAAAAATAACTTTTTTTTTTCAAATTCAGAATAAATACATAATAAATGAATTAATAAATTTAAATATATAATTAGTTGAAAAAGGGTATTGATTTTGATTGATTTATATATTTAAACCAACTAAATCAGAATTAAAAAAAATTAGATTAGATTTTCAAAAATAACTATCTTTTTTCAAATTCAGAACAAATACATAATAAAAGAATTAATAAATTTAAATATATAATTGGATGAAAAAAAGTATTGATTTTGATTGGTGTGAATGTTTAAACAATTTAAATAGGAAGAATGATGTTGTCGTCAAAGGAAATCCAAGGAGCGATACAACTTGTTCTGCCAGGAGAGTTGGGGAAACATGCAATTGCTGAGGGTATTAAAGCGGTTATGATGTATGAGTCTAATTCCATGCGTTATCCTTTTAACTTTTGTTCAGTACATTTTATAATTTGGAAATTACCTTTGCTAATTTTATAAATGAAGTAATTGTTAGGGCTAAGTTTAAGAGTTTAAGTTTAAAACTTTTCAAATCCATTTTGGATTCTCTTTCAATAAATAAGACTTGGATTGGAAGAGATTTAAAAAATAATATATAATTCTTTATCAATAAAGATTACTCTTAAAATCATGCAATTATCAGATCTACATGGCTAAGGTATTCCTTTCCAAATAACACATATTTTGAGTTTCCAGTTTCTGTTTAACGGGTTCAAATCTTTGATAAAAAAAATCGGTTGACTTATTTGACATTGTGAATATTTGTTTATTCTAATGTAAAGGTTTGCTAGTGATGAACAATTCTTAATAGATAAAAATGCTAGAAATTGGTGGTTTTGAGTAATTTTTTAAAATATTATGACCTATTTAATGCTGTTTGAAGACTTTTGGGAATGGCTTCCATTGGTATATTTTAAGAGGGATACAATTTGATTGGCATCTTTTCCCATACATTTTGTTGCTTGGCATATTTTCTCATTCATCTATTCGTAAAGTGTAAGGATTTATCACTTGTTACGATTTTTTATATGACAGTTAAAGTTTGAAAATAAGTAAAAGGGAATAGAGACAAAAGAGCTCATTCATATGTTCGTAGAGTGTAAGTTAAATTTTTTTTATATGACATTTAAAATTTGAAAATAAGTAAAAGGGAATAGAGACAAAAGAGCCCATTCATCTGTTCGTAGAGTGTAAGTTAACTTTTTTTTATATGACAGTGAGACAAAAGAGTTCATTCATCTGTAAATGCAATATAAAATATAAAACATGAATAATAATTAAATTAAATGAAAGAAGGGTAGTAAAGGAAATAATTTTAAAAGTGTGGGCAATTTAGGAACTCAGTGTAGGGATGGCAACGGGGCGGGGCGGGGCTGGGGATGCCATTCCCATCTCCTAACCCGCGGGGATTTTAAATCTCTATCCCCTACCCTACCCTATCCCCTAATTAAAGAATCGGGGCGGGTTCGGGGATTCCCCGCGGGAAAATTCCCTTTTTTATATTTTAATTCTTATTTAAAAAGAAATATAAAAAAAGAATAGATATTTAAAATATACATTTTTAAGATAAAAAGGAAACATAATATTAAACATTTTATAATTTATAAGTTAATATAACCATGTTTTATATATTTTTTTTCTAATAAATAAATATAAAAGTAAACAAAATACATAAGATGTTATTAAAATATCGGGTTCGGGGTCGGGGCGGGCGGGAAATGTGTTCCCATCCCCTAACCCTAAAACAAATTTGGAAAAAATTTCCCCCGACCCTAACCCTATAAAGCGGGGATTCCCCGACCCTATTTTTGCCTCCCCTAACTTAGTGTTTCTCCTACTCTTTCCCACTTTTTAATTTGTTATAGATAGATATATTTTATTATATATGTAATATACATAAATGACGAGATGGTCAATATACATCCCTCTTCGTTATGTTATGTGTTTTGGTACATATATATTTAGTAATATACGAAACATACATATCTGATGAGAGGGTCGACATACATCCCTCTTGTTCTATTCTTTTTTTTTTCTAGATGTAAATTTTGTAATATGTGTAATATACATTATGTGACAGGTTTGCATATTAAGTATTTTTTTTATATTAAGTATTATGTAATTATATAATTATTTTAAAGTTTGTTAACATTTTTTTTTCAATTGCAGATTATATGACATGTATATTACGTACATTACATATATCTTCTTTTTTCCTCAACACCATTACAAAGTGAGTGACGATATATCCAATGTACCAAATGTATAAAATATTTGGTTGAAGAATGTACCGAATCTATAAAATTGATCTAAATATATATTATAAAACCATAGCATAAAAATAATGAAAACGTACAAAATCTGCTAAAAATGAGAAATACTATACTAAAACGTAATAATAACATAAAGTAATAAATGAAAATGGAGAAGAAAGAATAAATGAGAGCGAAAATGAATTTCAAATAAGAAGGAAAATGCATTGGAAAAGAAAAAAAATAGAATTGTCAGACTATATATATTATACATAAGGGCAATGCCGATATTTAAAATATTTGATTAGTAAAGAGTGAATAGCTACTCTTAATTTTTTCAAACCTGGCTATATGCCATTTTGACACCTCAAACGTGGTTAGTTTGATTAAAAAAAAGGTTAAAAACCAACAAAGTCACTAAAAATAACAAAATGTTTGAATAATTTTTTAAAAATTATGCATTTGAATAGTTAATAAGCAAAATATATAATATTGAAGATAATTTTATTTTATTTTGATTTTTATTTTCATAAAATTGATTCTCATCTCAATACACGTCATGTCATTAATTTAAAAAAAAAATACATATACGACAACAAGAAAAAACAATAGTACAAAAATAATGACAATGAATATTTCATTTTATTTTTTAAAAAGCCGTTGTTAACCCTATATTTCCATCTAGACGCAGGCCAATAGTACGGTCCCTAACCAAACCTTTTGGATGCCTCCGATTCCGAGAAGGTCAAAGTCAATAATAACCTCATTACTATATAACTCCGTTAAACACCTCACCCTAGCCTGAGTCTGTGCCTGTCGCCTGATTCCCTTCACGCGCTCATATGCGCGTGCGATACAATCACCATCTTCCTGATTTTCTCTTTTTATTTATATTGTCCCCCATTTCCCATGTGACTCTCACTTTTACAGTGTGTCAAAAGAAAAGCTCCTGAAAAATCAAATTCCTTTGCCTCAGGATTTTCGCAAATTTCAATTTCCGGTAAAAAAATTTCAAGTCTGATTTAGCTGATGCATTTTCATGCATGGCTTTTCTTTTTTATTTTGTTGCTTGATTACACATTGCATTTCTCTTTTTTGAGCTCAGATTTTGAGATTTGTTTCATCTTTTTCCTTCCGAGTTACTGTTCTTGTTGTTTTTTCACTCATCTGTTTCTTCTTTAAGTTTCGTTACTCGTTTTTTTTTTTAGTTTTGACTTGGAATGGAAAATATCGATTTAGCTGTTTAGTTATGGAATGTTGAGTAATTGCATGTTTGAGGTTTGTTTCCGGGTTTTTTTTAGCTTGATCGTGTGTTTCAGGATGGATTTCACTTTGTTTGGGATTTTGGGGTTTTTTTTTCCCTCTTGATTCTATAGATTTGGAGTTGTCCAGGAGAAATTTCAAATATCTATGGATTAACACATGGTATTTCTTTTTAGGTTTTATCTTAATCAAGTTTTATGGGAAGTTCTGTGGATGACTACTCAGAAGTAGACACCGATATGAGTGATTCGGAATTGGATGAACAGGAAGCTAAGTCCTATGAAGAATTGAAAAATGGAACTCACATTGTGAAACTCTCACATGAGACATTTACTTGCCCCTATTGTGCGAAAAAGAAAAAGAGAGATTTCTTATATAAGGATCTCCTGCAGCATGCTACTGGGGTAGGCAAAAGCAATGGAAAAAAACGATCTGCAAAAGATAAGGCTGATCACTTAGCTTTAATGAGATATTTGGAAAAAGATCTAGCTGATGCTGCTGGTCCATCAAAACCCGCAAGCAGTAACGATCCTATAACAGATTGCGATCATGATGAGAAGTTTGTTTGGCCTTGGAGAGGAATTGTAGTGAACATTCCAACTAGACGTACAGATGATGGGCGATTCGTGGGAGAAAGTGGATCGAAGTATAGAGATGAATTGAAAGAACAGGGATTTAATCCCCTAAGAGTCACTCCTTTGTGGAATTACAGGGGTCACTCAGGCTGTGCTATTGTTGAATTCAATAAAGATTGGCCTGGTTTGCATGATGCTCTTTCCTTTGAGAGAGCTTATGAGGCAAATCATCATGGGAAAAAGTATTGGCTGGTTGCTGGTAATGAAAAACAGGGACTTTATGCTTGGGTTGCTCGTGCTGATGATTACAACAAAGATAATTTAGTTGGTGAACATTTACGCAAGACTGGTGACCTTAAAACCATATCCGAAATTATTCAGGAGGAAACACGAAAGCAGGATAGTCTTGTTTCTAATCTAACCAATATTATTGAGGTTAAGAATAAGCACTTGAAAGAGATGGAGGAAAGATGTAGTGAAACTTCAATCACCCTCAACAATTTAATGGGAAAGAGAGAAAGACTTCTTCAAGCTTATAATGAAGGTTTAGTGTAGAGTTTAAAATTATTATTTTATACATTGTAGAAGGAAATATGTTCCATGCTATAATACTCGATACTGTTTCTTTCATTGAGCTCTCATGGTATCATTGAATATTGATTCATTAAATTTATTTTTCGTGTCTGCAGAAATAAGAAAAATTCAAATGGGTGCTAGGGATCACCTTAAGAAGATGTTCAACGATCATGAAAAATTAAAGCTGCAACTAGAATCTCAAAAAAAAGAGTTTGAGGCACAGGGAGTAGAACTGGAAAAGCGTGAAGCACAGAATGAAAATGAGAGCAAGTATCTGGCTGAAGAAATTGAGAAGGTACAATCTTTATATTTGTTTATTTATCTATTTTGATAAGAGTCACGAGAGAAAGTATATTATTTCGTTGAGTTTTCTAGATGAGAAAGACAAAATGAGTGTCATCTTTCACCCGTATTGATCATTGCATTTGTGATTAGAAGTACCCAAGTCATTAACAAAAACATATGTGGGATTCAATAATAAGATATCCCCCCCCCTAAATTTTGTTTTCAAAACAGTGTTTTTTAATTTGATAACTGATTTTTTTTTCCTTATTGACTTTTTAAAAATCATTAATCAATCACACTACAATTGAATAAAATTCTGAGGCAGGCATGATTTTTGCTGTACATCAACATCACAGTGGGGACCATTAGACAATGTGCTTTCATCTGTACATTGCAAATCAATGAAATGTTCTTCTGGGTTCTCCATCACTCTCCACTTCTACCTTTTGGGTGTATGCAGAATTCTATGAATTATCAGAGCTATACGCATGCCTTATCATGCTCTTTATCTCACACATACAAAGAAGGCACATACTTATGCAGTTCACCTCAAACATTAACTTAAAGCAAACGCGACTTTCCTAAGATTTGAACTCATGACTTCCAATGAAGATATTGTTAACCACAAGCTCATGCAACAAACCAATCTCCCACATTTACCTCAAACATATTAACTTGTTAGCATGATCTATGTGGTGGTCTGATGTGGACTCATTCCAATGGAAATGTTGTATGTTGTTCAAATATTGATATAATCATCGATAATATTCTAACATTACTTTCTGCAATGTTTAAGCCGCCAACAAATAATGGGATGTATTATATATGTAAGCTGCAGTTTATGCATTTTTATCTGTTGTTAGATGAGAGTGTGATGCTGCATTGAGTATAATATTTATTATAATTATTAAAAAAATATTTTGTTGTCGTTGGAAAGGGGGGGGGGGGGGGGATCTATGGCAGTCAATCAATGAATCAATTTATGCTCAAGTTGGGGGCTGAAGAGAGGTTTTGACCATGAATTCTGTTGTTTTTTCTTTTCAGTATGAGGTCAGAAACAGTTCTCTTCAATTGGCTGCTTTAGAGCAACAGAGGGCTGATGAAAATTTTATGAACCTGGCTGAAGATCAGAAGGTATGTTGGCTGTGTATGAGTGCTTTATTAATCATCAGAAAATTTCAATATGAAAATCAGCAAGCAGGAAGTCGCTGATTTTGTGATTTTTAATGATTCCGAAACAGTAAGAGGATCTCCATAATAGAATAATTCAAATGGAAAAACAATTAGATGCCAAGAAAGCACCAGAGTTTGAAATTGAGCGTCTACGTGGGACATTTAATGTACTGAAGCACATAGGTGATGATGAGGATGTGGAAGTCCTCCAAAAGGCATAGGCAATCCTCAAAGATTTGAGTGAAAAGGAAGGTGAACTTGAAGCTCTTGATGAACTTAACCAAACGTTGATAGTAAAGCAGTGCAAGAGCAATGACCTTAAATGCTTTGCAACAAGAAATTTTCTTACATTATTATCTCTTTGTGCGCTTCCTGGAGCTCATCATTGCTCTTGCGCTGCTTTACTATCAACGTTTGGTTAAGTTCATCAAGGGCTTCAAGTTCTCCTTCCTTTTCAATCAAATCTTTGAGGATTGCCTCTGCCTTTTGGAGGACTTCCACATCCTCATCATCACCCATGTGCTTCATTACAATTTACATTAAACGTCCCACGTAGACGCTCAATTTCCAACTCTAGTGTGCATGGCGTCTGATTGATTTTCCAGTAACTGTCTTGTTGCAAAGAACTTTTAGGTAAGAAAAATTTCTGGTGCTTTATTAATCATCAGAAAATTTCAATGTGAAATCAGAGAGCATGAAGTTGTTGATTTGTGATTTTTAATGATTCAGAAACAAAAAGAGGATCTCCATAATAGAATAATTCAATTGGAAAAGCAATTAGATGCCAAGCAAGCACTAGAGTTGGAAATTGAGCGTCTACGTGGAACATTTAATGTAATGAAGCACATGGGTGATGATGAGGATGTGGAAGTCCTCCAAAAAGCAGAGGCAATCCTTAAAGATTTGAGTGAAAAGGAAGGAGAACTTGAAGCTCTTGATGAACTTAACCAAACGTTGATCGTAAAGCAGCGCAAGAGCAACGATGAGCTCCAGGAAGCTCGTAAAGAGATAATTAATGTAAGAAAAATTTCTTGTTGCAAAGTACTTTTGTTCAAGAGTATTAGATAAAATCTATCATGTTTTGGTTCTTTGTGAACTATTTGTAAAAAGTGTTTTGAGTTACATTTGTCAGGATAACTAAACTTACTGTATGTTCAGCATGTATGGAGTTTGTGTTTATCATCCCACAGAAGATATGATCTAATTATCACATGAATTTTTAGTCGTGCTTTAAGAGGAAGGCTGTGAATGGATTACATTTTGTCAATGCCTCTTACTTGGATAACTATATTTTGTTAACTAAAATTTTATGTGAACTATATATTTGCATTGCTAAAGAATTCCTTTCATGCTGTAGCCTGTAGTTATTTAAAAAAATTCTTCTAGTTATTAAGTTGTTCAAACTTCTGATACAGTTTAATTCTCTTAGGCTTACAAAGAAATCTCAGGTCGTTCTCATTTACGTGTTAAGAGAATGGGTGAACTAGATACAAAACCATTCCATGAAGCAATGAAGAGAAAATATAATGAGGATGAGGCGGAAGAGAGGGCTTCAGAGCTGTGCTCACTGTGGGCAGAATATCTGAAGGACCCAGACTGGCATCCTTTTAAAGTTATCAAGGTTGAAGGAGAGAACGATAAGGTACTCTTCTACTAGCTTTGTCCAGTTTAGCTTAGTTGCAACTATGAAATACTGGCACATTTGCATGGGTCCTCACAATGCATGCCTTGTAAGAATTAAAAGTACCGGATGCTGTTATATCAGTTATGCCTAGTGGTCTTGGCTTTTCTTTTTTTTTTGTTCTTAATTTTGCAATTATTTGAGAATCTGCCATCTCCCCGGGGCAAAAAGTAATGAAATAATAATAATAATAGGAGATGTTTGATTTTACATCTACCTCATGCAAATTAACAAGGATTTATATTTTGACTTTTGGATCACTGAGATAATTGAATACCAGTATTCGAAAAGAAAATCACCAATTATATTAGCTTTTTTTGTTTCTTTCTTTGTTGATGTTCTCATGCTACCCAGGTTTCTCCTTTCCTGAATGCCCTTTGGATGTTTTATATTTAATCATTAAATATTAATCATGATGCTGTTTTAGGAAATTGAAATTTTGAATGACGAAGATGAAAAGCTGCTAGGTCTGAGAAAAGAGTTGGGTGAGGATGTGTACAGGGCTGTGACAGCAGCTTTAAAGGAGATAAATGAATACAATCCCAGTGGAAGGTATATTACATCAGAGCTATGGAACTATGAAGAGGATAGGAAGGCTACATTGCGAGAGGGAGTAGCGTTTTTACTGGACAAGTTGAAAAGAAGCAACAAGAAAAGGGAATTTTTCTGACGGTTAGTATCTAATGATGTGATTGATAGAATTATTTTGACTGGAATAAAACCAAAAAGTGCAATTTCCTTCCGGTAAATTTCTATGCTTAAGCACTTTGTACACTGTCAAACTCTGTGCAACCCAGTCTCAAGGGCACCAACTTGGTGTGTGTATGTTGAACACCGAATAAAATAAATGTATACCGCGTTAGCATTTCATAATAAATGCAAAGTATAACTTGTCATGCCAGTTAGCATTGTTATTCGTACATTAAGTCTGTTCTTAAACTAATTTGAATGTCTATTGTTTTGCCTTGCATCATTTATTTAAAACAGTGGGAACTGTTTAATTGGTTTTGACTTGCAGCATTCATTGTCTTGAAATAAAATGCATTCTATTGGGACAACATTCTTATGTAGAGACATCTGATATTTCTTTCCAGAACATGCAAAAGAGATCATGGAGCTGGAGTTCTCTTCTTCACAACTATATGATGTTATTACCAGGAGATGGAACATGAGCTAATAAATTATGCCAGTGTATGTTTTTAAGGTGTTCCTAACTTGTATCTTAATTATCGCTGGAAATGATAAAAATTAGGTTAATGCTGTTCATTACTTAATAACATTTAGGGATCCAACTATTTAGTTTGCTCAGAAGAACCTAATTGACCTTGCATCTTCAATCTAAGGGCGGTTCTCGTAATCCATGTGTAATAAAGATTCTTATCAAATTCATCATTTTTATCTATTTATCTTTCAATAACCGAAGAGCTTCCAGCAAGCCATTATTGTTGAAGTCGGCCAACCTTTGGAAACCACATGGATCTTTTCTGCACATTTATGCAAGTAAAACTGTTGGAGCCATATTTGATGATGGTCAATTCTTCTGTATGCTCCTTGTTCAGCCCAAAACAAATGGGGATAAAAGTTTTCTGCTGCTTAGTGTCTAAATTTCTTCTTCTAATCAGGCCCGTTTTGATTAACATTTAGGAGGGCTTAAAATAGTTTTTGGGCTAAAGAAGCTAAAGATTGTTTTAGCTCCAAAATATTTTTGGACCCTCCTAAAAGTTATTTTAAACGGGCACTAAATCTGACTTCATATCCTATCATGTGTGTTTAAGATCCACAATTGGTTTTTGCTACACATTGAGTCATTGACACTATATTCGTCTCGGATTTTTATACTAACCCTTTCAGTGTGGAATTAAATGCGATTGTGGTGCTTAGAATTGGGATTTTTGAATTGTAACGAAATGGTGATATCTATAAATAAATAGTAGGGTTGATCACTTTTAATGATTAATATTATTAAGATTCTCTAAGATAGTAGTATTAGAAATTTTTCTCCTTTGAAATTTGCCATGTCACTGAAATGTCCACATCGGTCTTACCATGTTGACTTTAAATGAGTCCAGTTTAGTATGTTAGGTCAGCCTAGTCAGTGAAGGAACTTATTTTAAACTATTTTGGAAATCTCAGAGATTTGATGGAATTGTTTGTTGAAACTTAGAGGTTAAAATGGTCTTTATATGCCTTTATTTAATCATAAAGATAACTAAATGATGTGAGGAAAAAAGAAAGGAAGAAAGAAAAATGCTATCTGATAACATAGAAAGATGGTTGAGAAAAAAAATAAATAAATAATAGATGTAAATTCTTTCGGGTGAAAAATCAAAATAGCCACTTTTTGGATAAAAAATATCAGAGTAGCCACATTTTTTAAAAAAGTTTTAGGTAGCCACTTCTACTATTTAATTTTTTAATATACCAATTTTGCCCTTTTCGTATGGCAGATATAATCTGACACATCTGACACGTATAGTACGTGTAGTCTGACATTTCTGATATTTTTTCTTTTCTTTCTCAATGCATTTTTTCTTCCACTAGTTTTTAGTATATTCAGTATAGTGTTCCTAGTTCATTAGTATATTTAGTAGTTTTTTTTAAAAAAATTATGTTTTGATTTTATACTACATACTTCGATTTTAATTCAATTTTTTAGATTCATTTTAGTATATTATTTATAGTTTACCCTCTCATGAAAAATGTTTTGCAAATGAAAAACGAAAGAGCGTTAATTACATAATACTTAATGTACAAAAAAAAATACTTAATATGCAAACAAAACAAAAAGAAATGTATATTATATTACGTATATTACAAAATGAACATAAAAGAAAGGGGGGTGTACATCAACCACTCGTCATTTCGTATATCGCGTGTATTGCATAATATACATTTAGTAAACTGAGGACAATACATGGTTATGTATATCACGTATATTACAAAATATATATTTAAACAGACTACAAAAAAGTGTATATTATGTACATTACAGACTGTATATTAAGTAAACAGAAGCAGACGAACAACAAAAAGAATTATGTATATTGCGTATATTACAAAAAAAAGCTACATTTAAAGAAACATCACCTTGAAAGATAAACAAAAAAAACGTATATTGCATATATTACATGTGCCACAGAAAACACTATTAAGAAATTACCTATATTAAATAAAACGACAAAGGACAAAAATGAGGAAAAAAATATAAAAAAAAGTAATACCTTTCGTCAAATCCATGCTATTTTTGGTTTAGATCTTCGAGATTCGGAACAAAAAAAGGTGAAAAATATTTATGAAAAAATCGATAATGGGAAGAAATTAAGGAGAAAGATAGTAAATTAAAAAAAGTGTAGGAAATTTGTGAAATGAACATTTGTAGTAGATAAAAATGGTAGATTTTTGAAAAAGAAAGAGAAAGAAGGAGAGAATCAATGGAGGTTTGAAAGAAAATGATAGAGAATGGATGAAAAAGTGAGGGAGAGAGGGAAGAAGAAATGAGAGAAAAAAAAAAAAAAAAATGAGGGAGGGAGAGAGAAAATCTAATATATAGAAGAAAAAAAAAGGGAGGGGAATGGGAAAAAATTTTTTTTTTTTTTTTTCTTTTTCCCCCTAGATCTTTCTTTTCTTTTCTCTTCTTGACAAGTCCCTTGATTCCCCCCCCCCTGATGGAAGCAACGGTCCCCCCCGATTCTATGGATGATTGTTGGGGGCAATGGGAGGAAAAAAATTTTTAAAATAATTATGAAAAGTATAGAGGAAAAAAAAAGGAATGGGGGAGGAGAGAGGGGAGAGAGTGTGTGATTTAAAATTAAGAGCATTTATGTCTTTTTACAATTAGAGGTGGCTAAAAAAGGCATAGCTATTAGGAAAAAAGTACACTCAAATGTGGCCATTTTGATATTTTTACTCAGTTTTTTATACTTTTATCTATCGTTCAGTAAATATATATAAAAAAATATCAATATTTGATATATAATTTGTTAGTCACTTTTATAAGTTTTTTTTAATACCATTTATAAGTAATCAGACTTGCACGTGTACTTTTATTTCCCCACCCAATTGATCTATCCTATTGATAATACCAAAAGGTCGAGACAATAAATAAACATCTTTTACCTAATTATTATTTTTAATCTTTTTTTTCCTTCTATACATTGTGATATCACTAATACGGTAGGAGATTGAACTACGCACTTTAGAAAAAAGTTACATATTGTTTACTACAGAATTGTGCCTGAGTTGTACTCTACTAAAAAAGAATTTTAATAAATATTATTTATTTATTTTAGTTATAAAAAGAGGAGATAACTTAAAAAACTTAGGGACCACTTAGACACAAATTGAAAACGTGAGAATCAAATAGACACAACCTCCAAAACTCAGGGACCAAAAAGGTACTTTACCAAAAAAAAAAAAACTATCTGGAATGCTAAAAATGGCTTTTTTCCTCATAGTCGTGTTAGATAATGAAATAGATTGCAATTATTATCTCTTCTTTTTTATTCGCATTGTGAAGACATAGTCTAATACACAAATCAACACCTAGATGATGGTGACTTCTTTCGTTGGTTATATAGTACACTTAGAGTGACTGATAGTTTTGAATTTTTTCTTCAATCTCTTCATGTACTTTTACCTTTATTCTTGACTATTTAATACAATAACTCTCTCCTAAGATCATTGAGAGATTACACAGATTAAACTCTTCTATAAGAACCCTAAAACCCTTTTTCCTGACTTGGTATCATAACTAAGCCATCGCCGACGCTATTGAAAAACAAGATGCTGAAATTCCTATAGGAGTCTACTCAAAGATATTCAAAGAACCCACTTAACTGAAGGTATAAATCATTTCCCAAAGAAGATTTCTGAGAAGGAGTATCCACCTATCACAAATCTTCTGAATCAAATGCCTTATCAGAAACTTGGCAAGAACAACTTCATGTTGTGGCAAAATCTCGCCCTCCCTACCTTGAGGAGCTACATACTTGATGGTTCTCTCACCAGGGAAATAACAGAAACACTGATGTTCTTACCTCCAGAGGTTGATGAATCTAGTAACAAAGAAGAATTGATGATAAAGAAAAGCCAGCATATCTTGACTGGGAGATAAAAAATCAAGCAGTCCTTATTTGGATGTATACAACGCTATGCAACCTGAAATTTCTCAACATGTTATGGGAATAAAATTCTCCAAATGTTTGTGGGATGCTGTGAAAACATTATTTGGCATGCGATCCAAAACGCTTTAGAACTATAATCGTTAAATGCTGCAACAGACTGCAAAGGGTCTATGAAGATGGAAAATTATCTCCTTACCATGAAGAAATATGTTGACAACTTACAGATGCCTGGTTATCCCCTTAATATGGAATCTTTGATTTAACAAGTTACCTCTGACCTTGATGAAGAATACACTGCCATAGTTGTTTTTTTACAAGGTAAACATGAGTTAGACTGGACAGAAGTGTAATATGAACTTTTGAAAGACGCCTTGTACAACTTCAGTTTCTTCACTTAGCTGCCAATGGTGAACTTCACTCCCTCAACTACGTAGCCAACTATCCAGGAGGACGTTAAAAGTATGGACACCATCAAAACAATGATAATAGCAATCAGAATTATCGACCAAACAACCATCAAAGCTCAAACAGACAGAATCAGAACTCCAACCAACAATAATATCGAGATAAAAATCAAGAAAGAGAGCGTGGCAGGAACCGGAATTATCGACCTAACAACCATCAAAGCTCAAACAGATAGAATCAGAACTCCAACCAGCAATAATATCAAGATAACAATCAAGGAAGAGGGCGTGGCAAGAGCCGGGATTTTTGACCAACATGCCAAATTATGGAAAAGTTGGTCATATAGGGGACATTTGTTGGAGAAGATATGAGAATAAAGTTTGCTCTTCTCATGGACAACGATCTGGACCAAATCCATAATCTGGCTTTTCTGAATCTAAGGATAATCATAAGAGGAACAATCCTTCTTCCTTTGTTGCCTCATCTAAAGTTGTTAATGAACAAGACTGGTTATTTGACAGTGGTGTTAGCAGCCATATTACAGGTGATTTGAGCAACCTGTCTCTCAATTATAACTACACAGGTAAGGATCGAGTCATGATTGGGAATGGCGTGATTCTTCCCATTAGTCACATTGGTTCTCTTGATTTACCCTTTAAGGTCGATCGTGTTGAACTTCATGCTATTCTCAATGTTCCTACAATAGCAAAAAATCTTATTAGTGTCTCTAAACTTACCCGTGATAGCAATGTATATCTTTAATTTCATCATGATTATTGTCTTGTAAAGGATGAGATTTTGGGCGTGGTAAGTCCTTTAGGGAACCCTTGAAGATGTGTTGTATCAGTTGCTTCCTTAAATCAAATCACTCCATCCTGATACTCGATTTGCTGGGCAACTTCTCTGTTTTGTGTTTGTTGAAGCACCTTCTGCTCCAGATAGTATTTTTTGTAAGCTTCATAATTTGTCAAAAAATGAACTTGGTTTTATTGTTATGCACTAAAGTTGGTTGGCATCGCTGTTTAGGCCATCCATCTTTGAAAAATCTTGACCATTTCTTATCTATCTGTAATTTGAAACTATCTACTAATGCTAATCTACCTTTTTGTGAATCTTGTCAACTGGGAAAATCCCATAAGTTACCTTTTTCTCACTCACTTCTCATGCTTCTCAACATCTTTCTCTTATTCATTATGACTTATGGTGTCCTGCCCCTTTTGATTATATTAATGGCTATAAATATTATGTCAATTTTCTTGATGATTTTAGCAGGTTTGTTTGGGTTTCTCCCTTGAAACCGAAAAGATAGACTATCCAGGTGTTTAAACGATTCAAGCTCTTGTAGAAAATCAGTTCAACATAAGAATCAAGATTCTTCGCTTTGATGAAGGAGGTGAATATCTTCCTCTCCTCTCTTTTGCTTAAGATTTTGGTATTCAGGTTCATCTGTCTTATCCTTACATTAGTCCCTAGAATGGGCATGCAGAGCGTAAGCATAAACATATTTTTGAGACTGACTTGACCCGGTTAGTTCAGGCTTCCATGCCTCGTGAATATTGGTGGGATGCCTTTTCTATTACTACTTATCTGATCAATCGTCTCTCTAGTGAAGTGTTGCAACACAAGTCTCCATATGAGATTCTCCATTCATGTCTCCCTGATTCTGAGTCATTCAGAACGTTTAGCTCATCATGCTTCCCGTGTATTTGCTTTTACCAGCAACACAAGTTTCAGTATCACTCTACTAAATGTGTATTTTTTGGCTATAACACTTTCTACAAAGGCTATATAGGTGTCTTACTACCACTGGACGCATTTACATCTCTCGATATGTGGTGTTCAATGAAGAGCACTTTCCATTCCACTATTGATTCATGCCCTCTCAATCCCCTCATACAGAGTCTTCTCTAACATTTCCTGGTTTCTTATTTAACCAATTTCTCCTATTCCACCATCTTCTGCTCCCACACTTCCCTCTACACCTTTACCTCTTCTTAGATTCCTCTTTCCCCCAGTTTCCCCTACCTTTGATCCCAATCCTTCTCCCACTCCAGAGTCATCCTCTCCCAATATCCTATTCAATTCAGCAGATCACCTAGTTCTCCCTTGTCTGCTCCAAATCTTCACCCTATGCTCACTCACAGCAAAACCGGAACATCCCAAGTCTAAGCATTTATCCTTCATCGCTATCATTGATTTTGTTTCTGATTGAACTCTCATAGAACCAACTCATCTGCGAGATGTTTTAACTGTCCTGCTTGGTGTTAGGCTATGCAGAGTGAATATAATTCCCTTCTTCACAACCACATTTGGGATCTCATTGCTCACTTCTCCTCTTATTATCTCACTGGCAACAAGTGGGTTTACAGATTAAAGCGATCACTCCAATGGCTTCATTGCTCGTTACAAAATAAGCCTTGTTGCGAAAGGTTTCCATTAGCATCCTGGCATCGACTATGAGGAAACTTTCAGTCCTGCGATTAAGCATACTACCATTCGTGTCCTCCTTCAACTTGCTGTCACTTTTTCCTGGTATGTCCATCAATTGGAAGTAGATAATGCTTTTCTCAATGGCACTCTCTCACAACCTGTCTACATGCATTAGCCCCCTAGCTTTGAGGATCCTACTAAGCCCTCTTATGTTTGCAAGCTCAATCAAGCTCTTTATAGTCTCAAATAGGCCCCTCGTGCCTTGTTTGAGAGGCGAACAATGGGGTTTCACTCAACTCAAGTCTAATATTTACATGTTCCAATATCAGTCTGGCGATTTTGTTCTTTTTCCCCTTGTCTATGTCGATGACCTTCTGCTCACTTGGTAATAATTCATCTTTCATTCATTAATTTACTTCTTAGCTTCATTCTACCTTTGCCCTCAAAGACCTTGGTCCCCTTCACTACTTTCTTGCATTCAATTTCATCGGGATGACACTGGTTTCTACCTTAACCAACAACAATACATCCATGACATTCTTCTCAAACTTGGCATTTTTAATCTTGAAAGCTGCCTTACACCTATGGTATCCTCTCGCTCTTTATTCAAACATGATGGTTCTCTACTCTCCAATCCTTCTCTCTATCAGTACTTTAGGTTCTTTCCAATACCTTTACCACACTCATCCTACTATTTCATTTGCTGGTAGCAAACTCGGTCAGTTTTTTTAAACTTCAACCATTGCTCATTGGCAAGCTCTCAAACATCTCATTTGCTAACTCCCTCATTTGACCTCACTGCCTTTAGTGATGCTGATTGGGCTTCCAGCCTTGATGATCGTCGCTCCACTAGGGCTTACTGTATGATGTTTGGTTCATCTCTTATTTCTTGGTCCAGTAAGAAGCAATAGGTGGTTTCTCACTCTAGTACTGAGTCCGAGTACAGTGCAATGGCTCACACTGCCATGGAATTGATCTGGCTTCAGTCGCTTCTCTGGGAGATCAATTTCCTCTCTCTCTTCATCTCCAATTCTTTTGTATGACAACCTCAGTACACGTGCTCTTGCTTCTAATCCTATTATGCACCCTCGCTCCAAGCACATTGAGATTGATCTCCATTTTCTCAGGGACCAATTTCATCAAAACCAACTAGACATTCGATACATTTCTTCTACTGATCAAATTGCAAATGCCTTGACCAAAGCCCTATCATAACTAGAGTTTATGCTTCTTCACTTCAACTTGGCCTCGTAATCCCTCCCCCAACTTTGAGGAGGGATGTGAAGATAAAGTCTACTACACAAGTCAACACCTAGCTGATAGTGACTTCTTTTGTACATATAGAGTGCTTGTATAGTACACTTAGAGCGGTTGATAACTTTGTATTTTTTCCTCAATCTCTTCATGTATGTTTACCTTTATTCTTGACTATTTAATACAACAACTCTCTCCTAAGATCATCAAGAGATTACACAGATTATACTCTTCTACTAAGAACCCTAAAACCTATTTTCTTGATTCACATCAATGTTTAACACCAATATGAAAATTTTCAATCTTTCTGTTATAATATAAAATATTCATTTTTGTCAAGCAAAGGCAGCATTTTCCTATTTTCTTTCTAATGAAAACAATCTTAAGAGAAACAAAGGAAAGATCAAAAGGCATATATATGTCCATTTCATTAAGCATGAAATTAAAATCTATTGCCGTTGTAAAATTATGTGAATGATGCCTATGACTTGGACATTCATCATCAAACCAAAGGCAAGGTGAGCAAACTCATTTTCTCCATAACCCAAAGGCAAAATAAAGAGTCTAATACCAATTCAAAATTGACCTCACATGTTTAAGATAACATAATAAAGCTAACTAAGTTAGTTAGTTTGTTAATATTTTGTTTAGTTATTGTTAGAGTTTTAGCTTATGTATAAATATCTTTTAGTTCTCATTTATTACATAAGTCAGGATATTCATTCTCTCTCATCTTAATATCGTATCAGATGAAAGGTAACACGTTTTTCCTTTTCTCTCTCTTACTTTCTCTCATTTTCATCTCTGTTTTTTGACAATTCACTTCTCATTTCGATCGATTTGCTTCGAAATTAATTCTTCAATGAGAATGAAAATCCGAGTGTAACGTATGTTCCTTCTTCAACCTTATCTCACAATTCTGATCCTCAAGCTAATCATCAAAACAATTCGTACTATCTCCATCATATTGATGGTTCTTCATTCGTTTTGGTTTCTCTTCCATTAAACGGTGACAATTTTCATTCTTGGTTCAGATCGACGCATCTTACTCTTTTAGTCAAGAACAAATTAAGTTTTGTTGATGGCAGTCTTCCTTGTCCAATTGATGGACCTCTTGTACAAGTGTGGCTCATGAACAACGATGTAATTGTTTCATGGCTTTTCAATTCAGTTATCAAAGAAATTTCTGCAAGTTTGCTTTATACTCATTTTGCTTATGATATATGGCAAGATTATAAAGGATCGATTTGATGAAGGAAATGATTCTCGTATTTTTCAGCTCCGTCGTGAATTAATGAATATCAGGAAAGGAAATTTATCCATCACTGGTTATTTTACAAAATTGATGACGATTTGGCAGGAATTGATGGAATATCATCCAAAATGTGTTTGTTCTTGTGGTGGAATATAGCAAATGGATTCATTCTATCAAGGGGAATATATTCAAAAAAATTTTATGGGTTTGAATGATTCTTGTGCTCAATTATTTCACAAATTTTGCTTATGGATCTTTTTCCAACTATCAACAAAGTTTTTGCTCTAGTGATTCAAGAAGAGAGAAAATGTCGCATTAAAACTATTGATACAATTAATAACTCTAATTCTTTGGCTTTTTCTTTTCGCATAAATGCTTTAAAACCTGCAACTAATTCTGGAAAATTCTATAAGAAAGATCCTCCCATTTACACTCATTGCAATATATCTGGTCATACCGTGGATAAATGTTATAAACTATATGGTTATCCACTAGGATATAAATTTAAACCATGAACTGCTTCTACTAACCAGGTTCAGTCTTCTTTTCCTTTTGAAACTTCTTCAAATGATTTTGTTGCTAAACCTGTGAGTTCCATTAGCTCGGATCAATATAAACAACTTCTGGCTTTATTATACACACACTTGCAACCTTCATTATCCACTAGTTCTAATGTTGATGCACATGTTGCAGGTATTTATTTTTCAATGGGTTTTACTTCTCAATTTAATCATTTGAATATGTGGATTATTGATTTTGGGGCTTCAACTCACATTTGTTGTTCAGCTGCTCAATTTCAGTCTTTAGCTAAACTTGATCAAACTTATGTTACTCTTCCTAATGGTCAGAGGGTTCTTGTTTCTGCTATTGGAAGTGTCTATCTCAATGATTCTCTGTTTTTACATGAAGTATTTTATATTCTATAGTTTTAATTTAATTTGATTTCTGTCAGTTCATTGACTACTCAGTTTGCTGTGGTCAGTTAGTTTTCCTTTGATATGTGTCTTATTCAGGACATGAGTAGTTTGAAGATGATTGGAAAGGGTGATTTACTTTGTGGGTTATATATTCTGACTACTGCTCCACTTGCTCAGCATCCAGGCAATGTTAATTCTTTAATTACTTGTTTAGCATTCATAAATAAGCCATCTATGCAACTATGGCATAATGGTTTAGGACATTTATCTTTTAAGAGATTGTCTTTGTTATTTGAACAATTGTCTATTACTTCAAATGAGTAATCTTCTTTGGATCCTTATTGTATTTTTCCATTAGCTAAGCAACGAAGATTATCCTTTCCTTACAACAATATTATGCTTCTAACCCCTTTGATCTCATTCATTGTGATACATGGGGACCCTATCATACATCATGTTATTTTCTTACACTTGTTAATGATTGCATCAGATTTACATGGATATATCTTATGAGACAGAAGTTTGATGCCCTTTATATTATTCCTAGATTTTTTACTCTTATCCACACACAGTTTGGGAGAAATATTAAATCTTTTCCTTCAAACAAAGCTTTTGAGTTTCATTTCACTGAATTTTTTAAGAACAAAGGAGTTTTGCATCAATTTTCATGTGGAAACCCCTCAACAAATTTATTTTTTTGAGAGGAAACACCAACATCTTCTCAATGTTGCATGAGGATTGTATTAAACCGTAAACCCTAAACTCCAATTACTTTCTGGAAGAATGCATTTTGACTGCAACATTTCTTATCAATCACACTCCAACTCCCTTACTATCAAATAAGACATCTTTTGAGCTGCTTTACAAGACATCTGTGAATTATGATTCTTTTAAATTTTTTTGGGTGTTTATGTTTTGCTACTATATTAACTACAAATAGAAAGAAATTTGAACCACGTGCTAGAAAGTGTGTCTTCATTGGTTATTCTTCTGGTATTAAAGGCTATAAATTGTTTGATCTTACCACCAAACAGTTTTTTTATTTCAAAAGATATTTTGTTTTATGAGGATCAATTTCCATTTCAAAAGTCCATTAATAAAGATCATTTTGTTGATCTTTTCTCAGAATTGTGTTGCCTCAACCTTTATCCTCTTTAGATACTTCTCCATTGTTTCAACCTTTACCTATTGTCACCATTTTGAGAATTCAATTCCTTCCACCTTTTCTTTACCAACTTCAGATATTTCTGTTCATTTGCCTGCCATTATCCCAGAATCCTCTCCACCTATTTCACTTGGTAAACCATCTGACACTATAAAAGCACATGCTTACCTTACTGATTATCATTGCAATATTCTTGCTAATGTTAATTCAGTTTGTACTTCTAAATATCCTATTGAAAAACATCTTTCATAAGCCAATTTTACACCTACCCATATAATTTTTTTTTTGAATATTTCTAAGAGTTATTAACCTCAATTCTACCATCAAGTTGTCCCCCACTTGCATTGGAGACGAGCTATAACTCAGGAGTTGGCTGAAATCATTAAGGACTAATACTTGGTCCATAGTTCCTTTACCACTAAATCATCATACTATAAGCAGTAAATGGGTATTCAAAATAAATCATAAGGCTGATAGGACCATTGACAGATACAAAGTTCGTTTAGTGGCCAAAGGTTACAACCAACAAAAGTGATTAGACTATTTTGAGACATTTTCCCCAGTGGCCAAGTTAGTATTTGTAAAGGTTATCTTTTCTCTTTTAGCACATTATGATTGGCCAATTGCTTAACTCGATGTAAATAATACTTTCCTCAATGGAGATTTGTTTGAGGGGGGTATGCAATTTCCTCTTGGATATAAACCTTATCATTCTCAACTTGTTCCTAGACGGGTAGCAATTAGTATGCAAGCTCAACAAATCCATCTATGGTTTAAAGCAGGCTTCTAGACAATAGTTTACTAAATTTTCTACATCTCTTATTTCTCATGGTTTTAGCCTTTTTAGTTTACGTGGATGACATTATAGTAACTGGGCCTTTTCAATCTGCCATTGATGCATTGAAGACATATTTACATACCCAGTTTCTATTTAAGGACCTTGGTTCCTTAAATTTCTTCCTTGTTCTTGAGATCACAAGAACACAGTCTAGTTTATCACTTTCTCAGCGAAAATATTGTCTACATTTACTTAAAGACACTGGCTTCTTAGGTTGTAAGGTTAACACTCTTCCAATGGACCCAAAATTAATGGACCCAAAATTAAAGCCAAGTGCAACTGATGGCACTGCTTTATCACTGAAGGACATTCATTCTTTTAGACGTTTGATTGAGAGATTACTCTACCTCACTATCACTCGTCCTGATATTACTTTTGTTGTACATAAGCTAAGTCAATACATTTCAAAAGCCGATTCTTCCTATTTAATTGATGTTCATTACTTGTTGCGTTATTTGAAGAAAACGCCAGGTCAGAGGCTTCTTTTCAAAGACATTTTTCTAATGCCTTACAATTGAAGGCTTTTGTTGATGCAAACTGAGGCTCTTGTCCTGATACTCGTCGATCCGTTACCGATTTTTGCATATTTTTGGGTGATTCTTTTGTTTCATGGAAAGCCAATAAACAAACCATCATTTCTCGATCGTCTGCTGAAGCGTCCCCCAAAATTACTCAGTCAACATGGGCCTAGAAAACTTCCACCTTAGGAAATAAGAAATTCTCTATTAAGGTTGGTTTCAAAATTTAGTCAATCAGTCGTTGGTTTCTCGACTAAACAAAAAAAATGTGTATTATTATTATTATTATTATCCTTTTTTTGATATATTAAGATGAGAGATGATGAATATTCTAACTTATGTAATAAATGAAAATTAAAAGAGTATTTATACATAAGCTAAAACTCTAACAATAACTAAACAAAATATTAACAAACTAATTAACTTAGTTAGCTTTATTACTCCCCCTCAAGTTGGACGAAGAAGATCCCCAAGTCCTAGCTTGGAAAGAAGTAAAAAGAAGCTTGAACTTTGCAAAGCCTTTGTGAACAAATCAGCTAATTACAAAGAAGAACGTATGGGCAAAAGCTTCACTGAACCTGCATTGATATTAACACGAATGAAATGGCCATCTAATTCAATATGCTTTGTACGTTCATGAAATCTAGGATTAGTAGCAATGGAAATGGCTACCAAATTGTCACAAAAAATCAAAGCTGGTTGCTGAATCAGTACTTGTAAATCAGTCAAAAGATGATATAGCCACGTTAACTCACTTGTAACCATAGTTATGGCTTTTGGACATTGCCTCTGAAAATATTTCCAGAAAGATATTTGGCTGTGGAAGATACTATTTAAGCTTTAGAATATTTTTGGAAAAATATTTGGCTGTATAAATACCTCATTTATGATTGTTAATAAAGGGTGAGGAAATTATTTTATCAATATGGTATCAGATTTTTAGAATTTTTCTGCGTGTCTCGATTCTTCTTTCTTTTTGCCGCGCAGTCTTTCTTTCCTTTTCCCTCATCTCTTTCATTGAAAAATTTTCCCAATTTTTCTTCAAGATTCTTTAATGGCGAATCCTGATTCTGGTTCTTCTAATCCATAATCTCCTCCAACTATTGAGCAAGGTAATGATTCTCAATAGAATCCTTTCTACCTTCATCCATATGATGGTCCTACTACTGTTCTCATTTCACCGCCTCTGAATGGTGACAATTACACATCCTAGAGTCGATCGATTCTTCTTGCGTTATCAGCCAAGAACAAGTTAGACTTCATTGATGGTTCTATCTCCCTTCTTTCGAAGAATTTGCTTCTCGCATGGAAACACAATAATGATCTGGTTACTTCTTGGATTTCTAATTCCGTAATCAAGGAGTTTTCTGCTAGTATTACGTACTCTAGAGTGGCTGAAGAAGTTAGGATCTAATTGAAGGAGCGTTTTCAACAACCTAATTGCCCTCGCATTTATCAATTGCGCAAGGAATTGATTATTTTGAATCAAGATAATCTATCCATCAGCTGTTATTTTACAAAGCTAAAAACAATTTGGCAGGAATTTATTGAATATCGACCTACTTGTGAGTGTGGCACTTGTACTTGCGGAGGAGTTAAATCCATGGCTAATCACAATCAAACTGAATATGTGATGAACTTTCTCATGGGACTCAATGATTCCTATGCCAATGTCTCGAGCTCAACTTCTCCTTAAGGATCCAATTCCTCTTATTAACAAGGTTTTCTTTCTTGTTCTTCAAGAAGAACAACAACGTCACATAAATCAATCTTCTGCTATTGAATCTTTGACTTTTACCACTGCTCAAGTCTCATCTCAGTCTTATTCCAAGCCTTCAAATGGAAAGTATAACAAAATGGAGCGTCCTCTTTGCACACATTGCAACATTCGTGGACATACTATGGATAGTTGTTACAAATTATATGGCTATCATCCAGGCTATAAATTTCGCCAATCTAGTACACTTATTGTTGTTTCTTCTACCCCTGCTGTGAATCTTGTATTAAATATTCAAGACGATAAGAAACCAGTTGATACTTCGTTCTTCACACAAACACAATTTTCTCAATTAATGAGTTTATTCAAGACTCAAATTAATGAGAATAAAGAGGATGTCAACACTCATGTTGCAGGTATTCGTTATAACCTCTCTATTTTTTAGCATGAACATTTATATTCAGTTGATACATGAATTATTGATTCTGGAGCCTCTTGTTTCCAGATTAAATAAGTCGATTTATGGTTTAAAACAGGCCCCTCGTCAATGATTCACAAAGTTTTGCAAACTCCTCTATCTTATGGTTTCATTCAATCAGAATCAGAATAAGATTATTCTTTGTTTACTTGTGGTTCTGGAACTTCATTTGTTGCCTTATTAGTGTATGTTGACGATATAATTTTGACACCCTTTTTCTACACATATTGCTTCTGTTAAACAGTTTCTTCATAAGCAATTTTTGTTAAAAAACTTAGGGAATCTCAAGTATTTTCTTGGTTTAGAAATTTCTTGTTCTTCTACTGGGGTTTATTTATCTCAAAGGAAATATTTTATGCAATTGATAGAAGACACAGGTTTTCTTGGTTCCAAATCAGTTACTTTACTAATGGAATCCAAACTCAAATTATCTTCTTCTGGTGAATTCCTTTTTAAAAATGACTCTTCAACTTATTGAAGGATAATTGGTCATCTACTATATCTTTAAATCTCTCGTTCGGATATAGCTTACACTGTGCATCAGTTAATTCAGTTTCTTGCGCACCCTCATTCTCCCCATTTATTAGCAACATATCATTTGATTCGTTACCTTAAAGGTAAATCCTGGACAGGACATCTTTCTCAAGAAGTCTTCCTCTTTTCAATTTAAAGCTTTTGTCGATGTTGATTGGGGTGCTTGTTTGAATACTCGCCGCTAAATTACTGACTTTTGTGTGTTCATTGGTGATTCCATGGTGTCTTGGAAAGCTAAAAAGCATCCCACCGTTTCTCGTTCTTCAGCTGAGGCAGAGTACTGTGCGCTTGCAGTTGTCACAAGTGAAGTAATTTAGTTGGATCGACATCTTAAAAACTTGCAAATTCCATCTTCTTCTCCTGCTTTGGCTTATTGTGATACCAATCTGCCATATACATTACTTCAAACCCAATATTTCATGAGCGTATGAATCACAATGAAATCAATTGCCATTTTGTCGGAATAAAGTCACTAATGGAACAATCAAACTCATGCCTATTAGCTCACAACATCAGCTTGCTGACATCTTTACAAAGCGATTGCCTGTTGTTTCTTTGTTTTCATTGTTAGGCAATATGGGTGTAATAAGTTTATAGTCACCATCTTGAGGGGGAGTATTACACAATTAGTTAGTTTGTTCATAATTGGTTAGATTATAGTTACTTTGTTATTAGCTATTCTCTTTTCTATCTTGTGTATAAATACCTCATTTATGATTATTAATAAAGGGTGAGGAAATTATTTTATCAATAAGATTTAATAATTCGATGGGTAAAAACACACAATTATAGATCTCAAGTTTTGGTGGGTTAAATTAAAAATTTGAATTCTATGATTTTTTTTAGAAGTAAAACCGTTTGTTTTGAAAATAAAAGGCCAAAGACATTCATTCCATTTAGCCTAAATTAAAAGCTACTTTAAGTTTTATTTTTAAATTTCGTTACACCTTTTAACCTTTTTTTTCTAGGAAAATAAAATATTCCAGAAGTTAAGTTATTTTCTAATCGATATTAAATATTTTGTAACATCATTATAATTTTTTAAAACAATCTAATTATGTATTATATTATTTTTAATTAACTAATAATTAATAATTAATTTCAATTTCAATTTCTAATGTAATTTCTTTTTTAATTAATAATATTTACGCTTAATATGTCAACAATTAGTAATGAGTTCATTTCAGTAATGGACAATTTAATGTTGTTTATTTCAGAAAAACACAATCTTTATATATATATATAAACTAGCCAAAACCACCACCGGAAAAATTAAATTACACCGTGAAAAGACGAAACATACCCCCGAATTAATTTTCCTTTAAAAAAAAGTTTAACAAAACTAAATCAAATGCAAGGTTGAATGGAAAAAAAAACGTAAAAAAAATTGAAAAACCAAATCACACATAGTTTAACACGTTTATATTTAATAAACGGTGTATAATTGAAAAACTAACCTATAGAAACGGCCATGAAAACCTGTAGCAGTAGCCATAAATGGTTGTTTTGACGAATATCACAAAAAATATACATAGTTTAACATGTTTATATTTAATAAACGATACATTATTGATAAACCATTTGTAGCAGCAGCCTTTTATAAACATGTTTATATTTAATAAACGATGTAATATAGATAAACCAATCTATAGTAGTTGCCATGAACAACAACACAAAGGATTACGTTAACGTCTGCCATTGTAAGAAGCTTCTCTAACACGCCAATGCCATCACCGGGCTCACCGTTCACGATGTTTTGATCTGCTCCATTTCTTGGGATACAACCTTCAAGATTTGGAGATAAACGACACCAAGCAAAGAAAAATTTGAAGATTATTGAATCAACATCTTTTAATCAAATCCCCGACACCAATAAAAGAAAAAACATCACCTACGCTGTCAGATCTATTAGATTTGGATCAAAACATAAAAAAAAAAAAATCATTCTCGAAAATGGCGAGAATAAGAATACAAATTTGCAAACTGAAAATCATTCAGAATACCAAGCGATGAATCGAAGAATGATCCCACACGTGCAATATCACCATAAAATTTGTAGCCAATTTTGCCATGATTTACTGAACCTTTTTTTCTTGAGGAAAAAGAAAACGGAGCCCATCGGGACGTTCCTTCACTTGAAGCTTTGTCTTTGTATCTTTTGCCTCGTTAGAATATGAACAAACTAAGAACAAACATAGCAACCACATAAAAATAACACACCTCCAACGAATGAGGATATTACAAAAATGCCAAATTCTTAACTTTTAAATTTTTTGATTTTAGAATTGATGACAGTGGAGGAGATTGAGTGAAGGTGGGAGGTGGGTCTGGTTTTTGTTCTTCGATTTTATCTTTGTAGCCAATTTTCCCAGACAAATTTCGTAGGAAATAATTGTTCGTTCATGATTAACATGTCACAATTTCGCCAGAATAGTTAACAAGAGATTCAATGTATGTGAATCACTAATTTTCTTTGAACTACCCAAGTTTTCCTCCATTTATTTGAGTGGTACAATTTTAAATATTACCTAATATAAGGAATCAGATGAATGAAATTCAAAAATTGAATAAAATCAAATCCCTATGATTAAGTAAAACATTTAAAAGTAATTAAAAAAAAACAATTAAATTCGGAAAGAAAAAAGGAAATAGAGAACAAAAAGGGAAAACGGAAAAACCAAAACTACCATATCACAACTTGACGTGGTGGTTTTATGGTATTTTTTGAAAATGATTGTAATTTACCAATAATTTTGAAATTGGGCGAATTAAAATGGTTATATCTGTAATTAATTCATTAATAATTAGTAATTGAAATGAATAAGAAGGTTATATGGTCATTCTAGATAATTATTGTGGGTTTGAAGGGAAAATTTTTCCCCTCAAACCACTTTTTTTTTTTTAATCAATAAAATAAAACTTGATTAATATTTAGGGGCTATTAGTAAAATAGCATATTTATAATTCAATAATTTAATGAATTCTAATTCATTAATTTATTGAACTAAAAAAGAAAAAAAAAAAACTAACAAATTCATTGAAAATAATAATAAAAAATAATCAAATAACTCGATAAATTATTGAACTAGAATTAAAAAAAAATATATTCAAATTCATTAAATACCCATGAAAATAGTTCAATAATTTATTGAATTATAATTCATTAATTTAATGAATTATAATTATGCTATTTGAGTAATTTTTAGAAAGTTCTGATATTTTAATAATTTGTATGTAGATTTATGTTATTTGAGATAAATTCTTTAATATTTAATTTGCTAATCAATAATAAAAAAAATAGCTTTTAAAAGTGGTTAATTTTTTTTTTGGCTTTAATGAAACATAAAAACACATTTTAAAAGGTGCAAGCAAATGCGCCGACTGTGGGGATCGAACCCACGACCACGTGGTTAAAAGCCACGCGCTCTACCACTGAGCTAAGTCGGCTAACTTGTCCTCTCGAATTATATTGTAAAATATTATTTTAAGTTTAACGTTAAAGCAATGTTTTCAACATCTATGTTTGCTACTATTATATTTATCTATCTCAAAAAAAAAAAAAAAAAAACATATCATATTTTATCTGTTGAAAAATAAATAAATAAAATTATCATTTTTTTTATTCACGGAATACTTTATTCAGTTTGAGACTAGATTGAGAAAGAGAAAATCTTTATTTATAATATTTCAAGGGATTCAATCGAAAGTTACATAATAAATAAATATATTTCTATTCATCAATAAAAATTTATATAGCCAATTAGAGTTTAGCTCAATAAATCGAAGTTCAAGTTTCCCGTCTCAAATTTGATATAGTATATTAAAAAAAATTCCTTATATCTACATAAATCTTCTACGTTCAATTTCAAAACTTATTTTGATATCTAAATTTGCATTTGAATCCTTAAAAGTCTCTAAATTCTCTGTAATCTTCAATTTTAGTTTATCTTCATATGTCTTTGTTTATACGTTGTTAAAAAACCTTATATTGATTATTTTTAATGCATAATTATAGGGTTTCATACATAAAGAGAGACTTAACTCTTGTAGTAAACACAACGGAAATAACGAGACTCGCGTGTTTAAAGTATCGATCGTTCAAAACCAATCATTGACGAATGTGCTTTATGTTTCACAGCCCTAGATCCTTTTGTTAATTTAGTTGAACAAAATGATTGATAGAGATTAAGAGAGTTTTTCCCTTTTAGAGAGTTTCTCTGTCAACTTTCTTCTATCTTCATTCTTTGTATATTTACGTTCTTAGGGGGCAGTTACCATATCTTTGCAGATATGGATATATTGAACAGCCAAGCAGTTCCAAGAAACTGTCACTAGGCATTTGTGGGCAACTGCCTTCATCTCGCACTAGCACATAATGGGTTACCCATCATGGGCGTACCTTTTACATTGTTCCCATTTGAATGCGAAATTCTCTCTATTATCAATCAAAGAGAAACATATTCTCTTTCATCAGCATCTAATTCATACAAGAAAATTGGCCGTGCGACCATCATACTATTAACTCATTGTGTTTAACTAGAGTGTATGATGTAGTTCCCTAGATCATTTAGTCACATTTGTAATTCCAAATCTCTTTTAAAATATTACCTTTGTATTCACAATTATATTACAAAAACACAGTGATATGAATCATAACACTTCACTTACTCATGGAAAGCTAGAAGATGGAGCTAATGTTGCAAATGATCAAGGGGAGCTAAATCTGCCAGTTGGGCCAATAAAAAGATCAAAGAATAAGAAATTGAAGCTAGCTTTGATTCAACATGTCCAAACATATTTGAAGGAAACCAAAGAGGAAATCCTAGAAATGAAGGGTTTAACATACAATTTGTGGACAATTCAACTACAAAAAGATTCACAAGCTCAAAATTGTCCATTTGAAGACTTTTCCTAAAATCTAGGAAAATCCCTAAAATTTAGGAAATGGATCTCTAAATTTTAGGCAATGTCACACTTTCCATTTCTAGATACTTTATGTTGAGAGCATTAAGATAATGTAAAGAAATGGAAGATCCAATTAGTGTAGGTTTATTAAATATGCAATTTAAATTTCCTAGAGTAGGTTTAATTTTTTGATGACTCATCATGGTGATGTCATGATGAGATCATCCTTATCAGCTTTTTATCTTATATTTTCAAATTTAGTGTCATATTGGAAGTATGAGACTTTACTTTTTGCCTATTTAAAGGCATCCTTATTCATTAATAATGGCAGATTATCATTATTCAAGAAAACTTGCTTATTTGCATGATTTGGCTTAGAAGACCATTCTCTTCTTCATCTTTTGTAATTCTTGCTCAGGATCGCATGTTTTAGAGCATTAAAACAATTCTGATCACATTGTTTTTGGAGTGTTCGAATCTTAGGGTAAGAAGTCATTCTTGTTTCAAGATCATAGATCATAAAGGTAGTCTAATTCCTTAACTCTTTCCTTTGAGGTTTTACTACTGATTTTGTGGGTTCTTGTTTCTTCATCTAGGGTTCTTCTTTTGAAGGGTTCTTGGTAAGTTTCCAAGGGTTTTCATATCATTTGGTATAAGAGCTTAGGATCTAAGGGTAGGTATTGTCAATTTGGGGTTCTCTACACACTATAGGGGGTTTCAAATTACAACTTGTTCTTAGTTACAAAATTCTCGAAATCTGATCGTTCATGTGTATTTTTCATGTTCTTCATGTGTTCTTGAGTGAAATATCCTATTTGAAGACTTGAATTTGTTAGTACATTTGTTTGATAAAAGGGAGCAACTAAAATAACAAAACAAAACCCTAGTTGCTAAATTGTGTTTTGCATCAATGTAAAGAAAGGGGGAACCAACGAAATTTTGATTGTTCTTCATTGTTTTTTTTGTTTTGAAGGACTTATCTTATCTTATCTTATCTCATCTCATCTTATCTAACCTTATCTTATCTAACCTTATCTTATCTCATCTTATCTTATCTTATCTAACCTTATCTCATCTCATCTTATCTAACCTTATCTTATCTCATCTTATCTTATCTTATCTAACCTTATCTCATCTCATCTTATCTCATCTCATCTCATCTTATCTTATCTTATCTAACGTTATCTTATCTCATCTCATATTATCTCATCTCATCTCATCTTATCCATAAACTTATCTCATCTTATCTTATCCAAATGTCGTGTTCTTTTTTTTTTCATTCCACTTCAATTTTCGTGCACTTTAAGATTAATTTGGTTTTAGGGTTGTTTGAATGCTTTATTTATGTGTTAACTAGCAAGATTGCAGCCAAGCATATTGAGTGAGTGAGAGCATATTCAGCGAGTGTAAACACGAGTCAACTACATGTCATTGAGTGCAAACACTTTGGGAGTGCTTGTGAGGTCCATTACATAATTTTTTTTTAGTACTAACTTTCTTGGCAACGATGGAGAATGAAGAAGAGCAATTAATAGCACGTAATGAACCTAGGAGGGAAGAAAATCAATTGGACAGAATTGAACAAATGCTTGCAACTCTCTCGACACGTGTTCAAGTTCTGGAAACAAGGGAGCAAAATCTACCTAGAGTTGAACAAAACTTGTTGCAAAATGTTCTCTGAGAGCAACAAATCCGAGGAAATTTGAGGGCTCAACGGGCTAGGGACGAGGACATTTAGCAATATCTTGAGGATGAAGGTTATGAGGATGAAGAGGAGATTCCTAGGGTTCAACAAGGTAGGGAAAGAAGAAGAGAGATAGCTCTTCCTAGAAGGGCTTATAGACATGAAAGATTGGAGGAGAGACAAACTAGTGGAATCAAACACAAAATTCCACCATTCGAAGGAAAGTCAGATCTTGAAGCATACATACAATGGGAGAATCATATAGAAAATTTTTTTGATTGTGAAAGACATAGTGAAGAGAAAAAGGTACTTCTAGCCGTTTCTGAATTTACTAACTATGCTTCTATTTGGTGGTCTTAGTTGAAAATTAGTATAATGAGGGCCGGTGAAGAGCAAATTACTACATGGCGAGAGCTAAAGGCCATCATGAGAAAACGATTTATCCCACCATACTTCCATAGAGAGGTGGAACAAAGATTGCAAAAATTGCTACAAGGAAGCAAAAGTGTGGAGGATTACTACAAAGAGATGGACATGCTTATGACTAAGTCAAACACGGAGGAACATCTAGAAAAACAATGGCAAGATTTGTGGGAGGATTGCAAAAGAACATAGCTAATCAAGTAGACATGTACCAATACTTTGATATGGATGAGTTGTTGCATAATGCCATTAAAATAGAAAGGCAAATCCATAAAGCTAGGTCAGCAAGGTATTATCCAAAACCTTTTACAAAACCTTCTTCTTCATCTAATTCTTCTTTTAACAATTCTTGGAGAAAGAAGAGTAAGGAAGATTACAAAAGCAAAGAAAAGGTGGTCACGACCAAGGATAGGGCAGGGATTTCTTTTAAGGGGAAAGGTAAAATTAAGGAAGTTAGGGAGAGAACTAGAGACCTAAAGTGTTGGAAATATCAAGGAGTGGGTCAATAATAGAAAACCTGAAAAATTCAATAAATCCTCCTTACATTTCAAAATGAAATCCAAAATCCTTAAAACATTCAAATATGGGAAGCGCTTCCCCTTTTAATAAATTCTCAAATTGACAAGGTAAGTAATTTCATAAATCCAGAAAATCCTTAGAACCAAATAAACAGAAGTAGTAATGCTCAAAAGAGCTCAACAACCAAGGTGAAACAAATAAAAGATAAGACAAGTCCATGGACTAAACCGACAAGTCCATCCATCATCATTGATCAAGGAATCATACTGCACCAGCTCCACGACCACGACTGCATCCCGTACTTGAAAGTGTAATATAATGAGCGGGAAACCCGGTGAAGATAAATTGAATAGAAAGTAACTTTAGAACCCAAATCCAATCCGGATTTGTGTCCAACGAATCCTATTGTCTTTTGACTACCCAAAACGACTTCCGAACATCAAGCCATACAATTCTCCCAAGAACAAAGAGCCAAGAACAATAAATAACGATCATACAAGTAGTCAAGTTTTCCGAACTCGTAATAAATAGAACACGTAGTCATACGTTTAACTTGGAAAAAAAAATATCCAGAATGAGTTAAGCTCACATAGTCTTAACCAAAAATAAGATCAAGATCATAGAACCAAGAACTTGAAACGTAGAACATAGAACATGTGAATGATGTCAGATGGTGCAAGCTCACGTAGTCTGTGCACAATCCCATTATCTCACTCTAAAATCAGGTAAAGCTCACGTAGACTTTACTTTCTTTTCAAGAACAAATGCAAGCTCACGTAGTTTCTACATTATAGAACCAGAACCAGAACCTCCTGGGTGAATAATGTCCGAGGGTGCAAGCACACGCAGTCAATGCACACTCCGTTATCTCACCAATGACATGCATAGCTCCTGTAGTCTACGCAGTCGAGAACATATATGATCATAGTCATTATGAATAATACCAGATAATACTAGCTCACACAACTAAATATTATCTCATTATTCATCTCCTCCGTTCATGCAGCTCACGTACTCTATGCATGCCTCATGATACATATATCGAACCATGAATAATACCAAATAATGCAAGTACACGTAGTCTATGCCTTATCTCATTATTCATCTTCATACAAACAAGTGTGATAATAAAGAATCAAAGATTCAAAAATCGAAATATTAAACAGAGTAACAATTTCAGAACCACTAAACAACGTAACATTAATAAGGAACATTATCACGTATAGGATCATAAGCCTATACATATCCCGATCACAATAATCCCGTAAAATCGAATAACTTGTACTATAGACCCAATGCTGGAAGACCCAGTCTTAGTAAAAGGTTCCAAGTAATCAGGAATATCTCGATATCGTAAATAATCATCCAAGAACACATGGTAAACATACTTTAAGCGATCACCAAATTAAACCCAATAGTTTTATACTTAAACTCCCAAGGATTGTAAAATCCATAATTTCCATATCAATTCTATACTCTCAATTCCTATAAATTCATGAAATTAGCATGCTAAAATTCACTTACTTCCAATTTTAACTTAACTCCCGAATCATACAAATGGTTCAAGTATTTGATTTCTAAAATTACTATAAAATTCTATTTATCCTCACCTTGATGAAGCTAGTCAAATTCCCTTGTCCACAAAGTGAATTCGAATTGAACAATTTCCACCTAAATGACAATCAAAGCTTAAAATTAATATAAATTACTAAACTATAGTTAATAAATTAAAAACTCATAAATATACACTTTTGTTCACAGCCCACATTTGTACACTGCCAACATTTTGACCATGTATAACATTAAAACCAAGTCAAGCATATATATATGAAAAAAAATAATGGCTGGCGTGTGGACAAGACAAGGGTGGGAAGGGATTTAGCTAAATGTCCAATTTGAGGAAAGGAAATGAGAATTACTCATTGACCGTATATTGTCCGAGACTCCACCTCTTCTTGCAACGTGTGCTGCCCACAAATCCTTGTTTCCCCCTCTTGCTTTGTTTGTAATTAAATCAACTCAACTCCAAGCGGTGGCTTACAAATCCAAGGGTGCACGTCAATCAAGGAAATCCATTTTCAATTTGTCTCCTCCTTACAACAACAATAACAACAACTACCATTTATTTTAATCACTTGAGCACAAACAACTTCTCACCATTCTCAAATGTCCATGCTAACCGAAGCAGCTCACTTCCCTTGTTGTGATGATGGCGTTGAGCTAATATCGAGAGGAAAGGTAGTAACGGCAGCTGAATATATTGGAAGATGAAAAGACACACTTAGGGTTTAACTTCTATTTGGTAGAGTGGTTAAAGCCCAAAGACCTTTAAACTTGATTTATTGGGCTTTCCAAACTTTAGCCCAATAAGTAATAATATATGGACTTGAGTAAATGCATGAAATATTAAGACCTTGTATTTAAAACGGCCAAATGCTTTGGACTCGTGACGGAGGTGAGTCTAAATTTATATTTATTGGCCCAATAATAATATTTAAACTCTTAGTTCTAAATAATAATTTTTAAATAATAAACTACCAAGTAAATAGATATAACATTTAAAACTAAATTATCTAAATTAAAATTAATTAGGTCATGAATTAATTATATTAAGCTAAACTAAATTAACTAACTTATAAAGCTTAAAATCATTAAATTAAACTAAATAACTAAAAGAATAGAATAGAATAGAATAAATATAAAAAAATTACTGCGAAATTAAAGGGACGTTACAGCAGCCAAGTCTAGGCTTCAACCCAATGGATTATATACTCCTTTACCAGTTCCAATGGCACCTTGGTTAGACATCCATGGAAGAGATAGAATCCTTGTTGTAGTTGATAGGTTTAGCAAAATGGCACATTTCATTGCATGTCACAAAACGGATGATGCTAAGCATATAGCAAATTTGTTCTTTAAAGAAGTGATAGATTGCATGGCATTCCAAAAACCATTGTGAGTGATAGAGATGTAAAATTCTTAAGTCACTTTTGGAGAGTTTTATGGGGGAAATTGGGTACGAAACTTCTTTACTGTACTACATGTCATCTCCAAACTAATGGACAAACTGAGGTGGTTAATAGAACAATGGTCACTATGCTTAGAACAATCATTGATAAAAATCATAAAATATGGGAGAATTGTTTACCATTAATTGAATTTGCATACAATAGGGTTGTCCATAGCACTACTAGATGCACTCCTTTTGAACTTGTTTATGGTTTTAATCCAACTACTACTCTTGATTTATTACATATGCCTCCTAACAATATTGTGAGTTATGATGCAAGTTCTAAAGTCGACATGATGCATAAGCTGCATAAAGAGGTCAAAGAAAGAATTGAGAAGCAAAACTCCAAAATTGCTTCTAGGGTGAATAAGGGAAGAACTAGAGTTATTTTCGAACCCGGAGATTGGGTTTGGGTACATATGAGGAAAGAAATATTTCCAAATCAGAGGAAAAACAAGCTTGATGCAAGAGGCGATGGGCCATTTCAAGTGCTTGAGATAATCAATGACAATGCATACAAAATTGACTTGCAGGTGAGTATTCGGTTAGTGCAACTTTTGATGTGACTGATTTGACTCCTTTTGATGTAGGTGATCAATATGATTCGAGGAAGAATCCTTTTCAACGGGGAGGGGATGATATGAATCATAACACTTCACTTACTCATGGAAAGCTAGAAGATAGAGCTAATGTTGCAAATGATCAAGGGGAGCTAAATCTACTAATTGGGCTAATAACAAGATCAAAGAATAAGAAATTGAAGCTAGCTTTGATTCAACATGTCCAAACATATTTGAAGGAAACCAAAGAGGAAATCCCAAAAATGAAGGGTTTAAAATACAATTTGTGGACAATTCAACTACAAAAAGATTTACAAGCTCAAAATTGTCCATTTGAAGACTTTTCCTAAAATCTAGGAAAATCCCTAAAATTTAGGTAATGGATCTCTAAATTTTAGGCAATGTCACACTTTCCATTTCTAGATACTTTATGTTGAGAGCATTAAGATAATGTAAAGAAATGGAAGATGCAATTAGTGTAGGTTTATTAAATATGCAATTTAAATTTCCTAGAGTAGGTTTAATTTTTTGATGACTCATCATGGTGATGTCATGATGAGATCATCCTTATCAGCTTGTTATCTTATATTTTCGAATTTAGTGTCATATTAGAAGTAGGAGACTTTACTCTTTGCCTATTTAAAGACATCCTTATTCATTAATAATGGCACATTTTATCATTATTCAAGAAAACTTGCTTATTTGCATGATTTGGCTTAGAAGACCATTCTCTTCTTCATCTTTTGTAATTCTTGCTTAGGATTGCATGTTTTAGAGCATTAAAACAATTCTGATCACATTGTTTTTGGAGTGTTCGAATCTTTGGGTAAGAAGTCATTCTTGTTTCAAGATCATAGATCATAAAGGTAGCCTAATTCCTTAACTCTTTCCTTTGAGTTTTTACTACTGATTTTGTGGGTTCTTGTTTCTTCATCTAGGGTTCTTCTTTTGAAGGGTTCTTGGTAAGTTTCCAAAGGTTTTCATATCACACAGTTGGTTCACCTGTGAATACAATGTGATGTGACACTTAAAATAACCTTGTCTTTTCCTAAAAAACTTTTCATCCCAAAACCATAGCTCTCTAGATAAGTCTCATTAGATCGAATCTTTCATGACCATTGGTAACTTTCCAAGATCGCTAAACTGCGGTGAAACTTCAAGATTTTAGTCAAATATCTTAAGGGTACTTGAAAACTTCTTAGTCTCATGGGTCGCACATTATTAAGAAGTAGAGATCTAACTTCTATTAACCATTTAAGTTGGTTATAGCACATGTGATATGAAACACATGATACAATATTATTCTCCATTTTCATTGGAGTGTATGTCTCAATTTATACTGTACAGATGATAGTTCAGATACACTCAATATCTAACTTGAGTCCACAACTCTACTATATCAACTTATGACTGCATGACTTCCATCTGACACATACACAGTTGGGTGAATAGTGGGATCTTTAGATTAAGCATATGTTCTCATAGTGGTGTATTCCAAATACTATTTGACTTCATTGACTCCATTTTTTCTTCTATTGCATTTATCCATTTTTCCTTATTAGAACATCAAAGAGCTTCTTGAACATTATTCAGATCTTCATCGTCTTGATGCGTAATCATGAATATTTCATCATCGTAATGACGTTTTGAAGTTCTACCGCTATTACTACGCCTTATTTACGGTTCTAACGATTATTGTCTATGTGTCAATCATTTTATTGAATCAAGAGTTATTTGTGGTTCTTGAATCACACGGAGTGTTCAAATTTCTTTCACTTGGATGAGATTCTATTGATAATTTATCAAGAGTGTTTCTCAATTTGTTTGATGGAATCAAACTATTTAGAATATTTAACTCATAAAGAGATGTCTCCTAACTAATCTCACCTCTTAATGAAAAATTATTTTCTAAAAATGTAGCATTACATTATTTGAATTCTGTTATACTCCCACTTGCTTGTTCACTAATAAAAACATACCCTTTTGAGTTTTCTGAGTAACGTATAAAAACTCTTTTTACCTCTTGGATCTAGTTTTCCATGTTGATGTGATGACTCATGAACATGAGCAGCACATCCTTATGGTCAAACCACTAAGGTCTGGTTTTCTGCCTATTTATAACTCAAACGGTGTGGAAACAACAGATTTTGAAGGTACACGATTAACAATATAAGTAGCAGTCAATAAGTCATCGACTCAAAAAGTTATTGGCAATTGTGCTTGTGCCATCATTGACCTAACCATTTCTAAAAAAGTTCTATTTCTCCTTTCAGCAACCCCGTTTTGTTGTGGGGTTTGTGGAATGGTTTGTTGCCTATTTATTCCATTTTCTTCACACATTTATTTAAACTCATTAGACAAATATTCAAGTCTTCTGTCTCTCTTTAAAGACTTAACCTTTTTCTCTAATTGATTTTCCACTAATGTAATAAAATTTCTAAAATACTCTTGTGGTTCAAACTTGTGGGAAATTAAATAGACATGACCAAAACGTATGAAATCATCTATAAAGGTGATAAAGTATTCACCTCCATGTTGTGCCTTCACATTCATAAGTGCACAGACATTAGAATGGATTAATTATAATGAAATTTCGACCCTGTCAAAATAAGAGGAGTCATGGTTGCAATTCATTTAAAATGGGCTTTAAAAAATTTACATTTTTTTAATATCTTAATCACAAACCTAGCCAATAATTCTTATAAAGTAAAAAGGCAATTAGAGAGAGAAGGCCATAAGAGAACCAATCAACAACTTGCACTCACCAAATACAAGTTGTCAACAAATTGAATTTGAGTGATTTTAGTAACAAGTATAATACCATATGGAGCCAATTGCCAGCAAGAAATTACCCAAGTTACTTCACACATATTAAAACTTACCAAAATAGAACCAATCAATTCGTTGGCCAAAATCAAAATATAACCAATAAGGATTTATTCTAATCTCAATTAATTAAAACATCAATTAAGTTTTTATCAATTTTGTTTCGATAACTGAAAGATTTTCTTTTATCAATTATTCTGGAAAATTGTTCATCGTTAAGTTCATCTTCGATTAAAACGGATCAATTGATCTATAAGCTAGGAATCCATGGTAGCCAAAGATAAATTTGTTGGGATGTGGATTTCTTAATATGAAAAAGGTGAGGCTGGATAAGAAGTTAGATTCAAGGCTCTTCTCTGTGTTTTTCAGTTTGAAGCGTGAAAATGGTGAAGGAGAGATGCACGAGTGATAGAAACATGCCACATCAATAATTTACATGACCACTTAACTGCCACATCACCCTTCTGTTAAAGTAACTAACGTGAATGTGACTAGAAAGACCATTTTTATGTATTTCCTAAAGTATAGAGACTAAAATTTTATTTTACCCTTATTTTTAATTATATATATATTATTTTTACCAATATATTATAACTCAATTGATTAGATTTTCACTCTATTTACTTGAGTTTGAGGTAGGGGTGAAAGCTAAAACCCCGACTCCGCTTCCCTGACCCCGTCAAACCCGCATAATAAACAGGGTGGGGTCCGGGGTAGGGGTGGGGCGGGGGAATCCCCCCCCCCCCCCGCCGCGTTTAACTACATTTTTTTTGTAATTTAATTTTCCAAGGTTTATTTGAATATGGGTTATGATGAAGAGTTTTATTTAAAAAAATATACGAAATCATGCATTTTTACACAATTTCCCTCACCCGTTTATCACGGGGCGGGGTCCGAGGCGGGAGATAGAGTTAATTGGAGCGGGACGCGGTGAGAAAAAAAATCTTAAACAGGTACCACAATTACACCCCACCCCGCCCCATTTACACCCCTAGTTCAGGTTGCAAGTTTTTCCTCCTTCCCAATTTAATGTTTTATTATAAAAAAAAAAAAAATCGAGCGAAGCAAGAGAGAGTGAAACCCTAATAACCCGAGAGATTGCTATTTAAGTAGGGCTTCGCCGCATTCCTCCATCATCTCGATTCTCAAATCTCAGAAACAAAAACTCATTTCTTCGTTATTTTTCAATTTTATTTTTTCTGTTTATTCTCTCTTTGCTCAGGCATGGGATTGGCTGGGCTATGATTTGAAAGAGAGAGGCTTGAGTGTTGATCCCTCTTCTTCTTTTTCAAGAAAATCAATCGAAGAAAGATGAAAATCCATCGAAGTTGCCGCCTTCTTTCAAATTGTAAGAACGGCTTTGGTATCTCAAGATGATTTCCATCTTTCTTAGCTCAAATTTCTTGAGAAATTTGTCGATTAGGGTTTTTATCTCACGATGACGGGTTCTTCTAAATTTACACTTGATATGAGCCCTAAGCCCTTTCCCTGTTTTTCTCTGTTTTAATTTTTATTTTTATAAATGCATTTGTTGTTTAATTTGAGAAAACAAGCCTTCATTACTGGGTTTTCTCTTTGGAACAATGGATGCTAAATTGAAAGTCTGATTGTTTTCTATTCTGGTTTCTGGAAATTAAAAGTTTCTGGAAAACGAAAATAGGGCAATCAGGCAGCGGCCAGACAACCGTAGGGATGATTTCCACAGAAGATGGGTTTTTTAATACCATTTTTCTACTGATCCCATCTCACATTTTTATTAATTTTATATAATTATTTTTATTTGCTATTAGTAATTCATTAATATTAAGATTTAAGCAATTGATTCTATTAAACATAGAAATTTGTTTGTTTTTTTGTTTCTAGTTTTTTGTTTTTAAAAAATTCTGATTCTGGTTTGGGAGTTGGTAATTTCTTGAGGTATCTGATTCTAAATATTTTATTATAAAGAAATATCAGATAGCCATTGATCCCTACTCCAAGAATAAAACAGGAGTTTAATGCTTGTACTCCTCGTTTTTGGGATTGCAAGTTTGGCTCTTCTGTTATATCTTTCCATTTACAGAATTTACTTCATTGAACTGTAATCAAAATAAAATAAAATGAACCATGTTCGTCTCGTCACGAGGTCGAAAGCCATGGAGAAACCCGAATCACTATCGTCGAATGCATTTACAATTTATTCATAGAGCAATTGGCCCTGTTTTCCTCAACGATTTCAAAAACCCCCCATTGATACTCCACAGAATTTAGCAAAACTTGAAACATAACTCTTTAGAAATTCCAAGGTACCAGAATCTTAAGATGGAAAATGCAGATATACGTGGATCTAATCGGAGAGGAGCGAAATTTAAACTTGGTTAAGCTTTTAAGATAAGATATAATATCTATCTAAATCGATTGATTATAAGATTAGTCCAACCTTTTTCATATATAAATTTCAAATTATTCAAATACTTAATAGAAAAAGGCAGTTTTAAGAGCACCCTTTATAGTAAGGGTAGGAAATTTATAACAAAAAATTGGTAAGAAATCTCAATTGATTTGAATTTGGTTCTGAAATATCAACATTCTACAATGTATACTGTGCATATTGTAGATGCATTAAAATAATGAGTTTTCGATTTGATTGAATAAAAAAAGCTTTGAAAATTTTCACAAGACATTTTTTTGGCATAAAATTTAATGAATTTTTTTTTATTAAATTAATGAAAGTTTATTTTTATTAATTTTTTTTTTCAAATAATAAAAATAATCTTTCATTAATTTAATAGGTTTTTTTGAGATTTCAAAAGACATACTGTTGTAAGATCAAATATTATTATCAATTTTATCTTTATGTTTGTTATTGAGATTTTTCAATTAAAACTTAATTATTGTATTATTTTAATAAAAGTGTTATTTTGAAAACTTTAGAAATTTTTTACTTTGAAAATTTACGATTCAAAAAATGCCAATTTTAAAATTACCTTTTGAAAAATTTAACTTCTGTTGATTAAAAAAATAAGCTTTCTATTCTTATATAACAAACATTCTGAATAACATGAAGAAGTAAATACTCAATATAATAAAATGTAATGGAAAATACATAAAATTATCAATTTTAAAAATTGTAAATTCCTTAAAATCGAGAAATGATGAATAATAAGTTTTTAAAATATATATGCTTCAAAAATCAGAATAAAAAACGAGAATGTTTCCCAAAACATTATGTTTGGACTACCACATAAATTACATGAATTGTCAAAACCACCCCACAAATTTAATGCACTGTGAAAAGACGAAAAATATACTTGATTTAATTTTCCTTAAATGTTGCAATATTTTAGTAAATTTATGAAATCCCATAAATCGTAATTTCTCTAAATCATTTTTGAAACACATCCATTTTTTGCCTTACATAACTTCTTCCTATCTTTCTTGAACGGTTATTAAAGGTTTTTCAAGCTTCATAATGTTAAACGGATATCACGGTTAATTTAACAAGTTTATATTCTATAAACCAAAATAATCAATAACTATTTGAACGTTAAAAAAAAGCTGTAAAAGAAAATCATGGTAAGTTTAACACGTTTATATAATTAGTCTTTTAACACGTGTGTGATGCACATGATATTCATTCTGATATTTGAAAGTCAACATATTTTCTTATTTAAATTCTATATGCGTTAGTTTTAACTTTTTGACTGATGAGTTTTTCAATTATTTAACGAGTTCGGAGGGAAAATTTTGGGTAACATTCTCGTTTTTTTATTCCCATTTTTTTTGAAGCAAGTGTATTTTAAAACATTTATTTATTTCTCATTTATCGCTTTTAAGAAATTTATTATTTTTAAAATTCATAATTTGATGTATTTCCATTATTATATGGGATAAATGCAAAAAACACCCTTGCATTTTAGGTTATTGTTAAATCATACCCCTGCATTATTTTTTTATCATAAAATACCCCTGCACTTTAATAAAATTGCAAATCACACTCTTCAATAGATGAATTTTCACGAAATTGAGATGTATGTATATTCTACGTATGTCATGTATTATGATTTCATGAAAAATAACAAAAACAAATTGACACATGTGTAGAATTTTAGAATAAACTCGTATACTAATAAGATGTAAAACATATAAATCACACTCAACCGTTCAAATTTTTTGAAATTTTTAATGGTTTTGAAACACGCAGAATGTATAATATAAATGTGTCTAAATTTCGATTAAAACTAATCGATTGAAGGGGGCAATTTGCAAATTTACTAAAGTGTAGGGGTATTTTATCACAAAAATTAGTGCGGGGTATGATTTAACAATAATCCAAAGTGCAGGGGTGTTTTTTGCATTTATCTCTTATTATATTGAATTGGGCTTCGTGTGAACTGGGCCGGGTTGGGTTCTTGGGTAGCATTTCTATGCAGTGAGAAAATCTGGACAGATTTTTGGTACTGGTTTGGTCACTGAAAAACTCACTGTAAAACAAATTTAACGAGGGGAAAAGTCTTAGAGAGAGATGGGGAGGATTAGAGAGAGGTTGAGAATTTTAGAATAATTAATTTGAGAAGAGAGTTTTGAGAAAAATATCAAATAATATCTCTAACATTATCTTTAATATAATATAGTCTTATTAGTTTTAAATTCGTAACTTTTTACCTATCTCGAAATTCAAATTTGTCAGTGAAATTGGAATTCTGACAATGAGAAGATTTCACTATTCAAAAATTTAATATCCCATAATTTTGAAAACAATGTTAAGTGTCCAAAAATGCTTTGATCCTGAAATTCTGGTTGTCACACTACTTTAAAACTTTTTTTTTTCATATACAACATATATCTACTAATACAATATGGGTTACATAAACCGATTCAGAATTGCATTGCATGCTTCTTAAACTATGGGTGCATTTAGTTTAATAGACTATACGATATTAGATTTCTCAAATCCGTAAATCAAACCTCGACATGAGTTTGTATATCTTATCCTCATTTCAAATTTTTAGATATTTTTCAACTTTCATTTATTTTAATGGGTTTATACAATTACAAGCATACGCAAACAAAAACAAAAATGACCTTAATGGAGACTTGTAAACTATGGAAAACAAACGCAGTCAAAAGTATATTAGTTTTTATATCGAGTGAGTGGAAGGTGTGCTAAGCCCAACCCTTGTTTTCTGAAGGTATTGTTTGGAAGACGTTCTTTTTAGGCGGTCTATACAACAAGTCAAAAGTTATACAATACTTTTGGCTTTGGGATGAAAAATTTCCAAGTTTTTTTTTTCTTTCCAAATTTTTATTTTTATTTTCAAATGATTTATTAAAATCAAAACAATACATTATTGAAAACAAACTATCAAAATTAAATTATCAATTAACTTTATAGTAAAATGAAAGTCTGAAAATAAAATATCAAATATTAAACACTAAGTAGTATATTATTTAAGTAAATATTTTAAAATTATCAAATAAAAATATAATAAGAGGAGTTTGAAATAACTTTTGAAAGTGTTTTAAAATATTTTTATTTTTAATAATTATCAAGAAACACTTCCAAAAATTATTGGTACTAATTTCCATCCACACAATTGAGAATTTCCACCATAATTTTTCATAATAGCGAAAAAATAAAATCCATAAAACAGGAATTAAAAAAGGCAAAATAACTTGAATGTAAAAAATCATAAAAAAAGCAAAGCTGCGGGCACATACTAATTAAGCAGCCACTTTCAGCCGTCTGAAAAACTTTACCATAATAAAAACCATTTCAACACCAAAGTCCAAAAAAAACATCTTCCACTACTAATCCTCCACTTTCTCCCCCCCTCTAAGAAAATTACTTTTTTTTTTTTTTTTTGGAAATTAGACCCTGAAATTTTTGCCAGTAAAAGTTTGACCAAATTGCCAATTGGAAGGAACAATATTCCAAGAAGTGGAAGTGCGTCCATCACTGGCTGTGACCCTGAATGAAAGTGACTGACCAACCAAAATCGTGTTTGATTGCCAGTTTTGCCCCCAGTTACGGCTCAGACTCATCCAGTCTGTGTTTCTTCCTTTCACGCTTACTTTTATGATGTCTCCTGCGCCTGCCACGTTCGTTACTAAGATCAAATTGAAGTATCTGAAGCCGTTGATTGTGAACCTGACTCCTCCCTCTTTTCTGCATGGCACCCTGTTGGATTTTCTTTGGGTCAGTTCTTGAGGGTATTTTTGTCATTTATATATATTTCCATCAAAAGATTAAAAATCACACACAATTTCAATTTAAATAGGATGATGTGTAGTTGGGTGGTGTGGTGTTACCAAAGTAATTCACATAGAAGGTTTCAGTTCGGTTTTTATTATTTTTTATATAAACGAACTTAAATCGAAATAAATAGAGTAGGTTAATTAAGTGAAATTTTCTACTCCATTATCAATAAAATTTCATAAACAATATAAACTGTTGATGTGAAAGAAACAATATATTGTTTTTTACATAAATGAAATAATTTAATATCAATCGAATAAGTGAAGAGTAAAAAAGAATTGTAAATAGGTAGTTTATTTTAAGGAACCTAATATTTTAAAAAAACATATCAAATTTGAGAAGAGAGAGAGAAATGGACACCCGAAATGGAACCCGTTCAGACCCATACCTCCTCTTCCCCGGCGCCGCCGCGACGGTTCAGCCCCCTCCCCCCATTGATGTAATATCTCAAAAAAAAAAAAAAATGGAACCGTGTGGGTGGGAATAGAGAATGGGTGGGTGTTTTTAGGAAATGAATTGCCTGGAATCGGGTCGGGTCGGGTAAAACTAGATTGGGTCCCATGTACGGCTGTGAAGGAGAAGAATCTCTGGTAAAAGCTGTATCTGTGTACCCTGGTTTTCCGTAAAGTACAAAAAATCTTTTACCCTCATTTCAGACCTCCGTAAATGTCCCTCCCCAATTTGCCTAATGTTTCAGAAAATTTTCAAATTATTTATCATGAGGATTTTGGTACGGAAATATTAATTGAACAATTCTAGTTTGAAAAAAAAAAAACAAGGATAAAATATTAATTAAAAAAATTTAAAAATCAATTTTATATTATTTATTTGAGCTTTTTATGTCAATAACAGATCTGATTCCAATCTTACATATGAAAGATACCCTTCTTTAGCATTTTTATTAAAACACATCCATCATTCTTAAAATCCTAATAACCACCACAACCTTAATTCTATCAAATCACACAAAACCAATAGTAAAACGTTAAAAAAAAAAAGAAAGAATAAGAAAGCAATACCGGCGATAAGAAACAGGAACAATTCCGGCTCTATACTCAGCAATCTTAAGAAACATAGGCATGGCGAGATCGAAATGAGTACGAGGAGGGTTACACCATCCTCCATTATCATTAGGAAGCGCATAATTGGGTGGACAAAAATTAGTCGCTGTAATGAAAATGGATGGGCTTCCAGAATGGCACCATTGTGGCTCATTTGCACATTTTAGCTCGAAACAAGCTCCGCAACTCAAACCATTGTTGAACAAAGCCGTGCTCAACGCCGCCGTGTTTACTCCGTACCCTTGACTATACAAGTTTCCATATCCACATGCCCCTCCTGTATTCATAACCCTCGTTAACGAATAACATTATATTGAATAATACTTGCATTCTCACCGGTAACGATAAACTGATATATAATAAAAATAAAAGTTTTTATTTTTTATTTTTTTACTAGTGAGGAGATAAGTATTATTAAAACAAAACGATTATAAATTCTAAAATCAAGATCATACCCATAGTTCCAGAGGCATCGCTGCCGCCGTAGAAAGTAGCGTGAGCGCTCTGCCACTCTCCACCGGTGTATGCTCCGGGGATTCTGGATTCGACGGCGAGTAGAGAAAATGTGAATGAGAAGAGAATGGTGAGGAGAGTAATTGGAGCCATTTTTTTTTTTTTTTGAAGATAGTGAATTGAATTGTGAGAAAAATGAAGGAAGGAGAGGGTGGTATTTATGGAGGGAAAACAGAGCAAAATTAGAAAAAAAAAAAAAGAAAGAAAGAGGTGGAAATGTCAAAAAGATAATATGGAGGGGACGAAGTTGAAATAATCACCCTTGATTAATGGTGTTTGGTCTGGCGCTGATTATTCTCTTTAAAAGGTATATTTAATTAATTGTTTTGATTTTTATTTTTTTTCTAATTAAATGCGGTTTCCTACTTTTATTGTTTTGATTTTTTTTTTTTTTTTAAATTTACTATGATTGCGCTTCCATTATGGATATTCAAAATTTAATTCGCGTTCAAAAAGTTACTAATTAAATTGGATTCTTTCTTATTTTTGAGGAATCAGACAAATTGCTTTCTATATATATATCGATTTTTTTTTTAAAACTAAGCATATTAGGAGTGAGAAGATTTGGAGGAATATTAGCCGATTAATTTTGATTGTGTTTTTTCTTTGACAAAAGGTAATTAGAGGTAGAAAATTGGAATATTAAAGTGATTCTCTCAAATCAATTAGGTAGTTTTTATTTCATCAACAATGGTTTAGTGGCAAAAAGGTATTGGTTAAACTTATCCTATATAGAGGGTGCGAGTTCGAATCTATTCAATCTCAATTATTCTTACATGTATGGAGAGATTTGTTCCCTTGGGGAGTCGAGTTCTAGGGATTTTTTTTTTATAGTTTTATAGCCCATGTTTGGGCTAAAAAAAAAATCGTACTTCCAATTATCACTAATCCACGGATATTAAATCAACTTTTATTAGATAAATTTTACAGAGTTAGAGAGATTATAAAATGTTAGATAAATTTTACCTAATGATCATCTATTATGATATTTTAAAATCTATAAAAATTATAATATAAGAAATAAGAAATAAAATTAATGTTTCTAAAATGGGGTACTCTTATCCATTGGAGATGGCTAACGGAATCCAAAATCAAAATTCATTTTTTAAAAATTCGCATTATTGCCCTTGAGATATGTTTTCACATTTCAAATAAAATGTGGAATTTTGTAGAAAGGTAGGGACATAATTGGAATGAAAAGTAGCTCACAAGGGTTTAGGTATGAAAGGGGTTTGCTTGATTCACAAGTCGTGTTATTCTGTATGTTCGGGGATCCAATGGTACGGATATGATTGATTACGTGAACAATCATGGGTGAGATTATCTTGGAGTTTGTTTAGAACGGTTGGATTTAAATTGGACGATTAAGATTTAACCAGCACGATAATTTATATTAATATTCTATACAAGCAATCTATCAAACAAATTTAAACTAAACCATTTGATACACGTGACAGCATTCCTAATATTTATTTATCGATTTTTTCAAAAATGATTGAAATTTTAAAAAATTGACATTTCTCGTACTGATATCCACCCATTTTAGACTGTGATTTTTCTAATCTCAGATTTATATTAGTGGAATCTCAATATGAAAAATGTCATTTTCAAAATATTTTAAAGCATTTATCATTTTTAAAATTACACATAAAAAAGTGTCATCTATTGAAATTTCCCTCTTTATTTTAGATTTTTAGTGCATAAAAACATTGGTTCATAGCTAAAAAAAATTAATATCATATTTTGATCCCAAACTTTCGTACTTATTTGTTTTAGTATTTATACTTTCAAATGTTTCACTTACGTCTCAAAGCTCTTATAAATATCTATTTTGATTCAAAGTATTAAGTTTTTTTTTAATTATATTTAACATAATTATTTTTAGATTATTACAACAAATAGAAAGAGGCTTCAAACCTTCAATTTTATAAAGAGAGAACACTAATATCTAATTATTTAAATTATACTCAATTTGGTCATTTTAATAAATCTTAAGGTATCTTATATATGAACTAAATTAACACAAATTTTAAAATATATGAACTAAATTAACACAAATGATAAAATATATAGACAATAGTTTAATCCTAAATTAATTTTAATTTTGTTACTTCATCTATCATTTTCTTTATGAAAAGATATAAAAGAAACAATTAAAATGAAGAATATTAATTTCATTTCAATAATTGTACGGTACAAGTATCAACCTAGGGTCGAGGGATGTGTTGAACAAGATGACGTTTAAGAATGAAAAATGTATGTTTAGTATTAGTTTAATCACCATTATATGTTTTTTTTAATCAATTTAAGTATTTATGATTTTAGAAGTTCTATTTTAATCTTTATAGTTTGATAAAAATTCATGAAATTTTTAATATTAAACCAAAGTTAACAAATTACTGAGGTAAATTTTTCTACCCGTATATGCACATACATGGCTCATTCATAGCCCCCATAGAATTGTAACGCCCTGTTATAAGGTAATTTAAAATTTTGGTTAAATTTTTTATTTTAATTTAATAATACCGAGTTTTGAATTTTTTATTTTAATTTTTCTATTTGCATCCATAGGCTTGTTGGGTGACAAACTGCGAGGGAAGGTTTCATTGGCAATTTGTTTGGATGGAATGATGAATAAGCAGATAAGGGAAAGTTTAAGTGAGGTGGTTAGGGTTTGAGTCATTTATTCAGAAATGAAGAAAATAGGAAAAGTTTACACTCTCTTCTCTCCCTCTAACGCCGCCGCCACCTTCATTGGGAAGCCGGGAAATCGGTTCATTTTTTCGTCGTTTGATCGTCTCTTTCTGTATTGAATTTGGATTTGGAGGTAGTTGGGGACCATCTCTTCAATCAAGAAGGTAACCTTTTTCTTCCCTTGGTTTTTCCCCAATGCAGCCGCCCCCTTTGGGTTTTTAAGTGATATTCTTCGTTAATTTTTGAGTTATAGGTGATCGATTGGAACGTGGGTGATCGTTGGGGAAAGATTGAAGGTTTAATCTGTGAATTCCTAACCTTGGGTAAGTATTTTAGATCGTTTAATTAACTTTATAAATTCTAGAAATTTGTGATTTGATAATTAAGTTCAATGTTGATAACCTATCCTTGAAACCCAACCCCAATCGCTTTCCAATTCCCAAACCTTAGCTTTAATCCTAATCAGTTTTGATCTACCTTTCCTAAAACCAAAAACCATCAAAATCGATCTCCCGAAACACGAACCCGAGACCCGAAAGCCACGGCTCAGCCACGGTAAGGGGACAGCAGCGCCGTGACTGTCCCCCTTCGCAAACGATGATTCGTTCGTCATTTGTTTTTCCCGTTCTTCGAGCCGTCAAACCCCTGGGACTATTTTAGCATGAATTTTAATTATTTAGGACCTTCGTTTCAGGTCTGGTTCGTAGTGGAATGTAGCATGAAAAATTGGAGTTTAGCAAAATTCAAGGTGAATTAACGGTTTGATCAACGGAGGAGTTTTAGAAAAATATAAAGTCTTTATGTAGCTTGTTTATTTACAAATATTTAATTATGTTATTCTGGAATTTTAGGATGGGGATTGATATTGAAAACATTGAAAAATTATTGGGAGAATTCATTTTTCGGTTAGAGCTAGTTTAGGCGTTTTTCAGCGGAATTTGATGATTTTAGTTTCGAATTGAATCCAAATGTTATTGAACTTAATTCTGAAATTTTTGGGAGTTTAAGATGATCATTTTCCATGAGATTTGGTTTAAGAAGTGTTAAATTTGATTTTCGATATTTCAGTAGTTTTCAGCTCTTTTCAGCTCTTTTCATGTTTTCGGCAATTAATTATGTGAATTGAATGTAATTTGTTGGGGCTACTGTATTTTTTATATTTATTATTGATTTGTATAAACATTATCATGTGTATAATGTTGAGGAAGTTGAGATGGATGGTTTGTCAGGATATGTTAACTAGTATTAAGGCTACGAACTTAATACTTAGTTCAAATTTAGTAATGGGAGAGTCCATAACCAGCTACTAATGTGAAGGGATGATTTACTAAACTAGCGGAAATTTATTTAGTAAATTTATTAACATTTAATAAGCGGATCTATTAACATCATGCAATTTGTGATAAAAACATGTAGATTCATGCTAGTTTTTTCGAAAATTAAAACCCTTTCACTTACATTGAGTAAAATATGGAGAATCGGTTGGAGGTTTCTTTACAGCATCAAATCCTCAGCAACACCGGATCTTCTATGCTATATCCCGATCAAAAGCAAAACTAACTTGTGGGAATCGAACCGGAAGAACAAAAGAAGAAGAAATTTCTTCTAAATTTTTTTCCTTAAGGAAAATCGGCAATTGGGCAAAAACTTGAGAGAGAGTTTTCACTTTTCTAATTAAAGTGAGAAGTGTATAAAATATGATATCTAATCTAATTAGAATTCATTATCTCCTAAAATAAATAAATAAAAGATAAATAATATAATATATATATTAAAACTTATCTTGACATCGTACAGTACGCACGCCATTGACAAGTTCCAGCGCATATGTGTACATATACACTTTATATATTTTTTCTTATTATTTATTTTCTTTATTTATTTAACAATTAAAATGAAAAGATAAATAAATAAATTAAATTAAAAAAAAATAAAAACAAACTTGGCCATGCATAATGACGCTGACGCACATTTGGTTTTCCATTTTTCTTTTTTCTTTTTTTAATTCATTTTTTATTACTTTTCTATATTATGTATTTAATATTAGAAAAATTAAAATAATAATTTCTAATAATATACATTTAGCCAAAAATTAATATATTAATTACCAATGAATCTTATTCAATTAATTAATTATTTTGGGCTAAAACCAATTTGTTTCTTAAACCAATTGTTTTTAATTCTCTCTAATATTTATTATTAAATTAAATAAACTCATTATTTAATCAATAATATTAATTATTAATTTCCATTTAAATAAACTCATTATTTAAATAATTAATAATATTAACATTAATTCCCGTTTAAATAATTTATTTATTTAAACAATTAATTTTACCTTATAATATTATAATTGATATGTTATATTAATTTCCATTTAAATAAAATCTTTATTTAAACAATTAATTTTGTATCAATATTAATAATATTAATATTAATTTTCATTTAAATAATCTCATTATTCAAATAATTAATATTCCCTAATTTTAAGTAAAATCAATTACTTAAATTATTTGTTCTTCCTAAGTTAAATAAATAACTTAGTTTTGCTACAACGATATTTGGGCTAGCATAGGAACCCGATGGACCTATAGATCATGGGCTTAATAATTAGTCAATTAAGTGATTAACTCATAATCAGTTAATTACTTATTATCTAACTATGAATAATTCCACTATAGATTCATAGCTGAACTCCCCTCACTATAGATGAGTTATGTCCATTTAGTTTATCTTTATTTATATCTGTGATATATCCTTCACGTGGAACCCTCATAATTACCGGTGGATAAATTTACCGTTTTGCCCCTGTAATTACCGCTTTATCCTTGTGTTCCCGCTGATTTCCATATATTCCTAATATCGTCAATTGAATCAATCTAGATAATATAAAGAACTTATGTTTATTTATTTAATTTTTTCGAAATAAATTATTATTATTAAATAATTACAAGTTCTAGGACACCATTTCTAACATAATGATCATTGCTCGTATGAATGATTCATTAGAGGATTTAATTACAGTTGCGGCTATAACCAGGTACTAGGAAGTGATAGTTGTCCCGAGGGACCGCCTTCTTAGTGTTGTATGTTAATTAGTTGTTTTTGTTATTTTAGAATTAACTAGTTATCCGAAAGTATTAAGTATTGATGATGGGAGTTTGTAAGTGAAATCCTTGAGTATGAAACTAGTGAGAGTTGTCTATCCATGTAAAGTGAGTTTATCGAAAAACCTTGAATATGGAATTTGAGATAATTGCTTATTCATGTATTTGGATTGAGATTGAGTTTAAGTGACGCTTTGAGCGTAAGAGTTATTGGAGATTGTTGAGTGCTTAAGAATCAGTATGAATTGTTAGAGACTATTTAAAACTTTACTTGTTGATTAAGTCGTTTTCTCACTAGCTTTAGCCTCACAGTGCTATAATTTTTTTTTCAAGTAACAATGGATCGAGAGGTGGTGGTTGATGATGTGGCGAAGATGAGTAGTTCATGTCGTGGTGGCTGCCTATTGCATAGTTATTTATTCGTTCTTATTGATGAATAAATTATTGGGTTTTATCGGTTTTTAATTGATTTATGAGATTTTGAGACTTTGTTAGTCTTTAACATTTTAATTGTTTGAGAACCAGTTATTATTTCATTGCTATTTGTTTTTAAATGTTATAACTCCGGAGTTGTTGTTTTTATTTGAATGAATGAACTTTCTTATTTCAATAAATATTTATTATCGAGTCTTCTGCTGTATTTATTTTAATTGTTTTAAACTTTGAAAAGTCGGGTCTTTACAAGAATACTCCCAAAAGATCCATCAACAACAACTACCACGCCAATCTACACTGCTCGATTTAGAAATACACCATATTCTTCGAACATTCGTGTCTGTAAAGACCCTACTCTTTATTTTCGAAAATAAACATAAATGACGCAAACGAAAGACTTTAAAACAATAAACACTTGTAAAATAAGTGGGAGTAAACCCATAATCGTTTCAAAAGTGGGATGTACATCCCTTTTCATCATAAATTCTAAGTTCAAATAGAAGTTAACAATTCCATGAAATTCGAATAAGACATAGTTCAAGTTTTAACAAAGTGCTCTCACCTAGCTTCAACAAAACAAGTTTTTAAACGAATAAAAGACAGTCCATGAACTTAAAGAATAACCACTAGTCCATCTCCATCATCACCATCCCTCAAGATCAAGCTACACCAGCTCCATGACCACGACCGCGACCGCGACCACATCTCGCATTTGAAAAATAGTATCATGAGCGAAAACACTCAGTGAAGATAAACGAAAAATAAAGTAACTTTGGATCCAAAATCTAAATCTGGATTTGTATCCAAAGATCCTATTAACTCTTGACTACCCAAAATATAACCTCAATCAAATTCCCATACATCTCTCAACAAGGTATAGTCTTTCAATACTACAAGTAATCAAGTTCTGATCAACTCATGATTTCATAACTCATACTAACTCATAGCAATTTACATTCCCAACCCCAAACACACATGCTAAGCACACAAAGTCTCAACATTACTCGTTTACAATCAACATGCGAATAATGTTAAGTACACATAGTCTCAACACTATCTCATTATCTCGTATAAAACATGAAAAGTACAAGCAGTCTTTACATTGAACATGGGAACAATAACAAATAATGAAAGTACACGCGGTCTAAACATTATCTCATTATCTCACCTAAACATGTAAAATACACGCAGTCTTTACATTTCTCTCATATATGTATCACAACATTTATGAATAATGCCCGATAATGTAAAGCTCACGCAGTCAGACATTATTTCATTATTTCATTATTCATTCCCTCCATTCATGCAAAGTTCACACAATCTTTAGCATCCTCATGATACATATATACAAAACACAAGAACAAATCAATAATGCAAGTACACACATCCTATACATTATCTAACATACGTTTACCGTAATCTTAACAAATAATATGCAACTTAAGATTATAAGGCACCAACGGTCCTTATAATCTTAGTTACTCATATCCTGGAAGAAAACACAACAGAATTCCCAAGATGTCAATAATCATAACATATTCCCAAAATACGAATGACTTAAACAAATTCTCAACTTGCAAGAAATAAAACAGTCCCATAGTCTCATTATCTCATAAATTCCATAAACTCGCATACCATAATGCCTCTCAAGGCTTCAAACCCAAACATCCTTAATAAAGAAAATATAGTGCAAAACTCAGAAAACCCTTAATAATTCTAGCACAAGCTAAACATAGCCAACTTTAAGTCCCATAATCACTTAAGGCAAGGACCATTCTATACTCCCAAAACCTATTCATTATTATTAAGCGTGCTCAATATTTTTTATTCCAAAGTTAAATTCAACTCCCGAATCATACAAGTCGTTCACTCATTTGGTTCCTAAATTTACCGTAAATTCTATTTATCCTCAACTTTTAGCAAAGTAAACAAACAATCGTTCCAATGAGAGCACCAAGCAAGAAAATCAATACCACCTACAATTAATTATGTCTAAAATATATTAATTTAACTAAACAAACGATTATGAACAATAATTAAGGAATAAAAGTCAAACAGCCCGGGGACCCTTCATTGTTGCTCTCGACCGAATAAGGTATAGCAAGGGGGTGTCTCGATTATTTGGGTAATTTTGGGACGTTCCGTGTTTGTTTGGGAGCTTTCTAGTGTAATTTACTCAATGGGCAACCTTAAATAGGGTGGTATTTTGACAAGATTTTTCCACCCAAATTTAAAGAAAAACACAAACAAGGAAAATACGCCGTAGGAGGCCACGGTTTTAGGGTCTTTTCTTGGGGGTTTTTGTTTTAAAAATTTCAGCCAAAGATCAAAAGAATAACATAAAAACAAGTTTAAAGGATTGGTTGATTTATAATCTTCAAGTTTCAAAGGATAAGAGTTTGAAGATTACAAACTCAACTTCACTTTTAAAGAAGGGGAAAGAGAAACCCATGAAAAATACTAAAGGAATCTCACCCTTAAAGGTTTCTTGAAGTTGGGGGAATGCTCGTTAAGCTAGAGATTTGGAATCCTTGATGCAAGATCTATCCAACTCACAAAGTCTCTAGCCAAACAGGGAAGAAATGAAGAAAACTCACTCTTTGGTTTAGTGGGTAGGGGCTGCTACACTAGAGAGGGTTGGGGTGGTTTTGTGACTTTTTGCTTCAAATGAAGGGGAAGGAAAGAACCCTAATGATTTTGAAGAGTAAAACTTTTCTTGCAAAATGGCCCTCTCATTTCCCTTTTGTTTTAAAATCACTATAAGAAATTTTGGAATAGGTGACGTTTTTTTGGCGTCACCTATTCGAATAGGTGACGCTTTTCTGGGCGTCACCTATGGCAGTGTCACCTATTCGAATAGGTGACGCTTAAAAAAGCGTCACCTATTCGAATGGGTGACGCTAAAAAACGTCACCTATTCGAATGGGTGACGCAAAAAAAGCGCGTCACCTATTCGAATGGGTGACGCAAAAACGCCGTCACCTATTCGAATGGGTGACGAAAAAACGTCACCCATTCGAATGGGTGACGCCAAAAACGCGTCACCCATTCGAATGGGTGACGCAAAAACGCCACCCATTCGAATGGGTGACGCTAAAAAACGCCACCCATTCGAATGGGTGACGCTAAAAACGTCACCCATTCGAATGGGTGACGCTAAAAAGCGTCACCCATTCGAATGGGTGACGCCAAAAAAGTGTCACCCATTCGAATGGGTGACCCGTTTTACCCGTCAGCAGGTTTTACCCGTTTCTTGTCTTCTAGCCATATGAACAAAGTACACATGAATGCACCATCAAAAGAAATTAGATTATTGAACTAAAAATTTAAATCCATGTGATGGAACAAATAATGTAACAGAACAAAATGGCACTCCATGTCAACGAAAAACCATTTTGAAACAATTAAAACAATACTTCAAAATTAGTCTCTCACACTACAAGAACTGAAAGGAATACTAACTTTGTGTGTTCATCATCAACCTAACAGTTTCCTCATAAACTATAAGAAGAATATTAAAAAAACATAGTCAGTTGTAAAGACTAATAATATTTAACCTGATACATGAATAATATAATAAGTATTAATTTGGCCTAGAATACTACTAAGAATAGAGTGTTCATAAGAATGGAACCATGTAAACCAACTTGAGGCAATCTCAAGGCTATAACTCTAGATTGGTCATTGTTGCAGAAAACTCCCATCCAATCTTTGCACAAAGAAGTGGTTTTATTCCAGTTAAGCAAAATTAGGAGAAAAAAGAAAAAAACAAAATTAGGATGAGGAATAGGAATAGGAATAGAACCTCATAAATGGAATCCTCCAAGCTCGAATCAGGATGAGGAATTCGATCAAACTTCTCAGTAAAATCTACAGATACCTTTCAAAATTCAATAGAGAATTGCAAAAACAAAATCAGATTTTAGGATTTTTAATGTTGCGTTAGATGAATTAGAATGGAGAATGAATAATAAGGATAAAGAATAATGGATGCATTTGAGAATTGAGAGAGAGCGTGAATGAAACTAGAAGACCGAGCAGGTGTAAGATCTTTGTCCTTTGGATGCATTTGAGAAATAAACCTCGGATTATGTGGCTTACTTCTTTCGATAGCCTCTCAATCTGGGAGGTATAAAAATTTATCGCGTCAACCCTATCTCCCTAAAGTCCTAGAAAACCAGTCTGTTCATGAGGTCATTAGTAGGAAATATGAAAGTGAAAAGGAAAAGGTGTAACGGTTCAAAAACATTAAAAGTACCTTTATAGTTGCCCTCTTAGATTCATTCGAGAATTTTTCAATTGATAGTAATCAAGCCAATTCTGCATTTTTTTCTTGTCCTCAACCGGCTTAGAGAGTTTATTTGCATCATAAACAATCGCATAAGCATAAGCATAAGCCCTCAAAATAGTTGTAGATAAGAAATGTTAAATAGTCTTAAGTAATTCAAAGTTGGTAAAGAATCACCCATTAAAAGACCGAAAAAACCTACCATAACTACATGATAGTCAAAATACTTAATTTAAAATAATTGTGACTTCTAAATTTGGAAAACCAAAAACACAACGTAATTTGCATACCAATCCCTTTCCCTTATAATAATTATCTAGTGTCCACTGAAACTTGGATTCATTCAACGTTCCGAATGGTCATCCAAACGAGAATGAGCTGCAAAATTATACAAGAGTTATGGGCAATGCAATCAACATCCCAAAAATAACTCTGCAAATTCAAACACAAAAACAAAGATAATTATGTTATAAAAATAGTATTTCTTTTTGTGTAATTTAAAAAAAAAATTAGTTAATATTATTTACACAAGAAATATACTTAAACAACTTACCCTGTCTCGAGGATATCAGGGTGTACATTGTACTCTTTAGCAAAGACAAAGAGGACAATTCCTTGTGGGAGAGTCTGCTGTTTTTGTTTAGATTTTGTGTTTGGAAAATCCAAACAAAAAAACAAACACAATGGGGGCAACAAAAACACATGTTAACAGAGCCATACAAATGTTTGTTTCCTCTATAACTCTAATTCTCTTCCCAGTTTTCATGTTTCTTACTCGATCATCTCACGACTTTTCTCTTTTTGCCCTCTCTTTCTCTTTAAAAAAATTGCTATATGTGTAATTATTTTTTTTTTAAAGAATACGCTAGACATTTTGAAAAATGAAGCAACCAACTAAATTTTTGAACAAAAAAGACAGTTGAGTGGTACCTAGTTTTGAACAAGAGGCTTATTCGAATAGCTTTTCTCAAGAATCCAAGCTAGGTTTAGGAATACTTCATGTCCTAATAAGTAATAAGTGGTGTTGCAAATAAGACAACATTAAGTGCCTCATTTTAAACTTGAAATACAAAGCTCGTTTATTTAAATAAATTGAAAAACGGTAATTCAAGTATGTGGTACCAAAAAAAGGCTCATCAAAGATCAAACAATAATTCAATTTGTTTAAGCTGATATGGCACCCAAACTTACCAGGAAATTATAGATCACGAGATATCGCACTAAGAGCAAAATTTTCAATCCATCCAATTTGTTTCAACTACAACCACAATACAAACTAGGTATATATATGATAACTCGAAAATAAGTCTCAAGCAAGAGAAGTAAATAAAAAATACTCACAAACACCACATACGTAAATAAAAAATATTATATACTAAACACAATCATTGAATGTCTAAGCATTGAACATCAATATTTAATACATGAAAATACTCACAAACACCACATCTAATATGTAAGGAAGCAAACAACTGAGATATAAACCAAAAATACTCAAAAGAAGATCCAAGACTAACAAATCAACTAGTTCTTCATAACAAATTAAAATGAAAAGTTATTCCCAATGGAGTATTCATCATCCATATGAAAACCAAAATTAATATTCTTATTCATGCCGCATTAATCTAAACCCACAAAGAATTCAAATTGATTATTGAAAACCAAAATTTATTTGTGTATATTAAACAAGAATTGATCTCTAGATGTAATTAAAATCTTTGAACATGGGTACTGATGTAATCCCTTCAATTGCCGGATGATGCAATTAAGCATGGGGAGAAATGACTAAAAATTTATAATGTTTCAGTAAATTCCATTCTTATTTCGTTTTCAATGTCAATTCAATAAGTATTAGAAAATTTTATTCGCGTAATTGAAAGCACAAAGAATAAAATGAACCGTACCTTAAACTGCTTAGCATCATCTCTGGCAAAGGATCCAGAAACTTGAATCCAAGTTTTTGAGAAGAGAGCACATGCTAAAAACATGAAAATAAGATAGAATAGGGCATGTCAAGGGTTGGCTGCCATATCCGCTAAGGTGAAAGAAAAACACAACCTTTATTTAGATGTCGTGACTCTTCAAATGCAGACTAACTCACGCTAAATATCTACGTCGCTCATGTAATGTACAATCAATGAAAACAATCCTTAGGCATATTTTTTTTAATGAAAACAAACAATCAATGAATTAACTACCATTCCTACAATGTAATATACCAACATATGAAGTAAAACCTTTTACCTGTAAGTGGGTAATGTTATTGAAAAAAATCAACTTCGGCGTCTTTAGTGTACAAGGCCTTAATGAACTAAACTATGCCACATCCTGAAAATTTAAACACCATTTCTAGCAATAAATGAATCCATCCCAGTAATCACATCAATTCTCAAATGTAAATAAAAGAAAAAATCCCTTTCAGATTTCCATTAAAAAAAAAACTTAAACTTATCACTTCTAAAACAAAAATATAATTAGTTGTAAACTTTGACATGTAACTAAATCTACAATGGTTTGTAAGTGTATTCAATTAATAGCAGACATTGAATAGAAAGAAGAAACCAAAATTCAAAATAGATCCATAGCATTATTGAGATACTATTATTTGTTTATTATCAAAAAAATTATTGAGATACTATTACTTTGACAGTACTAATGAGATTTGTTGACCAATGATAATGAATTTCACTGACAAAGGTGAAAATAGAAACTCGGGGGAAATTTTAGTACCTCTGAATAGGGTCCAGAAGTATATGTATCAAATACAGGAAGTTGGCCACGATCTTTAGCCAATTCCTCAAGCAATTATCTCTAAGGGAAAATCAATCCATAATGATATTACGTGCCTTAAAAGTAACCTGCGTATAAGATATTTAATCCAAGAGCATTGTTAGGACAAGAAAAATGAAAATTTGTTACAAGTAATCACTAATAAAACCTTTTTGAAGTATGTGTATACTAATAGGATAACATAAAAAAATTTGCCAATCTATTCTAAACATTAGACCAATAATTTTGCCAATTTATTCTAAACAACAAACCAACAAATTTCAAATAACAAAAGATAAACTAAAAAAATCCAAATATCACATTTTCCACTCTAAATTTTAGACCACAACATTGCACTTGTTGGGTGAATTTTGCCTTCATTTCTTTTTTAATTTATTAATCTTTTCATTTTACCAATATTAGACCACAACTAAAACAAGATCAAAATCACATAATAAAGAGCCAGCCAATTACAATTCAAATAAAAGAAAAGTTAAGTATGTTTAGAAGAGAGTGTGAGAAATAGATAGAGAACTTTAATTATGGTGATAAATATAAAAGTTATATCAATTGCAGGGAAATAGATGGAGCATACAAGACTAATTAGGTCCTTTTAGAGCTACGTTTTACAAAGAAGAGAGAGAGAGAGAGAGAGAGAGAGAGAGAGAGAGAGAGAGAGAGAGAGGATGTCAAAATATGCGGAATGTATAAAGGAGCAGTTGTTGGATCATATAAGATTAATGGGTCCAAATCATGAGGTAAATGCAATATAAGCATAATTGAAAAAATCCTGCACATTCAAAACCAAAAGATAATTTAATATGGTGTTAACTCAAATTTCAGCTAGCTCCAAACAGGTGCTGCCAGAAGATGGTTTTACATGATAACAACAGTAAAGAAAAATTTCCTTGAAATAATAGAGTTCATATGATTAATAATGACTTACACAGATGCCATTTCTGATGGCTTCAATATTGCTGACAAGTCAACTAAACTTGTCACATTGTTGACAAATTAAAAAAAGAATGTCAATGCTTAGTAACTTTTCATTTTTTTCTTTAAGCCAACACTTGGACCTTGGATACTATACTACTTATCTCGATTGAATTAAGCTAGATGGAAATATGTAATTGTGAAATAATAAGCTCCCAAGAATGAGGGAAAAAAATGAACTATTAAAGAGGCTTGCAAATAAAGGGGAAAAAGAGTATGCATTATATTAAAATCCTGATGGGAATACACGTGTTTTCCTCATCGGACACCATACACATATTTCTTAAACCTAGAACGAAGTAGACACTCCAACGTCTCATGTATATGCTTAATGTCATGATCTCGACTTACCAAAGTTGTAATAAAAGAAACTTACTACTGGAGGAGGAGAAAAACGCCACACAATATGAGCAATTAACTTACAAGTATACAAGGGTTGGCTGCCATATCAGCTAAGGTGAAAAGATACAAAGGAATTAGTAGAATATCAGTGGCCGAGTAATCATCAAAACTGCATAATTCATCTTTAACATGATGTTAACTTCTAACCAACTGTAAACAGATGAAAAACTCATTAACACTCAGAAATAATGAAGATTCAAATAGTTTTAAGCGCTTATCCCAGTTTTGCATAAATTCCATACATATACTTACTTGGCAGAGGACAAATGCATTGAAAATCATTGTATTATTCACATTAAAGGCGTGCTCCCTGCTTTCACTATTTAATTGAAGAATCTCAATGCCATAGAAGTTAAGAACAAGAAGGACACCAACTTGATACAAAGCCTGGCAGCAACAAAGTGAAAAGAAAGTAAGAGAATGTAAGGCAACAGCTGGGTTTCAAATAAACAAGCGTCTCATTTTGATACCTGTATGATCAAGTTCCTCCACATTATATTAGTTATAAGGGGTTCCCTACAATCATAATAATCATCATTATGAGATTGATAATAAAAATGCAAGTGAAGAAAACTAATAAACAAAAACAATTGTCAGATCGACTTCATAATGAGTAAAAAATTCATTTCTGAAGAATATTCAACGCACTAAACCACCAAATAATACTTTCTTGAAGATGACCTCTAATTGAATGAATAATAAATAAATTTTAGCTCTTTTTCCACAAGACTACCCGATAATTTGAGATAAATCAAATAAAACCCGCAAAGTTTAAATAAAGTACGATGGAAAAAGGGGAAAAAAAGAACCAAGAATGTACTACCTTAAATGGAAAGGATGACTTCCAACTAAACTCTACAGTTTATTCCTTGAACGATTATTTCCAACTATAGATAAAACCATGTATCTATTTCTACAGAGCCTAAGCACTAGAACAGATCAAATAGAAAGTTTACAAAATTAGATGACATAGGAGCTTGAGAGAGGATATAAGACTCAAGTCTTTGAAATTCCACAAAGAGAAATGAAATAATACCCATTAAACGACATACATCTCGGATTGGAGAGGCGTCAAACGTGGGGGGTTCGATTTAGCTTTGATTCGGTAGAAGATATACATCCGAGCCTTGATCCGTGTCTTCGAATTCTTGTAGAGCCGACGCCATCTCCGAAATCTAAGAAAGAAAATACAATATCCAAAATCGAATAAAATATCTAAAAACTTAGATCAAGGGCTCAAAAAGAAGAGAAAAAAGATTTTAAAAACATATAGAGAATAAATAGATCTTTTTAGAGAGAGATTCCCCTTTTGACTCGAGATTCACCACTTTCCATTGAATTTTTGATATCAAAGTTCTGGTCTTCGTTAGATCTAGTTCGACTATAGTCCTGGACAAATAGTAAACGAAATAAAGAGTTTGGAAAACCCTAGATCCCAAAGCACGAAGGTGAGAAACGATAGATTTGAGATGAAAATCATATGATTTTGGGGATGGAGATGGAGATTAAAGCGATTTTGGCTAGATCCCAAGCAGAGAGAGATTTTTCCTGAGGGTTTCTTCTCGGCGATTTCTGTCTGAGAGGGAAAAGGGATTTTTCCGAGAGTTTTCATCCTGAGAGGGAAAAGAGATTTTGACAAATATGATGGCTATTTTACTGTTCATCCGCGTTTTTAGAATAGGTGACGTCTTTTTTTTTAAAAAACTTTACTGTTCATCCGTTTTTTTTAAAATGGGTCACCTATTAAAATAGTGAGTGTGTTCTATTCCTATTTTTCTTATAGTGAATAAGCCCCATGCATCTCAAGTCATAAGTTAACTCATAAAATTAATCAAACACATTTAGACTAAGCTAGAAGGTGATTAATTATTATTAATTGACCTATTAATAATATTTAATGCACATAGTTTCTAAAATAACACTTTTAAAATTAATAAGTTACCGAGTTAAGTCCATAACTTTTAAAATCTAAATTAACATAATTAAATTCTATAAATTAAATAAAATAAATAATGAAAAAATCGACCTTAAAAAAAACATGGGACGTTACATTGACAAACTATTATAGCTATATAACATGACCATCTTTTTCCATCGTGTGATTTTCATGTTCGTAGAAAACTGTTATAGCTTCTGATAACGATAAATACATTTTGTGAGTATTTATAAATCGTAAAATTTAAATTGATTTTTTGCCTTAAAAAACAACTAAATGACACACCTCAAATTGTAAGGGACAAATTTGTAATTAAACTCAAATTTTATTTTTTAAAATAAACTTCAAATGAATATATAATATATATAATAAATACTAGCTGGTATATTAATATTCTGTTTGAAAAATTGTTAAAAATGGTTTTTTATGCTTTTATCTTGAAACTAAAATTTGATTTTGTTTATAAATGGTAATATTATTAAATATTTGGATCAATATTAGAAATCTATGATTTTAAAAGAGGCATTTGGTAACCGGAGTAATTCAACCGATTCCGATTATAAATTGTCACATAATTTATTTAAGCCAATAAAACAATCACATATAACTAAAATAGAAACCAATTAAAATTTACAAGTGTCTCGAAATTAAACTAAAAGACTTAAAATGCAGGGACGAGGCCAAGAAATTTATTAAAGGGGGGCACAAATATTTTTATATGGACAGTGATGTGAACGGCTCGGTTCAATATATGTTTGATAAATTGTAAACCAATCGAAAGTGAAACCATCTTCTTTTTTTTTTTACTAAAGTTGAATGTTGGATTTTTTTTACCTAAATATGAAATAATTTTACACTTTAAATATTTTCTATTAATTATTAAAATATGTTTTTAGAATATAGACATATTACAAAGTAACTCTTTTTTTTTTTTTTTAAATTTAATTCCTTATATTATGAATTTCATATTTTTTTTAATGTTTCTTGTTTATTTTGATATGTTTTATGTCATAAAATGTTTACATAAAACATTTTATTAACTACTTTTGATTCAGTTTTGTTCAACTTTAAAATAAATTATATATCACAATTTTTTATGTTGAGACCAACTAAAGAAAAGAAGAAAAAATTATGTAATTAAAAAATAATTCAAGCAAATTTTTAATTTCAACATTTATAATTAAATATATTATTTTTTTGTCTCTAAGATTATTGTGATTTAATTTTTCATTCTATTAAAGTTTTTAGAAAAGTAGTAATAAGAATCAAACTGATTAAATTTCATAGCATATAATTATTTGAATAATTTTTTGTAACAATTAAAAAAATTATAAAACAATAAAATCCAAACATTTTTTCAATTTAGCTTAAGTTTAATTATATGGGTGAAGAATTAATTTAGTAATAAATAAATTTCAATTTAACTTTGAATTGTAATAAGTAAATTTCTTTTAAGTGGGTAATATAGAAAAATAAAAGAAAATAAAAGAATACTTTACTAAACAAGATTTTTAATTTAATTAGAGATCATTTTTATTAAGGAAGAATTAAAAAAAAAATATGAGGGGCAATTTTAAAAAAATTATCTTAAGCGGGGCAATTTAATTAAAAAAAACCATTAAAATGACTTTTTTATTTTTACCTATAGAATATTAAATTTAGAAAATCAAGGGGGCAAGGCAATTGCCACCCCTAACTCCCAAGTGCCCTCGTCCCTGTTAAAATGAATAGATCAAATGATGTCACCTGTCTATAACTTTTTCATGAACCTTTGATGACATAAACTAGTCTATCTGAAATTATGCCACATGAATATTGAACTTAAATAAAATGAAACTCATACCTATCAAAGATCCAATTAAAATTGTATAAATAGAGAAACCATTCATAATTTTAGAGGTTAGAAAAAAATAAGTTAGAAATCACCAATGAAACTTTGAAAATAGAAAACTCTCTCATAAAAACAAAAATTTTTAAAGATTTATTTTAACAATTTTTTTAAGATTAAAGTTTCACAAATTATTTCGAGTTAAAAAGTCGAAAACTCAATCATTTTAATGTGAGAAATAAGTCGATCAACCTTCGAATCAAAATTTATATCTTCAAGTGCTTACTGTGCAGTCTATTAGAGACTAATAACGCCTAAATTATTTATATAAATTACATTTTTATTACGGGGAATAGAGTAGAAAATGGAGAAACGCCGTTCCGTAAAGTGCAAAAGAAGGAGTCAAACTTAAACGTACGGCTAATGCACGGCGTAATACGTGGACCGATGAATGCGGATATGTGGGACCCACTTCTTCCAGCATTGAAAATAAAAAGGAAAAAAAAATGTCTGGAAGCTCTTGATAAAATTTAAATTGTAATCCTCCTTTTTAGAACAAATAAAATCTTTTAATGATTTGTTTATTTTAAAAATTTATATTCAAAATTTATTTCTTAAAAAAGAAATGTATTCAAAAGTTTTTATTTATTTTGAAAATTTCTTAAGAAACTCTAATTTAAAAACATTTTTCAGATTACTAGTAGTTATATAATATCATTTGAAGAAAGCATATATAACTTAATTACTGTCAAATATATTGGTTGTAAACTCATATTTATAATATATCTTGAAAAAAATAACAATTCCAACAATTTTTTCTCATGGTTTTCCAAATTTCATAATCTGTTAAATTTGATATAATTTATCATTTTACTTTATTATTTAGTTCTAATACTTTTACAATTTTAGCTTAATCCTCAATTTAAATTTGGATTTAATCACTATAATTTAATTATATTAGTTTTGATTAAATAATAATAATAATAATCTAAACTTAATAATGATTTTTTTAGAGATTTTTAATCTATCATAAATTATTGTTTTAGAAAATATTGATTTTTTTTATTAACATAAATTTATAAAATTAACGTCATTCCGTAATATAAGAGAGTAAATACATTGACTAAATGATTTTTTTATAGCTCAAAAGGCTAAATTGAAATTAATAATAAAATAAAAAGATTAAAAAAAGCCTTTAAAAATAGGGATCAAATTGACACAAATAATAAACTATAAAAACTAATCATATAACTTAATGACCAACTAAAATTTAACTCAACTGTAAAACATTTGTATTTTCTATACTAAATTTGAAGTTGAATATTTTCTCCCACACATTTAACTAATAAAAAAAATTATTTACATAGCCTATATTACCTTTTTAATATTATAATAATAATAAAATAAAAATCATGAAAGATTGAGAGAGAGAGAGAGAGAGAGAGAGAGAGTTAGAGCATCAAAGCACGAGAACTCCAAGAGCAAAGCATGAAAACACAGTTAAGATTTGAGACTTTAGAATTAAGAAATTTAGTTGGGTCAGATTATTATTAACTTTATTACATGAGTTTGACACGTAATCAAAATAATTATGCTATATGGTTCAACAACTCCTTACCAACTTGCAACCCCTCCCTCACAAATAATTCAATTTTAGTCACACGTGACCTTCTATCATGCTACAATACTTTCTTTCTTTAATTAATTAACCTCTATAATTTTATCAATTTAAACATAACTCAAGTAGTAAATCACCTGTTTTTTTTCATAAGAGCGAATATTTGAATCTCACATTTCTCAATTTGATATAATATCTTAAAAAAAAAAAAAACTTAACCCTTTATTCCATTGGAAAAAGCTTACAACCTTTTTTTTAATCTCTCACGCCAATATTAAACATAGTGATTCTTATTAGACATCAATACTTTTTTAATATATAGTTGTATGTTCGACTATCTCTTATCACGATTTTAGATAGCATGTGGTTGGACACCTCTCTAATTTGATGTAATTGATAACTCGTTAAAACGTCGTATTTATTTGTGGTAATATCTCCAAAATAACTAAAATATGAGTGGTAATTGATTTAGTTGTCTAAAATATTGTTAATCATTAAAATTTATGAATGAAGGTGAAAACAGTGCTCAAATTGAACTTAAAACGAAGAATTTATGCTCGTTTTAGTATTCGGACTGTTCACGGTTCGCTGTCGTATGATCTGTCGTTGCGACATGTAGAAAATCACGCTTCCTGAGCAAAAAATCCTAGAGTGGATGTCGCAGTAGTGACGAGACGACACCACAGAGGTGAAAACCCATGCCTGTGGCGACTCAAAAATAAAACAAATTAAAGTGTTAACGCTCCATGATGACGTCAGCCAACAAATAAAGGAAGAGAAAGTGGCGTTGATGTCTGGTTGGCAGATTGTCACTCACTGAATGGCGATATGTCGCTTGTCGTCAGTGAAAGGAAGGGAAGCGCCCATGCATGCGTTGGCTCGGCTCAGCGTGCGGCTCTTTGCACAATTCAGAGCAATGACTCGGCTCCAGGGAGAGTACTTTAAAAGTAATATCTCCTTGCCTTCATCCTGGTGATGCTCTCATTTCTTCCCTAATGACTATGGAAGGTATGTGGAATGAGACAGCTTTGAATTCTTTTTTAGTGGAGGGCTATTATCAGACAACTATCTATAAATCCAACTCACAATACTGATGTTTGGATATGACATTTTGATAGAAGGGGCTTCTACTCTGTTCGCAGTGGTTACAAGCTTTACGCTAAACTACATTTACTTTCAATAACTTCTGAATCCTCTTCATTGATTTCTTGGTGGAAAAGGTTATGGGGTTTGACAATTCCTAATAAAATTAAGATATTCATTTGCCAAGCTTTTAACAACTTCCACCCCGCCAATGCCATCCTATCAAGGTGAGGATTACCTGATGTTAGGGGTTGTCTCCAATGTGGGAAGTCTTTTGAGTCGGTGGATTACACCTTAGTTGGTTGCAAGGCACTAACGGAAACTTTCCCTCCACTTTTAATGCAGCAGGTAAAATTTTTTATCACAGCTTATGTGATAGAATTTTAAATTTTAATCAGGAGCACAAATTGGATGAGCTTGAGATTTTATGCATTATTGTCTGAAGTAAATGGCAAGATATAAATGCTTTTGTTCACTAAAAGCATTTCATTACTGGCTCATAATGACGCCCTGGTGGTGATAATTATTGTGGCTAATTTATGAGTACATCGAGTACTGGTCGATGGAGGTAGCTCAGTAGACGTACTTTCTCTCAGCGCTTTTGAAAAATTGAGAATTGGGAGAGAAAAATTGAAAAGAAGTTCAGCACCCTTGGTGATTCGGAGGAGAGCAGGTCCTCCTTGAAGAGAGTATTGAATTGTCAGCCACTTTCGAAGAAGAGCCCAACACCAATCACTAAAATGGTAGAATTCATAGTAGTCGATTGCCTATGAGCTTACAATATCGTATTGGGGAGACCTACCATCCATGCTCTCAGGGCCGTACCTTCGACTTACAATCAAATGATGAAGTTCCCTACTTCAGGCGGGGTAGGGGTAATCAAATGGGAGCAAAAGGTCTCTCGAGAGTGTTATTACACAGCTATGAAGAGTGCTACGCCGGTAAACATGATCGCGGTAGAACAAACTGAGGAAGAGGTGCAGTTAGCAACGGCCTTCCTGGCTGAAGAAGCAGAGCAAGCTCCCTTAGTAGTACCGTCGAAAGAGTTGGAACAAAGAGCACACCCACGGAAGACCTGGAGTCTATCTCACTTTTAGATGAAGAAAAATGCGTTAAAATCGGGACAAGACTGGGGGAAGAACAGAGAGGGAAACTGATCAATTTCTTGAAAGAAAACATCGATATTTTTGCTTGGAGCCATGACGATATGCTTGGCATTGACCCAAAGATTATGGTTCATCATCTGGATGTTGATCATACTTATCGACCTGTTAGAAAAAAACATAGAGTGTTCGACCAGGTCAGAAATGATGCTATAGCTGAAGAGGTAGGAAAACTTTTAAAAGCTGATTTTATATGTGATGTGCATTATCCGAACTGGCTCTCTAATGTGGTGTTAGTCAGAAAGGCTAACGGAAAATGGCGGGTATGCATAGATTTTACCTACCTCAACAAAACATGCCCAAAGGATAGTTTCCCTCTACCTCGAATTGATCAACTGGTGGATGCAATAGCTGGATATGAGATGATGGCTTTCATGGACGCATACGCAGGTTACAATCATATTAAAATGTATGAGTATGACCAAGAGAAGACGTCGTTTGTAACAAGTCAGGGCTTGTATTGTTACAAAGACATGCCATTTGGGTGAAAGAATGCTGGGGAAACCTATCAAAGAATGGTAAATAAAATGTTTGCAAGTCAGATAGGAAGAAATATGGAGGTATATGTGGACGACATGTTAGTCAAGAGTCGTCAAGCTGATCAACACACCTCTGACCTAGTTGAATCATTTGAGGTTTTGAGAAAGTATAGAATGAGACTCAACCCAGAAAAATGTGCGTTCGGGGTAGCTTCAGGCAAATTCCTCGGCTTTATGGTTCATCAAAGAGGAATAAAAGAAAACCCTGACAAATTGCAAGCTGTCCTGGACATGGAATCTCCAAAGAACCTTAAGGAACTATAAAGTCTTAATGGCAAAATAGCTGCGCTGAACAGATTTGTATCTAGGGCAACTGATAAATGTTTACCTTTCTTCAAGATTCTTCAGAAGGGATGCAAGTTTGAATGGACGTAGGAGTGTGAATGTGCTTTCCAAGAGCTGAAACAATATATGAGCTCTGCACCTTTACTCTCCAAGCTCGTCATAGGTGAAGAATTATTGCTATACTTGGCAGTGTCTAAGACAGCAGTAAGTTCAGCCGTGGTAAAAGAGGAAGGTGGAATCCAACTATCTATCTACTACACCAGCAAAACTATACTAGATGCTGAAACTCGGTACCCTCGAATGGAAAAATTGGCACTGGCCTTAATAACTTCATCTCGAAGGTTGAGGCCATACTTTCAAGCACATGAGATAGTAGTTCTGAAAAATCACCCACTAAGACAAGTTTTGCAGAAGCCAGAGACGTTAGGTCGTTTGATGAAGTAGGCCGTTGAACTTAGTGAGTACGATATTCAGTACAAGCCCAGAACTACAGTTAAAGGACAAGTTGTAGCTAATTTCATAGCAGAGCTCACACTAGAAAAAAAAAGAATCACTTCCTCCTCAGATAGAAGTACTTGGTCCAGATAAAGAACTAATCATCCCACAAAAAGAAAAGTCTGTTTGGACACTCTATATGGATGGGTCTTCCAACATGAAAGACTGCGGAGCTGGCCTTATCTTAGTCTCACTGGATCGAGTCCACATTGAGTATGCTTTGAGGTTTGGTTTTAAAGCTTCCAATAATGAGGCTGAGTATGAAACCTTTCTAACCAGATTGTGCTAGGCAAGAAAAGTAGGGGTGAATCGTATCAAAGTGTTTAGCGACTCTCAATTGGTTATCAAACAACAGAATATAATACCAAGGGAGAAAGAATGGTTGCCTATCTAGCCAAGGTGAAAAATCTTCTTTGCACTTCTGAGTGGTGGGAGGTAAATCAAATATCACGTTAGCAAAACTCTAATGTCGATTCGTTAGTATGTTTGGCATCTGCTTATGATACTGAGTTAAGTCGTACGGTACCAGTAGAGTTTCTACCCAGCTCAAGCATAAATGATTTAGAAGCCATGGATATTGAACAGTCATTGCATTCGTTCACCCCTTCTTGGATGGATCCCATAATAAAATTCTTAAGAGATGGGGAGTTGCCTCTTGATAAAGCTGAAGCAAGACGACTTCAGCGTCGAGCAACACACTATATCTTAGAAGGAGTTGTTTTATATAAGAGAGGTTTCTCTCTACCGCTACTCAGATGCCTTATACCTGAGGAGGCAGACTACGTTATGAAAGAGATTCATGTGGGAGTGTGTGGTAACCATTTAGGAGGAAGATCATTAGCTCACAAAATTGTAAGACAGGGGTATTACTGGCCCACCTTGCACGAAGATGCCAAGTCTTTCTATTAAAAGTGTGACCAATGTCAACGTTTTGCTGTGATCCCAAGACAACCACCTGAATATCTAACAAATGTCACAAGTCTTTGGCCATTTGCTTAGTGGGGGGTTGATTTAATAGGACCATTTCCTCAAGGAAAAGGTCAGACTAAATTTGCTATTGTAGCTGTGGATTATTTCACTAAGTGGGCTGAAGCTGAAGCCTTAACTACAATTACAGAACGCAAAACTACCAACTTTATGTGGAGGAGCATAATATGCAGGTTTGGTATTCCTTATGCCATTGTCTCTGACAATGGGAAACAATTTGATAACGAGAAGTTCAAGTCTTGGTGTTAAGAGCTTTGTATTAAGCACTTCAAGTCCTCTCCTGCACATCCTCAAGCTAACGGTCAAGTGGAAGCAGTGAATAAAATTATGAAAAAGAACTTAAAGACCAAATTAGAAGGGTTGAAGGGGTTATGGGCAAAAGAGCTACCTAATGTGTTATGGGCATACAGAACAACAACTAGGACTTCTACAGGTGAGACTCCTTTCTCACTTGCGTTGGGAGCAGAAGCAGTTGTGTCAGTTGAAATAGGTCTCACTTCCCCAAAAGTACAACATTTCAATCCAGAGACAAATGAAGAATGTCTAAGGTTAAGCCTTGATCTCCTTAAGAGTATATGGACTCTTCCCATCTCCATGTCGTTGAGTATAAAAATCGGGTGGCACGATACTACAACTCTCGAGTCAAACCACGCAATTTTAAAGTGGATGACTTTGTCCTCAGAAAAGTGCTGCCAAATACAAAGGACCCAAAAAGCGGGGTCTTAGGACCAACTTGGGAAGGACCATATAAGGTCACTGAGATTGTGAGACCAAGTACTTACAGACTGAAAGACCTCAACGACAGGACATTACACCATCCATGGAATGCAGAGCACCTCAACACCTTCTATCAATGATTTCTTTACAATTTCATTTTCGTTCAAGTTATTTCTATAACAATTTCAATTCATTATAATTTCATTTCAATAAATGAAATAAGAACGTACATTTTCAACTTCATAAATTTATTTGTGATGAGAAGAATCAATGAGGCATAAGCAGAGGCTAACACCAAGTATGAATTTAAGCTGCGCATAGAATAAGCTACTTCAATAACTTACAAACTCAAGTAACACTTTAAGTTATAAAGTGACACTTGAATGGGGCCTACTACTACTACTTTACTTACTACATGCACTACCACTACGCATTACGCTGCCGCACCAACAAGACTGAGCAACTAGCACGACAAAAATAAGTTAATCAAAATTCTAAGTCATTCAAGGTGCATGGAAACGTAGCCACACTTGATTGATAAAACTTAGAAAGAATGAAAACTAAGTTTATCAAAATTCTAAGTTCATTCTAAGTGCAGGGCTATGTAGCAACACTTGATTGATAAAACTTAGAAAAACTAAAAACTTAAGTTCACTAAAAATTCTAAATGCAAGGCTACATTGCCATAAATGATCGGCAAGACTTAGAAAATAAAAATAAAGTTGGTTAAAAATTCTAAGTTGATTCTAAGTGCAGGGCTACGTAGCCACGCTTGATTGACAAAACTTAGAAAAACCAAAAACTTAAGTTCACTAAAAATTCTAAGTTCATTCATAATGCAAGGTTACATAGCCATGTATGATTGACGAGACTTAGAAAATCAATAAAACCGAGAAATGAAGGCAACATGAGATAAATTATTATTTCAAGGTAACAAATAAGAAGATGTAAAACAATATAAGTTCGGAGATATCCTAAACAAATGAGAAAGCATGTTAAAAGAAAATTATCCTACCTATATAGAACTAAAGAGGAACACAAATAAAAGCTAAACGAGTTCATCAGTGGACATGCCCCACGAAACATGATAAAACTAAATCAGAAAAAGACATCATGTAGAGTCACCCAAAATTTCAATGTCAACATCATCACTGTGGCGCGCGGCGTGAGAAGGAGGGGGAAGGTTAAAACCCTCCCTAACAAAATTAAGGTTTAAATCTGGAAATCTTTCAACAACTTGATCAAGTGTTGCATTGATGCCAAGGCTAAAAAGGTAAACCTCCGGGTCTACACCCTGATTAACAGCTTTAAACATGGTCATCAACTCATCTTTATCCTCAGTCTTAGTTTTGAGTTTGCTAAAGTTAAACAAGGTGTTTTTGTGCCTGGTTGAAATTTGATCTGAGATTCTATTCGCTTCGGCTAGTTCACTCTTCAGCTTCTCCTTTTCAACACATTATGCTTCCAGCAATCGAAAATTATCAGATGAATTTTCTTCGTGAAGTTTCATCGCTTCTTGATGACGTAAAATCTCTCTCCCTTGTTGAACACATGCCATGTTCACCCTAGTTCCAGCCTAACAAAGACAAAGTATGCATTTTAGTCACCTGGGTAAGAAAAAAAATGATAAAATAAAAGAGTGCATACCATTAAGTAATCCTCAACAGCCAATTCAAGTAATTCCTGAGTGGGCATGGAACGTGCACAATCTGGATCAAGCAACAAAACAGTTTGAAATTTTGAGCTGATCAGTCCAACATCTTTCTTGAAAGACTCGTCATTCTCACCATAGTTAATACAGTCAGGATTGGAAAAAATGTGTCGAAGTTCATAGTGAGAAGAAGGACCCGTACCCAAGCTCAGAACTGTAGTAGTGCAAGATTTATTACCAACATCTGACTCACGACAACACTTTTCAAGTGAAGCTTCAAGAAGGTCAGATTGTTTTTTAGTTACTTTCTTTGGAGCTCGACTAGAGCCATCTACGCATTTCTGACGTTTTCTATCATCAATGTACTTATGAGCTTCCCCATCCGTCATATCTGAAGCAACAACAAGGTGTCAGACTTATGATATGTTATGATGCAATGTTTTTAAAAAAATTGTGTATACATATGGAAAAGGCTCACTGATTTCCTCAACGATAGGTTGAGCAAGGCCAGAAGCGACGAGTGATTGATTTGAAAGAAGGATGGAAGGTTCACGTTGTTCAATTGGAACACTTAAGATCCGATTAATTATCTCCTTAGTAAATTCCCTTAGTGGGGCAACCTTCCAATCTCTCGTTGCAACATGATGAAAAAAAAATCAAAATCAAAATGTATGAAAAACAAGTTAGTGACAAAGTCCTATCGAAAACCTACCAAAAAACCTGAATGACTTTGGCACACGATGAGTACGATTATTTTTAGGAGCTTCTGCCAACCAGTCACCGCCAGCGAAGAACCATTTACTTTTCCAATTTCTATAAATCGAAGGTTTCCTTACTACTCGATTTTTTCGAAAGTTTAAGTAGTAGATAAACTTATCCTTAGAAAGATTATTCAATCGATAAAAAGCATACACATTCTTATAAGTTAATCTTTCTCCACCGCTATGAAGATGCCAAAGAACCCTGAATCCGAGTACAACAATCCATCCGTTTGGCCCAAGCTGGGCAAGTGCTAGCCCATCCAAAGCCAAAACTCTCTGGGGGAAGTGATGGAGTGGAAGTCTGACCCCACAATCGAACATTTTCAAATAAAAACCTACTTTTCCATCAGGAGGGCGATGGATCGCTTCTCCCTCACCAGGGCATCTAAGACTAACAGATAAGAGAATGTCGTAAATCACTCTAATGCGTTGTAAGTGCCCTACAGTAATGGTAGAAGGATAAAAATCTATCTCAATATCTTGAGAAGAAGAAGAATTATCATCAATAGCACTTTGGTTGGAAACATTATAGGTACTTGAATCAATCTCTGAACTTGACCCCCCAGAATCCTCCTCGCTCACCGACTGATAACTAGACTCTTCGCTCGACATCCTAAAAGGAAAATGATTCTACTTAGCTACTGTTGAAACAACTACCTAGCTACAATACTTGAATACACACAAAAAAAGGGGTATATTGAGAGGAAGACCGTGGCATACCTGAAAAGAGAGGTGGTTTATGGTCCTTTAAGGAAGCTGCGGCGATATGAAATACCTCAAGCACACCTACAAAAGAACATGAAAAATATATGTTAAAGCGACACAGGGATATAAAAAAAGTCAACGGTCAAAAAGTCAACAGTTGACGGGTCAAAAAGTCAACATTCGATGGGTCACAGGTCAACTGGTCAACAGACGGGGTGATGTAATTTTTTGCAAGTCTAAAACAAAGTAGAAATGACAAGGCGTTGATGACAAAGCCCTATTGACATACCCTGATGACATAGCTCCGATGACAAAGCCCTATTGACAGCGCTCTGATGACAAATCCTAAAATGACAACACCCGAAACAACAAAGGAAGACTACATCCGAGTCAAAGACTCAAAAAAAAAGTCAACACAGGTCATCGCTGACCAGTCAAGTCGGGTTGTCATTTTACCCACAGATCGAATCACGGGATTGCATTTAACTCGTGGTTCTAACCGCTGGTTTGCACATGACCCGCGGGTCTGCAACCTTTTAAAAAGAAAAGAAAATGGTAAGCGTCAAAGAGACGCTTGTGTCAGGCGGAAAAAAATAATAATAATGATTGCTTTCCAAGTCTGCTGTGTCAGACAAAAAAGAATTTTTTTTTTGAAAAACCTACTACGTGCGTCAGTGTCATGCAAAGCAAAAAGCACTTTTTATTTATTTATTTTTTTTTCAACTTTTTAAATTCTTAATCATTCTCATAATTTTCTTTTCTTTTACCAATTCATCAAACAAATATATAAAGCCCTAATTCATTTTGATTTTAAGAAAATCTATTCTTAAATTCAAGGGGGGAAATATGTACCTGTAACGGCGTTCTACCGTATTGAACCTGCAAGATCAAGAATTTGAGAAAATAATGTTTAGAAAAAAATAGAAAGGAGGAAAAAGTGAGAGGGAAAGGAAGAGCAAATGTAGAAACTCACCAAGTCACCAAGTTATGAGTTATGGGAAATACTAAGACTCTTATTTATAGAGATTTTTGATAATATCTCTAAGATTTGATATTATCAATAAGATTTGATATTATCTCTAAGAGTTATTATATCTTAACCATTGGATCAAAGCAACGGCTAAGATTACGTCACTTATGAAATTTTCAGATCATAGCCCAATCAAGATAAAAAGCCCAAGAAAAGATCAATCATGATTATGGTTTTACAAAAAAATTATTATTTTTTCGAGACAGAAAATTTCAAGTTACTAAGCCCCAACACTTGTAAAATTTTCAGAAACTGATAGAAGAATAAATTCCACCCTGAATTAATACTCCCAAGAAATAGTGAACTCACGTCTCAACTCAGCTCGGAAGTAGGGGCCACTGTTGTGGGTGAAATTATATCAGTACACGTGGAATTTCTATACTTGTTCAAAGAATGCACAATCGACATGTCTACGTCACCTGGAAAGATAAAGTTATGTCACCTATGAGGCTACGTCTACGTCGTTTGGGAGGCCACGTCTACGTCGTCTGGGAGGCAACATTTACGTTGTTTGGAAGGCCACGTCTACGTCGCCTAGGAAGGTACGTCTACATAGTCCCGAGAGTCTATGTCTACGTCATCTAATAAGGCTACGTATCAAAGACCAAGAAACTACATTATATTGATATCCAATCAAAAGATGACGCGTGGCATGACCAACAAGCAACACATCGTTGGGAAGAAACACGTGGCCCAATCTCAACGTGACACGTGGCATGATGATGTCATCAACCTCCTCTCATATAAATAGGAGAAGAAATTCATTCATTAAGTAACTAATTTCTATTACTATTCTCTCTGGCACACTAGCTCTGCTTGCTCTGACTTTAGCATCGGAGGGTGTTAGGCCGGCACCACACTGGTGCTTTTTTCCTTTCCTGTGCAGGTACCTACGTAGCACGTCGTCGAAGCAGCGCACTACCTACGACTTGTCCCACAAATTAAGTTCATTGCCTACGTGGAAGCTCTCCATTTTTACGCAACAACAGTGGATATCACGTGTTCTTGGATGTTTAATTTACGATATTGAGACTTCCTGTTTACTTTGGACTTATTTTCTGAGACTGTGATCTTCCAGTAATTAGAACCATTGGCATATAAGTTATTCGATTTTGCAGGATTATTGTGATCGATGAAAGTATGGGCTTATGAGCCTAAACGTTATAATGTTCTTGATTAATGTGACTCTGTTGAGTTATTATAAAATTGGGTCTCTGTTTATATTTCTGCATTCGAATTTCTGATTCTTTATTATCACACTTGTTTGCATGGAGGAATAATGAGATATGCATAGATTGTGTGAGCTTGCATTATTTGGTATTATTCGTTGCTCGGCTATATATGTATCATGAGGAATGCATAGACTGTGTGAGCTTGTATGAATGGAGGATATGAATAATGAGATAATGTTTAGTTGTGTGAGCTTGCATTATTTGGTATTATTTATGATTGCTATGATACATATATATTATAGACTGCTTTGACTGTGTGAGCTTTGCATGTCATTGGTGAGATAACGGGATCATGTATTGGCTGTGTGTACTTTCATCATCTGGCGTTATTCACTGGGGATGTTCTTGTTTAAATATAAAGACTGCGTGAGCTCTGCATGGTTCTTGTTAAGAATGTAAAGACTGCGTGAGCTTTACATGATATATTGGAGTGAGATAATGGGATCATGCATAGACTGTGTGTGCTTGCATCATCTGACATTATTCACATATTCTTTGCTCTTATTCATTATTGAGACTGTGTGAGCTTAACTTGTTCTAGTTGTATTCCTGAAATATTTAACGTATGTTTACGTGTTATGGTTATTATGAGCTTGGGAGACTTGACTACTTGTTTAATTTTTTGTTCTTTGTTCTTTAAATATTTACATGATTTTACATTTGGAAGTTTGTTTGGGTAGTCAAGAGATTGTAGGATTCGTTGGATATGAATCCAAATCAAATTTGGGATCTAAAATTACTTTATTTTCAATTTATCTTCACTAGGTCTCCCGCTCATGATATTACACTTTCAGGTATGGGAGGAGGTCGCGGTCGTGACCGTGGAGCTGGTGCGACATGATTCCAAGATCAATGATGATGGATAGACTAGAGTCTGTTGTAGTCCAAAGACTACTTGTGTCATGATGCTTTCATTTTATCAGTTTTGTTACCTTTTGGGTTGTTGAGCTCTCTTGAGCAATATCACTTATGTTTATTTGTTATTTGGATTTCTGGATTTATGAACCTATCTTATCTTATATTTTGAATTTTATAAAAAGGGAAGCGCTTCCCATTCTTGAATGATTTAGTTATGAAATTTGAAATGAAAAGGATATTTTCATCGATTTACGAGTTTTTCAATTAATATTTCAAGTCTTCCGCTTGCGTTATTTATTTATTTCTATTTTAAAGAGTCGGGTTTTTACATACGTACTTGAGACCGAATACAAGTATCCTATTGGAAAATGATATGTGTCGTAACCTGCAAGCGACACGTAATTGAGAAGCGACACATGGCTCAATCCCGATGCAACACGTGGCACGATGATGTCATCAACTTATTCTACTATAAATAGGAGAAAAAATTCATTCATTAGGTAACTAATTCTACTATAATTCTCTCTTGCACACTAGCTCCGCTTATTCTGATCTTAGTATCGGAAGGTGTTAGGTCGGCACCACACCAGTGCTTTGTTCATTTTCTGTGCAGGTACCTACGTAGCAGACCGTCAAGGCAACACACTACCTCCGACTCATCCTATATACTAAGTTCATTTCATACGTGGAAGATCTCAATTTTTACGCAGCAACAACATATTATAATTTTCTTAAAACAATTATTTTTAACCATTGTCAGGTCAACTTTGCTTTTACGCCAAAATATATTTATTTAAAAAAATTAGATGACAAACTAGGAGGAGGTGAGATTTGAACCTACAAGCATGTGAGATGGAGACGTTTGACCACTTGAACTATAATTATATAGGCAAATATTCTTGCTCTAGAGGTTTCTCTCCCTGCTTGTTTGTGATCGTTTCTTTATGAAGTTTATCGTTTGATAAAGTAAAAGAAAAGAAAACCTTTGATTGGTATCCGTAAGTATTCTAATGCTATAAATCTATCATTATCTACCCAATTGATGTGATTCACAGACTATTCTTGCTGATATATTTTATATTTGTTGTCTCTTGGTGCTAGGTTAAAAGACACCTCAATTTTTATTTTATTTTTGCAAAAGTAGACACCTCAACTTTGCAGCTCACATTATTGACCCATTTGTGTTTGATGTATTATCCAATAAAAAATAATTAGAATTGTTTTTCTTTTAAGATACCCAATCAATTATAATTCATTTTTAGCCCCCGTTTGGTTTGTTTTTTTGTTTTGTTTTGGAATAATATGAATTGGAGTTAATTCATTGCTGGGTTAACAAAGAGTTTTCATCAAGTAGAAAACAATGTTTGAGCAAGTAAGTAGAAATTATATATTTTTTTAGAAGGAATACTCCCATAATTATAAGGTGCACTGCATTGTAAATTGTAATTAATGAAACTTTTCATGAACAATGGGCGGAGCCAGGATTTAACTTCAAGGGGGCACGATTTAAAATCGCGAAACCGATAGAAATTATATCGAAACCAACTAAAACCCTATAAAAATCAATACTTTAAGTCGCCTATGTGTCAAAATCAATTCCATACATGTTATTGTTACACATAAGCGGTCGATTTTCAATTTACAAAATTTCTTCCTTTTTAATCAATTTGGTATCTTTTTGTTTAAAAATGATATGAAGTGAACTAAAAACATCCCTAACACGCAATACATAAAAATGTATGATATTTATTATAATACAACTTTAAAAATAATATATATATTAGATGTACTTAATTTTTGAAAATTAAAGTCAATTAAATTTTAATCTATTTAGTTTATGTTCAAAATCATTTTATTTATATTAATGATTATATAGGTAGATAAAAGTAATGAAAAAATGGCAATAAAATAATTTTTAATCATATTATGGTTTTTAAAATTTTAAAATAGACATAATAAATATATTGTACTAAATTAAAATATTAAAAGTTACATGCTTTTTAGAAATTTTATAAAGAAAATAAATAATATATATAAAAAATGGCTTAAATTTAAAATTAGACATGAATTTCTAAATGTACAAAGTGGGAATCAAACCCAGGCTTTGTCATATATGCATGCTGAAGTTTTCTGCCATTGTACCAACAACATATTTATTGAACATTGAAACTCGTTATTTTATTTATTTATTAATACAGGAGCACAATGGATTAATTTGACATAAATTTATATATATTTATAATTTATTCACAAATCGAGGGGGACACGTGCCCCTGGTCCCTATGTAAATCCGCCCTAATAATTTTCAAATTTAGAAAATTAAAAGTTAAAATAGTTTATCAAAACAAGTTCTAAAGTTAAATAGAAATAAAAATAAAAATTTGCTCAAAATAATAACACAAATAATCAAGTGTAGCAATAGTCTATTGTTGACAATCGAGAAGGTTGATTGCTGCGTGCAGGCTTTTAATTCATAACTTTTGTCTCAACTTTATTAGACAGACATAGTGACCAAATATTTTGATCATTTCTTCTTTCTCTATCTTTTAATGCAAAATTTTATAAATATCGAAACTCTCTATCTCTGCCAAGCTTTACGCAATCTCTCCCACCAAAATAAATAAATAAATTCTTTATTATTAAAAAAAAAATGGAGAATTCCAAATTTCTATTACAAGCAAAGTTTAAGAAATCATATATTTCTTTTTTGGATTTGCTTCCCCTTTCATACGTCGTTGTTGGTATTGTTGTTGAAAGTAATCACCATCAACAAAAAGAACCAATAACGAAGATGTATGCGATGGTGGTGGGCGAAGTTTACATTGATGACGTGAAGTGGAATTAATTGTGACAAAAAATTGGGTTGTGGATTCATCAATGTTTGAAAAGATTGAAAATAGTGAGAGCAAAAGAATGTGAGATCTGTTTTGATTTGATTTTTTTTTTCTTTTCTTGTTTTGGTTAGGAGAGAAGATGAAGATTTTTTTTTAATAAATAATTTGATTCTAAGTGAGAACTATGAAGAATAAAATAGATATGAGATCTTTTTTTAGAAAATTGTATAAGAATCAGATATGGAATTATTAATATCAATTATATATATTTTTTATATTTATCGTATGTGATTGATATACATTATAAAATTTTAGTGAATTTTTCAGCAATTATACATCATCAATATACTCATACTATTAATCATTTATCAATGATAAAATATTTCGATGAACAAAGTTACAACTAGAATTTTTTTAATGTTTTTTATTTATACATAAGCCTCATCAATGTGTCGGACCAGACCTACAAGTCCTGGTCAATGAGTGGGCTGCGTCGGGCTTAAAATGGTAAGCCCAAGTCTAGTCCACGGGTTTGGACCCATGAGATAAAATATGGGGTTCTGGCTAATTGGGCCCATTTATACAGGTTTGGCCCAGTCCGTTTAAATTTTTATTTATTTAATTAAATTTTCCATAAAATTTTTAATTGCGTTTTTTAAACTTATTTTAAACTTTTTAAACTTAAAATTAACTCTAAAATAATGGAAAAAAAGTTAATTTATTTTTTTACTATCCTATTCGTTTTTTTATTTATACTTTGTTCTTATATGTTTATTAAACTTAAACTTAACTCTAAAGTGATGAAAATTAAAGTTAATTTATTAATATTTTGCTATCCTATATATTTTTATTTATTAATACTTTGTTTTTATATTTTGTTTATTAAACTTTTAAATTAATTTTATTTATCATTCTTTTAGCTTAGTTTGATTATATTAAATTTAAAAAAAAAATTAACTTAAAAAGATACAAACTAAAATGGATAAATAATAATAATAAAGTAAACTATTGATTTCACCCAGAAATAAAATTTACATAGTTATTTTTTAAAAAAAATAATTAGCATCATTGCAAAATAAATACATCTCAGCTAGGTTGGTACCTACTTATTATTAGGAATGGTGTCCTAGAACTTGTAATTATTTAATAATAATAATTTATTAAGAATAAATTAAATAAATAAACATAAGTTCTTTATATTATCTAGATTGATTCAATTAATGATATTAGGAATATATGGAAATATATAAATATCAAACATTCAAATAGTAAACCCTAAGTTACTCTTATGAAATCACGACTTAGTATGTGAGTCATACAAAAGGATTAAAGTCGAGATGAGTAACTTAAACGTGTCTACAGTAAACGGATAACGTTTGGGAACCTTATTCTGGTAACATTGTTGATAGCTTCGCATTTTGTTTATAGACAAATGATCGAATCCTGATAATTCATGTGGGGGACATGAAATGGAAGTATCATATGCAATGTTGATTGTATAAGACAGGACCACGATGTTCGATCAAATTTCTCATTAGTGCCGTTTACGAGAAATAATCGAATATCAAACTAAGTTTATCAACCCTGATAGATCTCAATCCTGAGTGAAATGCGGACTCCTATTTGTGGAGCTATGTTCTTTGATTCACATAGTTGAGAGCGATCCGTAAGAACGCTCAATACACCTGTTTTGGGAACATGACTAGATAAGTAGTGGGAACTCATTTTCACGAGATGGAATTCATAACTTTCCTATAAATTAACCGGTATCGGTGCGATACCTAAACATTTTAGGAACTTTAGGAAACTCCCTTGATGTCTCGATTCGAGACATGAACAAGTGACATCACGACTTCTATTGATCACGAAGTATCTTATCTCTAGTTCGACTAAAGATAAAGTTCATTGGAGAATCAGCGGGAACACAAGGATAAAGCGGTAATTACAGGGACAAAACGGTAAATTTATCCTACTTGTAATTATGAGGGTTCCACGTGAAGGATATATCACGAGATATAAATAAAAGATAAACTAAATGGACATAACTCATCTATAGTGAGGGAGTTCAGCTATGAATCTATAGTGGAATTATTCATAGTTAGATAATAAGTAATTAACTGATTATGTGTTAATCACTTAATTGACTAATTATTAAGCCCATGATCTATAGGTCTATCGGGTCCCTATGCTAGCCCAAATATCGTAGTCGCGAAATCAAGTAGAAGAAATGGAAATTTTAAGTAAAGTGAATTACTTAAAATAAGCAATATTAATTGTTTAAATATTGAGTATATTTAAACGGTAATTAATATAAACATTATTAATTGTTTAAATAATGAGTTTATTTGAACATGAAATTAATAATGAAATATTATTAATTATACATTATTAATTATTTAAATATTGAGTATATTTAAATGGTAATTAATAATTTGAAATTAATTAACAATTATTAATTGTTTAAATAATTATATTTAAACCGAAATTAATAATTAAAATTAATTAAATTAATAATAAAATATTATCAATAAAATTATTAATTAAATAATGAATTTATGGAAATTAATAATTATAATATTTATTATTAATTATTTAAATAATGAAAATTATTTAAATGGAAATTAATAATTAAATATAAATTGGATAATATTTAGTCGGGAGAAAATATTAATATTATTAATTGTTTAAATAAAATATTTTATTCAAATGGTAATTAATAAATAAATTAATTAAGTTGGACTTATTAATTTAAGAGAGAGTTTCAAGTCCAATTGGATTAATGAACCCAATTGGAATTGGCCCAAAATAATTAATTAAATAAATTGTATTTATTTATTATTTTATGATGATAATTTCGGCCATGCCATGTATTTTGAGGAGATAATTGTTTGAATTATATCCTAAAATAATTACATAGATTTATTTACCCAAGATAAATAAAATAAAGAAAATAAAATAATCTCCTATTTATCTATGGCATTTTCGAAATTGCAAGATAAAGGAAAGAGATAATCTTATTTCTTTTTGTATTTATCTCTATAGATTAATCCTAATGTGATTAGGATTCCTATTTTCTTATAAATAGGAGGGTTGGGTCATTCATAAATCACACAATTCAATTCTTTGGAAATTGAAAAATCTTTCTTCCTCCTTTTCTCTCCCTTTGCCGATTTTGCTATTCAAAATTGGGAAGAAAATAAAATAAAGAAAATAAAATAATCTCCTATTTATCTATGGCATTTTCGAAATTGCAAGATAAAGGAAAGAGATAATCTTATTTCTTTTTGTATTTATCTCTATAGATTAATCCTAATGTGATTAGGATTCCTATTTTCTTATAAATAGGAGGGTTGGGTCATTCATAAATCACACAATTCAATTCTTTGGAAATTGAAAAATCTTTCTTCCTCCTTTTCTCTCCCTTTGCCGATTTTGCTATTCAAAATTGGGAAGAAAATATTTTTCTTCTTCTCAATTTCTTCTTAAGTTCGATCCCACAATCGGATTTCGTTTGATCGATCGGGATATAGCGTAGAAGATCCGGTGTTGTTGAGGATTTGATGCTGTAAAGAAACCTCCAACCGATTCTCCATATTTTACTCAATGTAAGTAAAGGGTTTTAATTTTTCGAAAAACAAGCATGAATCTACATGTTTTTATCACAAATTGCATGATATTAATAGATCCTAAATTAAGTGTTAATTTGTGTTACTAAATAAATTCCGCTAATTTAGTAAATCATCCCTTCACTTATATGCATTAATAATGTGCATTTTTCTCAAAGTTGCCATCTCTATATCTGGTTTACTTGTAAGTTTTACTGGGTATGCCTTTACTGCTCGTCACCCATTGACTTACTGGCTGGGTCGGGCCTGATTTAGGATGGGCTTGGGTCAGTCCACGGGCTTTATCCATGTGATGAGGCTTATTTATTCACATACTGAATAAGATGTCTATAGTTGATATACATGTTTAAATTTATCCAGAAAATATTTATTGAAAATAATAAATTTAATTATATTATTATTATTTTGAGAAAAAAAAAGTTTCAAAATAAGATAAATAAAAAAATTAAATAAAAGGTATTCAAATATATTTTGGTCTTTGAGTTTTCATTTTGTTTACCATTTGGTCCCTATATTTAAAAAAAAATGATATTTTAGTCCTTGATTTTTTATTTTATCTACCATTTGGTTCTTGACGTCAAAATTCTGTTAAATACATAGACATTAAAAAGTTAATTTTACTGCTGACATCACATACTTTTAAATGAGGTGGCATTTGAATGAAATAAAATATTCATTTTATAATTATTTCACTGTTGGCATGACATATTTTAATTAATGAGGTGACATGTTTGATGAGTTTTATATTAATATTTTATATATATATATATATATATATATATATATATATATATGTATTTTAAAGAATTTTTCTCTCTCTCCTTTCCTATCTTCATCTTCTTCCTCGTCTCTGTACTCATCTTCACCAATAATGAATCCCCATAGCTGGAAAACTCCAATAAGACCATAAAACTCACCCCAAAACCGGTAAATGAACCTAAACCTATGTGAAAATAAATCCAGGTGAAAGAAACACATATCAAGTCTCTGAATGAAAGCACAAAAAAATCAAGCAAAACACAGATCTTTCTCAACATTCTGATTGAATGAAAAAGGTTTATGTATTGTTAAAATTGTATCCAATATTCTCAAGAAAAAGAAAAAATTGAATCAATGCCCTATAAAAATTCAAAAGAAAATATATAGGAAAGTAAAAGCCTTGAACAAAGATTCTGATTGAACTAAAAAGAATAAACAAAATGAGTATAGAAAATTTCTCAACGTAGATCTGTACATTTCTTCTACAAAAACTCAACCCAGATCTCTGTTAGGATTGAGGCCTTTAAAATAGAGTTCTCAAGCTGAATTCCCATATACTTTTCCTTGCAGTATAATATTAATATAAAATAAATGCATAAAAGAAGACTAACCCCTTTTAGAGAAACATCTGACGATCTTCTTTTTTTGTTACGATCTCGGGACCATCAAAAAGTTCTTCCTCACTTAAGCACAAAAGATAATCGGTGCAAGGGCAATTTTTCTCAAAAAATAGAAAAGGGAAGAAACAAATATTTCTTCCCTACGCCACTTGGGCGGTGGGGGCAAGAGGGAGAGAAATTTTTCTGAGTTTTTTCTCTTGTCTAAGTTGTGTGTGGCACCCCAAGCCTCCTATTTATAGGAAAACTAAAGCTTAGAATTTTTTTTGAATATCTTTTTAATTATCAAATAATTATATAAAAGATATTTAAATATATTTTGAATAATTATATAATATAATATCTTATTTAACTATAAGATATTCTCATATCATATTTAAATTAATTCATATCATATTTAAATTAATTATTCAGATATCTAAATAATTAAATTAATCACATTAATTTAAATTAAAGATATTTTAAATATACTTCAAATAAATAAAATGAAAAAATAATAATTAATTAAAATTATTGTGGCATGTGGCCCCACCATGGGTCACACGCCCATATCATCATCTCCATCATGATATTGGACATTTTATTTTTCTCTTTATTTCACAGAAAAATTCCATTAAATAATTTAAAAAAAATAAAACTTCTTTTATTTATTTAATTCCTCTTGAATTTGAAAACTTCAAAATAATTAAATATTTAAATAGACTTCTTTATTTAATCTCCCATTAATTTTGATCAGCTTCAAAATTAATTTATTAAATAGACTCTTTTATCAGATCGAAAATGTCTTAATAAATTTACCAAGTTGCTTTTCAACTTCAGCCTTAAAATCCTTAAACTTTTCAAGGGTTTCAGATTTGAATTGCAACAGATAAATGTACTCATATCTTGAGTAGTCATTTATGAAAGATACATAGTACTCATATCCATCCTTTGCTTTTACATTCATCGAATCACAAAGGTCTGAATGTATAAGTTCTAGTGGTTATGTGATAACTTGTAATTTAAGCGTATTAATTAGTGTCAATATCTCCAAAATTATTAAAATATGATTGTTAATTAATTCAAATGTTCATAATATTATTAATCATTGAATTTTATGAATGTAGGGGAAAACGGCACTCAAATCAAATTTATAACGAAGAAATTAGAGCTGAAATAAAAATTCATCCAAAAACACTACGGATCCACTCAGGAGTGACACTTGGCACTGTATTAGTGGTGAGCTGACATCACATTGACGTCAGCAAAATCTATTGGCAGCATATGAACGGAGTGACGTGTCGTTCCATCAATGGTGACACATCGCTCAGCAGATAAAAGAAGTGATGATGCACTGTCATCGGCTCAGCTCCTTGTTAAGGCGTGGCTCGTGCGTGCGGCTTTTGTCACAATTTCAGGTTGTGGCCAAGACTCAGGCTTGTCGGCTCGGCTTGGAAACGGCTTTAGCAGATTGGATCAATTTTTTACCCGAGTTTATCCTTATTTTTCCTATTTAAAGCCACATTCACTCCCAATTTCAAAATTCTTTCTCCCTTATTTTTCTTAGTAATTTTAGATAGTTTTTATTATGTTTTCTAGCTAATTTCTTTATTCCAACTAGATGATTATCTAGGTTTGGTTCAAATTTTTTGATGTTTTGCTCTTAATTTAATTCATATTTTCCCTTTATTCATGCTTTCTCTTTGCATATGTAACGACCCAGACTTTTCAGGTAATTTTGAGACTTTTGATTCAATTTAAATTTGGTGTGCCTATGTCTTTATTTAAAAAAAAGCTATTATTATTATTATGTTAATTTATAATTCTTTTAGAAATTGGTTTTAAAAAATAAATAAATATGTAACGATGCATATGTAACGACCCAGACTTTTCAGGTAATTTTGAGACTTTTGATTCAATTTAAATTTGGTGTGCCTATGTCTTTGTTTATTATTATGTTAATTTCTAATTCTTTTAGAAATTGGTTTTAAAAAATAAATAAATAAAAAATTAACCCATCAGACCCTCCCCTTCCTTTTTCCCCAAAATCCCACGACACCCTCCCCCTTGAACATTCACCACTGACACCCCAACAAGGAAGGTGACCCTATGGAATTTTTCTTCAACCTTTCTTCGTGAAACTCAGATTGTGAAGAGTTCTAGTGATTTGTGGCGTTCCTGAATTCAAAATGTTTGGGAAAGAAATCTCCTAGCTTGTTGAAATTTTAAGATGGAACGAAGACTTGAAATCTAGGAAAATTTATTGTTAGTTTGACTTGAAATGGTAATTTGAAAGGTGAGTAAAGAGTGGTAAATAAAGGGAAAGTTGGAAATAACCCCAACTCTTTAATTGGTGCATTGATTGAATTTTATATTTGATAATGTGCTTGATGTTTGTTATAAATTATGTGCATATTTAAACTCCATGAAAATTCATTCTAGCTAGTTGTACTTCCACTTTGCTAGGAAGAGCACCTCATCATTTTTTCTTGCATTTAGTTTTCGAAAATAAAAGGTTTTCGTGCCCCATATGATTATGATCACTTTCTCTGCTTTGGGCTGCTAGTAAATATATTAGGCTGTATTTATGTTGTTATGCGATTTGATTGTTTTATTGTTTGTTTTAGAATATGATGTAACTGTTACAGATTGATAAAATTATGGAAAGAAAGGATTCTCAATGTACCATACGGATTGCGAGACTTTATGGTTTCATTGAGAAAACCGGCATGTGTTGCCAAGAATGAATCATGATTGCATGTGATTGGGAATGTAGGGTTGTATCTCTTTCTTGTTGCTACGATTGAAGGGCGTAGCTATCGGTCCCTGGATAAAGTGACGCTATGGATTTGTGACCATGCTAGGATGTGTTCCGTTCACTAACAAGTACTTAGGCTAGTTAGGCCCACGTCTTGTTTTATATTATTGGGTCACGATCTAGGATGTGTTGCTATTTCGATCGCCCAAACAAGAAAGAATACTTCACTGCATTCCATGTTATTGTCTTGTTTGGAGTTGTCTCGATGGAGAGACAACGTGTTTGCTCACGACCTTAAAGAAGATTTTTAAAATGGAAGAAAGTTTCTTTTAAGTCCTTTATTTTACCCAAGTAAAGTTTGTCGTTGTTTCTAAGTTTTCTTTCATTTAACATTCTTTTCTAGTGTAGCAAATGGTGTTTACACAAAAAACATTTAAGGTTTTGAACAAGGAACCGACCCTTGATGATTAGCGGCGTGGCGATTCGATGGGCTATTACGACATATGTTGTCTTAGGATGTTTACTTTGTTTAGACTTTACATTTTATCTTTATTTTCATTTATCGTTGTAAAAACATATAAATTTCTTTTGGTTGATTTTAATATGTTTTGATTGGTATTTTAGCTAAACTTTATGAATCCCAGGATTCTTTTGAAATGAATTTTAATGATGAACTATTTGGAATCGAGTCTTCCGCTGCTTTATTATGCTTTAGCATATTTATTATTGTTTTAGGGTCGGGTCTTCACAACATATTTTATTGTTGATTAATTTTTGTGCAAAAGAGCCCTTTGTTTATTGATTAATTTTTCATATCGCTAATTAGAACGTTAAATCCGTAACTGTTTAATTGTTCTAATACAAGTAGCATATTAGCATAAATTGATTTAATTCATGTTATGAGAATTTATGATCTAACTTAAATGAATTGGTCGTACTGTGTTTGTTGGTTAGAATTGGGTTCTTCTCTTCTTAATGTTGTTAATATGTTAAATCTTATTATCGAATTCTATGGTTATCTGTTAATTAGGGAAGCAGTCATTAGATCGTATCTTGGCTATCGAAAAACTAAGGAAGAGCACTTGTTGTTTCGGTGACTTCCAACCAATTTAAAGAAGAATTTATGAATGCATGTTTGATAACCGATGATCAAATTAATGAACTATAACTGAGATTAAACCTTTAGTTGGAAGTTTTCTCTATTGATTTTCTTTCTTTTTAATTTATTTTCCGTTTTATTTTTCAAAACTCAAAACCCCCTCGTTTTTATTAACTTTAATTTAATTCCATTTTCCTTGTGGAGATTGACCTTACTCGCCGCTACTACAAATTTATAAATTCCAAGAGTAAGTATTTATTTTTGGTGGTTTTGACACCCATCATTATGTGGCTCTATTTCCTTTTGCTGAAAAGAGACACTTAGTCATTTTACCCTCTATACAAAATAGACTCATCTCTATTTAATTTTCCATTAATTAAATAATTAAATAGGCTCGTCTATTTAATTTATTTTAATTAATCAAATAAACTCCTCTATTTGTACTTGCCTTAATTAATTTGAAGTGTCAAATTAATCACTTGAAACTATTTTTCTAAAGAAATTAACCTTATTAATTATTGTTCTCAATTACCTGCGTTAGCTCAGAGGACTTAATGGACCCTAGGACTTAGCTCCAATGATCTAGAATTACATTGATTAAACTCGTTTAATCAATTAATTTTTATTCATTAACTCCTAGATAACTCCACTATATATCTAGAGTTGCACTCTTAGCACTATAGACATGTTTATGTCCATCGGTTATAATCATCAAGTACATGTTGTCCTTCACAAGTAGTTTGTATCAATGACTAGGTAATTTACCACTTTAACCTCTATGATATATATTATTTGTTAAGTCCAACTGATTCTCTAATGAATAACCTTACATTAATCTCCATTATGAGTCTTTGCTTTGTTGCTTGATTAGAGGAATATGGGGCCCCACTGTTCAAGCACTGAATTAGTTCACAAGTGAACTACCTTATCTATTTTCCAATAAGAAAAAGAAATATATTAAAGCTTTCTAAATCAAAATCCAAATGCCGTCTTAGGACCAAAAAATTGCTTAAAAAAGATTTATAGGAACCAAAATGTTACGATAGTCAAAATACATAAATTAAAAAAATATATATTTTAACATTTGTTTAATTTTATACCATGCAAATTTTAACATCAAATTCCTTTCTTTTTTATCGGGTTATAAACATTTATTATTTCTCTCTCTTCTTAATCCTAATAACATTTAATATTGTTTTAAAAGGAGAAACTCTAAAGTTTTGAATTTGATAGCTTGTGGACTACCACAAAACTGTTTGATTATTTAAGTGATTTTTGGCTACTTTTTTAAATTGCTTCATCAAGACTAAAACTACCAAACACGAACGATTCCAACTACCTTTCAAACATTAAAAAAAGAACCAAAATAAAATCATTTTGTCTATTATGAAGAAGCAAAAGAAGAAGACAAGTGCACGTTTTTCCTTTTGATGGTGGCAATATTAATACATATTGCTTCCCTATATATGTCATTCTTTCTTCAACGTAAAGAGTAAATATCTTTTTAGATAAATAGTATGTTCGAGATTGAAAGATTCAAATCCAATATGAATACATAACATGCATAATCAATATGTTTATCCCCATTGATCTACTTTTATGGGATCCATTGATTTTAATGAAAACTATCATGCATAATCAATATGTTTATCCCCATTGAACTACTTTTATATATGGGATCCATTGATTTTAATGAAAACTATTATTATGGGACAAATATATTCATTCGGGATTTTTTTTAAATGACATTTTAAGAATTGATATTTTTAAAAATAATAAAAATTTTAAAAATAATATATTGGTCTAAACTCAGACTATCTCAGTCTAAGAAATATCATTTTATAAAAATTTCAAATTTTTTTAATTTTTAAAATTACAAATAAAAAAAACACTATATATTGAATTTTCTCTGTTCATTAAAAAAAAACCTTGAGAGTAGAAGAAATGCTAGAGTAAGCTTGGTACTAGAGTTGCTCTAACACCCTTTAAGGTGTATGGTTCATCGTTAGGGTTAAGGAGTTAGGGGTTACACAAATCTAACTGGCCGATCATAAGATAGTTGGGAAGGGATCCAGTGTGAAAATGAGATTTTGGAACCCTATTGTATAATTTTAAATATACAATAAATTTTTAAAAGATACATAAAAAAATATAACATAATTAACTTCAATCAAATTATGAATATTAAAAATATATATATAATTCAAATTTTCATTTAAAAAATAACATTTTTTTCATCAATATTTAGATGCAAACTTATTTACAATTCATCTAAAATTTCACTTTCAATTGAAATCAAGACTGATTTATTGAATCTCTTTTGTGACATGTTTGACCGTAAATAAAGATTTCAACAACATTTAAAACTTTATTTTATATCCTATTTTTTTTATAATATAAATTCTTAATTAAATCTCTTTCTTAAAAAAAAGCACTTATTTTTATGTTTAAACCCCTTTTGAATTTTAACATAATTTGAATCATTCATTATAAATTTATTTATTTAAATACAATGAATATTGTAAAAGTATAATAAAAACAATATTTTTTTTTTAAATCACAGTATTTTTTTTTTCAAAATTATATTTTAGATATTTATTTATGTCATATTTTCTTTGTTTATTTCTTTTTTAATATTTATATTTGTAAAAAATATTTTTAGAATGGAAAGAAATGTTTAAGGTAAATAGTTTAAAAAACAAAAAAAACTAAATAGAAAATAAACTTAAATTCAATTCAATTAATCAAATGAAAGAAAAAATAAATCAAATAAAAGTTTATAATTAACTAAGTATTAAAAATAATAAATGAAGGAAAATAAAGCTATTGAGAATAATTAGTAAAGAAAAACTAAAAAACTAAAAAATAAAAATTAGAGGTACTAATGTAGAGGGGAAAAAACAAATAAACATAAGGAAAGAAAAAAAAAAACTAAAGATGGAAACAAACGAATCTAATAAATAGAGAGAATGCTTGTGAGAGAAATGAGGTAAAGAGAAATCAGTTATGATTCCTTTCAATTTACATGTTACTTAATTAGTTGAAAGAGTACCATATATAGAAAAAATTCCCCTTATAATCTTAATAATTTTATTTTAAAGTTTTGGGGGCCTGTGCAGTGGCCCTGGCTGCACATGGCCAGGGTCGAGCCTGTTAACCGACATTTGTCTCTCAGCTTTAAAACACATAATAATGGGTTTCTTAACCCTTTCTTAACAAATTTATTCATTCCCACAATTTCAAAATATTTTACATTAATTTAGGCTTAACAAACGCACTATTTTACACAATATTAACAACCGTCGAACCAAACCGACTCATAATTCATAAGTAAATGATTGAAATTTCAATTATGGTAAATATTTTTAAAATGAAAAACTCATGTATGACTATCATAAACTAAAAAAAATTTATACTATGATAACAATAGTGACTAGACTTTCCTTTGAAAGATTATCTACTTATGATAATCAACCATTTAAATTTAAACTCAAGTAAATTTCTTTAGTTTGCTTGAGGAGACAGATAAAAATGAGAAAATAAAATTTATGAATTTAATTTTGTAGGGATTCTCGACAAGGAGAAGACCCTCAAAAAATAGGCGTATGCCACTGAGTGCTGCGAGGACACGGTATTCTTTAGTAAAAGGCGAAAGAATAGTTCGCTTTGTGCTCACCTCGTGGCTGCGTAAGTCTTAAAAACATAAACTGATGGCATTTTATAATGAGTTAAGAGGACCTGATTTCTACAAACTTGATCGATGTGGGATCTTGGAAAGACTTGATTGGCCCAAACCCACGATGTTTGTGAAAACAATACGGTACATTCAATCAATGAAAGATCTAATTTTACTGATGGTCACATAATGGTGAAATTACAATATAGCTTTTAAGTTATGTTCTATGGAAAATATTTTGTAAAAAAAATTCATTGTTTTATTTTATATTTTTGTAAGTAGCTTGATATATTTACTAGGGTTTTGATGGGCAGATGAATATGTATTTGCGAAGGTCTCAGTTGCGAGATGAGGCAATCTTTGGTTGTTAGATGAGGCTCAATTTTGATGTAATTTTGGAGTTTATTTTGGTTTAGCATGTTCATCTAAATCTCGATCAAAATGAATAGTATCTTCATCATAATCTTGATTAAAATGCATAATCTTGATCTAACCTCGATCAAAATGTAAACATGTTCGTCGCAATCTTTGTCAAAATGCATAATCTCGGCCCAATCTCGAGTAAAATGTATAGTCTTGGTCTCAAAGTTGTATGAAAATTATTAAGGGTAATAATGTACATTCTCATTAATAAAAGTGACAGAGCACAGGGGCGGAAGAAATGGTCAGCGACTTGTCGCTTGGCTGGGATAAAAAAAGCAACGCGGCTCAGATTGGGTGTTCTTGTGACACTAAATAGCAGCAGCATTGGCTCGGCTAGGCTCGTCTCGGCTAGGCTCGTCTCGGCTTGGCTTGATCTGACAGATTTAGGAAAATCACGAAAATCACCTGTTTTTACCTATTTAAAGCCTCATTTGAACTCATATTCCTTATTCCTTCTCCCCATAGTTTTCTTAGAACTTTTAGGATATTTTTATCATGTTTTCCAGCTAAAACCTTATTCCAATTAGAGGTCGATCATGGTTTGTATCATAAATTTGTGAAATTTTATTCTTAATTTAATTTCTATTTTCTCTTTATTCTTATAATTATTGTTGATTAATTGTTTTGTAAAATAATTATTTGTTTATTGATTTATTCATCATATTACTAATTAGAACTTCAAATCCGTAACAGCTTGTATGTTCTAATATGAGTAGTAATTAACATAATTGATTAAGTAGAACTTTTCAATTCATGTTATGAGATATATGATATGGCTTAAATGAATGTAGAATGTTTCATATTTGTTGGTTAGAATTGGATTATTCTCTTTTTAATATTTTTTTGTAGACTAAATCATATTATCGTTTTTTAGGATTGTCTATTGATCAGGAAATAAGTCAACGATCGTATCTTGGCTATCGAATAATTAATTAAGGATTTGTTATTAGGGCTTGCTTATAACTAGAACTAGTTTAGAGAAGAATTTAAGATTCCATATACAAATTGATGAACCATAATCAAGATTAAGCCTTTAATTGAAAATTTTATCATCTTACTTTTTCTCACTTTTAATTAGATATGTCAAATAAGTCGAGTCAACCCGCAAACTTGCCAACTCGGCACGCCTAATGGTGGTTTTGACCCGGCACGCTGTGAACTCGGCACAAAATAACTTGGCACGGCTTGACCCACCACCCAACATGACATGACCCATGACCTATAACCGGCACGACCCATAACCCAACTCGACACGACCCGTGACCCATGACTCGGAACGACCCACAACTCGACATGGGTCAATGTAATCAATATTCAAATACATATATAATAAAGACTTAAATAATTTATAAATCTTCTAGAAAAATATTAGTTTATAACTATAGATTTGAGATAAAGTAAACATTTCTAAAAGAAAAGGAAAAAAAACAATTATTTATAAATTATAGTTGATATTGATATACAATATTTTAGTTTATGCTTGTAATATTTATTAATTTATTCTAATCCTAAGAATTAAGATAGAAAAATATTATTTAATTATTAAGACTTAATTTTTTTTTAAATTCATATTTACTATAATGAATATTAAAATGAAATAAAAATATCATATTATTAAAATATAAGTTACATTACATTTAAATTATAGTTTATAAACCATAATCAACGTTAATATTTGTGATTTGATTAAATTAGGTAGGTATAAAATACTTATTAGTAATTAACTATACACTATTAGCATCTCATTTTAATGAGTTATATAATTTAAGGGTCAACCTAACCCGATTCGTAACTCGGTGTAAGTTGGAGGTTGTATATTTTACCTGTTAATCGAACCTGAGTAATGATTTGACATAATTTGTGGATTGTATGACACGTGGGTCAACCCAACCCAATATAACTCATAGGTTGGATGACTCGCGGGAACCCCAACTCGACATAACTCGTGGCTTTGTATGACTCATGGGTCAACCCAATCTGACATAACTCGTGGGTTGACATGGGTCGGGTCATGGGTCACAACAAGCTGACATGTGGGTCAATGTGGGCCGGGTCAATATGACCCATATGTCACTGTGGGTTTTGATTTTTGTGGGTGGGGTTGACCCGACACCACCCACTTAATACCTCTACTTTTAATATGTTTTCTTCTTCTTTATTTCAAACAACAAACTCAAAAACTCATCTTGTTGTTTACTTGAATTTAATTACCACTTCCCTGGATTCGTCTTTACTCATTGCTACTACAAATTTCCATAAGAACCAAGAGTAAGTTTATTTTTGGTGGTTTTGACACCCATCACTCATTGAAAAAAAACTCATTTTTTTAAGTTTTTAGGGGGATGGTCAAAAGTCATTCACTACTCTAATTTAAGGTCACTTTTTTTTCCAAAAACCCAACTAAGATGTATTGAATATTTGTACTTTTGTTAATGAGATAGGCTTAGATCTCATGGGGAGTAGATGTTGTCTAGCTTGAGAATGTGAAGCGGGAATGAGTTGTTGGGAATTTGAAGGGTTGCAAATCTTAAACTCCCTAATCGAAGAACGATAAAATAATATAACAAATAATAAATAAAAGGGCAAAGATAAAAGGACACCAGAATTTATACAGGTTCCACTATGAAGTTGAAAATTACATCAATGAGATGAATAAAAAAGAGTGTATTATTGTACATAATGTAGGCACAATATTTTGTCCAGGCTCAATTTATTGAAATGAAGAAAATTGAATTTTTATTGAATTTTAAAAGATAAATACAATATTTTTTGTTTAATTTTAAAGATAAAATGATGTTCAATTAGATAAAAAGAGTTTAATTCAATTTGTAGAGATAAATAACTGATTCAAAGAGAATTTTGAATTATCAAAGATAGATATAAAGAGATTTAATTGATTTGATAAGAGATAATCATTTTGAAAATAATTTGAATTATCTAAACAAATTATCTCCTACTTTTTATTTATCTGAATTTGGCTATAAATAGAGCCCTCATAACAAAGGGGGACTAAAAAGGGGAAAAATATAAGAAGAAAGAAGAGGAAAAAATGTAAAAGAATCACATATCAAGCAAGTCAAAACACATTTTGATTAACGAGATATGAATTTTTCAAGTTTAGACTTTGATTTGAGACAATTGGTACTTTTAATTGGCTTATGATATTAGTACATTTGAATTCTTTTTTTACTATCACAAAATTATCCTAATAAATTATTTTTTAGGGAAAGAGTAATATTCTTATTAAGAGTTTTAATAAATGTGTGGAAATCGTTACAATTGTGAAGGCCGAGTAATGTGTTTATCAAAATTCTCAATAAGTATACAAAAATAAATAATAAACATAATACTTATTATTTAATATAAAATGAAGTATCTTAAATAAAAAAATGTTATAAAATATAAATACTAACCCGATGATGGGATTTTGGGAAAGTAACGACTCTCAATTTCTCTAGGTGAGGAACTCACAATTCCAATATTGTTCAATTAACAGTCGTAACCCCGCCCATTTAATCTTACTTCATTCTTGATGTTAAGAGAAAATTAAATGAGACATTTATTTTCACAAATTAAAATCAATTTTTTATAAACTAGTTAAATCAAGGACCAGTAATTTAAAATTAGATAAGATAAGAATATGGTAACCATTTTTTAATGAATGTTGTAGGGTGCTAATACATTCCCTATACATAAATGACTCCCGAACCCAATATGGTTTTCGTAGACTATTTTTTTTATTAGGTGACCAATCACACCCTAATTTGGTTGGTGGCGACTCTAAATTTTTCTTTTTTCACAAAGAGGCCTATAAATTGGACGTTAGCGCTCCACGTAGCAAACACGTTGTGACACATAACTTTCGAGAATCACCCAAACGGTTGCCCCCTCTCTAATTTATTCTTAATAGAACAAGTTTTCAAATAAATCCAAATAGGATTTACCATTGAACAACCATGTACAGCCGCAACTTGAGATACTCTCTCAAGATGAAAGAGTTGACGTCACAATTATCTACTAACCACTCTCAAGATACTCTCTTAATGATAAGCTTCAGCAGCCAACTTTGTTGGTTGGAATTCATCCTCGACTAGAGTCACACTTAGGGGGTGTTTGTTTCAAGTGATTGGGGATGGGGGTCTAAACCTTGTAGTAATTGCATCCTCATCCCCATATTTGTTTTGTCAATAGGGAAGGGGATCCAAACCCCATAGGGACCCCCCTCCATGGGGTTTGGAAACCCTTCAAAACACATGGGGTTTGGATCAACCCCATGGAAAAGATGAAAGAGAAAGGAAGAGAAGAGAGAGAGAGGGGAAAAAATTATTTTATAATATAATTTTATTATTCTCATCCCCATGTAAAATCAAACACAGTGATCTTATCCTTGGACATCTCGTCCCCTTGCATCTCATCCCCAGCATCATAATCCCATGCAAACCTAGAAACAAACGCCCCCTTAAGGGGGTGTTTGTTTATAGTGATTGGGGAGGGGATCCAAACCCCATAGTGATCTCATCCCCATCCACTTGTTTGTTTTATCAAAAAAAGATGAAGGGAAGGGGATCCACCGTGGGGATCAAATAACCCTCATCCATACCTTCACAATATATGGGGTTAGCATCAACTTCATGCAAATGATGAGAGAAAAAAGAAGAGATGAGATAAGAGATATGGAAATTTTATTTTACAATACAATTTTATTTTTCTCATCCTCATCCAAAACCAAACACGGTGATATTCTCCTCATACATCTCATTCTCATGTAAACTTGAAAACAAATGCCCCATAAAGAGAATAAAATCTCTTTTATAAGCTTACCCTTTTCCGGACACTACACCCTCTTGGGATTTAGGTCAAACAAGAGTCGACGGTCAAATCACTACAAAAAAACTGCCAAAATGCGACCAAAAATTTGCGACCAAAAAAAAGTGGTAGCTTTAAAGTGACCAGTTGGTCACTTTATTTGAAGGTTGACTTTAAGTGCCACCCCCCGGTCACATTTTTTCACACATTGCAAAGAAGTAGAAATAGTCAAAAAAATGGCGCGAAATTATGGCGCAAAGGAAGCGACGGTTGGTCACCTTAAAAACGACCATCCGGTCGCATTTTGGTGACTAAAATATGCCTTGGTAGCAAAAAATGGCGCGTAATTTTGGAGGGAAAAAGCTACCAAGTGGTCACATTGAAAGTGACCACCGGTCGCAATTTTGGTGACTAAAATATGTCTTGGTAGCAAAAAATGGCGCGTAATTTTGAAGGAAAAAAGCTACCAAGTGGTCACAATTGAAAGTGACCACCCGGTCGCAATTTTGTGACCTTTTTTGGGGAGTGGTAGCTTAAAATTGGAGGAAAAAAGCTACAAGTGGTCACATTAAAAGTGACCACCTGGTCGCAATTTTGGTGATTAAAATATGTCTTGGTAGCAAAAATGACGCGTAATTTTGGAGGAAAAAGCTACCAAGTGGTCACAATTGAAAGTGACCATCCGGTCGCAATTTTGTTTAATTGAATTAATTTTAGTTCAATTAACCTAATTGTACTTTACTTTAATCAAATGTAACTAAAATTAAGTAATTAAACAATTTTTATTTAATAATTAAACTAAAATTAATTAATTAAATTAGTGTAACTCATTTAATTTAAACTACTTACGTATAATTGAAGTTAAACTATTTGAATGAATTACCCTACTTTAAATTAATTGATTTAATTAAAGTAATCTAAATTACATTAATTAAACTAAAATTAAGTAAAACTAAAATAAACTAATCATTTAGTTTGAAATAAAGTAAAGTAAAATTAGATTAATTGAACTAATATTAATTGATTAAACTAAAATTCATTAATCTTAGTTTCAATTAATCTAATTTTAATTTACTTTAATTCAAAGTAATTGATTAGTTTATTTTAGTTTTAATTAATTAATCTTAAGTTTAATTGAATTAATTTTTAGTTCAATTAAGCTAATTTATATTTACTTTAATTCCAATTAATTGATTAGTTAATTTTAGTTTTAATTAATTAATCTTAAGTTTAATTGAATTAATTTTTAGTTCAATTAAGCTAATTTATATTTACTTTTAATTCCAAGTAATTGATCGGTTAATTTTAGTTTTATTAATTAATTAATCTTAAGTTTAATTGAATTAATTTTAGTTCAATTAACCTAATTTTAATTTACTTTAATTCAAATTAATTGATTAGTTCATTTTAGTTTTAATTAATTAATCTTAAGTTGAATTGAATTAATTTTAGTTCAATTAACCTAATTATACTTTTACTTTTAATCAAATGTAACTAAAATTAAGTAATTAAACAATTTTTATTTAATAATTAAACTAAACTATTTGAATTAATTACCCTACTTTTAAATTAATTGATTTAATTAAAGTAATCTAAATTACTTAATTAAACTAAAATTAACTAATCAATTCTAAATTACATTTATTAAATTAAAGTAAACTATCTTAAATAAACTAAATAAGTAATTAAACTAAATTAGATTAAGTAATTAAATTAATTACTATTTAAATTGAATTAAAGTAAACTAAGTTAGATTAATAAAACCATTAGATTCATTAAACTAAAATTAGATATAGAGAAATGCATTAAGTTTAATTGAATTAATTTTGTTCAATTAACCTAATTGTAGTTTACTTTTAATCAAATGTAACTAAAATTACGTAATTAAACAATTTTTATTTAATAATTAAACTAAACTATTTGAATTAATTACCCTACTTTTAAATTAATTGATTTAATTAAAGTAATCTAAATTACATTAATTAAACTAAAATTAACTAATCATTCTAAATTACTTTATTAAATTAAAGTAAACTATCTTAAATAAACTAAATAAGTAATTAAACTAAATTAGATTAAGTAATTAAATTAATTACTATTTAAATTGAATTAAAGTAAACTAAGTTAGATTAATAAAACCATTAGATTCATTAAACTAAAATTAGATATAGAGAAATGCATTAAGTTTAATTGAATTAATTTTAGTTCAATTAACCTAATTGTAGTTTACTTTTAATCAAATGTAACTAAAATTACGTAATTAAACAATTTTTATTTAATAATTAAACTAAACTATTTGAATTAATTACCCTACTTTTAAACTAATTGATTTAATTAAAGTAATCTAAATTACATTAATTAAACTAAAATTAACTAATCAATTCTAAATTACATTTATTAAATTAAAGTAAACTATCTTAAATAAACTAAATAAGTAATTAAACTAAATTAGATTAAGTAATTAAATTAATTACTATTTAAATTGAATTAAAGTAAACTAAGTTGATTAATAAAACCATTAGATTCATTAAACTAAAATTAGATATGAGAAATGCATTAAGTTTAATTGAATTAATTTTAGTTCAATTAACCTAATTGTAGTTTACTTTTAATCAAATGTAACTAAAATTAAGTAATTAAACAATTTTTATTTAATAATTAAACTAATCAATGAATATAACAACATGGAAACAAGAGTTCCGTCATATGTAAATATCAGAAAGTAACCCAATATAAAAAAAAGTATATAAATATTAATATTTACGACCGGGGGGCTCCCAATTTTAAAAAAAGGTGACCACATGGTAGTAATTTAGAAGGAAATGCACCATTTGGTCGCATTTTAGGATTTAGGGTTTGAGTTTAGGGTTTAGGGTTTAGGATTTAGGGTTTGGGTTTAGGGTTTAGGGTTTAGGGTTTTGGGAGGAAGCGACCAAATGGTCGCATTGTGCAAAAGTATAATAATATTTTTTAAAAATACAATTGGAATTGCGACCATATGGTCGCAATTACGAAATGACCAACCTTTAAATTTTCATGAAATTTATGGCGTTAATTTAAGTAATGCGACCATATGGTCGCAATTATTGGCGGTGAATCTCATAATTGCACCGGATGGTCGCACATGGTGATGCGGACGCGTGACAAGGCAGTGGCCTTGGTAATGGCAAGCGGGCGACCGGTTGGTCGCCTTTTATATAAATGCACCAAAATGGTAGCTTTATATTTGTAAATGCGACCATTTGGTCGCATAAATTCAAAATGCGACCATATGGTCGCATTTTCCCAACCGCATATTGTTCATTTCTGTCATTAAATCATATTTGCACCGGTTGGTCGCAAAATATGATTTAAATTTCATTCCCTTTCCTTTCCCCGTTTCTTTTTCCCTTTTCCCCTTCCCGCTTCCTTCTTCTTCTTTTTCTTCTTTTCCTCTTCTTGCCTCTCTCTTTTTCTTCCTCTCTTTTTGTTCGCTTGTCTCTTTCCCCTATCCATTCCCCGTTATTTCTTCCCATTCCGTTCCGCTTCTTCCTCTAACCGAAAATCCTCAACCACCAATCCCGGTTTCGATTACACGAGGTTAGTTTTCGTAACAAACTAAAGTTTAGTTTATGAATTTAGAGTTTACTTAGTTTACTTAGTTTTAGTTTTTAAGATAGTTTACTTTAATTAGTTGAGTTTTAGTTTATGTAGTTTAATTTAATTAGTTTAGTTTACATTAACTAATTAATTAGTTTACTTTAATTTTATTACTTTAAGTAATTTTTAGTTTAATTAATCTAATGGTTTAATTAATCTAACTTAGTTTACTTTTAATTCAATTTAAGTAGTAATTAATTTAATTACTTAATCTAATTTAGTTTAATTACTTATTTAGTTTATTTAAGATAGTTTACTTTAATTTAATAAAATTAAACTAAATTAATTTATAATTACACTATAATTGATTAGTTAATTTTAGTTTAATTAATGTAATTTAGATTACTTTGATTAAATCAATTAATTTAAAGTAGGGTAATTAATTCAAATAGTTTAGTTTAATTATTAAATAAAAATTGTTTAATTACTTAATTTTAGTTACATTTGATTAAAGTAAAGTATAATTAGGTTAATTGAACTAAAATTAATTCAATTCAACTTAAGATTAATTAATTAAAACTAAAATGAATTAATTTTAGTTTTAATTAATTAATCTTAAGTTTAATTGAATTAATTTTAGTTTAATTGAATTAATCTTAAGTTTAATTGAATTAATTAGTTATAACTAATCAATTCATTTGAATTAAAGTAAATATAAATTAGATTAATTGAACTAAAATTAATTCAATTAAACATAAGATTAATTAATTAAAACTAAAATTAACTAATCAATTAATTTGAATTAAGTAAGTAAAATTAGATTATTGAAACTAAATTAATTGAATTTTAGTTTAATTCATTAATTTTAGTTCAATTAATCTAATTTTACTTTACTTTATTTCAAATTAAATGATTAGTTTATTTTAGTTTTACTTAATTAATCTTAAGTTTAATTGAATTACTTTTAGTTAAATTAATCTAATTTTAATTTACTTTTATTCAAATTAATTTGATTAGTTTATTTTAAATTATTTACTTAAATTTATGTTAGTTTAATTTACATTATTTCATTAATTAATTAATTAATTAAATAAACTAATCAATATTTTACTTACGTTTTTGGTTGTAGGATTACACGCAGACGAGCGTCCTCCCCAGGTCGACGAGCCCGCGATGCGGGTAGGTTTCTCGCGGACGCCATCGGCGTTGCCCGATGCGCCGACTACGGAGGAGTTGGACCCCCCCATCCTCCCCCCCCTCCACGATACGCGACTTGCCGCCACGCTACGATAGAGTCCCGAGGCCGAGCTTCGACACCACGGCCGGGCGCGACTCCCCCCCCCCCCCCCCCCTCCCCCATCGGGCCTCGGTATCCCGCCAGATTCTACCTCCGGATTGAAGGGGATACGTAAGTAATTTTGTTTACTATTTCCCTAAAAGTTTTCTATTCTTTTTAACTAATAGTTTCTAATATATAGCACAATAATTTTTTGTGATTTTGAAGAGAAAACAAGATACCGACCGTTTCAAAACGGTTTCGCGAGGTCCTTCGAGCATGCCTCTACCCAACCTTCATGGACGAAGATTCCGACGGAGAAACGTCGGATGTACGGATTGGAAGGTAAAACATAATTTATTTTCATATTTAATTAATTTTGAATTTATAGAAATAAATTTATTACTTTAACAATTTTTTATTTCAATTTTTCGGGCAAGTTTCGTTATCGATCCCGATATCACCGACGGTGATTCTTCCCCCCAACCCCCCCATCCACGTCCGGGATCGATTCAAGGACTCATCATGGCGCGCGCGCGAAGGCAAGCAAACCGCCCGTGTGGATGAGCCGGAGGACCACCGCGGCCGCTAGCTTGATCACCCTCGGGCAAGGCAAGGTGTCAAGCGGGAATAAGGCCAACCGCGAAGAATCCAAAGAAAACACACGGGGCGCGGACCCACGACGAGCACCATCGTCGATTGGTATGCTTTTTTTTTCCTCGTTCCGCTTTCTCGTTTTCTTTTTTCTAGGTTTTTTTCAATTACTAATTAATTTTATTATGTTTTATTCTTCACTATTTGATTTTTTAGGAAGGAAGCACGGGCGCCCCGTCCCGCCCGATGAGTCGCACCGAGTTCTTCACACGAAGAAGGACGGGGCGTTCGACGATAAGGCAAGAAGTTCGGTATTTATATTTTTTCAATTATTATTCTTTCTTTAAAATTTTTCATAATTCTTTCTTTAAAATTTTTCATACATTATATATTAACCATTTTATTTTCCGAATTTTAAATGTAATTAAATCCGAGCTCCTTGACTCAGCGAGTTGCCCACCCCCACCCCACCCCACTCGCGGAGAGGACCGTATAGAGGCGTTCTTGGAGGTCTTGAGGGGTTCGGCCTGATGGGTCGTTCCGGGCTCGGCTCGCCAGACGGGGCGCCTTTATGCGGATGTGCCCGGCCTCGGAAGCGAGCACTAGCTCCCGTCCTCCCCCCCCCCGGGTCGCGCGCGGACATGGAGGCTATGCGTGGGGCCCCCCCCCCCCAGTCGCTACTATTGAGGCCGACATCACCGCCCCCCCCACGAGTCGAGGCCGACATACGAGCACGAGTCGCGCCGGGTCGCATCCGCTCCCTCTCCCCCCCCCCTCCCGATCTCCAGGCGGCGGCCCTTCTACATCGACGCCTCTCCCCCCCCCCGCCCCTCCGCAGTAGTTCTAGGATTCTTTCGATTGTATAAAACATTTTTTTAATATTTGATATATATTTTTTTATTTGAATTCCAATTTTTTTTTTATGAAATTTTAATATTAATTAAATAAATAATTAGTAATTAATAATTAATAAATAATTAAAATTAATAATTAATTAATAATTAATAAATAATTAATAAATAATTAATAATTAATTAATAATTAATTAATAATTAATTAACTAATTATTAAAATTTAAATTTAAAAAAATCTTAAATGCACGGATGGTCCTTTTAGCGACCACCGGTCGCATTTTAAGACTAAAGTGACCATTTGGTCGCATAAAATCCCACCATTCGCCCTGGCTTTTAGGACCAAGTGGTCACTTATCTTCACAAATACCGGATGGTCGCTTACGACCATCCGGAGTATTTCACGAGCCAATAAGTGACCATTTGGTCACAAATTCGACCATTTGGTCACTTTTTTGGGACCAAATGGTCACTTTATGAAGATAAAATGCGACCATATGGTCCCTTTTAATGCGACCATTTGGTCGCTTTTTGTTTGCTTTTTTCTACCAAATTTTCACCATATGGTCGCATTTTTGTGACCATGCCCGCTAATTGAAACCGACCACTTTTTAGCACCCTCTGTTTGGTCGCTTTTGGTCGCATTTTGTGAAACCCATTGGTCCTTTTGTGTGGAATAATTAATTTTGGACCTAGTGTTAAATGGTCCAAAAATAAACTATTTTTTCCATTTACCAAATTAATTTTGGTTTGGGCTTTTATTAATTTGGATTCATACTTAACATGAGTTTTAGAAACGTTGATTTATATAGTCTTTATGTGGTCGTTTAAGCTTGAATTTTAATTTTAATTTTTTTTAACTCTTTTAAGAGTATATAGAAAACTTACACTTTTTACTATTTTAAAACCTATGAGTTTTAAAAAATAAAAAACCATAGTAGTTAAACTCACTTAATAAAAACAAGTTAAATTTAGAAAAACATAACTCACCTACCAAACATCCTTTAAGATCACATAAAAGGGCGGTCCCTAGACCCCCCAATTTTTTTTTTATTTTGTATAATATTGTCTAGTATAATTTTTTTTTTCAATTTTCAAATATTTATATATGTATGTTTGAAATAATGGTGTAAAATATGATTTTTTTCCCTCTATTATTTATTATGATGATAAACAATGGTATTAATTAAATGTGAGTGATATTTAAAATTAATCTTGTAGTAATGTTGTTTTTATATAAATCACAATTTCATATTTTAGATGTTTATAAACAAAAGATCCTTCTATGTTTTAGAATAGTTTTAATGTCATATATTTTTCTTTTGGTTCTAAAACTGTATTTATTATATAGATAGAATATATTTTATTATCCTATATTTTTCTTTTGGTTCTGAAACAATATTTATTATATAGATTTGTGACATAAAAAAAATGGATTGAAAATTATAATAGCCAGATTTTATATGCCTTTTACATAGATAGCCATGTTTTAGAAAGTTAAAAAATTTAACCACTTTTTACTATTTAATTTTTCAATAGACCAAAAATGCCCTTTCCATATATCGAGTATAGTCTAACACATCTGACATTCGGACACTTCCGTATATTATATACAGTCTGACACTTCTGACATCTTTCCTTTCCAATGCAATTTTTTCCCCAGTTTTTAGTATATTGTTTAGAGTCAGTATAATCGGTATATTTTATACATTTTCATTATTTTTTGTGTAAAATATTTTATACAAAATATTTTGATTTTAATTTAACTTTGTAGATTCATTTGAGTAGTTTTCCCTTTCATGTAAATGTTTTGTCTTCAAGTATATTGGATATATCTTCCTCCGCTTGTGTAAGCGCATTTAAGAAAAAATAAAATATATATATTGCATGTATTATACATGTCATTTAATCTGCAAATAAAAAACAAAAGAGTGTTAAATATACAATATTTAATATGCAAACAAATCGCAAAATGTATATTATGTATAGTACAAAATGTACATTAAGAAAAACACTAGAGCGGGATGAAGAAAACAAACAACTATGTATATAACGTATATTACAAAAAAATATAGATTTAGGGAACAACCATAATGAAAGAGGGATATATGTTCACCTGTTTTGACAGTTATGTAAATTATGTATATTACAGAAACTATGGGTGAAAATCGAAACCACAAAACCGATCAAACTGAACTGATGAACCGAATCGAAACCGTCAATTTCGGTTGGGTCCGGTCAGGAAATTTTTGGACCGAACAGTGAAACCGCACCCAGATCGAACCGAAACAAAACTTTTTTTTTAATAAATAAACTGCCTTGCAGCTACTGCCCTAGCCAGCCAGACCTCTGCCCTTTTGTTTTAGTAAAGCCCAAATAAGCCCAAACTATTGTTTGTGTTTTTTATTTTTACCAAATCATATATATATATATATATTAAACTAATTCAACATATTTCTTTACAATATTATATATATATATATATATATTAATTTATATTGGTTAACTACCACCTAGTTTATTAATTATTTTATCAAAATATTCTATAATTAGAATTGTACTTTTATTACTTTTGGATTAACATCAATTATAAGTTAAATATTAAAGTTATTTGAGAGTCAAAATTCAATATAGAGTTATTTAAATATCAAATTTGACATAAATCTCATAGTTTAAATAAAAAAATAATTTTAAAAAAAATGTCAAGTATATTAGAACATGTCTAATTGGTGCAAGAGAAAGAAAGGGATAAAAAAATGAACCGAAAATGAATCCTTATCGGTTCGGTCCGACACTTTATCCGTTTGGTTCAGTCCTAATAAAACTGCAAACCGAAACCAATATCTCACCTCTAACTGAAACAGACTGAATATACATTACATATATTGCAGATATTATACTTTACGTGCATATTACAAAAGACACTATTAGCAAAATTACGTATATTACAAAACACAACAAAAAACAAAAAATCTGGAAATTTATGAGATAATAAGAAAAAATTCAGAAAAAACTAATAAATAACAATACCTTTTGTCAAATCCATGCTTTCCTAGGTTTGGATCTTCAAGATTCGAAAGACCTAAGATTTTAGAGCGGGAAATGGAGGGAAAAATGAAAAAAAAATGGTCATGAAAAAACGAGAAAGAAAATAAATGAAGAGAGCGTTGGGGTCTCTCTTCCCTAAATCTTATGTAATCCAATTGAACTATAAATAAATAATGGAATTATTTAATTAGTAATATTTACATTATCATTTATTGTTATATAATAAATGTAATCCATCATAAGATCCAGAGTTACTTATGATAACTTAAGGAGAGCATTGAATGCAAGAAGATTCACTTAAATTATAACTCAAACATTCTATGGTATTATGCATAAAGGTTTGGTGTCTTATTTCTGGTAACACCACTAACACAGCCCACTTGTAAATTGGTACAAGTGATCTCATCTAGATCCCTCTTGTAAAGACATGTAAGTGGGGGTGTTGCTGCAATAGAGATTGTAGTAGACTAGACTAAGATATACTTACTATCTTCTGGTAAAACTGTACAGAAAGACACTTTGTATATCAATTGGTTGATCATGTACAATTGGTCTTAATCCTAAGTAAATTACGAACTCATGTTTGCAAGAGGCAAACCTTTGATTTGCATAGGTGAGAGTGACTCAATATAGTTCACTTAATATGTCTCCCACTTTGGGAATTACATCTTTCTAATAGTTTGGAACTATAAAACTTGAGGTTTCAATTGTGATGTTCAACCCATCTGTTTCCATTTTACACAACACCATAAGGTTTTTAGCCTAACATTGTTAAAAGTAACAATGCAAATGGAAAAAAAAAACCTTTAGTGCAGTTCAGAGTAATGAAATTAAAAGATCTACAAAACTAACTACAACTACTTAAATGTGGAAAATAACAAAAGGAATTTAAATAGTATAAAAACTATTTAATCTCCTTCTTCCTTGCATTTTGTATTCTTCTTCTCTTCCTCACTCCTTTTTTTCTTTTTTTAGCTGGAAGACTTTTATATCAATCTTCCTTGCTTTCTTTTCCTACCAAAACTAACTAAGAATTCCTATCAGGCTACAAGAGCTATGTTGCTCACACATTAGTAGCATTGTAGAATACAACGACATCAGCTTGTCACTTCAAGCACAACTGGCTAGGACAGAAATTATCTTCAACTCCTTCTATTGGTTTGCCACGGAAGCAACACACTTTACTGAAAACAGGAAATAACCTGCAGCAGAGAAAATAAAACTAGAGGCAACTTCGTAGGTAAACTTGTTAGCGCTCAAGGTAGGAAGCATAGACAAGAAAAAGGGAATAAAAACTGCAAAAGCATACCAAATGTATTTAAGAAGAAGCTGTTTACAAAACTAATCTAATTATGTACATTTTGTAGCTATCCTACTGAATTACTCAACTCTTTCACTTGTTTTTATCCAACTTTAGGCATGTGAATACTCCTTTTTGAGGAATTATCACCAATCAAAGATTGCAATGTAAGGATAACTTGCTCAATAACTATCACAGTAGGTAGTGATTTGAAAGTTACACTCACCATTAAGTAGGATTCCTTATCCAGGACATCTTTTCAAATATTGTAAAATGTGTAAACCAGCCTCCTAATGTTAAATGCGAGATGCTCCATGAATTGAGCCAAAATATGAACTGAATAACACAACTCAGGACAAGTTATGGTCAAATAGATCAACCTACCTACCAAAAGTTGATATTTTTCTGGGTGATCAAACACTTTACCTTTAATAGTAGCTAGATGGTGATTTTGGTCCATCAGATTAGCAATAGGCTTTGCACCAAGTAAGTTTGCCTCACTTATAATATCAAGTGTGTACTTTATTTGAGAAAGATATAGATCATCGGTCCCGCGAGCTACCTTGATTCCTAGAAAATACTTCAAAACATCCAAATATTTCATGTGAAACTTCTCACTGAGTTGTTTCTTGAAGGAAGAAATGGCTTTGGGAGAAGAACCTATGATAATAAGGTCATCTACATATATGAGCTCATGTAGGGCAACAAATCCTTTCAGATAACTAAACAAAAAATAGATGAAGTAGGATTGAACAAAACCAATATCTTTCAAAGTAGAAAAAAGCTTAGCAAACCAATTTCGAGGAGCTTGTCGAAGTCCCTGCAAAGACTTTCTCAAGCGACAAACTTTGCTTGAAGTAGGAGTAAAACATGGAGGTAACTACTTGTATACTTCCTCATCTAGATCACCATGGTGGAGAGCTATGTACATCCATTTGATGAAGCTCTCATTTTCTTGCCACGACAATAGACAAAAATGTACGAATAGTAACTATCTTGGCAACAGAAGCAAACATTTCATTGAAGCCTATGCCTTGAATCTAACGACTGTTATGCACTACAAGTCATCCTTTCAATCTCTCAACTGAACCATCAGATTTACACTTAATTTTATAAACTCATTTACATCTGATTGCTCGTTTCCCAGGTGGAAGATCTTCTAAGGTCCATGTACCATTACTCTCAAGCGCATCAATTTCTTCTTTTATATATGGCTCTTCGCCAACCCGGATCTTTAACAATTTCACTAAAAGAACCTGGTTCCTTTCTTGAAGTAATGGCTTCCAAGAAATAGTTGTGTTGCGCAAAATATCTATCACAATTGACATAATAAGTAAGGGGAAAAAGAGTACCCGAGGACGATGAAGAAGGTGATGTGACGCAGTTTACAATGCGAACAGTATTAATGATATAATCTACAAGCCTAGTAGAAGACTTCTTAACTCGATCAGGTAACTCATCAACAAGAATTGGAGTTGACTCAGAAGTGTCAACTCGTTGTTCAGCTGCAATATCAATAGGTGACACATTCTCTACAACAAATTGATCATCACTCCCACTTAAAGAAATAATCTCATAAAAAGGATGAATATTAAGGGTCATAGTCAATCCTTCTAAGGGCTCAACACTACTGTAAGAGAATTCTTGTTCAACAAAAGTCTCATCACAATAAACAAAGAATTCATGTGTTTCTAGGTCACATAAACGTCATCCCTTCTTTCTAAAGGGTATCCCATGAAAAAAACATCTACAAGTTTGAGAACCAAACTTTTCCTTCACATGAGGTTGTTTTTTTCGCAAAACAAAGACATCCAAATACACAAAGTAAAGAGGGGGGGGGGGGCGTTTATGGTAGAGAATTTCAAAAAGGGTCTTATTTCCAAGCAAAAGTATTGGAGTTCTATTGATAATGTATGTTGCACTTAACACACTCTCCCCCCAGAAAGAAGGGGAAAGATTGGCCGGAAAAAGAAGAGCTCTAACTAGATTGAGAAGATGTCTATGTTTACGCTCTACCCTCCCATTTTTTTGAGGTTTATGGACAAAGAGGTTTGGTGTAAAATACCATATTCAGCATAGAACCAATGAATAGAGGTAGATTCCCTTCCATTATCGTTACGTAAAATTTTCACCCCTTTTTTAATCTCATTTTGAACCATAAAACATAAGTCTCTAATTAATTGTGGCACTTCAGATTTAACAGCCATCAAATAAATCCATACAGCTCTATAACAATCATCTACTTAGTAAAAAAAAGTGAGCACCACGGCTAGAAGCAAGGTTATAACACTCATTGTAGTTTTCTCTACGAATAATAATTGGGCAAATCATAATTTGTGGTCCATATGAAGGATGAAGAAAATACGGAGATGGGGAATCTAAAGGCTTGGCAATTATATTTTTTTATAATTAGACTTGATTTTGTCGGATCTTCTACAATCCCTGGAGTGGTCATTCACGATAAGATTTGTAAGTCTGTTTTGATACCATGAAGAAATTTTAAAATGATATATTTTCTCATTTAATATTAAGATTGAAAAGCCAAGTATTTATACAATTATATTTAGGGTTTCTATCAACAAGACAAAATTAAACTATACAAGGCAAAAATCAGCAACTACAATTTTATTGGGTTGTTGTCGTGGCGAGGAGAAGACGCCCACTCTCAAGTTTTTGGCTCTAGAGGGCCAAAAACTATAGGTTACGATGATAAAGGGAAAACGTCAATGTCATGTTTTTCCTTCAAACAAATACTCCATTATTTTGACAACTAAAACGAACTTAGTCGTTTTCTAAATAATACAACAAATCAAAATAAAAAATGAAGTGAGATATACTAATTTATAAAATATCCATAAAATAATTTGCATAACCCAATAAAAAAAATTGTTCAAACTTATAAGCACATCGATTTGAGTTTATAGAATAGCCGATAGATAGAAAAATAGAGAAGGCAAATTTAGAGATGATGAGATTCAATATAAAAATGTTCACATAGCGTAAGATAATTGTAGGTGACCAAATAAAAAACTGTATCAAAACAATAAAAATAATAGGAATCTCACATTAACAATACTATTAACAAATGACATTTTTATTTCAAAAAATATATACTAATTAATCATAGGGTAAATAAAATTTAGAAATGGATTTTATGGGGATTCTCAGATAAGAGAAAATCCTTAAAAAATAAGCGTATGCCACTGGTTGCGGCCAACACACGGTATTCTTTAGTAAACTTATCGATGTGGGATATTGGAAATCTTAAGACTTAGAGGGGCTTCGTACTTACTTACTGCCCCCAATAATACCTCTACCAATTCCACCCATTCGGTTTGTGCAAAAATATTATGCTAAATTTAAGGGGTGATATATAAATTTAGCAAAGAATCTTTTTTGTTTATAATATGGTGTTTTTATGAAAGAAAAAAATAATAATAATTACAAATTAGGCAATAATTTCCTTAATATTTACATAGATTTTTATTTTACACGTTGATTTACTATAATTTACTATCAATCAATATGTTAGTTCATCACTGAATTATGTAAACCAATAATTATTATGTATTACAGTCAAACTTTCATTTATTAAAGTCAATCAGTGATTTACGTATTTATAAATAAAAATAACATATTTTGTAAATATTACATACAATTTTACTACTTGTGATTTTTTTTTTCCCATATTTAATGGAAAAGTTCAATTTATACTTCTTAACTTAGTAGGGTGTGTCGATATACACCCCGAACTTTTAAAAGTAGTATAATGTATATCCCCATCGAAATATTTATCTATAAATTAATTAGAAAAAACTTAATCTCAGTCACAAAATCAAATGGTAAAAAAACGTTCAACACAAACATAAAAATCAATAATCACAAAAGATGACTTCATCGAGCTAAAAAAAACCAACACCTAACTATAGATCTTTAAAAATAATCGTCACTTAACTAATAAAGGGTAAGAATTGTACCCACTTATAAAAGTTCAGGATTTTAAATGGATTAAAAATTTAGGTTTAAATTTACTTACCATGCTAAATTCAGTGGTATAAATTGAAATCTTCCTTAAATTTAACAGTATGCATAGACTATGGCAAATTTAATAAAATAAAAAAAAATTCAAAAATATTGAGACAAAATTAAGTATAAAGATGAAAAATATAATATAATATAGAAAAAATTAAATGGTAGCTTCATTCTCTAAAGTATTTATAAACTTATTTGTTTATAAAAATTATTGAAAATATTACTTTTTCTTTATAAAAAATTACTCAATAATCATCAATTGAGTTAGTAATTACCTTTTTTTTTTACCTATAATCATGATTTATATAAATTAATTTCGACTTAGATTTGGATTGATAATAATCATTGATTAATATATCTACATTTCACCATATTTATAATTTTTTTTTAAATTTTTTATTTTTATATATAAAAAATTTTCTCAATTTTTTTAGACCTACAATCGCCTTTTTAACCTATATAGGGTATGTTTTTTTTTATTAATTTAACAATCCTCGTTTTACATGATTAAAATTAAAATGTAATTTTTACATGAAATATTTAGTATAAGGTTACATTTTAAAAGAACTTTTGAAAAGAAAAAAAAAATCATTTAAAAAGAAACATTTGATTGATGCTTTATAAAGATAATTTAATTTTAAAGGTTTTATCACTAAAACTCTTTCACACATAATGTATCTCACAACACATTTTTATCTTTTACATAAACACTCAACACAAATATCAGATTTTATCTACTAAAAACCATTTTCTCACTTTAAAAATATTATTTAACATGAGAAAAAATAATATCTTTACTTATTTTTTTTCTTCCTTTAACAAAGGATATAGATAGATAGAGATAATCTATAAGGTTACTTATCTTTCTTTTTTCTTTTTCTAAACTATCTATCAATTTTCTTCTTTCATCTAAATATTAGTATCGGTTTGGGAATGTTTAAAAGTGTTTTTTTATAGCCGTTAAAAAAACATTTTAAACACTTTCAAAAACTATCTCAACGGGATCTTAAATGACTATTGACATTTGACAATCTTAAAATAATAAAATTGCTAGTATCATTAGCTGAACAAACCCATTTCCATTGGTCCCCCTCTCATAATATCTTGTTTGGTGAGGAAACGTGAGCCATTCTCTCACTTCAAAATTACCCAATTTTTTATTTCTCTCTCCTTTCCAAAAAAAAAAAAAAAAAAAAAAACTTTATATATACACAATACATATTATTCACTATCCCCTATTCCCTAATTATTCTCTCTTCAACCCTCCTCCCCTTGGACCCTTCCAATGGCTCAATCCGACCATCACCATCAAAGAATCCACCCCGTCGTCGATATTGAACAACCACAACCATCAGCACCACCGATATCCACCCCGTCTTCGTCGTCGGAAAAGATTCTTCCACTGCCTCTTCCACCAAGAGTCTATCCAAATCCAACTACCACAAAGAAAAGAACTTCATGCACTCTATGCAAATGCTTATGTTGGACAATCAGCATTATTTTCCTCCTCATAATACTCATCGGAGCCGTAATCGGAATCCTCTATCTTATTTTCAAGCCCAAAATCCCGACATATTCGATCGATTCCTTGAACATAAATGATCTCCGATTAAACTACGATCTGTCTCTTTACGCCAAATTTGACGTAAAGATCACGGCGTATAACCCGAATGAGAAAATCGGGATTTACTACGAAAAGGGAGGAGTTTTAAGCGTTTGGTACACAAATAATAAGCTTTGTGAAGGGTCTTTGCCGATATTTTATCATGGCCATCGGAATAAGACGGTGATGGACGTGGATTTAACTGGAAGAACTGTTTATGGGAGCACGTTAATGGAGGCGTTGGTGGAGCAACAGAGAACAGGAAGAATCCCGTTAAAGCTAACGGTCGTGGCGCCGGTGGCCGTGAAATTGGGGGCGTTGAAGCTTAAAAAAGTGAGGATTTTGGGAGACTGTTTGTTGGTGGTTGATAGCTTGACTGCTAACAATGACATTAGTATTAAAGCAAGTAATTGTAAATTTAAGTTGAAGCTTTGATTTTTTTTTTTCATTTATTTATTATTTATTATTTATTATTTTTATATTTATATTTCTATTTATTTTAATTTGTTTTCTTTTCTTGGTTTATGTATGTGGAAGGATTTTTTTTCCATTCAATTAATTCTTTATGTAATTTGTTTGTTTGATTATGATAAGCTTATGTTTGGGTAATGGTAGATCTAGTGAAAATTTTGATAAAAATATTAGTTAAAAAAAATTGTAAAATATTGTTGATTTATAGAATTAATCAATGATTATTATGATTTTTTTAATCAATAACTAAATTTATCCTCAATTATGTATATCGATAGTTATCTTATCACGTAAAGTGAGTATAATTATCTTTATGAGGAGAGAATCTAAATCTTTGTTTTGATAAAATGAATATAAGTGATTATCTTTATAAACAATACATGTTTATAAAATATTTTAGAGGATAAAATTATCTATTAAAACTTTTCTTTTATATATTTTAAATAACAAATACAATTTAATTTGTTCGTGAATATTCATCAAATTCATATTTTAAATGTTAATAAAGAGAAAAAAAAACGATCTGAAAATTATTTAGTTTCAAATTCAATGATAAAAAAAAATCAGTATCATTATAAAAAAAGACAGAATAGAGGAAAGGAATTTGAAATTGGTGGAAAAAGAGAAGAGTAGGTTAACAACTTAACTCCCCTTAGTTCATTCATTCACATGGGACATTTTCGAAGGGTAGTCAACCCATGAACCTCCGTTTGGAATTAAAAAAATAATAATAATCATTTTGAAAGGATGAGAATTGATTTTTTTATGTGATTTTTTAAAAAAATAATATGATATAACTTTTTGTTTGGATGTTTCATGAATGATAAATTATTTTTTTTATATAGTTCTTAGGTTTTTAATTTTGTTGTTAGAATACATCAATCAAGTTAAAATCAAACTGTAGAAACAGAAAATACACCAAACACTACAAGAAAAAACCGGGATAGCGACAAAATGCTTGTGACGAAATAGTTTTCCACGGTAATTAGTGAGGGATTTCGTCATTTTGAACCATGTTGACTTTTAGAGACGTAATCCATCATGTACTAGGTCGGTAATATTGGCACCAAGAAATGGCGCCCTTTTTAACGAAGAATTTCGTCGGTTGTGTTGGCGCAAAAAATTCCAGCCAGTTTAAAGTCCGAGGGAATGCGTTGTTAAAAATGGCGCGAAGCTTCCCGCCAAATTTAGTGAAGGAAACTCTCGGCAAAAGAAAAGGCACCAAATCTTCCTGCGTGTATTAACGACGAAATCAGTCGCCAAAAGAAGCGGGAATATTGCCGCTTCTTTTGGCGACAGATTTCGTCGCTAACATTCCAGAACACAACTTAAAAATAGATCTTTCGAGTATTTTACTAGCATCATAAAAATCATTTACGTACTCACGTTTGTTATTCGTTTGTTGTGTTTGGTATTCGTTTGTTGTGTTTGGTATTCGTTTCTAAAAAAATGCGTGAATGGATGCACAATCGTTTGTTAGAAGGTTATTTGAACAACGAATTCGTAGTAGGGGTGGATAATTTTGTAAAGTTTTGTCAAAATAATGATTATTTTGATCGAAATAGAAAAATGATAAGGTGTCCATGCAGAAAGTGCAGAAACAAAAGGTTAGTTTCGTCAATTGATGTGAAAAAGCACATGTATAGTCGTGGATTTGTTGAAAATTATCACTAGTTGGTGCATCAAGGTGAAACTGACGAACAATATAATGCTGCGTTGGAGCAGAGTTTGTTGTACGAAGGTAGCAGCTCAAACGCAGTTCCAATTATTGAAGAACCGAATGATGACATGCAGCAAGAGTATGGACAGATGCAGCAGATGATATTTGAAGGTACGTTTAATCATACTTAAGACGATAATTATTTTATTTTGGAGGAAGAATAAATGAATCCATAAGCAAAAAGAATGTATCAGTCAACTAGCTGTAGCTACAGAGCTTTTAAATATAAAAGCGGCATATCATATCCAAAAGAGAGGTTTTAACTCAATTTCACAATGGTTTCATCGTTGCGCCCCTACACGAATAACACATTGCCTCAAAGTTTATACGACACAAAAAAATTAGTTGAGGGTCTCGGATTGCCTGTTGAAAAGATCAATTGTTGCCTGAACGGATGCATGATATTTTGGGGGGACAAAGTTTTGAGTCTATATCATTGTAAAATATGTTTTCATCCGAGATATAAACAAGGTAAATGCTCTCTCATACCACATACTTGTTGGAGTTTCTGCCCTAAATCTTATGTAATCCAATTAAACTATAAATAAATAAAGGAATTATTAATTAGTAATATTTACATTGTCATTTATTATTAGTTTAATAAATGTAATCCATCATAAGATCCATAGTCACTTATGATAACTTAAAGTGAGCATATGATGCGGGAAGATTCATTTAAGTGTAACTCAAATAGTCGGTGATACATGAATAAAGGTTGGGTGCCTTATTTTGGGTAACACCACTAACACGGGCCACTTGTCAATTGGTACAAGTGATCTCATCTGGATCGCTCATGTAGAGACATGTGAGTGAGGTGTTGCTGTAATAGAGATTGTAGTAGACTGGACTAAGATAAACTTACTGTCTTCTGGGAAAGCCGTTACAGAAAGACACTTCGTTTATCAACCGGTTGATCATGTACAATTGATCTTAATCCTGAGTGGATTACGAATTCCTGTTCGCAAGAGACAAGCCTTTGATTTGCATAGGTGAGAGTGACTCGATATAGTTCGTTCAATATGCCTCCCACTTTGGGGATTGGATCTTGCTTATAGCTGGGAACGTAATTACACAAGAATTGGAATTCACACTTTTTCATATAGGAAAATAGATAAGTAGTTCCCTTATGGACTGATTCGGTTTTGAACAGCGGGGCCCCATATTCCTCTGATCAAGGAAAAGGTTAAAGACGCATAATGGAGATTATGTAAGGTTGTTCATTGGAGAATCAGTTGGGCTTAAGGAACAAGATGTATCATGGAGGTTAATACGGTATAAATACCTAGGCATAGATACGAACTAACTTTTGAGTGATCAAAGTGTAGTTAATGATTATAGCCAATGGACATAACTATGTCTATAGTACTAAGAGTGCAACTCTAGATATTTAGTGGAGTTATCTAGGAGTTAATGAATGAGAATTAATTCATTAAAAGAAGTTTTAATCAAAGGTAATTCTGGATCATTGGAGCTTAGTCCTATAGGTCCATTAAGTCCTCCGAGCTAACGCATGTAATTGAGAACATAAATCAGTGATGATTAACTTCTTTGGAAAAACGATTTCAAGCATTTGATTTGAAGTTGTCAAATCAATTAAGGCAAATACAAATAGAGGAGTCTATTTGATTAATTAAAAGAAATTAAATAAAGGAGTCTATTTAATTATTTAATTATTTAATCTCCTTTATTTAATAAATAATTAAATAGAAGAATCTATTTAATTATTTATTAAATAAAGGAGTCTATTTAATTATATAATAGAGAGATTAAATAGAGGATTCTATTTAATTAAATTAATTTTGAAGTTGTCAAAAATTAATGGGAATTTAAATAGATGAGTCTATTTAAATATTTAATTTGAGATTGTCAAATTAAAGAGGAGGTTATTGGAATAAATAAAAGGAGTTTTATTTATATATTTATTTAACGGAATTGTTCCGTTAAATAAAAAAAGGAAAATAAAATGCCCAATATTGTCATGAGATGATGATAGGGGCGTGTGACCCATGGTGGGGTCACACGCCACCTTGGTCAAAGAGTTGACTAAGTTTTGCATTTTATTTTATTTAAAATATATGAATATCTTATTTTAAATTAATGTGATTAATTTAAATGGAAGATATGGAATAATATATTTAAATTAATATTGATTAATTTAAATAAAAGATATGAGATATTTTATTATAGAATAAAATATAATATCTTTATTATTCAAAATATGTTTTAGAATATCTTTATTAATTATTTAATAATTAAAAAGATATTCAAAGATTTTATGAGGTCTTGGTTTTCCTATAAATAGAACCTTAGGACCTTTGGGGTGACCCCAAAACACACACGGTTAAGCAACCAAGAGAAGGCTCGGAAAATCCCCCTCCCTCTCTTCTTGCCGCCGCCGCCACCCTCCTTAGGGTATAGGGAAGAAATTTTTCTTCCTTCTTCCTTTTTCCAAAGAGGATAGTGCCCACGCACCGTTTCTCTTTTGTGCTTAGCGAGGAAGATCTTTTTGGTGGTCTCAGGATCATAACCATCGAAGAACGAGGAAGAGCCAGACACTTCTCGACAAGGGTTAGTATTCTTTTTATGCATTTAGAATTTTGTTAATATTATACTGCAAGGAAAGATCCGTGGGACTTCCATTTGAGAACTCTTTTAGAGGCCTCAATCCCCAACAATACTCGTATGTTTTATTTTCCGATCATTCCTCGTCTCCAATGATTATATGCATCTAAAGTAACGGCTTGTCACATGAGATGACATCACGAGCACGCGCAAGAGGATGGTCTTATGAAACATCCATATGATGCTGACGCGTGGAAGCATTTGAATCGTTGTCATCCAGATTTTGCGAGCGAGAGTAGAAATGTCAGATTGGGGTTATGCAGTGAGAGGTTTAATCCATTTGGAGCTTCTGGAGCACAATACTCCTTGTGGCCTGTTATGTTGACTCCTTATAACTTGCCATCATCTATGTGCATGAATGATCCTATTATTTTCTTAACTGTCGTCTTTCTAGGTCCGAAGAGTCCGAAACAAAGGTTAGATATATACCTTCAACCCCTTATTGCCGAGTTGCTTAATTTGTGGAATAATGGATTATTGACTTACGATGTATCAAGAAAACAAAATTTATGTATGAAAGCTGCTGTTATTTGGAAGATCAGTGACTTCCCAGGATATTCAATGTTATCTGGTAAGCATATTACTATTCATTTTACTTTTGACTAAAATTTATGAGCATGTGAATCAAACATTAATTTTTGCACTGCTGTTAGGTTGGAGCACATTGAGAAAGTTTGCATGTCCGCATTGCATGCTTGACACTGATGCATTTACCTTGAAACATAGAAGAAAAACTTGTTGGTTTGATTGTCATAAAAGATTCTTACTAAATAACCATTCGTTTCAAACAAACAAGTCAAATTGGTATAAGGGTCGGAGTGCACGCAACCAAGCCCCTCCTAAATTTTTCAATGAAATTCAAGTCTTACACGGGTTAGATTCTATGGGGATGCAGAAAATCACTCAAATTGGTGCAGAGGCTACAAATAAGGTCACTGGTAAAAACACTGGTTAGAATAAACGAAGTATTTTTTGGAATCTACCGTATTGGGGAGATTTACTTATCATAACTTGGGTAGCATATTGAGAAGAACGTGTTTGATAATGTCTTCAATACGGTTTTAAATGTGGCGAATAAGACCAAAGAAAACCTGAAGGCACGACATGACATCAAGGAAATATGTCGTCTCCCAGAATTAGAGCCGGACAAGAGTGGGCAATACGCCAAGGCGAAATACATGTTGAATATAGAAAAGAAGAAAATATTGTTTAAATGAATGAGATCGATTAAATTCCCTTATGGTTATGTGTCAAATCTCTCCAGGTGTATCGACATGCAGAGTTATACTGTTTTCGTAATGAAAAGTCATGATTGTCACATTTTCATGCAGCGGTTGATGCATGTTGCATTCAGACCATTTATTGAGCAAAAATACTGGGAACCGTTGGCGCAGTTAAGTGTGTTTTTCTGGGAATTGACTTCCGCAGACTTAAATCGGGAGATAGTCGAGTCATTAAATCGAGAGATTCCAATTATCATATGCAGATTGGAACGAATGTTTCCACCAGCATTTTTTGATTCAATGGAGCATCTTCCGGTGCATCTACCGTATGAGGCATTACTAGGCAATCCGGTTCAATACACATGGATGTATTCGTTTAAAAGGTAACACATAATATTGAGTCTTTTTCTTAACTATATATGAATATATTAGATCATGTATATTGAATCGATATGCAAAATTTCATATATTTGCATCGATTGATGAAGAAAACTGTGGGAAATAAGGCTAGAGTAGAAGGATCAATTTACAATGTGTATATGATACACGAGACAATAACTTTTTGTTCATATTATTTTGATCAACATATAGCAGATCAGTTCCGCCCAACGTCCAACCGTAACATGGTTGACAGATTACCAGAAGGCGTAGATATATGAATGACCTGAATATTTTTACCGTACTAGGAAAAGCTTCAGGCAAACCAATGCGAAGACCCTTAAGCGATGAGGAATATCATGTCTTCCAAACGTATTTATTATTGCAACTGTGAGGAAGTTGAGCCTTATATTGAGTTAGTTTGCTTACTATTTTACATTTTAATTACACCAGGTGTATTTTTTGAATAAATTATCAATTCAGTTCATGCACAGGTTATTTATGAAATTCTTTATACGACCATCGCACCTGGGATTACTGAAGTCGAAGAAGGAAAAATCATCGATAGAGATTTTCGTTCATAGTTTTACAATTATGTGAGTTATTTGATTTTCGTTCTTGCTTAAACCAATAGAAATATTTTGTTCTTAGTTTTGACAAAATGGCGAATATCGATCGCAAAAGGTCCAACAAAAATCGCAAAAGCATACATCAGGTATCTTGTTCAAGGGTACGGATTTTAAACAAAAGCTCATTTAGTGAACTGAGCAACGAACAACAGTGACGTATTCATAAAGGGTCAAGTGTTCGGGAATGATGCAGAAGATTTCTATGAAATAATTAATGAGATTATTGAGCTTCAATTTTCAGGTCCAAGTATAAAAGCGCACGATCATATTTAACTGCACGTGGTTCGAAATGATGCGACGAGGTGGGCTCGCGTGCATCCAAATCTCAAAATTGTAGAAGTCAACAGGACAAAACACATGAGTACTACAAATCGGTTTGTATTGGCACAACAAGCAATCCAGGTTTACTATTTACATTATCCGGTGAATCGATGAGATCTTTCCGATTGGTTAGTTGTCTATAAAGTAAGACCGATGATCATAGATGACAGTCTTCCTGATAAACATAGCGAGAATTATGTTGCATTCCAAGAAGATGAAGTACAACGTCATGCAATTGATGACGGAATTAACGTCTGAAACAGCTCGTCCTTTGAATGATGTAACTGAGACCATTTTTTATCCTACAAATGTCTATATTCTAACTAATGACAGAGAATCATCTTCCGGATGATACACATGAAGAAGAAACTAAAGAAGACACTGATGAATCAGAAGAACTCGTTGATGATGAAAGTGAAAATTTCGATGATGAGGATGACTGAAATATTGGTCAATTTGCATGATGAGCCTTTTTGAATGTTGTAATAAGAAGTGATTGAAAAAAAAATATACAAATATTAATGACGAAATTCGTCGTTAACACACAAAAAAGGGCGACATGTTTTTTTTCTATATTATATTCTTAATTTCATTGTCTTTTCATATTCATTAACAACGAATTTATGTCGTTAAAATACAAAAACGGCTATATTATATTATTAATTTCATTGTCTCTTCCTATTCGTTAATGAAGGATTTCATCGTTAACTCACAATAAATACACGCCAGGCTTAAATTTTCATGAAACTTATGGCACCAGTTTGAAATTATTTAACGACGAATTCCGTCGTATCCTTACACCAAACGACGATGTCCGTACATGTTAGCGACGAATTACATCGTATCCATAAGCCTAACAACGACATTTGTATACACAAACAACGGATTTTAAGTAACCAGGATGGAATTCGTCGCTAATTTACGATTAAAACCCCTTCGTAGCAGCCATTCTTTTCATTTCCCTTCTCATTTTCTTTCATTTTCTCTCAAATTCTCTCTTCTCTTCATTCTTTTCTTTTGTTTTTCTTCCTAAACTCATTTCTTTTACTTAATCTTATTCCTTAACCTTCCTTCTCCCATCAACCGAAACGATTTAATGTAAGTATATTTTTTTTCAAGTTTTTTTTTTTTTTGTAATTTTTTTACTTTAATTTGATGTTAGTTTAATTTAATTAAATTAGTTAAATTAATTTAAGTTAGTTTAATTTAATTTAGTTGAATATAATTTTATTTGAATATAGTTTAATTTAATTATAGTTTAGGGTTGTTAATTAATGTTAATGTTAATTTAATTTTAGTTATTTTAGTTTAATTTAATTTTAGTTTAATCTAATTAGTTACATTAATTTTAGTTAATTTAATTTAATTTAGTTTAATTTAATTTTAGTTTAATGTAATTAGTTACATTAATTTTACTTAATTTAATTTACTTTAATTTAATTTACTTTAATTTAATTTAATTTAGTTTAATTTAATTTTAGTTTAATATAATTAGTTACATTAATTACTTAATTTACTTTAATTTAATTTTAGTTTAATTTAATTACATTAGTGACGCTAATTTTAGTTAATTTAATTTAATTTAATAACATTAGTGACATTAAATTTGGTTAATTTAGTTTAATCTAATAAGTTATTTCAATTTTTGTAGATAATGCCTCGTAGGCATCCCCCGATTCCCATTGACGTCCGAGAGCATGATGGTTCCTCTGGAAGTCAAAATCCAGAGGAACCAACTCGGTTGGGAGATGATCATGATGATCCGGCTCAAAATCCTCCCGAGTCTTCTGTTCAGCCCGAGCAGTTGTCTATTACAGGTTGGGTTACATTGTGACTCGAGAACGGCAGGTTAGAGTCGTCTCGTAACGTATCAGCTTGGTTCATAGACGAGCTATGCATTAGTCCAGTCCCAAGCCACCCACGATGGCAGGACGTCCCAACTCCCACCAAGATGTGTTTATTCGCAGCTTGGAAGGTATGTAAACTTTATTATTTAATTTCTTAAATTTTCTAAATGTTTCTTTAACTGACGTGTTTGTTAGTGTAGTTACATTTTGTCATTCCGCCCGAGCTCACGGATGATGTCATATTCCCTCTGTGGAATTCCAAGGTGGGTGACCGTTATAGAGACGAGGCCTATAATGTGCGACGTGCACCTGCTGATAGGCGCCCATAGCATATTTTAAGTAAAGGAGCACGAGGCCTTTATGCGGCGAAGCCAGACACCGGACACTCTGCGCATCTCAGCGATCAATAGGGCAAACTAGCTCGCAAACCCCTCGATGCACATAAGAGGGTCCATCTCAGCCTTAGAGCATCACAGACGATTCATAAGTGTTTTTTTTTCATTTTCATTAATTACTTCTTTTTTTATTGTTCAATACTAAAGATTTATGTTTTCTTTACAGGAACAATCTCTAAAGCGCCCTGTGGATCTAGCGGAGCTCTTTGTTCTTCTTCACACGAAGAAGAATGATCGGAAGACTTATGTTGATGCAAAGGCAAAAGCACGTGTGGTAAGTAATTTGATTACTATTTACATTATTTAGGGATTAGGGGTTTGGTAACTAATAATCAAACTTTTTTTTTATAATCACGCAGGAGTGATACGATGAGATTATCACTGAGTTCCTACCCACTCCTGAGAGTTAGGCTCAAGCAACTCTAGAGGATCTGTAGGCTGCGTATCTCGAGGCAACGGGAGACAGACGTGCTGACGGCTCCGTTCCAGAACTCGGGAGTTACAAGAAGCTTGTTGTATGCCTCTAAGCCATGATCGTCTCAGTATACCAGTGCTAGAGTTGAGAATGCAAAGATGAGACAAGACAACGCCTCCCTCTGACAAGGAGCTCTCAGTCCTGAGGGAGGAGGCAGCACGAGATCGTGAGGACCGTGCACGGGAACGTAAGGAGCGTCGCAATTTTATGGCTTCGATGCAGGCTACATTGGCTTGGATTGACCACGCCCCCGGTGCATCTTCATCGCCCTCTTCTCCGGCTGATCATCCTTCCGGTCCTCCTGCAGATTATTAGTTTTGTTCTTTTTTTTTAATTTTAGATTTTCTTTCTGTATTACAAATTTATATATATTTTGAATTATTTATTATTTAACATAATATTATTTTGTTATGACATTTCTTATTTATTATAATTTTTTAATATATATATATATATATATATATATATATATTAATAAATAATTTTAAATTTTTTTTGGTAAATGTAACAACGATATTCGTCGTTAAAGTCAAACAAAAAAATTAGCGATGTTTTATATTTCATCCATGGTAAATGACGGAATTCGTCGTTAAATTCAACCAAAAATATTTGCAATGTTTTTATTTGGTCACTGGTAAACGACGCATTTCGTCGTTATACCCAAAATTATTAGCGAGGTTTTTTTATTTTGTCGTTAGTAAACGACGAAATTCTTCGTTAACATGGTCAACATATGTTAACAACCTATTTCTTTTTCATCCCTGGTAAACGATGAATTCCATTGGTAAAAGTACCAACAATGGATGAAATTTCGACGACCATTATCGTCGCTGATTTTCGTTGTTATGAGTTCTATTTTCATCACTTCGTTAAACTACTTTTTTTGTAGTGAAAATTATATCGGTTCAATTCAAAAATTATGTTTAGCACCAGTTTTGTGTTACTTTTATAAGTGTTTTTTTAATGGTTATGATAATTCTAATGAACAATGATGTCTAACACAACAAAGAGAATTTAGAAAGAAACTCAAGAACAATCGTAGAAACTGTTAGGAATGGTGTCCTAGAACTTGTAATTATTTAATAATAATAATTTATTTAGAATAAATTAAATAAATAAACTTAAGTTCTTTATATTATCTAGATTGATTCAATTAAAGATATTAGGAATATATGGAAATATATAAATATCAAACATTCAAATAGTAAACCCTAAGTTACTCTTATGAAATCACGACTTAGTATGGAGTCAGAGAGGATTAAAGTCGAGATGAGTAACTTTAAAAGTGTCTAAGGAAATGGATAACGTTTGGGAACCTTAACCCCGGTAACACCGTTGATAGCTTCGCATTTTGTTTATGGACAAATGATCTAATCCCGATCATTCATGTGGGAGACATGAAATGGAAGTATCATATGCAATGTTGATTGTATAAGACCAGGACCACGATGTTCGATCAAATTTCTCATTAGTACCGCATTTACAGAAATAATCGAATATCAAACTAAGTTTATCAACCGTGATGATCTCAATCCTGAGTGAAATGCGGACTCCTATTTGTGGAGTTATGTTCTTTGATTCACATAGTTGAGAGCGATCCGTAAGAACGCTCAATACACTCTCTGTTTTGGGAACATGACTAGATAAATAGTTGGGAACTCATTTTCACGAGATGGAATTCATAACTTTCCTATAAATTAACCGTATCGGTGCGATACCTAAACATTTTAGGAACTTTAGGAAACTCCTTGATGTTCGATTCGAGACATGAACAAGTGACGTCACGACTTCTATTGATCACGAAGTATCTTATCTCTAGTTCGACTAAAGATAAAGTTCATTGAGAATCAGGGAACACAAGGATAAAGCGGTAATTACAGGGGCAAAACGGTAAATTTATCCCCCCCTGTAATTATGAGGGTTCCACGTGAAGGATAATATCAAAGTATATAAATAAATGATAAACTAAATGGACATAACTCATCTATAGTGAGGGGAGTTCAGCTATGAATCTATAGTGGAATTATTCATAGTTAGATAATAAGTAATTAACCGATATGAGCTAATCACTTAATTGACTAATTATTAGCCCATGATCTATAGGTCCATCGGGTCCCTATCTAGCCCAAATATCGTAGTCGCGAAATCAAGTAGAAGAAATGGAAATTTTAAGTAAAGTGAATTACTTTAAAATAGGCAATATTAATTGTTTAAATATTGAGTATTTTAAGCGGTAATTAATATAAACATTATTAATTGTTTAAATAATGAGTTTATTTAAACATGAAATTAATAATGAAATATTATTAATTAGATATTATTAATTATTTAAATATTCAGTATATTTAAATGGTAATTAATAATTTGAAATTAATTGACAATTATTAATTGTTTAAATAATTAATTTTATTTGAACGGAAATTAATAATTAAAATTAATTAATTAATAATAAAATATTGTCAATAAAATTATTAATTAAATAATGAGTTTATTTAATGGAAATTAATAATTATAATATTTATTATTAATTATTTAAATAATGAAAATTATTTAAATGAAAATTAATAATTAAATATAAATTTGATAATGTTTAGTCGGAGAAAATATTAATATTATTAATTGTTTAAATAAAATATTTTTATTTAAATGGTAATTAATAAATAAATTAATTAGTTGGACTTATTAATTTAAGAGAGAATTTCAGCCCAATTGGATTAATGAACCCAATTGGAATTAGCCCAAAGTAATTAATTAAATAAATTATATTTATTTATTATTTTATGATGCTATTTTTCGCCACCATATGTAATTTTGGAGGAGATAATTGTTTGAATTATATCCTAAAATAATTACATAGATTTATTTACCCAAGATAAATAAAATAAAAGAAAAGAAAATAATCTCTTATTTATCTATGCATTTTCGAAATTGCAAGATAAAAAGAAGAGATAATATTTTTTTCTTTTTGTATTTATCTCTATAGATTAATCCTAATGTGATTAGGATTCCTATTTTTCTATAAATAGGAGGGTTGGGTCATTCATAAATCACACAATTCAATTCTTTGGAAATTGAAAAATCTCTCTTCCTCCCTTCTCTCCTCCCTTGGCCGATTTTCTCATAGTATTGGGAAGAAAATATTTTTTTCTTCTTCCCAATTTCTTCTAAAGTTCGATCCCACAATCGAATTTCGTTTGATCGATCGGGATATAGCGTAGAAGATGCCGGTGTTCCTCGAGGATTTGAAGTTGTAAAGAAACCTCCAACCGATTCTCCATTATTCCGCCAATGTAAGTTAGGTTTTAATTTTCGAATATATAAGCATGAATCTACATGTTTTATCACAAATTGCATGATGTTAATAGATCCGTTATTAAATGTTAATAAGTTTACTAAATAAAATTCCGCTAATTTAGTAAATCATCCCTTGAAACAATGAGAATTTTTATTGCTTAATCAATCTTGAAGAATACAAGATTTAGAAATTTATCTTAAAGGTAAAAGCTAGCTCTCAAACTATAGTACAAACACTATTTATATCAGCTTATACAAAACACTAACATAATCCTCTCAAACCAGCTAACTAAAGCTTACAACTGACAGCTACTTTTAGACAAAACAAGTGACTTTTGGCTATCACAATAGATCTTAACATCACAAATTTGTCCAAACATTTCAGTCAAAAGTTCTTTTAACCACACAGCTTCCTTGACAGATTCACACAAGGCCATGTATTCTGCTTTAATTGATAAAAGTCCAACAACATATTGGAGAGCAGACTTCCAGCTAATTGTCTTTCCAAATAACTTGAACACAAAGCCAGACAATAATCTTCTCTTATCTAGATCAATAGCATAATCAGAGTCAACAAAGCCAAACAGGAACCCCTCAAATGCTTTGTTTGATTCATATATTAGTCCATGTGTCTTGCTACTCTTTAATAATCTCATCACTCATTTTGTTGCTTCTTAGTGTAGCTTGCCAAGATTACTTATGAACCTTGAAATCAAGCTCATTGCATGAGCTAGATCTTGTATAGTACTTACCATTCCATACATTAAACTACAAACCAAGATAGAATAAGGAACAATCTTCATTTCTTCTAAATTTGAGGTTGTGACAGATGACTGTTTGACAGACAACTTAAAATGTGCAGCTATAGGCAAGGAGTAAAATGTCGATGTCGATGAAAATGTCGAGGTTCAAATTTACGGAAATATCGATGGAAATATCTATGTCGACGGACAATTCCAGGAAAAATCACAGAAACAATGGAAACATATGCGAATTTTTGGACATTTTGAATGAAACTTTCCCAATAACTTAATTTAATCATAATATATCATATAATGATGTTATACACCTAGAAGTGATGCTAAACATATCTCAATGTAACAAATATAATATATGCTAGTGAAATATAATATTTAATTTAAAAAAATTTATTCAATTTTATAACAGGTTTTAAAAACAATATAGAAACAGTTTTTAAAAACAATTTTGTACGATATTTATCAATAACAATTTCATAAAATCTTTTTTAAAAACAATTTCATAAAATCTTTTTTAAAAACAATTTCAAAAACAGATTTGTACCAGATTGCAAAAGTTATTAATTAAACTTAAACATATTTAACTTATAAATATTTAATTTTAAAAAAACATTAATAAAATATAAGAGCAATAAAATGTCTTCCATTTTCATATAAATAAACAAATCAGGCTGAAACGTTAAAAAAATATAAATATAAATACAAGTTGGCTGATGAATTAGGCTAAAGTACAAAAAAAAAAAAAACTCAAAAGCAGTATAAATGTCTATCATTTCCATACAAATAAAACAACATTCCACAATATTTGAAGCGACAAGACCAAAATTATAACGACATCTCATCCATTTGGGAGAAGTTTCCTATAGAAAAGTTGCTTGCCACGCTGACACTACCACAACACAGCGACATCACTTCGACTTCTCCACCAAAACATCTGTTTGGTGACATCACTTCGACATCTGGCGAAATAGGAAAAAATATATTTTACCCCTACCTCTACGTGTCGAAGGTCTGTTTCACCGAGATGTCGAGTGATTTCGCCTATGTCACCGACATTACACTTCATGGTTATAGGCACATTTACAGTTTTAGTATTAATCATTCGAAACTTATTAATAATCTTTTCAAAATTCTCGTCGTTCACAGGATTTTTGTTGACTCAAGCGAGTAGTCTCATCTCTTTGAAAATCCTCTTGATTTAGCAGCACCCTCTTGATCTATTTTTAGTGATCACCATGCCTAGTATCTTGCTTGGAGGACCCATCATCTCTTGACTTTCCATGGTAATGCCTGAAGTCCATAATGTCAAAAGGATTATTTCCCTTGCTATTTCTTGATCTTAACTTTCCATGGCAGTGCCTGAAGTCCCTACCTTAACACTTTGATCAATGAGAGTCTCTTGAGCTATAATTTCAATTGATTCTTGAACTAATGAAGAGACTATCTGTTGGATGGAGATATCACCTTCTAGGACAATATCATAACTAGTAGGTTCAATGTTCTTACCAGGACCATAATTTGAAACCCTTCACACCTTGAGGGTATCCTATGAAGATATACCTTCTAGCTCTTGGCCCTAACTTGTCTTATTTCATGTGTGCAAAGGTAGAACACCCAAACACCTTGAGATTTGACATATCTGAAGGTATACTTGTCCAAATATCTTGTGGAGTCTTGAAGTTCAATGCAATAAATGGGATTTTGGTTTATCAGATAAACAAGTGTCTTCACTACTTGACCCAATAAGGCTTTAAGAAACTTTTCATTTGATAACCTACATCTAACCCCTCTCTAGGATAGTCTTGTTAAACCTCTCAGCCAACCCATATTTTTTAGGGGTGTGAATGACTGTTAAATACCTCTCAATTCCACTTGTCTTGCATATGTCATTGAACTTGCTATTTAGATACTCCAATCCATTATCAGTTTTAAAGATTTTAAGCTTCCTTCCAGTTTGATTTTCATTCAAGAAAGCTTTTAAACACTTCATCTTTGCTCTTGAGAATGTACATCTACAGTTTTCTGGAAAAGTCATCAATGATAGAGAGAAAATACCTTACACCCTCATGTGAGGACACTCTTGTTGGTCCCCAAAGATCTGAATGAATGTAATCCATTATGCTCTTTGTGAAATTCTTTCCTTTACTGAATTCTACTCTAGTAGCTTTATTGATGACCCAGTATTCACATAAAGGAAGTTATGTGAACGGTTTCAATACCAGTAGCCCTTGTTAATGTAGATGGTGAAGTCCATTTTCACTGATATGAGCCATCCTGTCATGCCATAGTTGAACCTCCTGAATATTTTTATCAGTGGTGACATTCAATACAACAACACTTACGCCCCCTTGAAGATAATAAAGACCATGTCTAAGAGTTCCCTTAAGAACTAGCATTGAACCCTTGTAAACTTTCAAGATCGTTTTCTTGATTTGAAGCCATAACCTGCCTTGTCAAGAGTTCCTTAGGAGATTAGATTCCTCCTTATATCAGGTACAACTTACCTGAGAAAGCACTTTGGTTTCTCCATTTGCAAGGGACATTTTAATAGATCCAATGCCTTTGATAGTGCGGTAGTGATCATTTTCCCATGAATACATTTTCTCCTTCAAATCTTTAAAGATCTTAAAAGTAGTGTTCATTGGAAGACATGTGAAAAGAGCACCGAGAATCCAAGATTCACTCTTCTCCACATGTCCTATTTAAGACCATAACCTTCATGTAAATTTGCTATAGATTGATCTTCTTTTGATTTTGGTTATTGATAGTTGTCTTCAATTGAGGGAAATTCTTTCTTCAACGTCTTTTTTATTACATTGAAAACACCTCTTGTCTTTTGCCTTGGACTTGGATCTTCATCTAGAGTTTCTACCATTCTTTTGATATCTACTGTCTTGATTTCTATTCTCTTACCTACCCCTCGCAAAGAGTGCATCAGTGTAACATCCCGTTAATTTCATGGTAATTTTTTAAAAAAAAATTTATTTATTTATTTATTCTATTAAATTAGTTATTTATTTTAATTACATTATTTTAGGCTCTTTAATTTTGCTAATTAGGTTTAGTTTAAAATAGTAAATTAGCTAATGGTAGTGTAATTAATTCCCTCTTTAATTGGCCAAGTAAACCCTAGTTACAATGATAAATTTAAATGAATGAGGATAGAAGTGAGTCCACCTCATGTGTTATCTTGACCCTCAATTTTAGGGTTTTGGGACCAATAGGGAATTTCATAAAAAGAATTTTTATTTAAAAAATCTCACTCTTTCCTTTTCTCCCAGCTGCAAGATCTCTCTCTCTCTCTTATTTTATTTTTCTTCTTTTGCTCATATGCTCACCGTAGAAGAAACCCAGTCGTTGCCAAGTCAAGATCTCTCTCTCCCACCGTGAACCCATCCCTTTGCCTTTTGTTTTGTTAATAGTTTTCTTCTCTCCGGAAGTCACCGTAAATAGCCCTATGGCGCCGCTCCTCTCCATCCTTTATTTTCATTTTGTAAGCAACCTGAAAATCACCATTTTGGCCGTAATCTTCCCCATCGTGCTCAGCCCATTCAACACCTCCCCCAACACCTCTCATCTTCCCCTCTCAAACTCGAAAAAGTGACCACGAGCTCGCCGGATTCTGGGATGGAACCTCGTCGGAAAATCAGTGTTTAAAGCTCACATTTGGACATTCTTCTAGGTAGGTCTTTTTTTTTCGTTTTAGGATTTTTTATGGTTAGTTTCAGAACCTAACTATGTTTATATTATGAACTTATCGCCAAAAATCAAGCTCCGCGGAAACTGGATATATTGAACTCGTCGGAATCGGTTTGGCTTTGAAGTTGAAGCTCGTTATCATCCCCCATCCGAACCTTTCGTTTTAGACAAGTTTCCCTATCATTTCCACCCTGGGACACCCTGTTAATCACCGGAAAACATTGGGTAAGAGGCTGTTCTGTTTGTTCATACGTACAACCGTGAAAATGCGTTTTTTTTTTTATTTAGGAAGAAGCGGTTCAGTTGAACCGGCTGGCCGGTTCACCTAAAGCGGTTCAGATTGGTTTTTCTCAAAATTGAAGCCGGTTTTCACCAATTTGATCCAGTTTTCTCGCTAATTAATTATAATTAATTATTTGGGCTATTAACATGTTTAGCCAAATCTATGCATCATATTACAATAGAACCGGTTGAACTAAGAATATTACAAAAACAGACGTGCGCCACCATCGGAGGAAGTGAAAAGACATCATGTACCCTCGCATGTGATACATCTGTTGCAACCGCATGATTGGGAAAAGCATGTAACTGCTGACATTTTGTAATTATTATCATTAATTGTTAAATAATTAAAATTAGGCAAAAAAAATCGTTTGGGATACGATTTACTTATTTCAAGATTTCCTTATTTCAAAATTTCAAAATTTCCAATCTTTTTGAAACAACAATTGATTCAGAACCAAAATCTCTCCCAAAATGACAACAGTTTCCTCCAAGCAAGAAAAGAAAATGATGAAGAAAAGAGAAGACCAAGAAGTAGGAACAAAACGATGGCAAAGAACCATAATCCACTGTTGAAGAAAGTGAAGTTCATACAAACGAAACGGTACAAAAATCTCAGTAACAAATTATATATATTGTACTCCCAGAATTATAAAAGTACAGAAAAAATATCTTTAATCAGGTTGATATGGTGGAAAGTGATAAAGAGTACGAACATGAAAGCGATGAAGATGAAGATGATAAATCGAAAGACATAACATATGAAGAATGTGAATGAGAAGAAAACGAGAGTGGAGATCAGGCAAGAACATATATTCTTTTTATTTATGTTAAATGAAAATACATGTTTAAGCAAAATTAAATCAAAATCATCTGACAAATCTATTATGTTTATTTTTGTTAAATATATAATTTTTCCAGTGATTAAAAAAATAGGGATATTCTGTTGAAGATGAAATTATGGAAGAAGAATAATCAAAAGAGGAGAAAAATATCGAAAAGAAGAAAAAAAAAATAGGTACAAGTACGATTTTATAATATATTATTTATCTATATTAAATGCATGATAACATTTGATAATGTTAAAAATGATATTGAATATAAACAAGAATCACGAAACAGGCTAGATCGTTAAGGACGAGGAAACCAAGAAGAAAAATCGTAGAACCATATACAGATGCTTTCAGTTTAGGTGACAAAGCGCAAAAGACAATATCGGGGGAATGTTGGAAAGCATGTTGAAGTTCCATTTATTAACTCAATAGGATAAAGAGGCATGAGATTGGACGACATTTTTTTTGTTTCTTTACATTATTATTATTATAGTTATATAATTGCTCTTTTTTTGTTAAACCTTAATTTTTTATAGGATAAAATTTTAGCAGTAAATCGTATTGAATGGTGTATGTTTGAATTTGTTGTTTTTATACCTGTCATTCTTGTGGTATGTTTGTACATGCATGAGGTATTATTTCATTGAAGACATAATTATAATAACGAGTCGTAGTTTAATAAAATTAAATGTATTCTAGAATTGAATAAAATTAAATAGTGTGGAGGATGGAAAAAAGTGGCAGGAATGATTAAATAGAAAACATAATTCTATAATTGAATATAATTCAACGGTGTATCATGTTTAACAAAAAAACAAATAATGAAAAAAAAGAACTAAAACGTGGGGGACATTTCACTGGAAAAGGAAGAAAGAAGTAGCAAATTAAGAGAGTAATCTAAACTAAGAAAAAACATCGTTAAAAAAAGAGGATCAATAATAAATCCATAAAAAACAACAACAATTGATAAGTGAAATGTTCATAACAATTGTTTCTTTACATTGTTATTATTATAGTTATATAATTGTTCTCTTTTTTTAATGTTAAAACTTAATTTTTATAGATAAACTTTTAGGAGTAAATAGTATTGAATAGTGCATGTTTGAATTTGTTGTTTTTATATCTATCATTATCGTGGTCTGTTTGTACATGCATAAGGTTTTATATCATCGAAGACATAATTGTAACAACGAGTTGAAGTTTAATAAAATTAAATGTATTATAGAATTGAAAAAAAAATAGTGTGGATGATGGAAAAAATTGGCAGAAATGATTAAATGGAAAACATAATTCTATAATTGAATATAATTCAACGGTGTATCATTTTTAACAAAAAAAAAATAATGAAAAAAAAAACTAAAATGTGGGGGACATTTCACTGAAAAGGAAGAAAGAAGTAGCAAATTAAGAGAGTAATTTAAACTAAGATCAAACATCGTTAAAAAAAAGGATTAATAATAAATCCATAAAAAACAACAACAATTGATAAGTGAAAATGTTCATAACAAGAAAAACAAATAAAATAAAATAAAAAACTCGGATAGAAAATTAATGTCATAAAAAACAATGAAAACTAATAATTAAAGAGACAACCAACGAACAAAACCAGCATTAAAGAGAAATATAAATTCTAAGATGATGTATCAATCCTCGCTCGAAAACAGTTATGACTGAAAAAACCAAAAACAATGATAATGAAGCTAGGAAGAAAACAATGGAAAATATTGTGTCGTGAGATGAATCTGGGAATATGAAAAAGGTCATGAGGTAAAAAATGAAAGTTTTATTTGAAATAAAATCCACACTAATTGATAGGAAAATGATTTGGAAAGAAACAGATTCTAAGGAATATGAAATCAAAATAAAAGGAGAAACAGTAAATTCACTCGAATAGCAAAAAAAATTTGAAAAAAAATATACACGCCTTATATTTTAAGGAGTATTTTGAAAATATGATTCACAGTATTTAAAAAATTAAAACCGCAAAAAAAACATTTCAATAAAAGTGGTTAAGATATGGTAGAATATGAGAAGCACGATGTCTAAATAATAAGGATAAAATTGTCCACACAAAAATGCTCACCACTGTATGTGGCCTTAAACATGCAAATCTGTAATTAATAGGTTCATCCCATTATTTTTGTAAATACAACCACCGATTAGGTTTATGCTGTAAAAATTTCTAATTATTTTCCATGTTCCTGGAAACTTTAGGAGTGTTGATCGTGCTTAATTTGAAGTCGGTTTTTTATTTATTACTTGTTGCTAATCTTCAAAGGTGAGGATAAATAGAATTTTACAGTAAATTTAGAAATCAAATACTTGAACGATTTGTATGATTCGAGAGTTAAGTTAAATTGGAAATAAGTGAATTTGAGCATGCTAATTTCATGAATTATAGGAATCGGGAGTGTGGAATTTATATAGGAATTTATGGTATTTTTACAAATTCTTGGGAGTTAAAGTATGTTTACCATGTGTTCTTGGATGATTTAAATTCGTTATCGAGATATTCCTGATTAATTGAACTTTTACTGAGACTGGGCCTTCCTAGCAATAGTTATCTTATGCTCTTGAAGATTATTTACAATATCAAGGTTTTCTGATTACATTGGGCTTTTACTGAGACTGGACCTTCCAACATTGGTCCTTAGTACATAAGTCATTTGATGATTTCAGGATTTTTGTGATCGATAGAGTATGGGCTTATGACCCTACACGTTCTCATGTTCTTGATTATTATTTCTCTGATGAGATGTTCTGAAATTGGTTCTCTGTTTATATTTGATTCTCGAATTTCTGACTCTATATCATCACACTTGTTTGCATGGTGATGAATAATGAGATAATGCATAGACTACGTGTGCTTGCATTGTTTGGTATTATTCATGGTTCGATATATGTATCATGAGGCTTGTATAGACTACGTGAGCTGCACGAAAAGAAGAGATGAATAATGCGATAACATAGTTGTGTGAGCTAGTATTATCTAGTATTATTCATAATTACTGTGATACATATATGCTCTCGACTGCTAGACTACGTGAGCTATGCATGTCATTGGTGAGATAACGGGATCGTGCATTGACTACGTGTTCTTGCACCATCTGACGATTATTCACCCAAGAGATTCTTGTTCTGGTTCTATAATGCAAAGACTACGTGAGCTTGCATTTGTTCTTGATAAGAAAGTAAAGGCTTCATGAGCTTTTCTCAATATTGGAGTGAGATAATAGGATCGTGCATAGACCGCGTGAGCTTGCATCATCTGACATTATTCACATGTTCTATGATCTATGTTCTATGATCTATGTTCTAAGTTCTATGTTCTTGGCTCTATGATCTTGACCTTGATCTTGATCTTGATCTTATTCTAGTTAAGACTGTGTGAGCTTAACTCGTTCTAGATATTTTCTTGAAAGTTAAACGTATGATTATGTGTTCTGTTTATTAAGAGTTCGGGAGACTTGACTACTTGCATGATCTTCATTCCTGTTCTTTATTTTATGTTCTTTGGAGAATTGTATGACTTGATGTTCAGAAGTCGGTTTGGGTAGTCAAGAGACAATAAGGTTCGTTGGACACAAATCCGGATTAGGATTTGGGACCCAAAGTTACTTTCTATTCAATTTATCTTCACTGAGTTTCCCGCTCATTATATTACACTTTCAGGTACGGGATACGATCGTGGTCGTGGTCATGGAGCTAGTGCAGTATGATTCCTTGATCGATGACGATGGATAGACTTATCGGTTTGGTCCATGGACTTGTTTTATCTTTTATTTGTTTCACCTTGGTTGATGAGCTCTTTTGAGCATTACTACTTCTGTTTATTTGGTTCTAAGGATTTTCTAGATTTATGAACTTATTTACCTTGTTAGTTTGAGAATTTATTAAAAAGGGAAGCGCTTCCCATCTTTAAATGTTAAGGATTTCGGATTTTATTTTGAAATGAAGGATGATATTCTACGATTACAAGTTTTAATTTGTTAATTAAAGTCTTCTGCTTGCGTTATTTATTTAATTTTATTTTAAAAGTCGGGTGTTTACAATCAGCCTCTCTTTAGCACTTTTCAACTCTTTTCACCAATTTGTGAAGTTTCCAGACAAATCATTGTGAATTCATCTACATTGTCTTTCATGCCTTTTAAGGGATCCATTTTGAAGCCAAATAACCTTTCTATAATGTAGATCTTGTTGAACAGAGACTTAGTCATGTAAAAGGACTCAAGTTTCCTCCAAAGCTTTTCTACATTATTTGAGAGATAAATTATGATAGTATTGTATATGATTTCTGCCATTTCTTGCTTCTTGTCTACAGTTGTATTTGCTAGAAGTGTAGGTGGACCATCAAGAATCTTTGCAAGCTTTTTTGCACCAAGATTGCATTGATCTTCTTCCTCCATAGCCCGAAATCACCTTTCTCATCAAACTTCTCCATCTCGAATTTGGCAGTCATTGTTGCATAAAACAATGCTTCTGGTTTTTTTTATGATCTTTAGGCTTTAATAGTTGTTTATACGTATGGATTACAACCTTTGATCGAATATTATAGGGCTCTGATACCAATAGATAATTCTAATGAACAATGAAGTCTAACACAACAAAGAGAATTAAGAAAGAAGCTCAAGACAATTGTAGAAACAATGAAAACTTTTATTGCTTAATCAATCTTGAAGAATACAAGATTTAGAAACTTATTTCAGATGCAAAAGCTAGTTCTCAAACTATAGTACAAACACTATTTATATCAGCTATACAAAACACTAGCATAAGCCTCTCAAAGCTGCTAACTAAAGCCTACAACTGACAGCTACTCTAACTGCACTCCAACTGCCAAAACAGCCTTGAACAAGTCTTGAACAGCTTCGAATAAGCAGCAACATTTCAACAACTCATTAGTAGCTCTTTCAAACGAAGTCTTAGCTTATGTTGAGATGATGTTTCTGAAATCCTCTTGAAGCTTTCTATAGCAGGTCAACATTCTACGGGTTGTCAAAAAACTTTTAAACACTATAAAAAAAAAATCTCCAAAGGACGCTTAATTTAGTAGATTGGCCATGTGATGTACTGTTAAAATTTTCAAACAATATCACAATAGATTTAGATGTGTATTTTCATATATGTCAATATCATTACTTTTGGTTTTTTATTTATTTAAAATTGACGGCTACTCTAAAACCGCCACTAACAATTAGTAAGACTGCTAAATTAATAATATTTAATATATATATATATATATATAATAACCAATACTCAATAAATTTTACTTTTCAAATTAGTAAATTTCGATCATTTTAATCTACTAGATTTTAACACGTGCGTTGCACGTGGTTTATTTGTTTTTTTAATTTTAATTATTATATTTTTATAATATCAATTATTAAATTAAATATAATAACAATATCCTATCTATTTTTTGGATAGGAACATATGATTTTGAAATTTAGCTTTATCAATTATTAACTATAATTGAAATTACAGTTTTCATCAAACTTATTTGTCACGTCATAATTTATAAAAATATTTAAAAATAAAATTTATTTCATATACGATGATATTAAATATTTTTATTCATTGTATCATAACTATATATATATATATATATATATATATATATATTACATTAAAAATGGAAATTATTACTTTTTAGATACAATCTCATTTATATCTATCCTTTTGATTATATCCCACAATATATTTGAAACAAATATAATTAATTTTTACTTCTCTCCAAATAAATAATTTATACTAAATAACTCTTTATTTATTATTTTAATCAAAAGGGGGAAAAAGGAAAAGTGCAAAGATAATATTTTAAAACAAAATTTAATGTTGTTTTAAAAACTAAATAAATTAGTTCTTTTAAATGTCTTAATGTAAAATAAAGAATAACAAACAAAAACACTCAATTTTCATAATAAAATAATAACATTCTCTCCAAAAAAAAAATCTCATTTTATCTCATATCTCTCTATAAAAAGATGTTAGATTTATCATAGATTCTAGTTAACAAAGCAACACCAATATAGAGATTAATGATCCAACTAAAGTACCTGATAAGAGCCGGAAAAGAAGAGTTTTGAAGGATTGGAGTTGAAAACGACTCATCCATTATCGCAGTCGCCATCTTGAGTGTAGTTGTGGTTGACAATCTTGAGGGTTATCATAGAAGCTGCATTAAACTATTTAAAATCAGAATTCCTAAACATATTCGAGTATTAAATAAACATGTGAGAAATTTTAATTGTATAAACAGTATGATTAAATAATTGAAAAAGGTGAAGATTTTTTTTTAAAAAGGTGAACAATAAAAAACGTAAAAAGAAGCCATGATAGCAAAAAATAATGAATTAATTTACCTTTACCAACAAAAAATCAATGTATTATTGTATTTAAAATATTTTTTACAATGATTCAACTTGAATAATAAAAATCTATTTTGTTAAAAAAAATATTTTAAACGCATTATATTAAAAAGGATATAATACTTAATTTTTAGTGGCAATTAATTATTATAGTGGTATATTTTGTAAATTCTATAATTAAGAAAGGGGTATAATTGTCCTAAAATGTTTTTAAAATATCCCCACTTTTATATATTAGAGATTTTTTTAATTAGATTTTTATTTAAATGAAAAGAAAAAAGGTTCATTTAAAATTTATTTTGGGTTAAAACCTTTTAAGGCTGGGCTGAAACGACAAAACCGATTAAATCAAGTTAGTTCGATCAATTTGGGCTTTATATTATCGATTGGTTCAATTTGGTATTATTTTAAAATCGGAAATAATAGGCCCTTTTAGATTGGTTTCGATTGATTATGTCAAAAATGATTGATTTAGGGGTTTTTTTTTTTAATTAGCAACAGGATTTTTGAATAAACCGATTTAAGATAAAAATTTATATTCTTTAAATTGACTGAGCATTTTTTTAGTCAAAATTGAGTGAACATTTAACTCCCGATTTGGATAGATTTGTTAAATATGGTTTATGAAGCCTTTGTTGAATTGTGTATAATAGTAAATTTGTTAAATCTAAATTAGTTCAATGAACGAGTTGTTAAATATGATATGAGTTTAGCTAAGTTATTGATGTGGGAGATAATATAACTCAATTAATTAGGTTTATTTGGAATTGTTATAATTTTTTTCCAAACAATTGTTATAATTAGATATTTAATATTGTAATTTAGTTTAGTTTAGTTTAATTATACTAAGTGTTTCTTTATAACTTTTGAATTATATATATCTATCAATGAATTTACTAATTGAGAGCTTTCTCTCCTAATTTGGCTTAATAGAATTTATCTTACAATACTTATCATCTAAGATAGTAAAATCGGAATACAAATGTTAATTTTAGATTTATATAGTTTAAACTTCTTATTCAAACTCGTGAGTAAAACGTCTCTCACAGTTGATTGATATTAATTTTGAAAGAAAAAAAACAAAAAATATATTTGTTGAGCATATGATGATGCAATGAGCGTTGAGTGAAGAAAGCATTCTTTGGGAAAAAGAAATTGACCCATTGAATTGATTTGATTGTTTAGAAACGGAATTGGAAAGGGTTTTCCTTTCTTATATTTCCAATATGCTTAAAAATTGGAGCAGATTTACTTTCAAACCTCAAATTCTTTAAAATATTTCATTTCTTCCAATCCAAGAAACATTGGGGAAAGTAAAAATCATCTCTCATTATGAAAAGAGCATCCATTTTCTATTTCCGTTATGAACTTGAATCGAATATCTTACGACTTTTTATATAAACTTCAAAATATGAATCTTAAAAAAAATTACAAGAAAAATAATAATTTTCAGTTACTTAGAAAATTATGGAATTTATCTGAAAAAGTAGATTATGAAATTTTCAAAAAAAAAAAAAAAAAAGTAGATTATGAAATTTAAGTTAGAACGGTTGCTTTTTAAACAGCCACAAATAGTTTTTTCAACTGATACATTTTGAGACAATTTTCAGATAATATAATTTAATATATATATTATCGATCAAGGTTTAGTCTAACAATAAGACATTTGTATATCTTCTACCAAATTAGATATTCAAATTATCTCTCCTACATATTGTGTCGCTACCCCCTCGAACAACGCGGAGCGGCCGACCGTCTAAAAAAACACACATGTCCTTTTCTAACCTGACAAAAGGGTAAAAGAAAATAACAAGGAAGAAAACGGGAGTCGCCTCCAATCATTGGTTTTAAAAGGGTGTGATTGGTCACCTGAGAAAGACGAAAATAAAAATGGTCTGCAAATTTAAAAAAAAAATGGGTCCAGGAGTTTATTCATGTTTAGGGAAGATATTAGCACCCTAAAACATTCGTTTTAAAAAACGATTACTGTTTTGATTTATCTCAAATATGTCATTCATTGCCCATTACTAAAACAAAAATGTTTTTATTATTATTTTGGAATGTCCCACATTTATTAGTCAACATCACAAATTATTTTAATGATATTGTTAATAATTATGAGTGACATTAAGCCATTAGAAAAACAGATTCTTTTTTTAGATTATTTTGAAATATCTCATCTTAATTTGATCATATCATTAATCATTATAATGATATCATTAAATTACTATGAGTGGCATTACGCCATTAAATTTTTTTTTTTTAAATCAATGATAAAACTATCAAACCATAAAACTTTCTATTTTATGGAATTTGAATAAATCAGCTTATGAGTTGTGGAATCCCTACTTATAAATTGTTGAAAGTGTGGGGGTGTTTAGCAAAGGTACAAGTTCCTTTATCTAAGAGGACAAAACTTGGAACAAAGACAACTAATTGTGTGTTTATAGGCTATGTCTTACACAGTGCAGCTTATAGATTCCTAGTAATTAATTCACAAGCATTTGAAATTAATAATACACTATAATGGAATCTATTGAAGCTGAATTCTTTGAGGATGTGTTTCCATAACAGAAACACACAAATAGTGGAATCAAAAGAAGTTATAAACCGAGTACTTCGAGGAGTCAGGAAACTGATTATCAAGAAAATGATCATTCTGAAGATGAACATGAAACTGATTATCAAGAAAATGATCATTCTGAACTCAAAAGAAGTAAAAGACCTAAAACAGCTACTTCTTTTGGTTCAGACTTTCTTACCTTTATGATAGAAAGTGAACCTCAAATATTTAAAGAGGCAATGTCAGCTCTAGATTATTTGAATTGACAGTGAGAAAAGTTCCATAATGCATTACAATATATGGATATTGGTTGATTTACCACCTAGAAGTAAACCAATTGGTTGTAAATAGATCTTTAAGAGAATGCTTAAAGATGATGGGTCTATAGATAAATATAAAGATCATTTAGTAGCTAAAGGCTATAGGCAAAAAGAAGTAATAGATTTGTTTGATACCTATTCTCCTGTGAATACACCCATTCATGTGTTGATTGCTATTGCAGCTATACATAATTTGGAAATTCATCAAATGGATGTGAAAACTGCATTTCTAAGTGGAGACTTAGATGAAGAAGTTTACATGGAACAACCAGAAACGTTTGTTGTAAAAGGATATGAAAATAAAGTTTGTAAACTTGTTAAGTCATTATATGTAGGGGTGAACAAATACCCCGACACCCCGCGAACCCGCCCCCCTCCCCGCCCCTCCCCATTTAAGTGTGTAATCGGGTTCGGGGTCGAAAACACCACCCCGTTTAATAAACGGGGCGGGGTCGGGGCAAGGGCCTGGTACCCCGTCGGGGCCCCGACCCCGATTAACATTAATAGCTTTTTTTTTAAACCCCCCCATCATACGCATTACGCAGTCGCACACACCGTCTGACCACTGGCCCACTGCACACTGACAGTCCCTCTCTCCCTTTCCCTTTCCCTTATCTTTTATTCTTTACTTTGCTTTGCTTTTATTTTCTTTTTTATTTTCTTTTTATTTTTTTCTTTTTATTTTTCTTTTTATTTTTCTTTTTCTTTTCTTTTCTTTTCTTTTATTCTTTTATTTTTCTCTTATCTCAGTCACACTCGACAGTCCCTCGCTCCCTTTCCCTCCCCCACGATTCTTCTCCCCTTGTTTTCAGTTTTCTCGCCCACCGCCCTGCAATCGCCGCCCCACCCCTTCAATCGCCGACGACGCCCCTCCCATCGGCCATCACCTCCTCTGCCATCGCCGGCCGCCGCCGCCAGTGAGGTTAGGGTTAATTTTTCTTTTTTAGTCATTTCCTTTTACATTTAGGGTTAGGGTTAATTTTTAAAATTTAAAGAAAGGTATTTGTTCTACCCCATTTATACCCACCCCGTCGTGCCCCGCCCCGCCTCGCCCCCGACAGTTAAATGGGGCGGGGTCGGGGTCGGGGTGATAGTTAATTGGGGCGGGGTCGGGGTGCCATTTTTTGGCATAAACGGGGTCGGGGTGTAATCGGGGTACCCCGACCCCGCCCCATGTTCACCCCTAATTATATGGCTTAAAACAAGCACCCAAATAGAGGCATGAGAAATTTGATTACACTATGATATCTAATAGATTTAGAATCAATGAGTGTGACAAATGTGTCTATTATAAAAATATAAATAATAAATGTGTCATTATTTGCTTATATGGGGATGACATGTTATTCATAAGCACCACTAAAGAGATAATAGAATCAACATAGAAAATGTTGAATTCTAATTTCGATATGAAAGACATGGGTTTTGCAATGTTATTCTAGGAATAAGAATAACTAGAAATTCTAAAGGATATATATTTTCTCAATCACACTATATAGAAAAGGTGTTGAGAAAGTTTGAACATTATTTGAGTGCAAACATGTATTTACTCCATTTGAGACTAGTATAAAACTATGTAAGAATATAGGTGATGTTGTATCATCATTAGAATATTCTAGAGTGATTGGAAGTCTTATTTACATAATGAATTGTACAAGACCAAATATAGCCTACTCATTAAGTAGATTAGCTAGATACACCAGCAATCCTGGTTGTGATCATTGGGATGTACTAGTGAGAGTGTTAAGATATCTCAAGTATATTATGGACTATGGATTGCATTATACATAGTATCCACCTATACTGGAAGGATTTAGTGATGTTAATTGGATATTTGATAGCTTAAAGACTAAATCAACTAGTGGGAATATTTTTACCTTAGGTGGGGCAGTTGTTTCTTGGAAGTCATTTGAACAGACGTGTATTACATGATCTACGATGGAATTTGAATTCATAACTTTAGATAAAGTTAGTGAAGAAGCAGAATGGCTAAGGAATTTTCTAGAAAACATTCATTTATGGCCAAAACTTGTGAATGCTATATGTATACATTATGATAATTTAGCTGCTCCAATGAGAGCTAAAAATATAGTTTAAAATGGTAAGTCTAGACATATATGACATAGACATAACTCGATTAGACAATTGCTCACTAATTCAATAATCTCAATAGATTATGTGAAAGTCCAAGGAAAATATTGCTGATCCTTTAACCAAAGGAGTAACGAAAGAGCAAGTGTTGTATACTTTGAGGGAGATGAGATTAAATCCTATCAAATGAGTTATCTGGTGGAAACCTGACCTTATTGATTGGAGATCCCAAAATCTAGGTTTAATAGGCAAACTGAACCGGAATAATTCATAGTAGACACACAAGGACTTTTAGTCCAAACCCATTTTCATAAACAAAGTGTGTATATGTGGATGTTAAGATAATATTGATACATGAATATTTTTAGAATATTATAAATCAATAGCTATCTATATGAGAGAAGAATTGGCTCGTTCTATGAGAACAATACAGGTTTGTGTTCTCTAAATCTCTCACGAATTACGGGATTGAGTCCGGAACCAAAAAAGACTCAAATGAATAGAATTCAATAGAATGAGTTAATTTATGTGTGACAAATTATTGTCTCAATTTATCAATAGAAGGAAAGTTTAAAAAATACATTTCACAATTTCTTCAGTAAATTCGATAGTCTATTACTAAGGAAGGTTTAAGTCTAGAAGACACCTCTCCTAACCCATAACTTAACAAGTGCTCTCCAAATTAGTGACAGAATTTTTTTGTTTCCATGTTTTCTGGGTTTACTTACTTTCATGTGGGGAATTGTTGGATTTTATACATATATAAGTATAAAATTTATGAGTAAAAGTAGTGTATAGGTAAAAGGAGTTATGATTTGTGGGAAAGTGAAAATTTCACTTGTCCCACATTGGAAAGATCACAAACTTTCCACCTTCTTATATATCATATGCTTGGACAATGGGTTGGGCCCTTTAGGGTACCAATGATTTTGCGAGGACTGAGCGCGCACCCAATAGGCCTCAGTCCACACACGTGCGCGCCACCACTAGCCTGGGCATGGGAACGGGTCTTCAAGCTCTTTGAGGTTAAATAATATTCTTTTATTAAAAATTTATTTAATTTCTTTTTTAAATTCAGTTTTGAAAACTGTAACAGGCGAGGTGTTAAGGCTTTAGCCATGTGATGCAAACAAATAGTTACATTGAAGTTCTAGCCGTTTCCGTCAGTCGGTAGCCGTTTCCGGCAAGGTTTTACAGAAAGAATTAATTCTGGAATTTAATCAGGAATTGAATTCTATTTTGGAGTTATTAGATTCGTCTGACGAATTCTTCATTCCAATACACTACAATATTTTCTGAGTTTTATCTAATTCTCTGTCGTCCTTGCTTGCTTTTTTTTCAACTCTTTTTTGTCCAATTGGAGTGCTGTTCTAGAGGGGTTCTGCCAGGTTCGTGAGCATCTGATTGTTGTTCTCACGAACGCTTCATCTAATCCTGTCGAGTTGAATTGTCAATGAACTGCAAACAATCTGAATGGGGCAATATCGACTTCATGACAACGGCATGACCGTGATTTGAAGCAGTAACGTTGTCCTTCAATTTTACGTTTATTCTTTACTTATTATTACTAATCAGATTTCGTTTGTGTATCTCAGTATTATTTTTATACAATTTCTTTACTGTTTTGTTCAATTCCATTATATGTTCCATCAAAAATAAATAAAATCAAATTAGACAATTTTCCTACCTAAACATCCTAATAGTTATTGGAACTAATAATCATCTGATCACTATCTTATAATAAAAAGTAATAATACTAAGTGTATCAAATTTGTATAATTTAAATATGTAATTATCTCTTTAACATTATAAAATTTTTATAATGGAGCTTTGGGCTTTGACTATGGAACCGACAAATCTCATTAACTGATTTTACAATTATGCTTATGGAGGACTCTACAAATAATTAATTATTTAATACAACAACCAATTATTTGAATCAACCATATTGAACCCCAAATATCATATTTTTTTTTAAGTTCTGTACTTTTAATGGAATTCACTATGATCAATTTATATACTAAAAGACCTTTACCAATCATAATCTAGCTTCATTATTTTCAACATATTTGCCTTTTAAGATAAAATTATTTTTAAATTAAATATTTATTTTTTTAAAAAAATGAGCTTTTGGTTTTATGGTTTAATAAGAATATGAGTTCTCGGACTTCCACTCTCTCTCACAATATGGATGGGCTTCATTCTCGCTACCTTGTTTGGTCCCCACCCATGAAAAACCAACTAAAGCCGAATGTTGATGCTGCAATAAATGTTAATCGTAAGAGAGGTGGACTTGGTTTGGCCCTTTTTAATCATAAAGGTATTTGTTTAATGTCTAGCTGTAAAGTGGTAAACATTTCAAACTCAATCAAGGTTATGGAAGCTCAGGCAATTAAAGAGGGGTTACAAGTTCTTGATAATGGTGGTTTGCAGGTAGTAGTGGAGTCAGATTGTCTGGAGGTCGTGAATTTGATTAACGGTAAGTCGTCGGATCTAACGGTAAGTCGTCGGATCTAACGGAAATTTCTTTTTTAATTGACGAGATTAGATCGTTAGCTGATTCAAAGAGGATTGATTGCTTCAATCACGTTCGAAGAAATTACAACCAAACGGCTCATTTTCTAGTAAAAATGGCTGCCAATAATAATTGGTCGGGTTGTCAAAATGGTCCTTCTGAGTTGTAATCTTGGTTCTTATATTCATGTTAAAAAAAAAAAAAGAATACGAGTATAATCGTATATCGGGATCGTAACCATTAGATCAATCTATTAAATTCATGAATATATGAAAATTAAGGTTTTGAGATTAATATCACATGCACCTATGGATTAAATTATATTATAGCCAAAAGTTATGAATTAAATAGTCTGTAAGATAATGATTGAAGAAAAAGATTCTGTATGGATAGAATTAAACATTAACAATGAGCTTATCCTTAGGAAACCAATTTCATAGATCTACAGAAAAGGAACCACATGGGTAGCAAATGAGCACTAAAATGGGTCCTAAGGGACCATTTTGAATAACTCTTTTGCTTCCATGTTTTATTTTTTACTAACAAGCCATCTATTTTTCAATCTATTCCTTAAAAATATTTTGAAAAAAAAAAAGAAGAGAAAAAAAAAAACTAGAAAAGGTATTTTTTTAAAATTTTTTTTTTTAAATGGAATTAAGATTTCAAAAGTGTCTTTAATTTTATTTTATTTTTAAAAAGTTATTAAGGAAGCAATTTAATTTTTATAAAACATTGATCATTAATAAAATGGGTCCTAAGATATCAACTTAATTCACAATTATATCTCAAACAAAAGTAAAAAGAAAGAAATGGATTTCATGAATAGGTAAAAATTAAAGTGCAAGTCAAGAAGTCTCAATTTTAAAGTAAATTAAAACGATAGTTTTTCATTAACTGAACAATCATATGGTTGGTCGGATCGATCGTCTCAAACTGAAGGAGAGTGATTTTTAAAATAGAATTTTATGCCAATATCTTGTAATAAGAATGCATGGATAAATTGTGAAAATTCTAGTGATATGATTTTTTTTGTTACGATCTATTAATCAATCTTGATGGTACATGAATCCAAAATTTTCATCAATATACCATTTAGTAAAACTATTTCCTTTAATATTGCGTTTTAGAAATATTTACAATTCTAGTCTTTTTATATATAATATTAATATTTAAGAATTAAGTTTTTCCATTTTTGTCCTTGAAAAGCATGAAAAAGTCAAAATCAGCATTAAATTGAAAATTGATCATCAAACCTATTAGTTTTTTCCATTTTTATTATTCCTACCACTATTATAATTGAAATCATCCCTACATAAACTTATAAATATAGGATATTCAATTCTTTTTGTTTAATATATTATTAATTTCGTTTCTAAACTAATTTCTTCAAGTTTTTGTTACTAAAATTAGTCTCGTGATTACGTTGTTTGATTGGTGAAGGGGAGCTCTGCAATACATAGTATCTCTTTTTTTTTCTTTTTTTTGAGATTACATAGTATCTCAATTTTTCCTTCTTGTTCATTATTTGTATTTAATTTTCTTATTTAATTAACTTACTTTGATAAATTGCTCTTGTATTGTGTTATTTTTTAACTGTGAGTTTTTAATTTCATTAGTTTGACCGATGACGGCGTGCTTCAAAATTGTCTCATATTCACTTTTAGGTTTCTACCATTTCTTATAATGCTTCAAACACAAGTAATTTTTATGTTATCTATATTACTAATATTTTATATATTTGATTCAATGTTTCTATTTTTGAAATAAAATATTGCTAACATAAAAAAGTCTTGCAAGAATTTATATAAATAATTTTTTTATATACATATATATCTTGTATATTAACAATTATATATAAAACAAATTGAATAATTTATATGTATCTTGTATATTAATAATTTTTATGTACCTTGTATATTAGCAATTTTGAATTACATTTTCAAAATTATCTTTTTACCCATTAATTATTTATCATATATATCAAATTTTATTATTATCAAATATATTTTAAATTTTTAGAATATATTTTAAATTTTTAGTGTATATTAATATAATAAATTTTTATTTAAAATGTGCTTTTTAATTAAGAACATGACCAATTCAAAATATGAAATGTTGATAATCATCCACGGATTTTTTGTTTCCTACCTTATCATCCAATATATTTGTGGGTTTGCTTTTTTTTAAATAAAATAGTAAATATTTTATATTTATTATAAATATATTTCCATAATTAAATATCAATCTCTCAATTTCCATGTTTAAGTTTTGAAATATCGTTCTCTCTCCAATTAAAGATGACTCATAATTACATATTATATAAACCATTTTCATAAAAATATTAACAGTGTCATCATTAAAAAGTGTATCTTTGTAAATATTTTAGATTCTTAATATTTAAGGAATTATTTTCTACAAATAGTCTAGATATGTACCTATCCTGATATGAATTTTACGTTGGTCAATTGAATTAAAATATTTTGTTGATATGTTCCGACGAATTACACTATTAGTTTTTCAGGATTAATAATTTTCAACTTTTTGAAATTCAAAATTATCGGTATTATTAGTATTATTATTTGGGGTTGAACCAACTAAAATCAACTCAATTACACCCTTTACCCTTCATAGTAATTATAAAATATACAAATTGAAGAAAAGAAAAGAAGAAAAAAACCAAATTTGGGAGAAGAGAAGAATAAACAATTGAAGCAAAGCAATAAGTGGAGAGAGAGAATGCACTTTATATTGGCCAACTTTACATGGTTGGAAGTTTTGAGGGGTTTTGGTAAGTGTTGTTTTGGCGTATTGGCCACACCCACTTTTTTTTTTCCGGTGTATTAATAATTCAATAATACGTAGGCTGGTAGGCTTGCAGCTACAAAAGCGGTAGTTAATGAGTAATTAGTTTCTTGGTTAAAATATAGTTTACTTTTCATTTTAATTTAGGGTTGTTTGGTTGAGGTTTAGAATGAAAAATAAGAGTGAGAATAGGTTTATCAATCTTATTCTCATGTTTGCTTCACACTCCTATTTTATTGATATTGACATCACATTTTCAGGTTTACTATTGAATTTGGATATCTCATTTCAACACATTCACATTATTTTCACTATTCATTTTTATTTTTATACCATCCAAAAACTCAAGCATCACAAACGTAGGTTTCTGTTTCCCAAACACCATTTAAGGGGGATGATAGTAAATCTAGTAAATTTTCTGTAATATTTATAAAAATATATTGATTTAAAAATATTTGTGTGTGGGATATTTCTCGTCGGAGCCTCGTTCCACACAATAGAGCACGTCGCGTCACGTGATGTTCCTTAGCGGCGGAGCAACCTGAAACGCTACAGCAAATGACAATCAGAAGGGCACCGGTGTGGTACCGGCCGACGACCCTCCGACGATCAAGTTAGGTGGTGGTAGGTGAGATTTGCCTTGCGCCGCAAGGATTAGGTCGAAACAATCAGGTTGTTCGTTTTCTAGGTTAAAATGTCATACCTGATTTGATAGGTCAAGCGCCTTTTATAGTCCCTTGATCGTGGGTTCATCAACTGGGCTAGCATGAGGCTAGGCTTAATGGGCTTGCACTCGGCCCAGCAGGGCGAGCTCCTTATGGTGTTGGCTCGGATGGGTTTATCCCCATATGGGCCGGCTTGTAGTGAACGCGGCTCGTAAGAGGGCTGGCTCCTTCAGGAGGTGATCCGAATGGGCCTGTTCCCGTGTGACTCGGCCTGGTATGAGCGCAGCCTATAAGAGGGCTATTTTTACCCTTTACAGTTTTCCCCTATTTCCTGGGTTGGAAAGTCCGATGCAGGGGATAGTAGATCAATTGGATCAGGGGCGTGGTGCTTGCCCTAATCTTCGTGCTACTGTGGAGCGGTCGGGGACCACGACCCTTCGGAAAATAGACCGCTTCGGCCTTGTCGTGACTCGGGTTCTATTGACCTCGTCTCTGGAGTCGTCATGTTCTCTTGTGGATGTGTCCGTTCCAAGAGACGCGGCTCTTTGCGAAATTGATCCGTTGGATTTTCGGATGGGCACGAGCTCCAATGGGTTTTGGGTGATCCGGATAGTCGCGAACCTCCCCACATGTCGCGATGATTGGACGCGTGTTCTCTTCTTTAAATAGGGTTTTTCCCCAAACTTTAAGGCTCGTTTGCCTTTTGAACTCTCGAAGTAGTCTGTGAGCCGTCCGCTTCCAAGAGATTCTTCGTCGTCTTCGCTCTGTTTTTTCTAAGCTTTCCCTGTTCTTCTTCGAAGGTTAGTCTTCTCCGCTCTATCTTTTGCTTCCCCTTCTTACTGTAATGGATAATTTTGAGGGAAACTCTGTGGTTAGAGGTCAAAGGACCCCTAGGTTAGCCGTGGGGGATGATGATTATGACGGTCTGGTCTTTGAGAGAATTGAGTCTAGGGCTTCCCCTTCCTCTACTCGTGCCGGTGGGGCTAATGCCATTCCCTCATCTCGAGGTGAACCTGAGGGGAATGAGCCTGCGACTGACCTTCGTTCATCGATTGGTGATTAATCCCTCCCTTCTGTGAGTGAACTTGGATCGGTTTCTGAGATTCAGGCAGGTTTAGACCCCATCCCTTCTCCTACTTCTCACCCTTTGGGGGAGACAGATTCTGTTTTGATGGGCCCGACTTCTGTTCTCGACCTTTCCCATCCTCCTCTTCCTGTTCCCGCCAAGGAGGCGGCCCAAAAGAAGAAAAGGAAAAGCCGCTCTAAGGGTAGTGAGGCCACATCCCAGGTTGGTCCATTCGTCCCCACGCCGTCGGGGAAGTAGGTTCATCTTTGGTTGATGAGGTTACCGCGTCTCGATCCTCTTGGATCTCCCCTGCGATTTGGACGAGGTGGAAAGGGTGAGCAAGTAGCAAAAGAAGAAGAAGAAAAAGGAGCCTCAGTACAAGGGCATCAAGGAGGATAGGGGCCCCTTCCATTTTCCCTCGAAACTAACGGGACCAAACTCGACAGGTTGAGGGCCGGCCATGGGATCTCTTTGGATTTTGAAATGAGACTCCCGAGGCGTCAGGAGAGAGTTTATCTTTCCCCAGGGGGAGGTTGGACCGCCTTTCATCCGCGGTTTTTCCAATGGGGTGTTCGGCTTCCCCTTTCCCTTTTGATGGCCGAGTTGCTTCAGAATGCCGGCCTCGCGTTGGGTCAACTGATGTCGAACGCTATGAGATCTTTCATCACCTTTTGGTGGCATGTTATGGGTTGGGCTTTCGGCCTACCCCCGAGCATGGTTTCCACTTCCGGTCCCTTGGCTTGAATGTCCAAGACAGTATGCGTTTCATCTTTCATAATAATAATAAACCGGCTCTGGTGGATGAGAATTCCTGTGACAAGCATTGGAAAGATGAGTGGTTCTTCATCCGCGGCCCCTTTCTTCCTGGGGGCGGGTCCCTTCCTGCCTCGTGGGAAGACGAGGGTGAGAACATGAGTTCCGTATTACTTTGTGTCTCGTTTATTTATAGTCTTGCTAACCGTCTTCATTTTGTCTCGTTTCAGTGAAGAATCCGCTTCCGAAGGGTGCCTCTCGGGAAACTCTTAGTCAGTGCCGGATTATCACTCGGAAGGGCCCTTTCAACTGGGAGGAGTTTAACCAGCATCCTTGGCTAGTCTTTGCCAAACTTTGGGCTCCACCTCCAGGTTTTGTTCCCGTTCCTCCTCGTAAGTGTTTGTTTCACTCCTTTTTTTTTCTTTTTCCATTTCTATGTGTTTATCTTGGGATGTGGCTGATTTAGGCTGATTCTGATGCAGGTTTCAGCGGAAGAATGTCTGGCGTCACGCTGACCCCCGTCCCCAACTTCAATGACCCCGAGGCCTTCCTTATTCTTCTTCAGGGTATGGGAAAGAAAAGAGATGAGGCGGCATCTTCATCCGATCCGAAAGGAAAAAAGGTGGCTGCCCCCAAGCGTCCCCGTAAATCTGGAGGTGGGAAATCCGTGAAGATTGTGAGCATGGAACCCTCTACAGAGGGTGCATCGGACCTTCCCACGGATCCTCCTGCGGACCATCCTTCGGATTCTCCTGTAAATCCTTCTACGGATTCTCCCGTCCCGAAGCGAAGAAGGGGCGGAATCATCGGGGCACTCGACCGTGAGGTAAGGGGTGCTGATGAGTATCTTTTGAAGCATCCTGAGATGGTTTATCGGTCATTTCCTTCTGAGGCGGATTCGCCCTCTCCCTCTGATCATGCCCATATTTTATCTTCTGATACGGACTTTGAATAGGAGAACGACCAAGAGATCGGGGGGGTTTTTTCATGGTGAAGTTCCAATCCTACCCACTCAGATCACTCCAGCTATACTCCCTCCATCGAGTGCGGGTCCGTCGATGCCAAGCGGATCGGGCGCTGCAGGCGGTGGATCTTCTTTGCTTCCCCTGGCTCCAACTTTGACCAAGGGTCCCTCTCTAATGACTTTTGCCTCCGATGGGCTATGGATGCGGTCGGTTTTGCTCGTGATTTAGGGGCTGTGCAGTTGGAACCTCTAGTCGACCATGACAGCGAGGTCGAGACCTTTAGTCGCATGTGCTACAGAAGCTGGCTGGTTAGTCGTTTACTTCACTGTTTACCTTTCCTCTGTTGTCTCCAGTTGGTTTCTTACGTCTTAGAATATCCGATCTGCCAGGGGACCCAGGCCTCGACGCAGATACTTCTCAACTTGGAGAGTCTGCTTATCAAGCATCGGGAGCTTAAGCAGGAGTTAGCGGAGGTGAGGGCCAGTGGTCGGCAGTCCCACGTCCTTGACTCGGTGCTAAATGAGGGTCTTCAATTGAGAGCTGATCTGGATGAGTCCAAGAAGAAGATTGCTTCACTGGAGGTCAATGGGCTGCAGCTTTCCGCAGATCTTGAGCGCGTTTGGAAGGAATACGAGGATCTTCGATCCCTCAATGAGAATAACAAGAAGCTGCTCGATGAGACTATTGTCGCTCTGAACAAAGCGTTGGAGGATCTGGGCGCTGCTCGCGAGGAGGGGTCCAAAGTCGTGGATGCTTTCAACCGAGAAGCTGAGTCCCTCAGGAAGGCCAAAGAGGAGATGGATCTCCTCGTGTTGGAGAATGATTCGTTGAGGAATCAGGTGTCCGAGCTCCCAATCCTCCGTGACAGTATTAGCGACCTTCAGCGAAAGTTGGCTGTGGCGACTGCTGCGTCGGTGGACTCCATCCTCATCGGGTTAGCTGTCGGACGAGATTTGGTCAAGCTGCAGATGGAGCAATCTGAGGATGAGAATGATGACGTTGTGGACCGCCGAAGGGAGTTGTTTGAGCTGGCTACAAGTCTGAAGGCTTCCAGAAGTGAGGCCGCTGCGGAGGGTGTGGTGGTTGAGGGGGCTGTTGTCCCTGTTGATGACGGAGATGGAGCGATTATTGAAGAGGCTCCTACTGAAGATCCCCCCACTGATACCGTTTATGTTTCGGACTGACTTTCTTCTTTTTTCTAGGGTGAACTCCGGATTGTAGAGCCCCTATGTTATTTGTTGCTTTGAACTCTTTTTTCTTTCTTGATGTTCGAACACACATACTTTGTTAAGATTAATGCATATGCTCTTTTCCTATGTTTACTCGTCGTGCTTCCCCTCTCGCCTTGCAGGAAATGTTTTGACTTGTAAATATCCTTATAAATGTTTTTGATTGCTCGGGCGGACCGAGACTTCCTGTTTACAAGGCAGGTTTTTGAATACTCGGACGGACCGAGGTTTCTTACTTCTGAATACTCAGACGGACCAAAGTTTTTTGCTTCCGGAGAAGGCTTTCAATTACTCGGACGGACCGAGATTTTTTGCTTCCGGAGAAGGCTTTCAATTACTCGGACGGACTGAGATTTTTTGCTTCTGGAGAAGGCTTTCAATTACTCGGACGGACCGAGATTTTTTTCTTCCGGAGAAGGCTTATGGATACCCGGACAGACCGAGGTTTTGTGCTTCCGAAGAAGGCTTTCGAATACTCGGAATAGAAAGTGCTTAATGCTCGGACGGACCGAGGTTTTTGCTTCCGGAGAAGGCTTTTAATTGCTCGGGAGGACCGAGGCTTTTACTTCCGGAGAAGGCTTTTTATTGCTCGGGCGGACCGAGGCTTTTGCTTTCGAAGAAGGCTTTTAAGCGCTCGGACGGAGAGTGTAGGCAAACCATGTGAAGCAGAAACGACGGAACTTCTTTTCTTTCTTTCTTTCTTGTACATTGTTGATCATACATAAAAATAAATAATAAAGCAAAAAGGAAATGTGCCACCCTTCTAGTCTTCATCGCTGTCGATGATGATCGTCGGAGTCAGTCTCTTTGGTTGCTTCAAAGAGGCCAGTTCCTCCTTCAGAGATTGGATCTCCTGTTCGTAATAATCGTTGAGATTATTTGCCGACTGAAGGCGATCTTCAAGCACGTGGTAGGGTTCACCTGGGTCGCTGTCCTCGTCCGTCCCTGAGATTTCTAGGCATTCTCGGAGAGAGAGGTTCTCTAGTTCGAGGTGCTCTGCTCGGCTTCTCGCTGCTTCGAGGGCCTCTCGGACACTCTGGACTTCTTGTCTCAGGGTCTCAGTGTCTCCTTCTCTCTTCTTCTTCTTTAGAAGAGCCGCCTCGAGTCTGGCATTCTCCGCACGCAATTCGCGGTTTTCCCACTTTAGGACTCGCTTAGTCACTTTCAAGGTTGCTGTGGAGTCGTCCATATCTTCAGTCAGATGTCGGTGGTTGAATGATCAGACTGTAGGACATTCCCTAGATCCCTATCCTTTTATAGCGAGAAGGAGGCGTTTAGTCTGGGAGTCAAAGAGGTTTGTCATTAATTCGGATAGCACTCGATGCAAAGGGTCGTTTCATATCTCGAGGCCGTGACGTCAGGTAGTGAATTGTCGTGTCGAACGTCTGTCATTTTCGTCAAATCGCCTTAAATGCGGTTAACTAGGGGAAATTAACCGCATTAACTACGGGTTAACATACACGTCGTTTCGCATGCCTGGTAACTCGCCTCGTGGTGCTCGATGCTTGACACGTGTCACGATCGCCACGATTGTCTGCTCCTTTAAATAGAGCCTTTAGAGCCTTTCGTTCACACATTTTGAACCCTACCTTCTGGAATAACTTTTTCTCTCGTTCCCAGACTCTCAAGTTTTCAAACAGAGCTTAAAATTCCATACCATGGGGTTTTCCCATTCCTTCCTGTTTCTCTTCCACATTTGGCCCTCCTTGATCATGGCCTGTGTTGAGAAAGTTTGGTCGTGATCTTCTACGCCTGTTTGGTTGGCCCCGGCGGACTTGGCTTTGGTGGTCGTGATCCTTCACGCCTGTGAGTGCCGAATCTAGGGTACTGTCTGCCTGGGGTGACCAGTCGCTCCACCACCTCTCACCGTGGCTCCAAAGTTCGTTCCGGCAGCCTCCGGGAACTGGGGAGAACGAGGGGGGGAAAACTCCCTCACCGTTCCGTCGATGGTCTTCTTCATCATCACATCATCCGGGACCTCAGCATGGGAGGTGGCGTCTCGTTTGGTGTTTAAGGAAGCGAGAAATGCGTTTCCACCAAGTCGAGCATGGAGCGACGCAAGATGGAAGAGGTGGTCTTCCGGTTTCCCGTCCCTGGACTCGCCTTGGTATGACGAGAGAAGCGTACTCCCGCCTGGGTTGAAAGTTTTCGGGCGAGAGCTCGGCTACTTTCCAAAATCCATCAGGGGGCTAGGTGTGGCGGGTCGAAGACCTCCCTTTCTTTCATTTGACGGGTTCTACTGAGCCTCGGAATTGATGAGTTGGCGGAGTAGCCGACGGGTGATCTGGCCCAGGCCATTCGCTTTCCGAGCAATACCCTCATCCTCTCCTAGGAGGACATCCTCACTGTTTTTGACGACGATACTTCGAACTCCACAATTTTTCTTTGTAGAACTCGTGTAATTTCTTTCGGCTGAGTTCCCAACGTGTGGGTCCGAGCCTTACTTGTTTGTTGTGAAATAAAAGTTGGCACTTTATTCACCTTCTGTTTCTTTGCTTTACTTCTTGCGTGAGTTACTTTCTATAATTCCGAACGTGTTAGGTTCTTTGGTCCGTAGGGGACTTAGAAACTATTCCAGCGAGTTTGGTATTTCAATCCGAGGGGGACTTAGTAATTGGCCTAATCAGATCAGGGCTTTTTACCGTAAAAGGCATAAAACGATCATGTGGGAGGAAAGACACGTAATACTTGTATATTAATTTGAAATGGACCTCTTTGGCTAAGTACTTACATGATTCTCTCATACTCACACATGATAAATTCTTAAGTGCGTGGCGTTCCATGCCCTCGGAATCAGTTCGCCCTTTTCGTCTTCAAGACGATAAGTTCCCGGCCTAACCTCTTCGATCACCTTATACGGACCTTCCCAGTTTGGTCCCAACTTTCCTACTCCGGGCTCTTATGTGTTCTGGAATACTTTCCTCAGGACGAAATCGTTCACTTTGAAGTCGCGCTGTCTTACTTTCTTTTCGAAGTATTTGGCCAGTTTCTGCTGGTAGCATGCCATTCGGACTAGCGCTTTATCTCTTTTTTCTTCGGCCAAATCTAGCGCTTCTGCCATCATGGTGTCATTTTCTGCCTCCGGGATCGAGCTTCTGGTCGTGGGGATGATCATTTTCGTGGGAATAACGGCCTCTACCCCGAAAGCCATGGCAAATGGAGTTTCGCCAGTTGGGATTCTAGGGGTGGTCCGGTATGCCCAAAGGACTCCAGGCAGTTCATCCACCCATCCTCCCTTCGCTAGTCCTAGTCTCTTTTTCAGAGAATCCATGATGGTTTTGTTCGAAGCTTCCGCTTGCCCATTCGCCTGTGGGTAGCGGGGCGTTGAGTATCGAAGTTCCACTTTCCTGTCCACGCAGTATTTCCGGATAGACCTTCCCGTGAACTGAGTTCCATTATCGGTGATGATAACTTTGGGAATTCCGAAGCGGGTAAAGATGTGCTTCCAGAGGAACATCTCGACTTTCCTCTTTGTAATCTTTGCCAGTGGCTCGGCCTCGATCCACTTAGAGAAGTAGTCCGTTACAACGATCAGATAACATTTCTGTCCTGGAGCTAACGACAATTTTCCCACCAGGTCTAGGCCCCATTGCATGAAGGGCCAAGGTGCCGAGATTGTAGTTAGCACCGTCGGCGGTGCATGAATGGTCTTTGCTAACCTTTGGCATTTATCGCAGCGGGAAACGAAGTCTTTCAAATCTTTCACCATGGTGGGCCAGTAGTACCCTTGCGTTAACGCTCTATGACTTAAGGACCTCGGTCTTGCATGATTTCCGCAGTGTCCAAGGTGCAACTCTGCAAGAACGTAAGAACTTTCTGATTTTCCCAGACATTTCAAATAAGGTCCGCTGAAGGATCTCCTGTACAACTCTCCTTGAATGATAGAGTACCTGGCTGCTCTTGGATCGGACTTTTCGTGCTTCTAATTTTTCTTCGGGTAGACGTCCTGATTGTAGGTATTCGAGGATTTGATTTCTCCAATCTGACTCGAACTCTAGATTTTGTTCTACCGGCATTACTTGTCCAATTGTTCCATCGTCTCCACTCCCCATGTTCAAATCAAGGGCGATGCTTGGTTAGGACAAATGATCGACGGGGATGATTCTTCTTGTTTCCGTTTGGACTGCGGATCCGAGACTAGCCAGGGCGTCGACATGTCCATTTTCAGCCCCTCAGTACTTGGCTGATGTTGTATTTCATGAACTGGGATAGGATGGACAGAACTTTCTCCAGATATTTCGCCATCTTGGGGTCCTTTGCCTCAAATAACCCTTTTATCTGGTTTACCACCAGTTGAGAATCACTTCTGATGTTTAAGTTCTCTACTCCCAGTTCCTTCGCTCTCTGTAGCCCAGCTATCAACGCTTCGTATTCGGCTTCATTGTTTGAAGCTGCAAATCCGAATCGGATTGACTGTTCTAAGAGGTATCCCTCGGGGTTCGACAGGACTAGCCCTGCGGCGGATCCTCTTGAGTTCGAGGACCCATCAACGCTTAGGGTCCAGGTTTCCACTCCGGGGTCAACTGCGAGCGGCGAGTTTGGTTTGGTTTCGCTTGGATTTGCTGGAGTCATTTCCGCAACGAAATCTGCTATAACTTGTCCTTTGATGGCTGTTCTTGGCTCGTAATTGATATTGTATCCGCCCAATTCTATTGCCCATTTTGTCAGTCGTCCCGAAACGTCCGGTTTGTGAAGAACGGCTTTTAGTGGGAAGGTGGTCCTTACCACTATCCAATGGCCCTGAAAATAGTGCTTCAGCTTGCGCGACACGACTATCAAAGCTAGTGCTAACTTCTCCATCTTTGAGTACCGTGTTTCGGCATCAATCATCGCTTTACTCACGTAGTAAATTGGGTGCTGAATTTGATCGTCTTCGCGCACCAGCGCCGAGCTGACTGCCGCATCAGATACCGCTAAGTATAGGAATAGCTTTTCGTTATCTGAGGGCTTGGCCAACAGCAGGGGCGAAGACAAGTAGGCTTTGAGTTCTTCGAACGCTTTCTGGCACTCGGCTCCCCAGCCAAACTCCTTGCTTCTTTTTAGCGCTTTGAAGAACGGTATGCATCTATCCGATGACCGGGATATGAACCTGTTCAGTGCTGCCAAACACCCGGTTAACTTTTGTACACCTTTCAGATTCGTCAGGGCTTGCATGTCTATTATCGCTTGGATCTGGTCGGGATTCGCCTCGATCCCGCGGCTGGTCACCAGGTGACCTAGGAACTTACCTGCCGGGACTCCGAACGTGCATTTATCAGGGTTTAGCTTCATCCCATACTGGTTCAGCACTTCAAAAGCTTGTTCCATGTGGGCCAGGTGGTCTTCAGCCTTTCGCGACTTGATTAGCATATCGTCAATATACACCTCCATTTTTTTCCCCAGAAGATCCTTGAACATTCTGTTCATCAGGCGCTAATAGGTGGCTCCTGCATTTTTCAAACCAAAAGGCATCACAGTGTAGCAGTATGTGCCTATGTTGGTTATGAACGAAGTCTTTTCTTGATCTTTTGGGTTCATTTTGATTTGGTTATATCCGGAGAAGGCATCCATAAAGCTGAGCAGCTCGTACCCGGCTGTGACGTCTACCAATTGATCTATTTTTGGCAATGGGAAGGAGTGTTTTGGACAAGCCTTGTTGAGGTCGGTGAAGTCAATACACACTCTCCATTTTCTATTTTTCTTCTTCACTACTACTACGTTGGCTAGCCAATCAGGGTATTTTACCTCTCGGATAAAACCTGCTTCCAGGAGCTTCCGCACTTCCTCGTTGATTATGTCATTCCGTTCAGGTGCGAATTTGCGCCTTTTCTGTTTGACGGGAGGTTGATTCGAATCAACCTCGAGATTGTGGGTTATGATATCGGAACTTATACCGGGCATGTCTGTGTGGTCCCAAGCGAACGTTTTCCAACTTCTTCTCAAAAAGTCTGCCAGTCCGTCTTTCAGATCTTCTTTCAGATCTTTCCCAACGCTCGTCGTTTTCTCCTGATCTTCTGGATGGATCTATATTTTCACTGATCCGTCCCAGGAGCTTCGATTCTTGGCCGAGTAAAGGGCGGGCCTCTTTCGGGGCCCCGATCCTGTAATTGATATGCTTGGCATTGAGATTTCACCTTGACGATTTCGACCAGGCATGATCTTGCAACCTGCTGGTCCCCTTTTATAACCCTGATCCCCTTTTCGATAGGGTATTTCAGCTTCTGGTGAAGCGTTGAAGGATGTGCTTTCATATCATGAATCCAAGGCCTTCCGAGCAAGGCGTTGTACCCTAAGCAGGAGTCTATGACATGGAAGAGCGCCATAGGGCTTGCGCCCTCGACTCTGACTGGCAATTTGATTGTTCCGTTGGACCTCGTCACCGCCCCGTTAAATCCCACTAGGTCCTGTGAGTTCATCGTGAGGTATGACTCTCTTAGTTTCATGCTTCGGAATGCTGACATATTGATTATATTGATGGAAGGCCCTGGGTCTACCAAAACCCTACTGACTGTATAGGATCCGATAGATATCGATATTACTAACGCGTCATTGTGGGGCAGGTGCACGTCTTCTAGGTCCTTCCGGGAATACTTAATCAGATCCTCGGAATCATGCTCGACTCGATAGACAGGGAATCCAGCTTCTCGATGAGACCTTTTATGAGCGTTGACAGATTCTCCGGTGCAGTGGATCGAATTGATTTGACCGTCCCCCGGAACTTTCGGGTGCGGCGAGCCTTTCATCTGTTTCCCTCGGATCTTGCCTATCGATCCTTCGGGTTTGACCTTGCTCGCACACGCGATCTATTTCCCGGGCTAGGATCTTGCAGTCTTCCGTGGCATGCCCTTTAGATTTATGGAACCTGCAGTAGGGTTCCTTTCTTTCCAGACTTTTTTGGGCGTACCGCGACCTCTTCTCTCTCTCTTCTTTTCGGAAAGAACGAGATGTCTCCATGTGGAGGATTCGTTCCGGGCTACGCTTCTTCGGATCTCTGATCCTTCCCCACACATATTTTCTTTCCTTTTCGTCTATCTTTTCCTCTTTCCCCTGTCTGAGCGTCCGCGCTCCCTTCCTCTCCTTTCATCGACGTGAGGTTCTCTCTTCTTCCATACCCCTTCGGACCTTGATCCCGTTCTCCGCATCTCTCGGGCTACCTTTTCGGACTCATCCTGTGATATCTTTGCCATTGCTCTATCCAACGCCTCTTTCATAGTCGTAGGCCTCCGTTTGTTAAAAGACCTTCAGAGGGGATGGTTTGGGTGTATTGCCCGTGAGAATGCGGTAGAGCGCCTCAGGTCATTGCGGTCTTTGACCTCTAATTTCACCTGTCGAAACCTTGACAATTAAGTCTCGGAGGGCTTCTTTTTCTCCCATCAGCACATCATAGAGGTCGTGGTTTGTTTTAGCGAACTTCCGACTCACGCTATATTCGCTGAGGAAGGCAGAAGATAGGTCCGAAAAGGTTTTGATGGACCTTTTAGGGAGGAGGTCGTTGAACCATAGTAGGTGTGACCCTTTCAGGCTTGTGGGGAAGAAACGGCAGGTTAAGGCATCCAGATCGGGCCCAATCACGCATGAGGATTCCATCATATTTACGAAATGAGCCACGTGCTCCATCGGGTCTCCAGTTCCGTCGTACATTTCAAACTTTGGAGAGGATGAAGTGCCTCGGCTGTGGGACGAACATGACTTTTCTCGTAAAGGGAGAGTCTCCCGGTTCTCGGGTGTCCGAATTAGGTTTAGCTCCTTTCTCGGATGCCTTCTTTGCCATCTTTTCTTCGAGGATCTGCCTCGCATTAGTGTACTTCTGTTGTTTTTCTCCACATTTGTTCTTGCCTGTAGATGTCGAGCTTCCTTCGTCGCTTCCGGTATAGCTTGAATCTTGATTTCCTCCGTCACCTCTCTGCGACGACACCTTATCCTGAGTTTGCCGGGCGGGGCTTGTTTTGCTTGGTGCGTCTTTTTCCTTCGACAAGGAGATCTCTAAACTTGCGTTTTCCCCCCGTCGACGAGCCTTCAGCCTGGTACGGAGGTCGTCTCTTGGTACACTCTTTGCCTTTTCGGACGTGGTGGCCCTTCTACGCCGTCGCCTGGCCTGAGATTTGCCAGTTCGCGGCTTGGAAGGGCCTCCCTCATCAACGTTCAGGATGTTTTGGCTGTTGGCTTGGACCGCCGCCAAGCCTTTCCCTAACAAGGCCCTCATTTCCCGTACTTCTTCTCTCAGAGATTTGTGGGCTTCTACCATCTCTCGGTGCTCTGTCAAGGCGATGGTGATGGTTCCCGGTGCCGGGTTAAGGTTCTGAGCATTGGGGTCTTAAGCATCGTCAGCTACTCCCTTCTCTCGGTTTGCGTTTTCGTTAAGAGCTCGTTGCCTGGTCGAACGAGTAGTCATTGATTCGTCTTTGTAGGAACCGCGTGAGTATCTAGATTCTGCCGAAAATCAAAGATGAACGGCCCCACGGTTGGCGCCAAACTGTGTGGGATATTTCTCGTCGGAGCCTCGTTCCACACAATAGAGCACGTCGCGTCACATGTTGTTCCCTAGCGGCGAAGCAACCTGAAACGCTACAACAAATGAAAATCAGAAGGGCACCGGTGTGGTACCGGCCGATGACCCTCCGACGATCAAGTTAGGTGGTGGTAGGTGAGATTTGCCTTGCGCCGCAAGGATTAGGTTGAAACAATCAGGTTGTTCGTTTTCTAGGTTAAAGTGTCATACCTGATTTGATAGGTCAAGCGCCTTTTATAGTCCCTTGATCGTGGGTTCATCGACTGGGCTAGCATGAGGCTAGGCTTAATGGGCTTGCACTCGGCCCAGCAGGGCGAGCTCCTTATGGTGTTGGCTCGGATGGGTTTATCCCCATATGGGCCGGCTTGTAGTGAACGCGGCTCGTAAGAGGGCTGGCTCCTTCAGGACGTGATCCGAATGGGCCTGTCCCCGTGTGACTCGGCCTGGTATGAGCGCAGTCTATAAGAGGGCTATTTTTACCCTTTACAATTTGTAAATATAACAAATTTTGAGTCAGTGATTGAGTGAATAACTGATACACATTAATTATTGTCAATAATTGATTAACGCAGTAAAATTAGTATATTTGCAAATAGTTTTAAGCAATTATATACTTACAAATTAAAATCTGCTACCTAGTGAAATTTCATTTTTTAAAATAATAACATTTTATGAATTGATATTTTTAAAAAGAGATAATTGTAAATAAATTATACTTTTGTGGTTTTCCTAATTTGTAAATCGTACTAATGTGGTTTAAAAATGCTTGTAAATACCCCAATGGTTTGGTAAGTTGCACAACACCTCTCTTTCATTTAGTTTATAAAAAATTTGAACACATGCTCATTATACATGTGTCATGTGTTCCAATTCCATTAAAAATAACTAAAAAAATTCAATAAATGGGTATAATTTGTAGAATATGTCATTATCAATAAAGTGTAAAATATAAAATCAGCACACGTCTATTAAAAAACTTTATGCACCTTAATGGAATTGGAACACGTGAAACACGACCGATAGAGGAGTGTGTTTTGCAATTTATTAAACCATAAATGTATATACAATTATTTTTAAAGCACATGGGTGTGATTTACAAATCAATCAAATCATAGGGATGTAATTTATAATAAGCCCTAAAAAAAAATAAAAGTTTCAATTTTTTTTTTTTATGAAGAATAGTTTTTTTTTTCTCCTTATGAGTGTTTGTCCGCTGGGAACTAAATGTCTAATATTTTTGGATGTCTAACAAATTCTCATGTTTGGATCATGGAAATCTAAAAGTAGACCAACGTCTGTTGATACCCGGCATCCTAGGGCTTCTCATCTATATGAAGATGCCCCCTCTCATACATGTGTAATTTTTTTTTACCCCGAATTATTACTCACGCCAACTAATCGCTCTCTCTAAAATATCATAAATCTTTTAAAATTTGGTGAAATTATTCTTTAAAATTAGTTATATTAGATTAGTTTATTAATTACATCAAGCCTCAAGGGTATGATGGAATGGATACATCGTTTTATCACATTCCCTTATAAAAATCTTATAAAACAAGTAGAGTTATCCAAATACTCTTAGACATCTACCCAAAAATTTACTGCAAAATGAAACACGGTTATCTAAAGATACCAGACATCTAGATGTCAGGTATCCATATTCCCTATAAATAAACGACCACTTAATTTAAAACAAACATGAAATTCAATCAACACATACCTTAATAAAATGTTATTTTATATTTTTTTTTTAAAAAAAATACTATTTTAAAAACAACTATTCAAAAAGTACCAATAGAATTTCTCTTTAATTTAATGCTTTAATTCTTTAAAATTTAATTAGTTTCAAATTCAATTTTTATTATTAAAAAACAGTTACTTGTTATATTATATGAATTTCAAATTTTAATTAATATAATAATATAAATACTGATCATCAATCAAATGAATTTCCGTTTTTCCTTAGCTCTTTACTGATTTACTTGTTTGATAAAGTTAAATTTTACCGATCACAATCACTTTATTGACTGTCTAGTTTTTAAATGTAGTACCTAGACTACTTTTGATTTGAGTTTTCATATAATTTGGAGTATCTTCATAGTTCTTCCTTATTTTTTCAATTACATCAAAGTTTTTCTTACACATTATTTAATTCAAATTATTTTAATGTATTAAATAATTTTTTTTAATGAAAACTAATTTATATGAATAGTTGACATCATATTAATATAAATTACACTTGAGTTGTAATAAAATTTTGTAAATCTTAATTTATGTGAAGTGAACATTTTAGATCTTAAATAAATAAATATTAAAAATGAATTGATAGGTGTGATAATTTTTCATTATAAATATAAATAATTACCTTAAAATCAATATATCAAACACCATTAAATTATTGATATACTTCATAATTCTTTTAGAAATTAATGTAATCAAACATTAATTTAATATATTCATAACGCAACTAATTTTTACTCGACATCTATAATAATACCGAACTAGCCCCATATATTTGATAAATCTTAGTACATATTTTAACAATAATTATCATGAAACTTCAAAAAAATTGAGAGAATAAAATTGAATTTAACTTTAAAAAACTAAATTAAAAAAGAAAGGTGATTTTTATTTATTGCAAAGTTTGAACCTAGCTTCTTTTATTTTTTATAAACAAACGTAGCTTTGGCTTCTGCGTGGTTTGTGAGCAATCTAATCTAAATAGCTGTCTTCACAAGCAATCACATGACACTTTCAAATCCCTCTTCTCTTCTGTCTCCTCTTCTTTAAAATATTCCTATTCTGCCCTTTGGATCTCTCATGGATTCCATCTGTCTTTCAGATCTCTCTCTCTCTCTCTCTCCTTTTGTTGTAAAATTATTTAATACTTGAAACTAATTATTTTTTTAAATGGAAAAAAAAGATTAAATATTGTTACATACTATATATAGTTTTATATGATTTTACTTTAATAAGTGAGAACAAGTCGAGGTAGATATGTTTTTCTTGTTTTCATAACTCATGCCATTGATATAACCCTTTCCTCTCTCTCATTTTTCTCTAGTTATATAATCATAGTGCAAGCTGAAATAAAATAAAATAAATTATGATATTAGACCAATATAACTCATTCTAGAGCTCATTTTCGTCAAAAAATGAGTTCAATCAATAACTCATTCTATAATTGATTTTCACTATATTAACGTAAATGTGATTCAATATAAATTTTTAAATTACCGTTAAGAACTCTTTTTTCTTGATTTAATTTTAAAAATATTTTTATATTTCATTTTATTGATGGTTTGTTTTTATTATAAAAATTCTTCTGATATTTCATAGTTATTTTTTTTTTATGTTTATTAAGATGTGTAAAATAAAAGTTTAATATTCTTTTTTTATAATTTTTAATAGTTTTTATGATTTTGATAAATTCATTATATAATAAATCACTTTTATTATCTAGTGAAGGTTAAAAAAGTTTAACTTAACTAATATTTTTACCTATGGAACCACCTAACTAGTGGATAATTTTCATTTCCAATTTATGACATAATAATGTAAAAATGAGAGAACAAAAAATGGAAAAATATAAAAAGAAAAGAAAATGACGTCATGGGGCTTGGAATGGGCAGGAAGCAAAGAGAGTTTTGAAAGGTGAACCATATGCAAAAAAGACATATTTTAATCCCTTCCAAATTCGAAGGAAACCCGGCCCGTAAGACTGGGTCCATGGGTAATGTAGGACCCGAACCGACACGTGTAAGAAAGAGAAGGGCGCTATCCATTAAAATAACAATTGGCTTATAGTAAAGCGCGCTTTATCTATCCATCTGTTTGGACGAGACGTGTCCCACACGGATAATCCTTTTTTTTTTTTTTTTTTTTTATATTTTTTGGTTAAAGAAATTTTAAAAAATAAATATAATTCAAATGGAATATCCGTAAACCCCTTTGGTCCATTCATCCCTCCATTCTCTCACGCTTCTCTCTTCACCACATATTTTCCATTTTTTTTTAAAAAAAATTATCTTTTTTTCTTGATCCATAAATTATAATTGTAATTAATTTTTTTTTAAAAAATGGAAATTAGGTCCACCAAAATTCTCACTTTCTAATTCACCAAATGGCCCACTTAGCCCTTGACGGTGACTAGACAAAACACCATTTATCTTTATCCCAAACTCAATTATTCATTCTCAACCATTTTCTTTAATCTAATCTTATTTCAAAAATTTAAGTATTTCTTTTACTAATCAAAATTTTATTTTATACTAATTATGTATTTTCATAATTTTTGTTAAAAATTTAATCTATACAAACAAATATTACCATTTTAAACCAGAGAATTTTCAGTATGTTAACATGAAAATGAATAAATTTTACAAAGGTAAAAAAATATTGCTTTTACCCCATGGTTAAAACAGACAAAATTTTTGATTTAATAATTTATTAATGAAATTTGAGATAGTGAAAAAATAAATAAAAAAATATTTTCCTTATTTTGGAAAAGTTTTGAGGAGGTTGCGTATGGGTAAAGAAGCCTCCACGTGTCAGAAGCAAAGTTCTAGGAAAGGGAGTTATTACGTTAAGAACCAGTCTAAAAAATTAATTAATAAATGAAAAAATAAATAAAAAAGGGTTTTGGTGGGTTTAACCCGATATAGCCGGTAACACGACGGGTAATTACCGGAAGAGCCGGTTTTTCATGGTCAAATATTTTCATGATATAATAATAATGTCTGTAAGAGGTTTTAGCCACTGTTTATGATTATTCGTTTCTGGTTTTTTCTTTTTCCTTTTTTTTTTCTACAGAACGGGGTTTTTGTCCTGTCCATTCACGATTTTTAAGAGAGAATTTGATCTTGGAAGTGTTTCTTTTTCCTTCGGGAATTGAAAGTTTTTTTATTTTTTAATATCGATCTCTTGCATTTTCTATCAAATTCTGGATCGTCAGTTTTATTCGTGTAATTCTGCAATTATTCTTCTTGTTTCCATCTTTCATTTGGGTTTTTCTCGGAGAATTCGAAGGCTGAATTCCAATTGGGTTTTGTTTTTTTTAATGAAGATCCTTTCTTCAGAGGTGAGTTTTTGCTAGTTTTTTTTTTGTTGCCTTTCTTAAGAATTATGGGTTTTGAATTCTGTTTTTTTTTTTTTTTTTTTTTGGTGTTCTTAAAAAAAATGGGATTTTTTTCTTCTGAATTTTGCTTTATGTTTGATGGGTTTTTTTGGGTGGGTTTTGTAATGTTTTCTGTTGAAATTATGAGTAATTGGGTCTTCATGAATTATTCACAGTTTGAAATTTCTAGTTTAGGATCGGATCCTGGGGATTCACTTTCATTTCAAAGTTGAAATTCTCCCAATTATTTTTGTTTTCTTCGATCCAATTCTTGTTTTCTTATGAGTTCTTTTGAAAATAAGTCACAAGTTTTGTAAATCAGGAGGAATGGCTGCACCAAGCCAATTAGGTGCAGCCACATGTTTAAAAAAAAACAGTTTTTTGCATTTTTTCCCCCACTTGGCTGCATCTCATAGGCTTGGTGCAGCCAAGTATTGTTCAAATCAGGACGTGCTCATTTGGTGATTTTGAGAATTGAATTTCCAATTTCTCCTGTGGGTTGGGGTTTTATACGTGATATAGATAGAAATTTTCAATGTTGTTTGATTAGTAATTCTAGATTTTCTTTTTGTTGCTCAAATTATGTACCTTAGCTACTATTCCTGTGTAGTTGGATACATTGAGGGGAAAAAGATAAGATCGTTTCTTTGGCATTGTCGTAGAACTTTGATAGCGGTCATTTTGTTGCATTTCTGAATATCGATGATTGTACTGTATATGATGTACCTTTTGAATCCAAATCTATAGTGTGAAATTTGAATGATTCTGTATGTTGTTTCATTCGATTACAGTGGAATTGGTGAAGCTCTCTGTGTTTGATGTATTTTTATCGCAATGAATGCCTAAGATATGGTGATGAAGAAGAGATTGGACAATGGATTCACTGGCTTTTCGGAGTGGACCATACCTAGAGGCCAGAGATCTCTTAGGGTGAGTATAACTGCAAATTCAAATATCTCTTTCTCTCTCTCTGATGTTTAAATGCAATCTAGTTACACAAATTTTGTCCTTGATTCTAGAAGAAGGTTCAACAAAAGAAAAGTTTTGACGATGGCCAGATCTGCGCAATTGAATTATTGGCTTCTTTAGCTGGGAAGCTACTGCAGGATGGTGATAGTACCGCATGTAGTAATACGTCTGATGGAGATCACTCGGTGATTGGCACGAATGTTAGCAAACGGGGACGATTGAATGAAGATAAACCTTACAAAGTGGAATGCCGTGACTGTGGTTGCTGTCGAAGTTGCGATCTTGTTTTAGATAAGACTGATCATAAGCTAAATCTGAAGAAGATCCAAAATGTAGATAATAATACTGTTCTGGATTGTACTTCAGTGGTTGTAAATTCTAACTGCTCGGATGAGGCCTGTGGTGATATGAAGCCTGCGATTTGCAAGACAGAATTTGAAGATTATCATTCTAAAACAGAGGAAGGCATCCCTAATTTTCTAGAAAGCACTGACATTGGTATAAATACTGTAAATGAAAAACTAAATGGAGCTAAGGGATTTGGAATTGGATGTATAAATATGGTTGACTCTTACAATTCGAAGGATTCGAAGAAATCGTATGGGAAATCATCAACTGTGGCCAACTCAAGCATGAAAACTCAATCACCAATGCCAACTGATGCCATCCGTAGTTCTTTTTCCAAATATAGGAATTATTTTAAGTTAGGAAGTAGAGATGATGATGAAAAATTTAGGTTCAATAAATCTAGCATTTACTCAAACTCTTTTAGGCCTCCATCACGAATTGCAGGCCGAAGAATAAGGAAATTGCTGAATTCGAAACACTGGAAAGTAGCTCCAAAATTGAAGGATTGTGAGATTCCAAGATCTGGTGAGATTATTATTATTATTATTATTTTAAATTATATAATGGTTTCGAATATATGTGATTTCCATTCCTCTCTCTCTCGCTTGGGATTGTATGCTTTTGAATGCGCTTGAGTATGTATTTCTTTTTTGCAACTTATTTTTTTCTTTTGCATCAGAATCCATTGATGGCGAAACGAGAACTCCGTTTCGCAAGAGGAAATTCTATTTCAACAGTGAGAGATTCCAGGGTGATACTCTTCATAAGAAGAGGAGATCCTTTGAAAAAAGCTCCGTGGTGAATTCTGATGGGGGGATGAGCAGTGAAAGTGTTACCAACTCACCTGATAAGGGTGTTGACATGGATAAAACTGGTGTAGCTGCAGTATTACATGGAGGTTCTTACTTCTTAGCTACTTTAATTTGGAGTTCTTTATACATTTGGAATTAATTTTTTGTGTTATTCAATAATTTCAATAAATTTTCTCTATGCAGCAAGTATGGCAACATCAGCTGGTCAACAAGCATCCTTCCAGTCTGAAGATGCTCTTGGTATGGCAGTTTTCGGAAGTTTGATTATGTCACTAACATCATTATGTTTATCCATTTTGTAGTTTGCTAACTAATCGTTCCTCTCTCTGGCTGTTTGACTATTCAACAGTGAAATTTAGCATTGGATCATTCAAGGTACCAGAGTTATTCATTGATGTCCCAGAAAACGCAACTGTTGGTTCACTGAAGGTAAAAAGACTGCATTCCTCCAAAGTTTTTAGATTATAAACATTGTGTGACAGCTTTCTATTGATGAAAATGCCAAGAAGCCATCACTTCTTTTACTTTTTTTTTTATTAATCTTTCTAAGGTGAATAGTTTTTTTTTTAAACCTTTCCTAAAGCAGTAGTATAATCGTAATGTTCCATAACATTTGCAGAAAATAGTACTGGAAGCAGTTACAGCTATACTCGAGGGTGGATTACATGTCGAGGTTCTTGTTCACGGGAAGAAGGTGAGGGATGACAGCAGAACCCTATTGCAGACTGGACTTTCCTGTAAAGATAATTTGGATACCGTTGGTTTCACACTGGAGCCTAATCTTGTGCATACAACTAAACCTCTGTGTTCTGAGGATCCTCCTATGTTGGCATGTGACACAACTGAACTTCTAACCAGGTATTACTTATATGCTCGAACGCACAACTGGATTCTGTTTCCTTTTATCTTGAGATTGTCATGCCATGTGGGATGGCCCTGGAAACTTTCATTACTATTTTCTTTATTCTAGTTCCTAGCAAATTTATTGTTAGAATTGGCAAGGCAATAACTAATATGTTGGATATTTTCTTTACAGTTCACCCGTAAATCCTGTTTTGAGATCGGGAATATGTGATGCCTTAGTTAGCACTCCATTGACCCTTTCAAGAAACCAAGATGAAGATGAAAGTAATTGTGAAATAACTACAACCAGCATTGACAATGTAGCTGACGATTCTTTACCAGATTGCAAAGCTCTCGTTGCTGTTCCAGAAATGAGCATGGAGGCATTAGCTGTAGTTCCCATGAATCCAAAACCTAAGCGTTCTGAAATTGTTCAACGTCGAACCAGGAGACCCTTCTCTGTTTCAGAAGTAGAAGCATTGGTTCAGGCAGTCGAGGAGTTAGGAACTGGAAGGTATGTCAATTCTCTACAACGTCACTGACCTCACAACAAGGAACAACTCTAAACTGCAGATTCAAAACATGTTTTCCATTTTGCAGGTGGCGAGATGTTAAGTTTCGTGCATTTGAGAACGCAGATCACCGAACTTACGTGGATTTGAAGGTGATTAGATTTATACCTAATGTGTAGAGCAGTGTCTTAAAACTAAGGGCTCTAGGCTCATGAGGATTTATGAATTTTTGCAGGATAAATGGAAAACATTGGTTCACACGGCAAAAATATCCCCTCAGCAAAGAAGGGGTGAGCCTGTTCCGCAAGAACTTCTGAACAGGGTTCTGGATGCTCATGCTTATTGGTCTCAACATCAGGCAAAGCAACATGGCAAGCATCAAGTTGTAGCTGTGAAGAGTATTGAGGGCTCTGGCTGTTAGGCTTTTAGTCTAAAATAACATCTTCGCATTATAAATGTAAAAAAGAATAGGTAAATTTGACAGTTGCTGTAATCAAGAAAAGCACAGATGTAAGCATGTTTTTTAATTTCTTGTATTCTCACACTTTGATTCATTGTTTTGCCTTTCCTTTCTTGGAAGAGTTGGCATTTGTACATAATTCTTGTAATAATGACATTCTAACAGATTCTTCTGCTTTTAGACATCCAATGTATTTAGTTTTACAACACTCATATCAATATTCTGATAAATGAACTGAATATCCCTACTGGGTAGTGTATGCTGTCGGTTTAAATTCTAAATTCAGATTTGAAATGAAAATGGTTTGATTATAAATTTAGTCCCCATAATTTGGGTTTTATGTTAATTTAATCCCTATAATTTTAAAAGTTTCAATTTAATCCCTATGTTGAGGTTGTATCAATTTAGTTTTTATTTGTTTGAAAAGAGATTCAATTCATTCTCTAAGATTTGGTAAAAAATTACTGAAAGTCCTACCGTTAATCTTATAAGTTACTTGATCACTTGTGTTGCTAGTTTCTTTGAAAATGACAACCACATAAGCAATTGTTTTAATTTATGGTAATGAGAGACATTTTGTGAATTTTATCAAACCATACATAATTAAATTGACACAAACCCGAACAATAGAGATTGAATTGAAACCTTTAAATTAAAACCATAAATACTAAAATGACACCAACCCAAACCATAGGGATTAAATTGAAATTTCAAAGACCAAAGACAAAATTGACAAAAACAACGAACCATAGGGATGAAAGTTGTAATTAAACCAATAAAAATGTATGCTTCTTTTTCTTGGGTAGAGTGATGGTTGTTGGAATGGCAGGTATTCATAAAGGAAATGTATATTTGGCTATCGACATTAAATGAGAATGATGATAAGATATTATACATATACATGGATAACTAAATAAAAATTGACAAAGCCAACTTAAATTTGACTATAATGAGTACTGCAATTGGTATCTCCGTAACCAATCCTCACCCTTCTCATAATAATCCATCTTACTGAAAGTTTGTGTTGTGAATTGTGAGTTAGCAGCATAAACAGAGGCCCCCCTCCATGCATCAAGAACAGGATCCAATGCTTTGACCACCCTAATAGGAGATCCACATGGCCAGATCATCCGGATTCCAGCTTCTAAGCGTTGACTTAAGCTGGGAAAAAGACAACTCCCACCAGTCATAAATATTGAATTGGTTAATCTTTCTGCTATACCTTCGCCCTTCGACGGCAACCTCCGTAATGATACACCTGCCATCTCATCTAATCCTGCCTGGTCAACTCCAATCCAGTTGGGATGAAACAGAATTTCTGGGCATCGAAACCTTTCAACCCCCATAACAATCTGGAAATCCTCCTTGGTAAGAGGACGGAATTTTGGCACTTCGCTTGCTTGTATGATTCCAAGATCTGACTTGGGAACAAAAGTGGGGTCTATGTCCTAATAGCAGTGGACATACATTATACTTAATATCCCAGCTAATCGATATTAACATATGAATAATAGGTAAAGCCGACTGATGTAAATAGCAACTGACCTGGAGCTTAGAAGACAAACGAACTAATTCAGCTTCATCCTCATCTGGACCTTCATCATCATCATCATTATTATCCTTGCTCATTAGCTTGTAAAGCTGCCAATCCTCATCTTTTGCACCAAAGGTATCCTCACCCTTCCCACGATCAAAGGCTGCAGTGGTTAAAAGTCGCATCCTCTCCCTCTGGGCAGCATTTAACCTCTCACCCCGTCCTACCCCTCCAGACAAATTATTCCCATTTGTGTGGCCTCCATTAGTCTTAAGTCGTTTTCGCTGCTCCACTTTATCAGAAATCTCCTTGTGTTTGGCACGCAGTTCCTCTAAATAAAGCTCAGGATTTTCCCTACAATGAAAACAGATAGAAGAATGAGCGCATGAAGTGGCAAATCCAGTAATAACGACATCGGTAATACTGAAAGTATTCAAATGAATAACGGTAACTTCGATTAGGCACACAATAATTTATTCTTTAACCCCCATGGACTCTAAAATTGTAAATTTAGAAAGAACAGTGGCACATACAATCTTCTTTCCTCATCTAACTGATTTCTCCTTTCTCGTTCTAACTCTTCTTCATGGCGTTTTTGCTTGGCTCGCTGCCGTCCTTCAGATGTGGTTTTAAGAAACAATTGCCTCCTCTTCTCCTTGAGCTGCCAAGAAACTCAAACCACATGAACTTCAATCTCTATTAATGAAAGATGTTTTAATTCAAGTAGGGAGGTTGCTTCCTCATGAAGAAAGGCAAAGAAGACCACCCCATGTCAGCTCTATTTCTACTAGGACCTCTTAGTAATTATAATTAGCAACATCAAACAATAAGTGAATATATTTGAAACATGAAGGTGTTTATCACCTAATAATCTAAGAATAGCAGAAATCCGCCATTTCTTACCTGCTCTGGTGTCAGCATGTCATCAGAAATACTGATTAGATGGAACTTTTCATTTGTAGAATGATCTGTCTGTTCCTCGGTTTCAGCTGGATCATCCTTCGGTTCACCCTTTGCCTTCCGTAATGATTGTATTGCTTTGGTCAGAGCAGATTCAATTTCCTGTTTAGAAATGTAGCCAGTCGCTGACAAGAAGGACGGAATATCAGCATCTGCAACTTGGACAAGCTGATGCAAAAGAAACTCCAAACCACGCACTTCATTTTCTAACTCATTGATTCTTGAAGATCTCTTGGCTTCAGCCATTTCTCTCAATCGTTGACCTTGTTTCTCCTTTATTGCAGCCTTTCTTGCAATCTCTTCTTCAGAAGGCGGCTCTTCAATAGGAGGCGGAATCCATGGGAGCTGCCAGCACCTAGTTTTATCTTCTGCTTCCTTGGTCCCTTTCTGATTACAGATACATTGAGATTATCTCAAACTGAGTGGTGAAGAGACAGACATAATAACAAAATAAGTCCCAGAAAACTACCTGAAAAAATTGAGCCTCTGATGCATAATCTGGAGCTATATAGCAATGCTCCATTTTCAGGTCTTCAACCTTCTCCCATGTGAACCTGGCCCTGTTGCATGAACAAAAATTACGAGTCTTTGCCAACTTTTCATCCCATAATATGTCAATTAAATACTACTTACATATGATGAGGGTACTTCAGTGAAAGAAGTTGCTTCAGACAATCAGTTACATGATAACCACCAATATTGGTTCTGCAGCATCCTTTATAAACAGGCTCCCCATCAATGAACTGATAATCAAGATCAGAGATGAAATGATTACACTCATATGAAATATTATAGATGCAATTTGGTTCAGGTTAATTCTAAAAGCAATTGATGAACCCACAACAACCAGAAATTCTGAACTTGAGAACTGAACATGGAGAACTTCAAACACTTGAACTCAAATTGACTAAATTAAAACAATCTGGAAATGTTGAGGAAAAGAAAATATTGCAGACTAAAAACAATATAAATGCTAAATCTCAGCAACATCGACAACAACATGCCTGGTACATCACAAGCAAAAAGCAAAAGCATGCATGGTGACTGGAAAAGTGAACATCCCAGAAATCTAAATTAATAATGATCCGACACAAAAATGTTCCAAATGGGGGGAAACAAAAGCAGAAAAATAATGGTAATAACATCTCTATAAGGAGATGATGAATAGTGTACATAAAATTTACACAAAAAACAATTTATTTATGATTTCTATGAATGAAGTAGAGAAGGGATGAAAATAATAAAGCGAACCGGAATAACATGGCTTGTAGTAAATCCTGGGCAGATAGCAAGACCATCGTTATCACAAATCCCGAATTGTTGGTTGTACTTGTAACTGAATGCAGCATCAACACCGAATGCTGTGGTAATGTGAAAGGTAGGATACGACTCAGAAAAATTGACAATATTTCAATTACAATTGCTGAGAATTAGAAAGCCAATGGTAAAAAAAAATTGCCAAGTAGAACAAATATAATAAGTAAATTTAGTAAAACATTATGTCTAGAGGATTTCCACAATGATCCAAACATATAAAATCCATTAATAGTATTAGTTTATAGCCCAGTAGAGAAGGGTGACAACAGAAAAGTGCTTAAAAACCTTTTCAGTAAAAATATCGTGCCCGGTCATTAATAATACTCAAAGCGTTTTTAATATAACATAGTCAGTTGCACAAGTATCCATACCTATTGATGGAACTCCATAGGTCTCAAATAAAAGCTCTGCCATTTTGCTTCGAGACTGAACAGGGTTGCATACACATTCTGTTATCAGGACAGGGTGATCAATCTGTTCTGCCCTCAAAAGAAAATAAATCAAATTATGGACTTCTAAAGACTAACTATTTTTTATTGCAAGCAAAAAGTAGAAAGATTTAATATGAAATGAACTTTGGAGTTAAAGAAAATGTAAAGAACAGGATAATGCATATCTGTATATAATCCTACCAGTATCACCAACTATAAGTTATATTATCTACTATCTGTAACTAACATGATCATCTAAACAGCCAGGTAGTTTTCTATTTACATAAAAGAAAGGAATAAAAACATGCATTTCTTTACTATGATCTCTAAAGCACCTACGTGAGCAAAAAAATTTCAACCTCACAAAATTTAATTATTAAAGTGTAAATCCTCATATTAAATTTACAGAAACTTAATAAAAGAGTTTGTTATAGCCGATTATTTTGGGTGTTTGTATTACCCATTATTTTTTACTCCTTTGAAGGAAAAGCTTTTAAGACTATTTCATAGTAGGCATTTGGTGAACTGATACAGTTTTGAGATTAATGGTCCTTAGACTCTACCATTAGTGATTTCTAAGAATAGTTTCCACTTTACTGTTATAATGAAAGAAATTCTTCTAACTTTCTTCTCTTTTTTTTTCCCAAATCAATTTGGAAACTTATTCCAAAGTTTTGCATCTATATTTGTCCTACTTTCTTGCAGTTGCCAGTGGATTGTGTTGTGGATTTGACGGTGACTTCGATGAGTTCTTTAGGCTTATATTGATCATCATGGACTACGCCCATTGCATAGTTTTATCTCTCTCATCTTACTAAGCAAAGCAAGAAAAACTGTAGCATATAATAGTAGGATAGAAAGAAGAATCAATAGTGTATAGGGAGCAAGAGTACATCATCAGATTGATTAAAAAAACAACACACCATCACAAGAACTGCAGAGAGAAACGGAGCAACAGGACAAGACACCAAAAAAAGAAAATGTTCAAACTTAATGTTCATGTCATTACCTGTGATCCATTTGCTCCCAGCCGATCAAACCCAAAGTCAAGAACCTAAAAAATGCAAGGAGATGATAAAAATCCACAACATCTATAATGTCCAAGTTCAGATAGACACAATACACAGACACATGCACATGTCCACACACACACCCAATCGATCAAGAAATCAATCATGCTTCTAAAATTTCTGCCTGACAAAATTTTTGCCCACATAAGATTACATCTGAATTTGAAGAAAACTAACAAGTTCAGACAATGCATGTGAACATGAACACTGAACTTAGGACTTAATTCAAAGAAACACTAGATATACAAAATAAAATCCAACTTACATATTCCATAATCTCAAATTGATAAACAACATTGCCATCAAAAGCCGAGCGAGGACCAGAGCGAGTGCAATCAAAATATTTCATCAAACCCGGATCATGGTCTCCAACTATAGTAACCGTTTCACCTGAATTACAATGGGGAGAACAGCACAGCTCACTTCAACTAATAGTCTTAAAATCACTAAAGACCAGGACTTTTTTTTTTTATGAATACTACAGCTCCAATTATAAATTCCCATCAATTAAGAAAAGCTAAATAAACCATAAAGCTAACATTTTTTTTAAATCAATAAATTAACTGGAATCTCGTACCAGTAGCTTTGTGGCGTGGTCTCTGAACAATGTTACGGAAAATAACACGAGGGTCAGATTCTCCAGCCCATCTGGAAGAATTAAACAATACACAAACAGAACAAAGATTATAACAATGTCAAAAAAAAAAAAAGCAAGCTTGGAGAGTTAATTTGAAGAAAGCGAAATATACCCGATTCGAAAATAGGAAGCGCCATTGTCGATGACGATAGGAGTGGAGGAGGGAAAGAGATTGTAATCAGATTGTCTTTCAATTTCCGATACAAATGGCATAATTCTACCGAAGAAGAAGAAGAAGAAGATAGTAGGGATTCGTAGTTTGCCCTAGTTTGCTTTGATGGACGAGAGAGAGCAGGAGACTGAACAGCAAGATCTTCCACACTTGAACGAAGCAAGTAGAAGAAACGGGTTGAACCGGACCGGATAGTATGATAACCCGGCGGTTTAGTTGAATTGGTTTGTGTCTTGTTGAGAAAGACGGAGGCAACGCTTTGCCGTGGATTGATTCCGTAACGTTACCATTATTTGGATTAACTCATTTTTTCGGGAAAAAAAAATACATTAGGTCCCTCCTTTTTCATTTAATTTTGGAAAAATTATATTTTTGTCCTTGACTTTTCATTTTTAAACCCATTTGATCCCTAAGTTTTAAAAAGTGATATTTTAATTTTAGAATTTTCATTTTGTTTACCATTTGGTCTCTGCCGTTAAAAATTTATTGGAAAATACTTGCCTCCTGATAAATCAGGAGCATCTCCTCCCTCCTATTTTCAGTTTCTATTGGTTGAAAGTAAAATGGTGGGCCCCATATAATTAATAAATATATATTAATTATCTTTTAATAATTTTTAACTAATTGGAATAGAGATGAGGAGGAGATCCACCTAATTTATCTCAGGAGGCAAGTATTCTCCAAATATATTAAATACTTAACAGAATGCTGACATGTCAATATTTTATTAATTTTGATGGTTCTACATTATTTTATTAATATTAAAGCTGATGTGACATTAATTTATTAGTGGGCAAAATGTAAAAACACCCCTGTGATTTTGGTCAAAGACAAACACACCCCATATAGTTTCAAAATGAATATTTATGCTCCTATAGTTTCACAATTGGGCAAATTGACTCATCCCCTCTACACCGTTGATTTCTTTTAGTCATAACTTTTTCGTTTGAACTCCAATTTAAATGAATCAAGATGCTATGGAATTCTCGTTTTGAGCTCTACGTTGTAGTAACTTAAAAACTTAGAAATCATCAGTGTGTAAAATAGTTATCATCGTAAACACTTATATACTGATGATTTACAAATTTTTAGTGACTACTACGTAGAGTTCGAAACGAGGATTTCATAGCATCTTAAATCATTCAAATCGAAGTTCAAATGAAAAAGTTATGACTAAAATAAAATCAATGGCGTAGAAGATATGGGTCAATTTGCACAATTTTAAAACTATAGAGGTATAAATATTCATTTTCAAACTACAGGGGGTATGTTTGTCTTGACCAAAACCACAAGGGTGTTTTTTTCATTTTTCCCTTTATTAATTTATATTTAACATATGTGGAAAATTCTATTTAAAAAACTTATGTGGAATTTTTTTAATAAAATATTTTCTTTACATATTAAATATTAAATTACTTTGTTTAACAAAATTATTAAACAAATTTATATTTCTTTTATTCATCATCTTCATATTAAACAGAGTTAAGAAAAATGTTATTAACAAAAAATCTTACTTGCTGATGGTTTTTTTACATATTAAACATTAAGTTATTATTTCTCTTTTAATATTAAAGAAATCATCACATGTTCATACTGCATATTACACAAACAAAAATAACCAGTTCGTCTTCTTCCTCCCATCTTGTTCATCAAGGGGAAATTTGCTCCAATATCCTTCAAATTTAGTAAGTAAGGTTTCTTGACCCTCCCCTCATCTTTTTCATTTTCTTGACCTTTTCACATCCCTATGAAAATTCGAAAATGCCCTTACTTTAACTCTCATCTCTCATATCTTTCATCTTTCTCATTTATTATCTCATTTATTTTCCCTTAGAGTTCAAGTTTGGAATTAGCAATGGGTTTGAACCGAGAATCTTATTCAGACTTGAACCGAGATGGGAGATGTTAAACCGAGATGGGGAATTTTGGAACCGAGATATGGGATATTGAGACCAAAATATGAGGTTTTGGGACTGAGATTGAGATTTTAGAACCGAGATAAGAGATTTTGGGACCGAGATATGGGTTATGGGACTGAGATTGAGAATTTGGAACCGAGATAAGGGATTTTTAGAATTGAATTTCTGCCATCCATCGCGGTCATCGTGATTCAAGTTGAACCGAGATTGGTCTCTTAATAAGATGCTTCTTCTTGTTGTCAACAAGGGTGGGGCGGTGGTGGTAGGTGAAATTCAAGAGATACAAAATAAAGAGAAAACAAAAAAAGTTGTTGACGAATGAAGGCTCTTTCACGAGCAAGAGCAACGGATTTGAATGAATTTTCTAAGATTTTTGTGCAAGTTTAAGTGTGAAATTAAAATGAGATTGAAAACAATCTCGGTTTGACTCATCTCGGTTCATCTCAAAAGATGAATAGAGAGTAGTCAAACTGAGATTAGAAGACCAATCTCAGTTCATCTCGATTTGAGACAATCGAGATTAGGAGACCAATCTCAGTTCATCTCAATTCGAGACGAATAGAGATCAGTAGGCCAATCTCAGTTGAACTCGAATCGCGAAGACTGAGATGGATGGCAGAATAATTTTTTTTATAACTTTCCATATAATTTATTTGTTTTCATTTTCTTGTTTAGATATACAAAATACCTTCACAAGAAAAAATGAAGCTGGAATTTAGTCATGAAGATCACCCCTCGCCATCAATTAGTTGTCATTATCATAAAATCTCGGTTCGAACAATCTCATATCTCGGTCCCAAAATCCGATATCTCAGTCCAAAATTACATATCTCGGTTCGAAAATCCCTTATCTCGGTTTTAAAATCTCAATCTCGGTCCCAAAACCCCATATCTCGGTCCAAAAAACCCATATCTTGGTTCCAAAGTTTCATATCTCGGTTTGAAAATCCATCATCTCAGTTCTAAAATCTCAATCTCGGCCCCAAAATCCCATATCTCTTGGTCCTAAAACCCTATATCTCAGCCCCAACATCCCATCTCAGTCTCAAAATTCCACCATCTCGATTCTAAAATCTCAATCTCGGTCCCAGAATCCCAGATCTCTCTATCCCAAAACCTCATATCTCGGTCCCAATATCTCATCTCAGTCCCAAAGTTCCCATCTCGGTCTAAAATTCCCCATCTCAGTCTAACATCTCTCATCTCAGTCCAACTCTAAAGATGAATCTTAGTTCAAAAATCAGATTTTTTCATGAAACATCACTAAAAATGCGGATAAATTTGTACTTAAAAAACATATATAAATCATTAATATACCTGTATTATTTATTTGGAAAGAGTAAAAGAGCGAGAGATCGAAAGATTAATAGAAACTTTGATGTAGATGTAAATCTCTTTTTGATGGAATTTTTTTTAGAGAGGTTGAAAAAGTAAAGGAAAATAAATGTGATAATAAATGAAAGAGATGCAAGATATCATAGATGAGAGTTAAAGTAATGGTATTTTTGAATTTTTATAGGGTAATGATTATGTCAAAAGGTCAAAAAAATGAAAAAGATGAGGAGAGGGTCAAGTAACCTTGGTACTTAATTTTGGAGGTCATTGGAGCAAATTTCCCTTCATCAAGTGGAACAAGATCTTGATTTAAAAAAAGTGATAAATTTAGGTGATATTCTTAGCATCAAGTGGAATGTTTTTTTTTCCTTTCATGATCTTGATTCTCTCTCACCTCCCTTTTCCTATCACCAGTCCTCTCTTCTCCATGATTGTTTCTCTCTCAAGTTCAAAAATCAAGATCTTGAAAGAAAAAAATTCAAACGGTCACCACGAACAGATCGCTGATAAGGGAGTCACAATGAAGAGATCTAAGTTTTTTTTTAAATCTTAAAACAAATCTGAGTTTTTTTAAAAGCTCAAAATAAATATGAGATTTTTAGCTCAAAAGAAGATGATAAGAAACCAATTTCTAGGTTTTCTTTATGGAGAAGATGAACAAAAATATTCATTTTACTTGATTTTAGGGAAATCAAAATCTGGGTTTGGAGTTTGTTTTTGCTTGATTTTGGGAGAATATAAATATGTGAACACAAAGAGAAGAAAAAGATCTGAGTTTTTTAAAAGCTTTAAAACAAATATGAGTTTTTTTTAAGCTCAAAATAGTAGATCTAAGATTTTTAGCTCAAAATAGATCTTGGTTCAACATAGATTTGAGATTTTTAGCTCAAAAGAAATGATAAGAAACAAATTTCTGAGTTTTTTTTTTAAGAAGATGAACAAAAAGATTCATTTTGCTTAATTTTAAGAAAATCGAAATATGAGTTTGAAGTTTGTTTTGTTTGATTTGGGGAGTGAACACAGAGGGAAGAAAAACAAAAAGAAACAAGAAATCTATAATGTACGTGTAACGTCCCGTTATTTTACAAGGAATTTTTTTTAATTATTATTATTTGATGTAAAGCACTTAATTTAATTTTAGAGTTGATTAATTTAAATTTTAGACTTAATTTAGAATTTATAAATTATAATTTACGGGTTTATTTCGTTCGTAAATCCTTTTAATTGCTTTATTAGCTTAAATTAGTTTTGGTCGTATTAATAATTATTAACGGGCCAATTAATAATTATTAATCACCATTTGGCTAATTTAAGAACTTTGCGTTCCAATTCATGAGTTAAAAGTCATTAAAAGGACGTAACCGTAATTTCTGATTTCTTAAAAATATCCAAACACTATTCATCTCTCTTTAAAATCTCAAATTTAACCAAAATTGACCAAGAATCCTTTCTCTTCTTCTCCTTCTTTGCCATGGACGTGGGAGCCATTGATGAGAAGAAAATTATTGGGTTTTCTTCGTTTCTCAACCGTTTTCGATGATGTTAGTTGCGTTGGATTGTTCGGGACGAGGGCTACCTATCCAACCTACCTTTTTGATGTTTCCCGTTCTCTAAGGGAAGTACTAAAAACTGAGTTTTCAAAACCTTTTATATGGTTTTGTTTGTTTTTTTTATTATAAATGAGTTTTGAAGTTGAAATCATGTATTTCTATCAAGGAATTTGACGATTTTGAGCCCGGATTTTCGAAAAATACTATTCACCCGAAAACACTATTCATCCGAAATCACTATTCACCCGAAAATCACACTTGTTCTCATATTAGATATGAGTTGTAATTTGTTGTTCAATTGATCAATTGTAGGTGTGATTGCTCGTTTGTTGGTTTGTGGGAACTTGGTTGTCACGAGAGCATTCGAGGTGAGAATAAATAGATTTTAAAGTAAACTTAGAAACCAAATAAGTTGAACGATTTGTAGAATCGGAAGTTGAAATTAAGGTTTAAATCGAAAGGATTAAAGTAAATTATTGGGTTTTCTTCATTTCTCAACCGTTTTCAATGATGTTAGTTGCGTTGGATTGCTCGGGACGAGGGCTACCTATCTAACCTACCTTTTTGATGTTTCCCGTTCTCTAAGGGAAGTACTAAAAACTGAGTTTTCAAAACCTTTTATATGGTTTTGTTTTTTTTTTATTATAAATGAGTTTTGAAGTTGAAATCATGTATTTATATCAAGGAATTTGACGATTTTGAGCCCGGATTTTTGAAAACACTATTCACCCGAAAACACTATTCATCTTAAATCACTATTCACCCGAAAATCACACTTGTTCTCATATTAGATATGAGTTGTAATTTGTTTTTCAATTGATGAATTGTAGGTGTGATTTCTCGTTTGTTGGTTCGTGGAAACTTGGTTGTCACGAGAGCATTCGAGGTGAGAATAAATAAATTTTAAAGTAAACTTAGAAACCCAATAAGTTGAATGATTTGTAGAATTGGAAGTTGAGATTAAGGTTTAAATCGAAAGGATTAAAGTAAGTGAGCTAACATGCTTAGGCTTGGAGTTAGTTATAATTGAGCGAGAGAACTCATGGATTTCTCGAGGGAAACATTTAACTCTTGGAAGTTATAAGTTTAGATTCGTTCTGGAGTTTAAGAATGATTATCAGAAGTTGAAGGTTTCAAGTATAATGGAATGAATAAGAAACTTGATTATGGAACTTTGAATAATTATTGGAAGCAATAGAATCATTTGAATTTGAGACTTTATGATTAAGTTAGTAATTCAAGTTTAACTAAAGGCCGTTTGGCTTGATCTATTTATTGTTTTCCTTATTAGAAGTTCCTAATTTCTCATTTTATGTATAAGAGTATTACGTGATCCATTTACCTTTATGTTCTTTCGATTACTTTGAATGTTTATATTTACTTACTTGCACTTGAAAACATATTCATATCACATCATATCATATTGCATTATCGATTATTGGGAGTAATAATGAGGCAATGTATAGACTGAGTGTGCTTGCATTGTCTGGTATTATTCGTTTTATGTTTCCGTATATGTACATGAGGAATGCTAAAGGACTGCGGGACTTTGCATGATCGGAGGAGATGGATAGTGAGATAATGATGGAACTATGCGAGTTCACATTATCTGGTATTATTCATAATTACTATGATACATATACGAAGATACAGAGTATGACTTAGCCTACGAGAGCTCATTATCTGTATTTGGTGGGTGAGATAATGAGGTGAATGAACTTAGCCTACGGGAGCTTCATTACCTATCATTATTCACTATAGGTGGGAAGATATTATTGAAAGGAATTTGTATATTTTATTTTGGAAAGTGAGTTTAATGAGGTGAATGAACTTAGCCTACAGGAGCTTCATTACCTGTCATTATTCACTAGAGATGGAAATATATTATTGAAAGGACTTTGTATATTTTATTTTGGAAAGCAAGATAATGAGATGAATGAACTTAGCCTACGGGAGTTTCATTACCTGTCATTATTCGCATGTGATGATTATATTAATATAAAGGTTGTGTGTCTTTACACTTGTTTAGTGAGTTAATGAATAATGATTAGACTACGTGTGCTAATATTATCGTCATTAATCGCAATTAGTGAATGTTTAAATATGTTAAGACCGAGTGAGTTTAACATTATTTATTAAAGAAAAAGGAAAGTAAACTTTCAATAGCCTAAGTTGCTATAGAGAGAAGAACTGAAACATTATGTATATCATACATTTCCATGGAGAAAAAGAATAATATATGATGTATAGCCGAGTGCTATAGAAAAGAGGAATGAGATTGAATTGTATAATGAGAGAATACAAGGGTGTATTGAATCTTGTTTAATTATCCTGATATATATGTAAGAGAACTAGATTCTCAATAAATTGGAAGATCTTGAAATTGGAGATTAAGACTTGATGCAAATCTTATGTATAGTATAAGGTATTAAAGTGTTAATCTAATGCTTGGAAGTTAGTTCCTCAATTATTTGGGAGATTTGGTAAGTGAAAGTGGAATACTTGATACAAAACCCTTTTGGTGGTTGAAAGGTAAGGATATGTGAGTTTTACTTGGACACAAATCCGAATGCGGGTTTGGAGTCTAATGTTACTTTACTTTCTATTTATTTTCACTGGGCTTGCTTTTAGCTTATGATATTACAAACATTTTCAGGTAATGCTCGGGGTCATGGGAGACGAGCTGGTGCAGTCTGATGTGGATGATGATGATGCCGAGAGGGACTAGATATATTTGTAAAGTCCATGGACACATTTATTTCATGTTTTATGTTTTGAGTTGTATATTTGTATATAAGCTCATAAGAGCTTTTGTTTTAACTTGTATCACCTTGAACTCCTTTAATCTTTACATAGGAATTGCATTTCCTGTTGTTTAAATTCTCTGATTGTGAAAAGTGTAAACAGGTTGTGGATAGTCCAAGTTTTAAACATATCCACACCAAATTTTTATTAAATATTAAGTCTTCCGCGACAATTCGATTTTAAATGATTTAAAAGGAGTTGGGTCGTCACAGTTAGTATCAGAGCCTTTCGGTCCTGTAAACTACATGTTTGTTTTTCATGTTTTGTTTTAAGTCCACTCTCTAGTTATCGTCTGAGATCAGCAGCACCAGGTATGTCTAGAACTTTTATTTTCAAAATTTAATTCTTTAATAGTAGGAAGTTTATGAGAAGATTGTTAAATGTTAATTGTATTTGTGATATTTCACCTCCTCGTAAAACCATTGTGTGGTGATGTTGATTTGCCCCAAATTGAGATTTGGGTGAGGGTGCTGAGAATGTGAATGACCCCGTGCAGTTTTGGAGATTATACACCTCGTTAAGCGTATTGACATAATGTCAAAGTAAAGGAGATGAGATACTACGAGAGATTGATCATTTGATCCTCAACATTGATTAAAGTGTTATTGTCACACAATTGCTAAGTAGTGGTCTTAGTGAATGTGTGTGAATGGATGATTTATTAAACTATCAGAATTTTATTTAGTAAACTAATTAACATTTAATTACGGATCTATTAATATCATGCAATTTGTGATCAGAACATGAAGAACATGGTTTAAATTTCGAAAATTAAAAACTTTTACTTACATTGAGTAAAATATGGAGAATCGGTTGGAGGTTTCTTTACAGCATCAAATCCTCAGCAACACCAAATCTTCTATGTTATATCCCGATCGAAAGCAAAACCGACTTGTGGTAATCGAATCAAAAGAACAAAAGAAGAGGAAATTTCTTCTAAATTTTTCCCTAAGGAAAATCGGCAATTGGGAAAAACCTTGAGAGAGAATTTTCACTTTTTCTAATTAAAGTGAGAAGTGTATAAAATATGAATCTCAATGGTCATATTTATAGGAAAATATAGTATCCCAATCTAATTAGAATTCATTATTTTCTAATTATTAAAGAAAATAAAAGATAATAATGAAATAAATTAATTAATTAAAAAAACAAAAGGCTATAGCCCATTCACGCTGACGCAAATGTTGACCTTTTTTTTTTAATTCATTTAACTATTATTTACTTTTCTTTATCTTAATAATTATATATATGTATTTAAAATTAGAAAAAATTCAAATAATAATTTCTAATTAAACACATTTTAGCTAAAAATTAATATATTAATTACCATTGAATCTTATTCAATTAATTACTAATTTTGAGCCAAAACCAATTTATTTCTTAAACCAAATTGTATTTATTTCTCTCTAATATTTATTATTAAATTAAATAAACTCATTATTTAATTAATAATACTAATTATTAATTTATATTTAAATAAACTCATTATTTAAATAATTAATAATATTAAATTCCTGTTTAAATAAGCTATTTATTTAAACAATTAATTTTGCCTTAAATATTATATTAATTTCCATAAACTCTTTATTTAAACAATTAATATTATCACAATATTAATATTAATAATATTAATATTGATTTTTATTTAAACTAGTTAAGCAGCACGTGCAATGCAAGTTTATGTGATTTTTTTAATTATAAATTTAAAAGAAGCTAGTTGCATTTATAAAATTGTGTATAATGATTGGATTTTTGTTTATTATAAAAAACTATTCAGAATTAATTTCATTTAACATAAATCTTAAATTTTGATTATTAGAATCGATGCATAGATATAAATTACTAATAACATCAATTGATATATATTCTCCTTTAAATATTAATATAAAAAAATCATTTCAATAAATTGGTAAATTGATTTTGAAATCCTCAACTATTATATTCAATTTAAATTATAAATCTAAAATTCATTTGTATTGCCGATTATAATAAATTAGTACATAAAATATTAAATTTTATAATACGATTTGAAAATTTTACCATTTTTTATTTAGAAGAAAAGGACTTAAGATTTTATCATTTCCAAATACAGTTTCAAACTTGTTGAATTTATTATAAACCACATTTTTTTACAATTGTCACTCTACCAGGGTGATTGTTTGGATTTATGTTCATAAATAATGTCCACACATCTATCTTACAATAATATCGTAAAAAAGGTAGGAGAAAGAAGAAAGCAATTCAAATAATTAAGAACATAAAATAATCGATTAATTAGATGAGATAGATTTTATTATAATAACCTCAAAAATAGTCTTAATGGTTCCTCATCTCTGTTTGCAAGTTGCAAACTCAACTCCCTCTCCCAAATCTTGATATATATATATATATATATTATTATTAGATACAATGATTTATCTAAGATCTCAACTTAGAAATGAACCGGAAATAATTGAAACTGAAAGCATAATAGACCAACCTTAATCGAAAACAAATCAAAATGAAGGGCATGTAAATGAAGATTTCAACCAGACTTGTATATACGAACCCCATCATTTTGATGAGTTGTTGAAGAGGAAGAGACCTTGAAGATTAGTGTTGTTTGACATATTTTAAAATGCTATTTTGATTTTGATTTTTATTGAAAAAAAGTACATAGAAATCTAAACACCTTGATTTAATTGAGGTTAATAAATCATTTACACCAAATGCATGGTTGCACAAATATCGTAGGTGAAAGGATATGCAAATTAAAATACTAAATTATAAATGAATTTAAATTTTCTTTCAGAGGTACATTTTAAAAATGTATTTATTAACCCTAAATGAAAAGTTATGACTTTTTGAATGATTATGTCTTTTGACGGAAAGACATAACCATTGGTGATTATCGGTTTTTTATAATAGTCAATATAATTTAAAATAAATTTTATATGGGTGTCTTTTGATGGAAAAGACACAACTATACATTGTGGCTATTGTCATTATATAATTATAAGTCGATTTAATTTAAAATAAATTTATATAGTTATGCCTTTTGATGGAAAAGACACAACTATACATAGTGACCATTGTCTTTTTATAATTAAATTATAAATTTTATATGGGTGTCTTTTGATGGAAAAGACACAATTATACATTGTGACTATTGTCATTATATAATTATAAGTCGATTTAATTTAAAATAAATTTTATATAGTGATGTCTTTTGATGGAAAAGACACAACTATACATAGTGATCATTATCTTTTTATAATTAAGTAAATTTAATTTAAAATAAATAAAAAAAAGGATACAAATGGAATATTTTAAATAAGTAGGGGTAAAATGGGAAGTGAATGTTTCTCCTCACTTCCCCACTTTTATATATGTTATAGATTATAGATAATCTCATTATTCAAATAATTAATATTGCCTAATTTTAAGTAAATTCAATTACTTAAATTATTTGTTCTTCCTAAGTTAAATTAATAACTTAGTTTTGCTATAACGATATTTGGGCTAGCATAGAGACCCGATGGACCTATAGATCATGGGCTTAATAATTAGTCAATTAAGTGATTAACTCATAATCAGTTAATTACTTATTATTTAACTATGAATAATTCCACTATAGATTTATAGCTGAACTCCCCTCACTATAGATGAGTTATGTCCATTTAGTTTATCTTTTATTTATATTTATGATATATCCTTCACGTGGAACCCTCATAATTACAGGTGGATAAATTTACCGTTTTGCCCCTGTAATTACCGCTTTATCCTTGTGTGCCCGCTGATTCTCCAATGAACTTTATCTTTAGTCAAACTAGAGATAATATACCTCTGTGATCAATAGAAGTCGTGGCGCCACTTGTTCATGTCTCGAATCAGTACATCAAGGGAGTTTCCTAAAGTTCTTAAAATGTTTAAGTATCGCACTGATACCATTAATTTATAGGAAAGTTATGAATTCCATCTCGTGAAGATGCGTTCCCAGCTACTTATCTAGTTATGTTCACAAAACAGGAGTGTATTGAGCGTTCTTATAGATCGCTCACAACCATATGAATCAAAGAATATAACTCCATAAATAGGAGTCCACATTTCACTCTGAGATCTATCACGGTTGATAAACTTAGTTTGATATTCGATCATTTCTCGTAAACGGTACTAATGAGAAATTTGATCGAACATCGTGGTCCCGTCTTATGCAATCAACATTGTATATGATACTTCCATTTCATGTCTCCCACATGAATGATCAGGATTAGATCATTTGTCTATAAACAAAATGCGAAGCTATCAACAGTGTTACCAGGATAAGGTTCCCAAACGTTATCCGTTTACTGTAGACATGTTTAAGTTACTCATCTCGATTTTAATCCTCTTGTATGACTCATATACTAAGTCGTGATTTCATAAGAGTAACTTAGGGTTTACTATTTGAATGTTTGATATTACTATATTTCCATATATTCCTAATATCGTCAATTAAATCAATCTAGATAATATAATAAGAACTTATGTTTATTTATTTAATTTATTCGTAATAAATTATCCTTATTAAATAATTACAAGTTCTAGGACACCATTCCTAACAGTGTGTTGACTTTGTATGTGTAAAAAGAGGACACGATTGTCTGGAGCCCTGTATTAAGAGATAAAACATCAGTTTGAGGTGAGTAATTGTAGTAATCGGTATGGCTCGGGTCAAGTAAATCAGATTCAACTCAATGGACAAGTACCTGGTTTGAGTTGAGAAAGTTGAATTATAGTAGGTGGTAAATCATTATGATAGTATTGTGTTAAAAGAAAGTGTGTGCCATTTAAAAGAAGAAGTTAGAACATTTCGTGATAAGTCTCAACGAGGACCATTAACGCCTGTGTTAATTGGTTAATGGCCTAGTTTGGTCGTTATTATACTATGATGAATCCATCTGAATGTGAATATACTCGAGGTAGAGTTATCGAGGTCCATATTTAGTAAATTGTCAAGGTTGACTAAAACTAAGGTTGAGTGTTGGTATTTGATTGAGATCTAAAAGGAATATTATTGGACCGTGATATCAGTGACTTTTATAAGACAATGGGATGGTTTGATGAATTTCAAATCACATTGTGTTTGACCATCTAATTGGGCAGGGAATTTGAGAAACTTGTAGGTCGTAGTTTGGACCTAATGAGTCTTTTCAAGATAGACTCTAAGGTGAATCCTATGTTGGAAGGTTAGAATGTTATTGGACTAAGGTGCTTGAGAAAAATCAGTTTTGCTTTGCAAGAAAGGAAACGATCTACGAAGTCGAGTTCATTCCAGATCTAAATGAGGAGGCTTTAGAGTTGCCCTTATCTTGGATTTTACATCTTATGAAAAGATGGGAAAACTAGCTACTTGAGACAGACTTTCTCTCAGGATAAGAAGGTAGAGGATGACGATGCTATTTGAGGGATACTGTCACAGTGGAGGCAGTAGCAGCAGCAGGTTCGAGATGGAGCTCAACATGGACAGCAGAGAGCACAGGGACAGGTTCATCCTTACTGCAATAGTTGTGCCAGTTTCCATTCTGGGAGATGTACACTTCCACCAAGATGTTATGCTTGCGATCAAACTTGGAATCACGCCACTTTTGTAGGGCGTATAAGACATAGTCATCACAATGTAGTAACAAGGATCATAATTATATAAAAAAAGCTACAGCAGGCACCGCCAGTTCAGTATGCTCCCTAGGGTAAGGGCAGAGGTCAAGACAGAGGCAGAGATCAGGGTACACAGGCTCAATACTACAGATTTATGCTTGTTACCTTCTCCACCTGCTCAACATCATACTTGAGTATTTTCTACTAGAAATGATGCTGAGCCTGCAAATATGGTAGTGACGGATACTTTGTCAAATTTGGGCCATTTGGCTTTTGTTTTGTTTGATTCTAGAGCTAGCCACTCTTTTTATTTTATCTTGGTTTGTTGATTCAGTTGCTCTTGAGTCGAGACTCTCTGGTTTCGAGATGTGTTTTTTTTACCCCAGTGGGGAAGTTTATTATTGTTGATAGTATGATTAGTACTGATGACATGTGTACTCTCAGTAGTAGTTCACAATCTACTTTGATTGTTATGCTTATGCCTGATTTTGAGGTGATATTGGTTATGGATTGGCTATCATCCAATCATACCATTATCGATTGTACTGAGAAAGTTTTTGATTTTATGAGTCCTTATGGGACCAGTTTACATTTTTGTGGGTCTAATGGTTGAGTAGCACCCATTTTGATATCTATGATAGAGGCTAGAATGCTTCTAAGTGATGGAGCTTGGGGTTATATAGCTAGTGTTGTCAATACTTCTATACCGGAGACTAGCTTGAGTTATGTGCCAGTGGTGAGGGATTTCGTTGATGTTTTCCCTCATATGTTACTTGGTTTTCCACCGGTGAAAGAGTTAAACTTTTAGATTGAGGTTGCTCCTGGGACAGTTCCATTGTCCAAGGCACCTTATCGTTTGACACCAGCTGAGTTAAAAGAGCTTAAGAATCAGTTGCAGGAGCTCTTAGATTTTGGGTTTATTCGCCCTAGTGCGTCCTCGTGGGGAGCACCTTGTTGTTTGTGAAAAAAAAAATGGTTCAATGAGATTGTGTATTAATTACTGAAAATTGAACCGAGTTATTGTGAAAAACAAGTATCCTTTACCCAGGATAGAGGATCTATTATATCAGTTGAGGAGAACCACTATCTTTTCGAAGATAGATTTGAGATCCGGTTAAATCAGTTGAGGATTCGGGATGGGGATATTCTCAAGACTATTTCAGGACGCGTTATGGACATTATGAGTAGTTATGTCTTTTGGCTTGACCAACCCGCATGCAACTTTTATACCTTATGCATACTGTGTTCAGAAGGTTCATCAATTCTATTACGATTGTGTTTATTGATGACATTCTGATTTATTCTAAGACCGAGGAGATGCATGTTATGCATTTGAAAAAGGTCTTTACGATGTTACGAAATCAAGATTGTATGCCAAGTTCTCAAAGTACGAGTTTTGGCTTAAAGAAATGGCATTTTTAGACCATGTGGTATCAAGTAGAGGGATATATGTTGATTCCTCTAAGATTGAGGCAGTTAGTAGTTGGCTTAGACAGACTAGTGTGCCTGAGATTCGCAGTTTTCTGAGGCTTACAGGCTAGTTTTCAAGAGGAAGAATAAGACATGCCTAGTCCATCTATCTTTTCTACGAATAGTGCATTGATAAATTGTAAGAGGCTTTGTATGCCTTTAGGAGAGATGTTGGAGGAGGCTCAAAGTTCTATCTTTTTTGTTCATCCAAGTAGCACAAAGATGTATGAGGATCCGAGAAAGTATTATTGGTGGCCTGGGATGAAACATGAGATTATAAAGTATGTGAGTAGGTGCTTGATTTGTTAGCAAGTCAAGGCCTTAAGAACAAGTCTACCGGGTTATCTTAACCTTTGAGAGTACTTGAATGGAGATGGGAGGAGATTTCCATGGATTTTATCAGGGGTTTGCCGAAGATGGCAAAGAGTTACGATACTATTTGAATGATTGTATACCATTTGACGAAACCGCACACTTTATTCTTGGGAGGATCACCTACCCAGTTAAGACTAGGGTTTTGTTGTACCTATGAAAGATTGTTAGATTGCATGGTGTGCCGGTGAAGATTGTATCAAATCGGAACATATGCTTTGTCTCGAAATTTTGGCACTGTTTAGGTACTTTATGGTAAAAAGTGTCGTTCTCCTGCTCATTGGGATGAGGTTGGAGAAGAGAGACATTTGGTACCCAAGTTGTTACAAATAACTAGCGAGTCTATCGTTTTGATTAAAGAGGTTTAAGGGTTGCCCAAAGTCGACAGAAATGCCGATAAACGACGTAGTCCACTTGAGTTTGCAGTAAGGGACCACGTATTTTTGAAAGTGGCACCTATGAAAGGTGTTATGAGATTTGGGAAGAAGGGTAAGTTAAGCCCTAGATTTATTGGCCTATCGAGATACTCGATCGAGTAGGAATGGTAGCTTACAGTTTAGCTTTACCACCTTCATTATCGGCTGTTTATAATGTTTTCCATGTATTGATGCTTAGGAAATACATGGTGGATCTGTCCCACGTGTTTGATTATGAGCCGATAGTTTTGGATGCTAATATGTCTAATGAGGAGACACCAGTTGAAATCCTAGCATTCAACAAAAGTGTTGAGGAATAAAAACGATCCACTTGGTTAAGGTTTTGTGGGGAAACCAAGTGTTAAATGAAGCAACGTGGGAACGTGATGATGAGATAACGTCTAGGTACCCTCGTCTTTTCACTTAGTGAGCACACTTTTCGAGGACGAAAAGTCTTTTAAGGAGGGTAGACTGTAACGTCCCGTTATTTTACAAGGAATTTCTTTTTAATTATTATTATTTGATGTAAAGCACTTAATTTAATTTTAGAGTTGATTAATTTAAATTTTAGATTTAATTTAGAATTTATAAATTAGAATTTACAAATTAGAATTTACGAGTTTATTTCGTTCGTAAATCCTTTTAATTGCTTTGTTAGCTTAAATTAGTTTTAGTCGTATTAATAATTATTAACGGGCCAATTAATAATTATTAACGGGCCAATTAATAATTATTAATCACTATTTGGCTAGTTTAAGAAATTCGGGTTCCGATTTATGAGTTAAAAGTCATTAAAGGGACGTAACCGTAATTTTCGATTTCTTAAAAATATCCAAACACTATTCATCTCTCTTTAAAATCTCAAATTTGACCAAAATTGACCAAGAATCCTTTCTCTTCTTCTCCTTCTTTGCCATGGACGTGGGAGCCACTGATAATTATGATCTTTGTTACTACATTGTGATGGCTATGTCTTATACGCCCTACAAAAGTGGCGTGATTCTAAGTTTGATCGTAAGCATAGCATCTTGGTGGAAGTATGCCTCCCAGAATGGAAACTGGCACAACTATTGCAGTAAGGATGAACCTGTCCCTGTGCTCTCGGCTGTCCATGTTGAGCTCCATCTCGAACCTGCTGCTGCTGCCGCCTCCACTGTGACAGTATCCCTCAAATAGCATCGTCATCTCGAACTTGTTGCGGCTGCTTCCCATAACCAAATTCTAAGTTCCACCCTTAAACTTTAATTTTCTCAAAACTATCCCGAACACTCCAATTCATCTCGAAACCACCAATTTCAATCGTAAACTTAACTTACCATTCTGAATTTCTATCTAAGACTCTGAAAGTATTTTCAAAGCATAAAACACAAACACTCACACCCAAAATCATCGAAACAACCAATATCCTCTTAGGATCCCAAATTCCATATACTCTCTTAAACTCGATCAAACAACTCGTCATGAAATCTATACATAAAACTACACACAACCACTTTAAACTCACCTTGAAAGTGTAGTTGATCCTTACAAGCCGGAGGATCGATTTCGTGAACGTTTATTGAAACCTACAAATTAATTACACCTAACATACATTAATTTCACAAATCGAACAACGATTGACGCGAATTTAAATAAAAAGCAAAAACAGCTCTGAAAATGCCCAAGGAGCTCACGACCAAGGAAGGAATTTTGGAGAATATAGGGTTTAGGCGTTTTAGGAGTCATCCGGGTTGGTTTCAAGCACTTTTTAGGTAGAATCAAACAATGGGTAATCATAATTATGAGGTTAGGGCTTGATTATCCCACCCAATTTAAAAGGAAATTAGAATTAAACATGACAATTATCAAATTGACACCCACGACCAAGGATTAGGTAAATAGGAACGGTTTTAGCTTACTTTGATAAATGGTTTAAGGGAATTCAAGTAAAACACTTGCAATTGAAGTTCCAACCACGAATCTTCAAATTCCCCAAAAGGAAATGAAGATTTCGTCTTGAATCGTCATTTAGAATCAAAACCTAAGAAAAATTCAAATCCTACTTTTCTAAGGTTTCTCTTGGAGAGAGAGATGATCTCCAAGAGTAGGATGGGTAGAAAGCCTTTGCCGATACCTTTCCAACGCAACCAAAATCAAGGAAAATGGAGAATAAACGAATGAAACCCGAGCTTAGGGAAGGGAGCCCCTTGCGTCGGCCATGGAGGAAGGAAGGAGAAGAAAATTTGCTTTGTCTTTTGTGTTTTAATGAAGAAGATGAAAAGTGAAATAGGTTTTAAGGGTTTTGCCCTTTTTGACCAAAATCCCACTCATTTCTCCTTTCCTCTTATCTAAAACTCGTCCTTAGATCGTAATTATTTCTAATCAACAACTATAGTAATTAAATAACTAAAAGTGATTAATGATTATTAATTGGCTCGTTAATAATCATTAATGACCCCAACCTTTAAATTATAAACCAACAAAATTAAAATCTAATAACAAGTAAAACTCCTATTTATAATTATTAATTCTAAAACTAAAACTAATTAATTTAAATTAAACATATTAAAATAAATATAAAAAAAATCACCTCAAAGTAACGGGACGTTACACTAGAGAAAGAAAAAAAAAATTAGGGGGGAGTGGGCAGAAAAAAGGAACATTTAATTAATTTATTTATTTTCCTTTCTTTCTCCCTTCCCTCTTTTTAAACACACTATATTATGCATGATTATTTAGAGGAAAAATTCAAATTTCTTAGCAAATTTGGGGGGGAAATTCAAATTTCGGGAAAAAAAATTTAAATTTGAATCTAAATAATCATGTATAATATTGTATGTTTAAGAACAAGGAGAGACAAAGAAAGAAAGAATAAAGAAATGTGCTTTTTTTCTTCCTAAAATTCTGGTGCACCAGAATCATGAGCAGTAGAAAACTCCCCTCTTTTTCTTTCTTTCTTTCTTTCGATTTTGGACAGAAATCCGATTCCGGGGAAACCCAGATTTTTTTCTTTGTTATCTTATAATAAGAATCAAAAGCTTGAAAATTACTTGGCTATGTGAAGAGATTGTTGAGTTTTTGGAAGAGATAAAAAATACAAATGAAAAGTCTAAAAAACCCAAAGTCATACATACCCAAATTTGGGGAAGATAGGTTTTTCAAACGTTTTCCACCACCAACCGTCGTCGTTGCCACTGTGAGTGAAGAGATAGAAGAGATAGTATTGAGATAAGAAAAGGGTTTCATGGAAGAAGATAAGAAATAAAGTTTTTTTTAGATATTTCACAGCAAAATGACATTGTCAGAAGATCAAAAAGGGTTAAAATGAGAATGGAGGGTGGGTCAATAACCCTTAAATGTTTATTTTGAAGGTCAAAATTCCCAAAAACTCATATTAATTATTAGGAATATTTACTCAGTAAATCATATCGGAGCATGTATTTACGCAAATGCAGGTGTTTCAATTTTAATTACATTAGTATCCATTGTAGTCCACTTTTGGTGGTTTTTCATTGTTATTTTACTTTTTTGTCCTCTATTTAATTATTTATATTATTTTAGGTATTTGTTTAGTTTTCTCCTTGATTTACTCTTATTTTTGTATAGCTTTTTTTTCGGTTATATTTCCCGATTTTTTTCATTTAAACTTTAATTTTTTTTGTATATTAATTGTCTGTTCCAATCAGTTTTGATTTCGTATCTTTAATTCAATATTTTTTATTTTTTTTTTTTTCCTTTCCTTTTCTAACATCCTAGTTGTCTACGTTTCTTTTGAAAATTTTTTAGGGTTATTTCATTATTCATTCTTCTTATTAGGTTTTCTGCCGTTTATCATCTTTCTAGGTTTTTTTTTCTTTTTTTTTTGTTTGCTGTTGAATATGGGTAGGTACATAGACGCAAAGCTTTTTCATGGTGGGAGTTTTGACGAGGATGGAGTGTACGTTAATTACATTTCTATTGTCATTCGGATTCCAAAAAATATTACTGAGTGTTTTACATAATAGGTTGTCTCGTGAGGTTGGGTTTAATGTCCACTGCCATAGATTGCGTATGGAGATCTGTTCCGTTGTTCATCATAAGTCCTACATCGTTTTAGGCTCCGATGATATGTTATCGTATTTCTGTTACTACTCGTCTGAAGATACGGAGTACGTAGCCATAGTCGTGGAGGATTTCGTGGGTGTGAATAATGCTGTTGTCCAAATGTCTGCTGAAATTAACCATTTTGACTTCGTATTTCATGATAGCAGTAATGATCCTTTTTTACTTGAAACACCTGATGGTTTTGAATATGTTACGTTTCTTAACGTAAACTGTCCGAGGGATAGCTATTATCTTAAGGTTGATAATACGCTATATTCCTCGAAGTTGGTTTTAACTAAAGCAATTAACATTTTTGCTTTGAAGCACAATTTCAAAATGGTTGTTAAAAAATCTGATACCGAACGCTATTATGCTTGTTGTAAGGATGAGAACTGTTCCTTTTTTATTAGAGCTACACGGTATCTTAAGACTGATTCTTGGATTGTTTCGAAGGTTTGTTTTAAGCATTGTTGTGATATTGATATGATCACGGGGTCTCATCCTCAAGCTCGATCTTCTATTATTGCTGAGTACATTAGAGATAATTTCTCAATTGGTTCTGGATCATTTATGACTCCAAATGATATAATGAATTACATGCAAAATCATCATGGTATTCACATTGATTATATGAAGGCTTGGAGATCTCGTGAGATTATTTTGAATGAATTAAGAGGAAATCCGAGAAGAATCATATGCACCTGGTTCCAAGATTTTGCCATGTTATAGGCAAGAAGAATTATGGTATTTTTTTCATCCATTTTTTTATTTATATTCAATTGTTTATATTATTCCAATTATTGTATTTTGTTCAATGTTTTTTTGTTACAATAAATGGTGTCTTTTGTTCAACAATTTAATTATATTAATTGTTTTTTGTTATTTTTATAGGAACATATGTTCGTTACTTATCTGGATGATGAGAATAGATTTAAGTATCTATATTTGAGCCTTGGTGCTTCAATAAAAGGATTTCTTGCATGTCGACCCGTTATATCTGTTGATGGCACGTTTATGAAAGCGAAGTATGCTGGTACTTTAATGACTGCTTGAGCCCTTGATGGAAATAATCAAATATTTCCATTAGCACTTGCTGTTGTAGATTCTGAGAACGATTGTTCGTGGGAATGGTTCTTTTATCATTTAAAAAATGTGTATGGTCATGTTCCAGACATTGCTATAATTTCGGATCGTCACCCGAGCATACGGAAAGCAGGAGAGAAGATTATTCCTGGATGTCATTATGGTTATTGTATGCAGCACATTGCCGCCAATATCAAGTCTAGATTAAAAAAAAAGGACTAGCGATTTGTTTAAAAGATGTGCTCAAGCTTACACACATTCGATTTTGAAAGTCTTATGAATGAACTATTTAGGTGTGAACCTGATATCATTCCTTACCTTAATGATATTCATCCCCGTACTTGGTCTCGTGCTTATTTTCATGGAATGAGGTATAATGTAATGACAACGAACATATGTGAAAGTTACAATTCGCGCTTCATCGTGCGCTAGAGAACTTCCTATTGTTTCCGCTATCGATGAGATTCGATTAAAGCTTCAAGAATGGTTTAACGACCGTCGTCATGTTGCCTCCTGAAATTCACTCTAAGCTTACCCCTTGGGCTGATCGTATTGTTCGGCGAAACATCAATATTGGCAGTCGGATGACGGTAAAAAGTCTTGTTGAATAATTTGATTTTTATACATGTATTTGAGTTTATTAAATTCTTTTTTTTTTTTGCAGGTTCACCCTATTAATGATGCTGAATATCATGTTATTGACTTTGATATGGAGTATGTTGTTAACATTAATAAGCAAATGTGTGATTGTAGACGGTGGAATATGCTTAAAATCCCTTGCACACATGCTTGTGCTGCAATATTGTATAAAGACCTGCCACCAACTAATTTTGTGAACAGATATTACACATCCGAAGCTTTGAAGTGTACGTATATTGGGAGTGTTTATCCGGTTGGCAATAGAAGACAGTGGTGTGTCCCACCTGAAATTTGTTTTATTATTGTTCATCCTCCTAATGTTAGGCGTCCAGCTGGTCGTCCAAGAATGAAATGTCACTTGTCAGGATTCGAAGTTGGAACTTCTCAAACCAAGAATTGTTCTAGATGTGGTGGAAGTGGACATAATCGAAAGTCTTGCAGGAATGCTCTTATTCGTCGTATCGATTTCAGTTCCTAGTTATTGAATTTTTTAATCGTTTTGTTATTTCAATTCCTTTTGAATAATCTCAATGTTCTTTGAGTTTTATTATGTTTTATGTTATCAGATTGTTTCTTTTTCTTGGAATTGTTCAGAATTATTATTTATCCCTAAACATTTTATCATTTTTGAAGTTTTTCTAATTTTTAATTTTAACCATGTTTTGCATTCTGTTTGTTGTATATTATCAAATCATTGGTTACAATGCTGAGAATATATAATACTAATTGTTTATTGTTAAATATTATTAATATTTATTTTTGTTCAATGTTTTATTTATTGTTATCAAATTGTTTTGATAAATTTAGAATGGGTAAAGGTTCTGTCTTTTGCATTCTGTGTGTTGTATTTTATCATAAGCAGTCTTGTTTATTCCGTTATCAATGAATAATGTGTTTTTCTTATTGTTCATTGTTAAACATTTTATATGTTCTAAAATTTTTTTCCTTTTTTTGTAGTATGTAAATTACTTGGAGTGTTGATCTGTTTTAAACTCCATTACCATTACCTTTTCAATCAGATGGTTTTGTTACAAACAATTTGAAAATATTAAATAAACAGAATAAACAAAATTGTTGGAAAGGTTCTGTCTTTTTTTGTTCGTTATTGAATATTTTCCAAATTTTAATTGAGAACGGGGTGTTACATTGTGTTTATCGAATATTATTAAATTGTTTCATACATCGTTAATAATTTGTTTTTCTTATTGTTCATTGTTAAACATTTTATATGTTTTAAAATATCTTTCCTTTTTCTGTAGAATGTAAATTACTTAGAGTGTTGATTTTTTTTAAACTCCATTACCATTACCATTTCAATCAGATGGTTTTTGTAAAAACAATTTGAAAATATTAAATAAACATAACAATCAAAATTGTTGGTGTTCAAAATAAAGACTTCATGGAAAAAATTAAATTGTTGGTGTTCCAATGTAGCATAATTCAATACAATATTCTAAACTAAACAAAAAATCCATATTTGGCTATTTTAATTCTACTCCTGGGTGAGTATATGAAAGGTTGGTGAATCTCTTTTCAATTCTTAAGTCAATGTAATTGGTTTCTCCTTTGATCCAAATTCCTCGGTATATGGATCTTTTGTTGATCTTGATTTTATCCTTAGCCTCAGTGATCTTGCTCTTGTAGTCATTACCTATTTGTGCATTATAGTTAAATTATTGTATTTTAAAACAGTGTATAAATTGTTTAATATTATCAAACGAATATTTAAATTTACCCTTGTTTCTTGCTTCTTTGCTTTCTTCTTCTCAGCAGCTTCTTTTCTTTTTTCTTTCATGCCCTCCAATCTTTCTACCTCCTTCCTCTTTCTTGAGTTCTTTCTTACTAATGGTTCTTCAATCTAACTCAATATATATTATACATTTACTGTTAGATATTTCATTAGTAATAATTTTAACATTTTAATATAATAATACACCTTTTACCTCGGCCTCAGATTCTGTAATCATGTCTTTCATTTCTTCTTCTTCCACTTTTTTCTTTCCCTTATCTTTCTCAGATCTATCAATCACGTCTCCTATCGCTGCATTACCGAATTCTTCATTCGCTACCGTGTTGTCATGTCCTTTGAATGATTTTTGTCTCGATCCGTCTTCCTGGTCTTGTTTAATTCCAAAATCCTAACATATTCCAATAGCATTTTGTTTTATAACAAATATGAAATTTCACAAAATATTATCAGTTATGAAATATGAATCAACCTTATTAGTATAAATTATGTAATATGAATAAACCTTAGAAGTATAAATTATGAACATGTATGAAAAATATAATTACCTTATTAGATTCATCTTGTGCTTCTTCATTTTTTCCTTTTTCCATCCAATCAAATTTGACCCCTAAATGTGCCTCCACCCAACTCTTCAATTTTTCACATTTCTTGTTCACAGTGAACATACTTGTCTTTAGTATATGGTTCTGATCAATCAGTACATTCATTGCTAATTTTAGCTCTTCGATATCTTCGGTCGCGTCTATGTCAGTTTTCTCTCTTTTTCTTCTTTCTGCGTCCTCTTTATTGACATTTGCTTTCATACTTTTCTGTCTCATCTCTTTCATAAGACTCTTTACATGATCTGATTCCAACTCCTCTTTTGTTGGGATGAACTTAAGAACTTCAATCTATGGGAATTGATATTGAACATTATTAAATAGTAGTTTTTGCGTAATATAATTCTAATATTTAATAAAAATCAATAAATAACTTACCGGGCTGCTGAAAACATTTTTCTCATAAGCTTTCCAGGTTCCTTGTTTTGAACTGTACCAATTTAGTATTCTTGGTGTTGTTGTGTCAATCCTTGTGGCATAGACATTATCTTTTGAAAGAGCGGGTAGTACCTCGAAAGCCCAAAGAATCAATGCATGAGGGAAACCATCAAGGGCATGGTAGTTTGTCTCTGGACTTTCCATCACTTTTTTGATAGATGCTATAGTTATGTTATAGCTTATTCTTCCCCATGGATATTTGCTTTGAATTGTTCTTCATCTTCTATCAGTCTTAGATGCAAAGTCTTAACATTTGTTGTTTTTTGCACCTGGTAGTAGTATTGCTTCAAGCACACATAATCGGCCATCTTTTCGGACATCTCAGGATCGTTGAAGTCTATCTCCATGTATTTCATCTCTAAATCATCTCTGCCATCTTTTTTTTTCTTGGAAATAACTTTGTCATGATTGTGCTTTCGGGGAGGGTTCTTAGATTGGTATACTTTTCTTCATTACAGTAGAGTCCCGTAATTATGCAGAATTCTTTGATACTGAATGTTTCTACCCTTCCGTCGAAATTGAAGCTAAGGACATCTGGATTTGAATTCCATACTATCTTTCCTATCAGATGCTGCATCAATTTTGGTGGGAAATTCATAATACCCAACTCTATAATATCTTTGAAGCACCCCTCTTTCATTTTCCTTGTTGCCTCCTCTTTTAAACAGTTCATCAAATTCATTATCTTTGTCTTTTTGGTGTACGGATGTGTTTTCTTATCCCTTTGCCAATTCTCTAAGGTTACAATGAAAGGAGGCCCCTGTATAATGATGTATTCAATATAGTTTAACAAATTCCAATGTAATTACAATGAAATGATGCCCCTGTATATACTATGTATACAATAAAGTTTAACAAATTCCAATGTAATTTATATATTTCCCCTTTCAAATTTATGTACCTACCCTTATTTTTAACAACATGGATTAGAAATAAAGTGTTGTTTTACAAATGTACTTCATTATTGTTGGGCATAATACACCAGAACTTTGCAGTACCTAATACATTTGATATTATTAAATGCAATTATTCTATTAATCAATTTAATTTTATCAAACAGATACCTTGTGTTTTGCTGGTGTAGCATTTTCTACCTTCTTTTCCATACCACTCTTCTTCGTACTCTTTTTTGTTTTATTTTTTCCTTGTTTAGACTTCAATTTTGTCTTTGTATTTATCTCCGTCTTTTCAATTTTTGTACTTCCTGTCATATCATCATTTTCTTCTTCTTCTTCACTATTCTCCTCTTCAATTTCATCTTTTGCATGTTCACTATCAACATCTTCTTCGGTGTAATCTTCTGCTTCTTGTTCATCAATTTCTCTCTGTTCCTGTTTTTTATGTTCAACATTATTCATTAACATATTTACTTTGTTAAATCATAATCAATAATATTTAGTTCATACCTTTCCATGTGGTTCTTCTATTTTTTGTTCATTTGTTCCCCTCGTATCTTCAATTTCTTCAAAATCACCCTCAATCCCTTGTTTTTCCTGTTTTTCCCTTTCGTCAGTCGTAGTTTCTTCAATCAATTTCTCTCTTGCCTGACAAATTTGTTTCTTTGTAATCATGTTGTATGAAATCGCTCTCTTTCTCGTCATCGTTCCTTTTCTTCGTTGTCTGACGGTATTGCTTTGAAATTTTTTTCGAATTTGAATCTCCCACGATTTCCTCTTCCTAATTTTATTCCCCCTTTTTTTGAAATCCCGAATTTATTACCTCGAATCGTGGGATTTTCTATTTAATTCACTTGCCGTTTTTCAATTCTCACGTGCAAGGGTATTTTTGAACCTTTTTTCCTCCGGCGGGTGGCTGGCGTCCTTTTTTGTAATTAATTTGGACTCTTGTTTTTTTTTGTAATTAAGGTCCCCTATTTGAATATACTAGTTATTACCCCTAATTATTATGAGTGCATGTGTGTGAGAAAGTCTAACTAAGAGAGAATCTTAAGACGAGCTAGGCAAAAAATTTGTAGAACCCTTGAGTCAGAAACTGCTTAGACCTATTTTTAATAATTCAAGAACTAAAGTAAATTCAAAATAAGGATCAAATAGACATGAAACCCAAAACTCAATGATAAAAAAGGTACTTTACTCTATATCTTATTATTATTTTTCCACATAAGCACTACTTATATGACAAAATAAAATAAAAATTACATAGTTTTCTGTTACTATAGAGGATGGAAAACTAATGACAATGACCGAATAGACACATTTTCAATAACACGTAGAACAAGTATATTGTTAGAATATGTTTTTAGATTGGCTTTTATTTTGTCAAAACCAAATTATTGTAATTTTTATTTCTTCAAAATACTTTGTTTGAATTTTGAATTAATTAAGTCATTTATTTAATTAAAGGTTTTTTTTTCTCAAGTTGGTAAGTTCTTATTTCGTTAAAATAATTTCCCACAAATGAAATTAATTTCCAACGGTCATATTGTACAAATTTGGTATATCAATTGTTCATGGGCTAATTTTATGGCTTTTGTGAAAAACAATTACAACCTATTCTGAGCCTTGTCATTGGTTTCGTTTTCATGTATTTGAAATAATTGTAAAATATGTTGGACTTTTATCTATTAAAGATTGTGCAAATTCATTGCTTTAATTGTCAATTCTTATTGGTTGTTTAAATGGTGATTATTTAATTATTATTAAATGGTTGTTTTCTCCGTCTCTTTAGCCTCTGTCAATTTCAATTTGTGGCTTCTTTCCTTAAGAGCAAATGAGATTAATCACTCATCAATTCCTCTATAAAAGAAAGATGAAGAAGCCTTTCAATGACCACCTCTCCTATGCACTCAATTCTTCATTCATATTATTAGAGTGTTTTATATTTTGCTCTTTTTGTTTATAATCTCTTGTGAGGTTTTTTGAGAGACTTGTTGTTTAGCATTTTTCATAAAAAAAAAAAATCAATTTAGTCTTGTGAGAACTAACACATACCGAAGGGAGTTCGGGTTTTGACACGTTCGTGACAAGAAAGGAAAGGGATTTTCTTAGATCGAGATCTGCAAGAGGACTTGTGGATACTCCGGCTTGAAGATCATCATCAACAAGGAGCAATCGTAGACAAAGAAAAAGGGAGTTTTTTTGTTTGTGCTTGTATTTGCTTTAAATATCTTGTTTGGATGTACACTGATTTTCTAGTGGATTTTTCTCTAGGCGTGGCCTCATGGGTTTTTCCGTTTGGTTTCCTACGTTGATTCCCCTCCTTGATATTTAAATTCTTATTTATTGTTCATTTTACATTCTGTCTTATGTTGCAACTGTCACGATCTTACTGTTGCAACTGTGCTTCAATCGACAATCTTATATTCAAATAGGTTTATTCGTATTTTATGCACGAAAATCTATATAAAACCATTTGTTAATTAATAACACAAGAATTAAGTCCTTTCATATATATATAAATGAAAACTCATGGACCAAATAGATACTTTACCCTATTTTCTAACACAAAAATGTTCATCTAACTTTTAATTAATGTTCTTCATGAATGAAATAAGATATTTAGTGTTATATTTTATAGGTTTAAAATTAATTTTATTCCTCAACACATTTTTTTTATTTTGTTCCTTAAACTTTTAAACATTTCATTTTAATCTTCAAACCATAACTGCAAGGAGGGGATGTCGAAGGTAGGGCTATTGACTGGAGTGAAGTCGTAACAAGGTAGTCATATTGGAATATCAGCTCCTTTCAGGAAGAGCTAATGCTTGTTGGGTATTTTGGTTTGACACTACTTCACACTAAAAAAGAAGCGAGCTACGCCAAAGTTTAACTTGGACATGTAAGTCTTTTTCGTTTCTCAATACCAAAGTAGTGAATCAAAGAATAAAAATGGTGGAGATGATAAAAAGGAAAGAAATACGTATGAATAAAGCTTATATAGTGACGATGTGAGAAGATTATGATCTTAGCATCTACTTATAAATTAAAAAGAAAACTTGGGATGAAAGATAACGAAACTGATTGAAATAGAATATTATGCATAACTTAAGAATTAAAATGAAACTTTTTAAAAGTTAACGGATATAATGAGAAATATATCAAGATGAAAGATACTTGGGTACTCACCGTCCTACGTATCACTTTCCTATTGAATAAAATATAATAATGGTAATAAATATATGAGTTCCTTCTAATAAATACATGTCCCTAGTGTTTTATTCAATACGAAAATGATACATAGGACAGTGATTACAAACGCATACTCACTAGTGAGTACCTAAGTATCCTATTAAGATTTAATTTTAATTTTTTTTAAAAAATAATTTGATAAATTATTGATTGAACAAGATTCAATATATTTCTTATGATTTAATAATTGTAATTCTTTGAAAAAGTGACATATTCGTGGAAAAAAAAACCAAACACCCTAAATTTGGAAATCTTAAGGTCGAGAATGAGATCTCGAAGCACGCTAGACTTCACCCAAAATGAGAATGTTATTTAATTATTAATTAAGGTGGGTGTTGAGGTGACAAGTGGACCTCACATTATGGTCTCGATCCAATCTTACACGTGTCTCCATCCCCAGCCACGAGAAAAAGGCGGGAAATAAAAACGTGGGACACAGATTAAAAACTCCCTCCATAACCACACGAAGTTTCTAGGATTATTTTGAATCTTCGCCACGCCACGTCATCCATGGTAAAAAAACAAAGCTCCTTCTTACACTGCACGTTTGGATAATTCTTCCGGAACAAGCTAGCTACTCCTTTCCCTTTCCTTCCTTAAGACTTTCCTGATTTCATTATATAAATCCTAAGAAACCCCAAAAAAAAAAAAAAAACAAAAAAATAAAGGCCATTTTTATTCTTTTACATTAAAAATGGATATGTCCGAGGAGGATCAAGAGGTCAATATTTGCCACACGCCGAGGCGAAGTAGTTGTCGGATTCCGGGGGTGATGTCGTGCCCGCCGGCGCCTAGAAAGAAGCGGCCTGTTTGTATGAAACGGAAGGCTCCACCAAAGGAAGGGTATTTTCAGCCGCCGGATCTCGAGGTTTTGTTCTCCAACATTATTGCTTCGAGACGACAAGAAGATTCTGCTTGTAGTACCATGTAGTGTAGATAGACGATTCTTTATAAGATTAGAACATAATTTTTACCTACAAGAATTTGATCATGTTCTTTCAGGCTATTTTTTATTGTCTTCAATTTGAATCTGTTAATTTTTTAGATATTATATTAAATCGGAGAAGATGTGGGGTCTCGAACATAAATATTTAACTAATTAAGTTAGATAAACAAGAGAAATATGAGATTTTTTATTTTTTACTATTAAGAGTGAAAAACATTCAAACCAAAGTGAATATGAGTTTTATGTTGTAGGTACCTAATAATATCTATCTATATTATGAATCACTTTTCTCAATACCAATTAATTTTGGGGTTAAATGTATGAATGATGCATGTATTTTGAGGTTTTTTTTCTTTTTAATTTATACCTGCATTTCTAATTTAAATATTTTCATCTTTACACTTTCATAAGCCATCAAAAGTTGTATTTTTCATTAAAATTAATAGCATTTAATGTTTTTTTTTTCATTTCATAATTTCCTGACCAAGGGTTAGAATTAACCAAATAAAAAAGACTTACATTTTTTTTGACATTTTATTTTATTGCAATTAATTATTTCAATATTAAAATATATTAAAAAGATTATAACTAAACAATATAAAATGTTTAGTACATGTTTTCTTGTTTACTTAAAAAGGGAATTAAAGTGAATCCTTTCCATTTCTAAATAAGAATTAATTCCTTTCCTTTGTTTGGTTTGATGATTTTACAAGGGAAATCCTTTCTCTTTCCACCATTTTTGAGGATTTGCTTTCCTAAGTCTTGACTTGGTAGAGGTCTTTCCTTTCCCTTATTTTTTCCTTAAAATTATTAAAATTTTATTATTTAATTATAATAATAAATAAAATATTATTATTTAATTATAATAATCAATAAAATATTATTATTTAATTATAATAATCAATAAAATATTATTATTTAATTATAATAATCAATAAAATATTATTATTTAATTATAATAATCATTAAAATACTATTATTTAAATATAATAATTATTAAAATACTATTATTTAATAATATAATAATTATTAAAATACTATTATTTAATAATATAATTATTATTAAAATACTATTATTTAATAATATAATTATTATTAAAATACTATTATTTAATAATATAATAATTATTAAAATACTATTATTTAATTATAATAATAATTATTTAATAATATAATTATTAATACTTGATAATAAATATTAGTATTAAAATATTAATAATAAAAATAATTATTATTATTAAAATATTATTATTTAATAATAATAATAATAATAATTAAAATATTAGTATTCAGTAATTATAATAATTAAAATATTAGTATTCAATAATTATAATAATTATAATATTAGTATTTAATAATTATAATATTAGTATTAAATAATTATTAAAATAGTAGTATTTAATAATTATTATAATAAAAATATTAGTATTTAATAATGATTATAATTAAAATATTAGTATTAATAAGACAATAATAATTAAAAATTATGATTTAATATTAATAATAATTAAATATTATTATTTCATATTAATAATAATAATTAATTATTATTATTTGATAATAATTATAATAATATTATTTGATAATAATTATAATAATAATTAATTATTATTATTTGATAATAATTATAATAATAATTAATTATTATTATTTAATAATAATAATAATTACTATGATTATTAAATAATAATATTTTAATTACTATGATTATTAAATAATAATATTTTAATAACTATTGATTATTAAATAATAATATTTTAATTACTATGATTATTAAATAATAATATTTTAATTACTATGATTATTAAATAATAATATTTTAATTACTATAATTATTTAATAATAATATTTTAATTCTTATTATTAAAAGGATTTGATTCCATGACTCATTCCATTACTAAACCAAACAAAGTAATTGATTCAATTGATGATTCCACTGTTGATTCTAAAAACTACACCAAACGAAGTAATTGATTCTGATTCCTTTTCCCTTTTTGATTTCATTCCTTCCCTGATTCCATTCCTTTCCTTTCCAGTCAACTAAACACAACCTAAAGGAAAAATCATTAAAAAATATATTTGTTAAAAGATATTAAATATTTAAGGGTAAAATACCATTTTGGTCTTTACATTTTCACCCAAGTTTCATTTTTGTCCTTGAACTTATAATTGACGTTTTTAGTTCCTCGACTTTGGAAAAGTTACTTTTTTAGTCATTCCGTTAAGTTTTTCATTAGTTGACCGGTCATTCAGGAGCTCATGAAGCCATTTTAAATTACCTAATTTAAAATTTTTCTCATCAGCATGCCACATCATCAATTAGCGACTGACTGACAGTCAACTAACAAAAATACTCAAAAGGTAACTTTTCGAATGTCGAGGGGCTAAAATCGCCAATTTTGAAAGTCCAAGGATGAAAATGAAACTTAAGTGAGAGTGTATGGAACCAAAATGGTATTTTCCCTTTAGTTTATATTATGATGATTTCAAAATTGCTAGTGAAATTAGTTATAAATTATGTGAAAGAGTCAATGATAGAAGATATAGTAACTTTGACACTTAAAATAATGTATAATTAGACACATAAAAGGGGTAAATTACATTTTTTGTCTATAAACTTTTACGCAAGTTTCATTTTCATCCCTAGAACTTTCAAAAGTGAAGTTTTGGGTCCCCCGACGTTCAAAAACCTACGGTTTTAGTCCTATTGTTAGTCGATGATGTGATATTATTGATGACGTGGTAGACTAACATAGTAAATTTTAAGTGATTATGACGTGGCAAAATTAAATGCCACCTAACTTAAAGTTTACCACGTAAGCTTACCACGTCATCAATAATGCCAACATCAGCGACTGACTGACGATCAACTAACGGAAAACTTATCAGAAGGACTAAAAAAGTAACTTTTTGAAAGTTGAGGGACTAAAAACATCAATTGTGAAAGTCTATGGATGAAAATGAAAGTTGAGTGAAAGTGTAGAGACCAAAATGGTATTTTACCTAATATTTAATTATAACCACCCTCTCTCTCTCTCTACATCATCCCACCATTAATGCACCGCCACACCTTCATCCCTGGAGTTGTATGTAACAACGCTAAGCATTATTAATAAGACTGTCGGTGACTTTTGTTCAATTTCCGGCCACCGTTTGTTTGAGGCTTGCATTCCAAAAAAATGCTCATCGATCAATCAAACCTATCACTTTGCTTCTCATCATCTCCTCCACCAGCTTCGCCTTTGCCTTCATCACTACATTCTCTTCAGATATTCACATTCTTCACTAACCAATTCGATATTCCAATCGGCAGAAACTTTGACGATGACATCGATTCTTGATCGGGACTCATCGTTTCGATCTTATAGATCTCGAATTAAGAAAAAAAGAGAATGAGAAAACATTTAAAAAATAGGGTTGCTGCTAATTTGGATGAAAAAGATCTTTTGATGGCTTATGAAAGTGAAGAGGAGAATATTTTTTAAATTAGAAATACATGGGGTATAAATTGAAAAAATCTTATAGTGTAGAGGTCATTTATACAATTAACCCTTTGATTTTAAAATAGAAACTCAAAAAGGTTAAAGAAACATCTACATGTAAATATTTTGAAACTTTATTAAATTAACTTAAAATACAATAGAATAACAAAACAAATAAAAAATTGTATAACAAAAATTTGGATAAAACTCCTACATTTTGAAGTTAAAGATTCATGTTTTAAAAATTACATTATATGAGAAATTCCCGACTAAATTAGAGAATTGAAATGTTATTTTTCATTTGGGTAGAATCTAAGATTGACATATACCCTGTTGTGGGTAGAATTTCATAACACATGGAATTTTATAATTTGGCAAAAATACTTACGCACCTTATCTATGCACATTGCCTACGTACCTTGCTTACACACATTACCTACGCACGTGGGGAAAATGCCTACGCATCTGAGTAAGGCATGTCTACGCAGTCTTTAACAAGCCTACACACTTGAGACCGAATACAAATATCCAATCAGGAGATGACACGTGGCGTAACCCACAAGTGACACATAATTAAAAAGCAACACATGGCCCAATCCCGACATAACACATGACATGATGATATCATCAACTTCTTGTCCTATAAATACACTTACACTACAATAAAATGTAGTATTTTTTTACCCTTGATATTTTTAAAATCTTGACCTTTTGAATAAAAATATTTAAAATATATTTTTAAGGGAAATATATTAAGGAAAATAAGGAAAACCATGAGGGAAGGAGCACATTATTTTTAATAAGGAAAACCATGAGGGAAGGGTCAAAATAATTGACGTGTTTTAAAAGTCAAATATAATAATTTTTATTAAAAAAAAATCACAAACTTTTTTGCATTTTCTTTTATACTCACGACTTGCTCTCTGACTCTTCTTAGCGTTTCAAATTGAAAAACCTCACCCCCACTAGGGGTGGAGTCAGATTTTTTTTTAAGAGGGGACAAAAAATGCATAGAGTTAATTTTTAGAAATAAGGGGAGGCAAAATGGATAAGTGATAGTAAAATTTTCAAATTTTACCTTTATTTTCCTAATTTTAAAAAATTAAAAATTGAGGGGCAAATATTATATAAAGCTAATATTAGGAAGGGGGGGGGAATTGGGTAAATTATATTAAATTTTCAATTTTTTACTTAACAAAATTCAATTTTAATATATAAATTTTTTGTTTTTTTAAAATTGAGGGGGAAGGGCACGTGGCCCTAAGCCAAGGATTATTTTACTCACTCTCTACCTCTTCTTATTGTTCTTGATTGAACGTTGCCAAAAAGATAAATTTGTCACCCAAAACCAAGAATGTCACCAAAGGTTACGTTGTCAGAAACCAAGAACGCCGCTCGAGGTTTTTTCGCCCTAGAAGAATTTTCACCAGAAGATATTTCAAGCCCTAGTTTCTCAAGCAATCGAACCAGGGAGTTTTCTAGGTAATTTTTTTTCAATTTAAATGTTTTGTTTTCCATTGGGAGTTTTCTTTTTCAATCGAATCAGGTAAGGGCATTTTCTTTTTCTATTGAATTAGAGAGTTTTCTATGCCAATAGTTCCATCAGTTTGTCCGCTATTGCTGCTATTTCAAGAGCTTTTTACCTTAGATATAGGTTTTCTAACCTGCGGGTGACGGTGATTTGGGGACTAACGGGTGAATATAAGAGTGATTTTTTATATCAAGTAATTAAGGATGTTAGGTGGTTCTATGTTTCATTAGAGAATTTGTAATTACATTAAAAGATGGTACTAACACTACAAGAAAACAACAGTTTAGCGACGGATACGAGAAACATTCCGTCGCTAAGTACTAAAAAGTGAATATATAATATAATAAAAAGTGAATATATATTATATTTTACCTTTCAAATGGATACCATCCATCTGTATTGAACATGACCGCCTAATAGTACCACATATGGTACATGCATCGGAAGATGCTCCATTGAATCAAAGAAACCAGGTGAAAACATTCGCTCAGTTTGCATATTATAACTGGAATCTCTCGGTTTAATATGATTTGATTGTCTCTCGTGTTAAATCTGCGTATGTCAACTCTCTGAAGAACACACTTAATTGCACCAACGGTTCCCAATGTTTCTACTCGGGGAACGGTCTAAATGCAACAGACATCAATCGTTGCATGAAAATGTGACAATCGTGACTTTTCATTTCGAACACAATATGACTCTGCACGTCAATGCATCTAGAGAGATTAGAAACATAATCATCAGTGAACTTAATCGAGCACATCATTCCAAGTTCTAGGTAAATAAGAACAATTGAGTATGAAAGAATCTCATTCTCATTCTTTCATTCCCATCCCTTCAATCATGAAATCATCTATAACTTTTATGATTTGGTCACTTTGATGACTAACAAATTCTTTTCTTGTAAGTATTATAAATTGTATAGAATAATCTATCATATCCATAAATTTAATTTTCAATAAACTTATTAAAAAAACCAATTATGTTTATTAATTATAAGAATAATCAATCCACCTTTGGGTGATTTTAAAGTCTCATAAAAATAAACTTTAATTAACCTATAAACCACATTTTAATCAAATGATTAATATTTTTACATTATAAGTATCATAATCTTAAGGGTAATTGAAAATTATAAATCTTATGATTTGGTCACTTTGATGACTAACAAATCCACAATAAATTATTCATACACAAAATAATGACTATAAAACTCAAAATGGTCACACTTAATAACTGATGTTTGAACATAAATTGTTCAAAACATTTGTGCTCATGATAAATACTATAAGTGGAAAATTAAAATGAGTACATTTGGGTTCTTAATATGCCAGTAGAAAATTCTAACATAAAGTGCAATAAAATTTATGCAATTAAAATAAATTATCTATAAACTTTATTATCTGATCCCTTTGGTGACGAAAAGATCTTTAAAACATAACAAACTCTAAATTCAATTCGATAATATTTGATAAAATAAAATAATATCAAATAATTTAATGTACCCAAACTCACAAAATGATTGTGAATCAGAAATATTAATGGCTTGTTTGGTTTACAATATGAAAAATAGGATTTGAATTCAATAAATTATAATGAATTCAGAGTTAAATTCTGTGAATTCCTTGGTTCCAGAACTATGTTTGGTATCAGATTTAAAAATTGAGATCCACAACTTTAAAAAATGTGTTTGGTTGGTTATTCAAGATTTAGTATTGAGATTGTGAATCAAAACATGTGTTTGGTTCGAGATCCAGATTTGTCCAACTATATTCCTATTGTTTTTAAAGTAATTTCCATATAATGAAATTGTTATAAGTGTTCATCTCCTTTGAGTCCAATACCTGGACGTAAGCCCTGCCATCCAGCCCAAAAGCCCATCACTAAAGACATTTGTGTGTTGTTTGGGGGAGAGAGGCATTCTGTTCAACTACACGTGGGTGGTGCGTCAACAACTTGAAGAACTAGAAACTTCCTCCTTCCCCCCCTTGTGGGTTAATTTCTGGAAGATAACCAGGCTAGAGAGTACGAGTTTCTTGTGAGAGTGCTTTAGAGAGGAAAGCTTGAACTTGCTTCAATGGTGGTTTAATCATTTTTTCTTCTTCTCTCTTTGTGTAAAGTTCTTGACTCTTTGTGTACGGATTCTGAATGTTCTTGGTGGCTGATTTCGTGGACCGATTAAGGCTGATTATAGTGCATTAGCTTGGAGAGCTTCTCCAGCGACTGGACGTAGACCCTTAGTTGTTGAACCAGTATAAATATTGTGTCTTCTTCTTCCCTTTCTTGTAGTTTAAATCTGTTTTCATTTCTGGAATAAGTGCTAAAAGCACAACAAGTGGTATCAGAGCCATGCCCCGGTCCTAACGATGTGGGTGGAATCCTCAGGTGCCGAACAAAGTGAGGAGCCTCGAAGACCCGATCCGTGGTGGGCTTTATCGGACAGGCGGGATGACCTGGATAGAGTGGACGGATGGAGGGGAGGCTCGGTGGATATTTTTTCAAGGGGAGGATTGTTGAGGGCGAACAAAAATCCCACATTGGTTAGGGAAGGGAATGATCATGGGTATATAAGGGGAATGACACATCTCCATTGGTATGAGGCCTTTTGGGTGAAACCAAAAGCAAAGCCATGCGGGCCTAGGCCCAAAGTGGACAATATCATACCAATGTGGAGTTGTGGTGGCCCGGTTTTCTCCTAACAAGTGGTATCAGAGCTTGGATCTCCTTAACCTTTCTTGGAAATCAAAAGAAAGATTCAAGGATCAGAAGAAATTGCTGATGGCAATGAAGTTTGAGTTGCATGCATTTGATGGCAGTGGAGATTTTGGATCTTGGAGGAAAAAGATGAAGGCCCTGTTAGTTCAACAAAAACTACACAAGGCAATTGAGGATCCTGCAAATCTTCCAGCGACTATGACTGCCTTAGAGAGATCAGATCTTCGGTTGAATGCCTTTTCCATAATCATTCTTTACCTGGCTGACAACGGCTGAGACAGGTAGATGGCATGGATACGGGCTATGAGGTTTGGAACAAGTTGGAGGAAATTTATCTTACCAAGTCCCTCACAAATTGGATTCTGTTGAAGGAAAAGTTCTTTGGATTCAGAATGGAAAATTCAAGAACCCTTGAACAGAATCTTGATGACTTCAAGAAGATCACAATCACTCTTGCCTCTGTGGATGAAGAGAAGATAGGAGATGAGAGCAAAATAATAATTCTCCTAAACTCTCTTCCAGAATCCTATAGAGAGTTGAAGGCTGCAATCAAATTTGGCAGAACTACAATCACTGTAGATGAGGTAATCTCTGTCCTTCGTTCTTGGGAATTAGAATTGAAAACTGATAGGAATCAAAACAATAAGAATCAAGGGGATAGCCTGCATGTTAGAGGTAGATCTAATGATAGGAAGCAAAGGGGCAGAAGTAAATCTAGGTCCAAATCTAGGCCAAACATGAAATCTGTAAAATGCTACCATTGTAATGAGCTAGGTCATATTAGAAGGTTTTGTCCTAAAAGGAAAACCAATGGAAGAGACCACAACACTAATAATCAGATTAATTCAGGAAATGTAGCTACTAGTGATGATAATTCTGAAATTGGTGAAGCTTTAATGGTAGACTGTATAAGAGATGACCTAGAAAAAGAATGGATAATGGACTCAGGGTGCACCTTTCACATAACCTCACATAAAGAATGGTTACATAATTTCAGCCCTATTGATGGTGGAAATGTCCAACTAGGAAACAATGTACTTTGCAAAGTCATAGGAATAGGGGAAATTAAGATAAAAACCGGTGAGGGTGCTGTTAGAACTCTAAATAAAGTTAGGTATGTCCCTAGCATGAAAAGAAACCTCATTTCCCTAGGAACCTTAGATGATGAAGGTCTAGAATATAGATCAGGAGGTGGAGTTCTTAAAATTCTAAGTGGATCCCTAGTCATAATGAAAGCTGAAAAGGTAAATGGCCTGTACTTCCTTAGGGGTAGCATTGTCACAGGATTAGCAGCCACTTCCTCTAGTGTAGTTGATCAAACCAACCTATGGCACATGAGACTAGGTCATGTTAGTGAAAGAGGAATGCAAGAACTAGCCAAACAAGGCATTTTAGACAATTCAAAACTTAACAAATTAGACTTCTGTGAGGGTTGTGTTCTAGGAAAGTCTAAAAGGGTAAAATTTGCTAAATCTGTCCATACAACCACTAGTGTTCTCAGCTATGTTCATTCAGACTTATGGGGTCCTACTCAGCAACCATCCTTAGGAGGGAATAGATACTTCATGACCATAATTGATGATTATTCTAGGAAAACATGGGTATATTTCCTAAAACACAAGTCTGAGGCATTTGAAAACTTTAGGATTTGGAAGAAGATGGTAGAAGTTCAAAGAAATAGAAAAGTCAAGACCTTAAGAACTGATAATGGACTTGAGTTCCTAAATGAAGAATTTAATAAGTTTTGTAATGAAGAGGGCATTGTAAGACACAAAATTGTTAGGCATACCCCCCAACAAAATGGGGTAGCAGAAAGAATGAATAGGACTATTCTTGAGAGAGTTAGGTGTCTAATGTCTAGTGCAAACCAACCTAAGAGATTTTGGGCTGAGGCTGTAAAGACAGCCTGTTACTTGATAAATAGATGCCCTTCCTCAGCCATAGACTTTAAGACACCAAATGAAATGTGGACATGAAGCAAACCAAAACTGAATCACCTTAAAATATATGGGTGCACTGCCTATGCTCACAATAAGGAAGGGAAACTAGACCCTAGAGCTGTTAAATGCATGTTTGTAGGATATCCTGATGGGGTAAAAGGATACAAACTATGGCAGCCACTTGAAGGTGGAGGCTTTAAAAGTTTTATCAGTAGGGATGTAACCTTTAAAGAGGCTGAAATGTTCCTGAAATCTACTGATAAATCTTGTGAGAAAAGTGCAGAAAAATTAGATAAAATTCAGGTGGAGGTGGAGCCAAAGGAGCTGGAGGATTATGAAGACAGTGCATAACAAGAGACTCAAGGAGTAGAAGAAGATCACCTAGGAGAAGATCAAATCATAGAAGAACATGAAGATCTGAGCTCCTACCAACTAACAAGGGACAGAAATAGAAGGGTAATTAAACCCCCAGCCAGGTATGAGAATTCTGATTTTACTCATTATGCTTTCACTGCTGCACATCAAATGGCATATAATGAACCCCTAACCTATATGCATGCTATAAATGACCCTTATAAGAAAAAATGGTTAGATGCAATGAAAGAAGAAATGGCTAGTCTAGAGAAAAACAAGACTTGGATCCTTGTAGATAAGCCTAAGAATCAAGAAATTAGTAGGATGTAAATGGATTTTCAAAAGGAAAGATGAAATCCCTGGAATTGAAAAGGTTAGATATAAGGCTAGGTTAGTAGCTAAGGGTTTCACACAAAAGGAAGGAATAGACTACAATGAGATCTATTCACCTGTTGTGAGACACATCTCCATTAGAATCTTACTTGCTTTTGTAACTGAATTTGATTTAGAATTAGAGCAATTAGATGTTAAAAGAACATTTCTACATGGAGACTTAGTTGAAACAATTTACATGTCACAACCTGAAGGATTTGAAACAAAGGGCAGTGAAGATAAAGTTTGCCTTCTTAGGAAATCATTGTATGGACTGAAACAGTCATCTAGGCAATGGTACCTAAAATTTGATAATTTCATGATTAAGAATGATTTCAAAAGAAGTAACTTTGATAGCTGTGTGTATGTTAAGTGGATTAACAATGACTGCCCTATGTACCTTCTTTTGTATGTTGATGATATGTTAGTAGCTTGCTCAAACATGAAAGAGATAGATAAGCTGAAAATATCCTTAAATAAGGAATTTGAAATGAAAGATCTAGGGAAAGCTCAAACTATACTAAGATCTAGGGAAAGCTCAAACTATACTTGGCATTCACATCAATAGAGATAGGAGTAAATGCACACTGTTTCTCACACAACACAAGTATACTTTGAAAGTTCTAGAAAAATTTCATATGAGCAATGCTAAATCTGTTAGCTCACCTATAGCTACTCATTTTAAGTTATCTGCTGCTTTGAGACCCAAAATTGAAAATGAACAACTTGAAATGATTGATATTCCTTATGCTAGTGTAGTAGGCAGCATTATGTACACAATGGTCTGTTCTAGACCTGACTTAGCATATGCCTCTAGTCTCATAAGTAGATATATGTCAAATCCTGGTAAACCACACTGGGAAGCTGCAAAATGGGTATTGAGATACCTAAAAGGTACATGGAACTATGGCCTCAAATACACTAAAAGTAATGATACTAACAGTACAATTGTAGGCTATTGTGATTCTGACTTTGCAGGGGATCTTGACAAGAGAAGATCATTAACAGGGCTAGTATTCACACTATTTGGGAACGCCATAAGCTGGAAAGCTAGTTTGCAATCTGTGGTGGCACTGTCAACCACAGAGGCAGAATACATAGCCATCACTGAGGCTATAAAAGAAGCAACCTGGATTAAGGGAATTGTTTCTGAGTTTGGCATTCAACAAGAGCAGGTGGAGGTATTTTGTGATAGCCAAAGTGCTATCTACCTTACTAAGAACCAAATGTTCCATGATAGGACAAAACACATTGAGGTAAAATATCATTTCATTAGAGACATTATTAACCAAGGTAAGATAGCTGTTAAGAAAATACATACTGAAGATAACCCTGCTGATATGATTACAAAACCAGTCACTACCTCTAAATTAAGTAAATGCTTAGATTTGATTGGTGTGACTTGTTTTGATACAGGTTGAATAAACCTGATGAGCTGGATGAAGTTCTCCTTGCTGTGCACTGTATGCTAGAATCAGAGATGAACAAGGTGGAGATTTGTTATAAGTGTTCATCTCCTTTGAGTCCAATACCCTGAAGTGGGCCTCAGCTGCTGTCCAGCCCAAAATCCATCACTAAAGATATTTGTGAGCTATTTGGGAGAGGCATTCTGTTTCAACTACACATGGGTGGTTAGCTGTCAACAACTTGAAGAACTAGAAACTTCCTCCTTCCCCTCGTGTGGGTTAACAGTTTTGGCCGAAGATAATCAGTCTAGAGTGAGAGAGTTTCTTGTGAGAGTGCTTTAGAGAGAGAAAGCTTGAACTTGCTTCAATGGTGGTTTAATCGTTTTTTCTTCTTCTCTTTGCTGTGTAAAGTTCTTGACTCTTTGTGTACGGATTCTGAATGTTCTTGGCTGTATTTCGTGGACTGATTCGAAGGCTGATTATAGTGCATAATCTTGGAGAGCTTCTCCAGCGACTGGACGTAGACCCTTAGTGGTTGAACCAGTATAAATATTGTGTCTTCTTCTTCCCTTTCTTGTAGTTTAAATCTGTTTTCATTTCTGGAATAAGTGCTAAAAGCACAACAGAAATAATTGTAAATATTATGAACATAATAAATTTAATAATAGAATAAGAATTTTATTCAACAAAATTATCTATAATTATTTTGTGACAAATAATACATTCACATCATTCTTTATTTATTTGATTTTATCTAGATAGTAAAACATCAATATATTAAAAAAAATATATTCGAAATATGTTGGCAGTTTCTTTTTAAATACAAAGTAAAAAGACTTTAAAAAATATTGAACCAGTACTACTTAGAATGGTTTTCTTGCTAACAATAATAGTTTATTAAAAAATATGGAACCAGTACTAGTTCATACATTTACAAAATTCACTCATTTTGAAAGCCATACTAACAATAATAGTTTATAGTTTGGACTTGGAGTAAAGATTCAATAAGAGAAGAAATAGTTGGAAGAGATATTGTATTGATGTATTGCTTCCATGAATTACAAGGAGGATGAACACTCCTTAAATACTATGAGAAAGAGTAAAGAAATAGATAAACATAATTACAAGAGGAATGGGAGAAAATGTAAAAGACAAGTAAATGAAAACAGTAAAAGCACCTATGCTTGAATGTGATAAAAAGAAGGAGAGATTGAGAGGAATGAAATCATGCTCTAACTCTTGGAGTAATCCTTATATACATTAAGCTATTGAAGTTAATAAAACAATTGAAGTATATCCATGGCACTTTCAAGTTTTACAATCACATGAATATCAGCATTACATCCTAAAGAAACATTTGCTCTATGAGAATGGAAGAATTGATGGATATCCTTAGGTAGAAATAGAATGGGCAATAAATTAAAACATACTTTTAAGATAGTCTTTCAGTTCATGAACCACTCTAGCAACATGGTTATCCACCCCAAACTTTATATCTTTCTAGTCCTTGTCTGCAGCAATGAAAGATATTGTAAACTAAAAGTTAACAATCATTAATTAAACTCTATTGATGAAGATTTAATGTTAAAAGCTGAATATACACGTTATAGAAGGCAATGTAGCACTTTTTCCACAAACATTCAAATGACGCCTTGATTCAAATAGAAACAATAGAAATCAAAATCAAAATTTAAGAGCAGAACTCATTCAAATTGAAAATTTTATGCTTATTAACCAGGAAACGTAAAGACCTGACTTTTTCAGAGTTAAATCCATAGAATATAAAGCAGCGGAAAACGAATGACATTCTTTATTGAATCTAAAATAACAATGTCTCAATAACATTTCAAAACAAAATATCAAACTCCGGAGTCATTTTAAAACAAATACTAAGAAAATAATGACATCCATTAGTCACAAAATTTAAATAAAACTATGATAAAATCTCAAAAGACATTAGTTGAAAAAAAAATAAAGACCCTCAAAGTCATTAACTTCAATATCAAAAAAGACTACGAATACGACGGCCGCCATACAATATGAATGTCTCATCTTCTTTATCTCATCATCCGCCACCTCTCGTCCCATTATTACTTCAAAAAAAGATAGAACTGTGAGGCTAAAGCCAGTGAAAAAACGACTTAATCAACAGGTAAAGAATTAGATAGTCTCTAAACAATTCATACCGAGTCCCAAGCACTCAACACTCTCCAATATCTCTTACGCTCAAAGTGTCACTTAAACTCAAATCTTATCCCACTTACATGAATAGGCAATTTATCTCAAGTTCCATATCCAAGACTTTTCCAATAAACACTCTCTTACATGGATAGACAACTCTCACTAGTTTCATACCCAAGGCTTTCATCCATAATTTCCCAAAAACAAACATTTAACACATCCAAAATATTATCTAATATTATAAAGACTAACAACTAAGAATTTAACACACAATACTAGAAACGCGGTCTCTCGGGACTACTATCACTTTCTAGTACCTGGTTATAGCCGCAACTATAACTGAATCATCTAGTAAATCATTCGTACGAGCAACGATTACTAGCACCTTGTTATGGGCTCTCCCATAACTGAATTAAAACTAAGTATTAAGCTCGTAGCCTTAATACTAGTTATCACAACCTGTCAGGCTATCATTCTCAATCTTCTCAAAATTATACACATGATAATGTTCATATAAAATCAATGTAAATCATCAAAGTACACAACAGCCCAATCAGTTTAACGATTAAATAACAAAAACTGCCAAAATTCAACTTAAACACTTCCCAAATAAATCTCATGTCTAAGGGTGATCTAAAACTCTCAAATATTCCAGAAATAAGATTATTAACATTCAGAATAGATTCGAAACTAAAAAACCTCAATTTTTGTCGAAAAACACCTAAACTAGTTCTAACCGAAAATAAATTCTCTCAAGAAATTTTCGGATGTTCCAATAATCAAAACTCATATTAAATTTTCAGAATAATATAAATAAATATTTGGAAACATTTAAGCTACGGTTTGAGCTTTAGATTTCTCTAAAACCCCACCGTTGATCAAACCGTTAACTCACCTTGATTTCGCTAAAATCCACGTTAACCAATCTAATTACCACCATGAACCAGACCTGAAATGATGGTCTAAGGCAATTAAAATCCATGCTAAAATAGTACCAAAAGATGCAAAAAGATTGGGATTCAACGGCTCAAAGAACGGGGTAAACAAACGACTAAAAAATCACCGTTTGCAAAGGGACAGCAGCCACGACGCGTTGCTACCCTTGCCGCGGATAAACCAGGGCCTTCAGGTCGTGGTTTGGTGGCGGGTTCAATTTTCGAGAGATCAATTTTGATGGGTTTTCAAGTTTAGGCAAGGTGGATCAAAATCGATTGGGTAAAAGGCTTTAGATTAGGAATTGAAAAGTGATGGAGGTTGGGTTTCATGGATGGGGTTTCTTGAATTTCGTAATTTAAATATTAACACAAAAATTTCAGAATTTAAAAGGTAAATAAAATGATCCAAAATGCTTACCCAAGGTTAGGAATTCAAGGAATCAACCTTCAATCTTCGCATAACGACTCACCACGATCAAATCGAGCATCTAACAACAAAATTTGACGAAATGAACGTCAAATTTAAAAGCCCTAGGGCGGCGGCTTTGGAGGAATTCAAGAGGAGAAGAAAGTGTTACCTTTTGACTAATTGAAAACCCTCCAAACACCTCAAAAACGAGAGCACACCACAAATCGTCACCCAAACGACAAAGAATCGAACAAAAATTCTCCGGGTTTCACCAAGGGGGCGGCAACGGCGTGAGAGGGAGAGAAGTGAGTTTTTTTTTTTTTTAACTTTCTTTCTTTTCTGACAAATGAAATTAAGCCCTAGCCACCTCACCCAACTTTTCCTTAATTGTTAAATCATCCTCACATTCAACAAAGTTCTAATGAATCCTTCCCTTGCAATTTGTCACCCAAGAAGCCTATGAATGCAAATAGGAAAATTTTAATTGAAATTCCAAAACTCGGTATTAATAATTAAATTAAATATTTTAATCAAAAATTGAAATTTACCTTGTAACGAGGCGTTACAGAAACCCACAAAAGTAAGAATGTTAATCTTCTTCCTCATAGACACACCCAATCAAGATTGACATCAGATTTAAATGGAAGGAAAAAGAAAAAAAAAATCAATAACCAAATATCAACTTAACTATCAAAGAAATTCACCAACAATATTCATTTGTTGTCTACTTTTCTACTTCAGTCATTTGAATGGCTTTTGGGCTTAAGAAAATTTCCAACCCATATTCATTTTGAGACATCATTTTCATAACCCGTACAACAAGTGATAAAGCAAAACAACACACATATTCACAAAATTACGTATTCTAGGGAAAAACAACATGAACAAAAGCACCAGAAATCTCAAAACAAGCAAAGAAAGTATACATTGAAGTGCCAAAAAAATAAAAAAAATAGAACAAGTAAGAAAAATGTAAAATGTGAGGTGCCAAAAATATCATTACTATGCTATTCTCTGTTTCCTTCTGAAGAACTGATAAAAAAAAAACCAATTCCAACAAAACAAAAACCGCACCTTCAACTATGAAAAAAACAACAAAAACTCATTCTCACATAGAAACCATTCCATCAGCCAAAGAGGAATTTGATTTTTAGCTATATATTTAGTATCATTTCAATTTAAGATTATCTAGCCAAAAATGAAACAAAAAATTACAAGCTTACAAAGCTTGAATCCAAATATTTGGTTCCTGTAGACAGAAATTGAAGGGGATTGAAATTCAAATAAATTTAGAGAAATAACCCTTGGAAGCACGAATAGATTTTTAACAAGAAGAATACTAACATGTCCCATCCCGATAACCCCCTAAACACTTGAGACGACACGTGCCGATGGCAAACGAAAAGATTGGCCTCAAACTTTACTGGGTGTTGACTGAAATTTCTGCTATTGTTCCCTTCCTTGTGAATACTCTTTAGCCTTTTCTCTTACCCGAGGAAGACTAACCCACAGTAGCCTGCTTCGCCTTCTTCTCAGTCGACGCTATATCCAAAGTTAATGCAAAGTTGATGGCATCAGTATAAGTAACCGAGCGTAATGCACGCACTTGACCTCGAATATCTACTCCCAAGCCCACAATAAATCTTTTCTTCTTTCGAGATGACCTGTCAAACTCCCTCTCGTAATACACCATTGACCACTCTCCCTGTTTAACTGTGAAAAATTCCTCCTCCAACTGATCCCGGGTGTCCTCATGATAATATTTATCAAAGATTTTTTCACGAAATATTTCTAAGGAAACTCGCTCCATGGGAGCTAAGGATTGTGAAATGGAATCTCACCAGTTCATTGCATCATCCACCAGTGAGTAGGTTCCACATTAAATCTTCAACTCGTCAGGACACTGAATTTATTCGAAGTCTTTCTCTACTCTTGTTATCCACCTCTCTGCCACCCTCGGGTCTTTTGAAGTACCATCAAAATTCTTTGGAGCATACTTTCGATATTCTTTCAACATCTTGGCAGCATTAGTAATGCCACAGCCATCTAGCACCACCTGTGCAACTAGAGGTAACACTCTTCCCCTGGATTGTACATTCTTCTGAGGATTTCCCTGGTTCCCGTCATCCTCCAAATCCGACCCGTTTCCTTCCACCGCTGGTGGTGGCGGCGTTAGTGGCTTAGAAGTTTAGCATGGTTCCTTCCACGATCTCTTCCGCGACCCCGAGTAGGAGGCCGACCTCTACTCCTTTCGGGTTCAATATCTCGAGGCATTCTATGTACAATAATCACACAACCCGTTGAGCACTTCAATAAAAATTCTCAAAATTAACTTAATACGATAATCATATGCAACTAATAAACATTTAATTGTTAGGGATTACTGGCGAACCTAGTACTGATTCTACTCTAATCATGCTTATATTTTGATATTACTTACTTTAGCATATTTATCAATGATTACTAGTAGTGTCAAGTGAAATATTGGGTTATATTTATTTATATGCTCAATGTTTTATAAGTTAAGGACCGATGAGTGTTACGAAACTAGCATGTCTACTAGCATAACATTTCATACAGGCATCTTATTTGACTTGCTTTATTTGATAGCCATGTTGTCGTAACCTATGTAATGGTGAATGGATGTTGGACATTACATATGGTTACCATGAAGAATTGAGAAAAGCTCCGAGGAGCTGTGTGGTTGATGGCCCAGAAGCTAAGTGGCTATATGAATTGCCTAGAAGTGTAACGAGCAAAAGCTCAAGAGGCTACAGAGATAGCCTTGTGATTATGTATGGCTACAGAGATAGCCTAATGTTTATGTGTGGCTATTGAGATAACCTTGTGATTGAATATTATTTTTTGAGATGATTTCCAAGATATGCATAGGAAAACACATGCAAATGAAATCAAGTTACGGCTTCGGTTATTACATAAGGAAATACTAACAATACTTGTTTTCGCTTGAGGTTCCATGTCTTTATTAGATCCACACTTCGTTCATTGTCACTTTGTATACAACGCATTCAAGCATATCATCACTTGTCTCATTTTATTATCACTGAGTTTCATGCTCAAATGTGCTCTATATCACGTTTTAGGTAATGGAAGAGGTCGGGGTCGGGGCAAGACAACTGGCGTGCGTTGAGGCTCGAGGAGAGGACTTTTGGCTCGGCTTTGTACTACAAGGCTTAGTTTTTTGGAGAAGTGTTTTGTGTCCGTTTGAGCTTTATGTTATCGTGTCGTGTTGGTAAATTTACGTAAACAAACTTGTGAATGCCTTAAGTGTTACTTTTAGTTTTCAAGCTTTCTAGTCTACGAACTACAACCTTCAAACTCTTTTATTAATAAAAGGGCAGACATGCCTTATTTAGTTTCTGAGACAGGTTTAACATGAGCATTTTTATTCAAAACTTTAAAGAAGGTTTCTTGTTTTCTTTATACTTTGTCACAAAATTTAGGTTCTATACTTCCGCCTTGTGTACTCGTGACTTTGGTTTATTTTATAAACCGGGTCGTTACACATGAATTCCTTAACCATACTTTGATACCACATGTAAGACTTTATTTGAAAACATGATAACGATAATTTTCATAATCTTTAGAAGTCATGATTTTCACTATAAATAATGTAAGATGAAATTATAAATCTCATGATGTTTGGAAGTCATAATTTTTATAGTATCGATAATATAATATAAATTGAAAATATAGTTCTTCATGGTAAACTCGACAAACGCAGCAGACGATTTGGTGTAGATGAGTAGAAGTTTTTCTCTCTATCAACCACTTTAATTTCTACATTGATGGTTTAATGTAGCGATAATATATCTTGGGTTGAGAGAGAACCAAACTCATCTATTTATAGAGAATAAAGAGGTGTGGAGATAATAGACACCTTGTATGGTTGTCTTTTCCATCAAAAGAAAACCATATAAAGAGTTATGATTTTTCCATTTTATAATAGGACACAATGTTAAAGAAGTGTCCTTCTACCAATAACTAAATGGATTTAATCATTAATTAATTATTAAACCTCTAATAATTATCATTTGAGTCACAATAATTTCTTACAAACCAAACCAAATTGGTCCAAAACTGTCTAGCTTTTTTCTTTTTACTAATTTTCACAAGGCTCTAATATTTTGTGAACATATATTATCTCATAGCTCTTCTGTATCATATAATCTCATTAAACCCTTTCATATTTTCTCATACAAAGTATAAAAAAAAGAAATAGATATTAGTTTAACAATATTTCTTAAGAGAAATAGAAGAGAACCAAAAACATGTCACTTTTAAAGTTAAAATACATGAAATAAGAAGAAAAAAATCCCCTGAACTTTAGTAGCATCATAAACTTAAACCTTAAATGTCATCAATTTTAATGTAGTTACAAGTTCAACCTTCTATTAAGTAGTTGATAACAGTTTCATGGATAAAATATAAATGAGGGGTTGTTTGTATATACAGTAGCCAACAAATTGAAACAATTTAGGGTGAAGGATACCATTGAAGCTTATGCTATGACATTTTGCAAGAAGAAGTTATGATTGATAAGATGAAGGGTATAACCTTGTATCTTATGGTTTTTTTTATCAGATTTTTTTTTTTGAGTTTTATGATATAATACTTCTCAAATTTTAGAAAATTAATGAAATTTATTGTTAATAATTATGAAAATATTGACAAAACACTAAACTTGAAACTAGTCACACAACTTAAAGTTAAAATTTATATTGATATTATTGAGAATATATAAATGATTAAATTTGTCTTAGCCCCTTAGTTTAAACTTTTAGATATATTGGTTATTTAACATGGTATCAAAGTAGGTGGTCGAGAGTTCGACCCTATGTAATAATATTTCCTCCCAATTTTTTAAAATTTTATGTTATTAAGTCTTGTGTAAATATTCATACTCACATGTATGAGGGTGTAAATGTATATATATCTTTTGTAATAAGATTAGTTATGAGTTGGTTAGGCTTGTAGTTAAGTTGATAGAGTTAGTTAATTAGTGGCTAGGCTACTTGAGCTTCTTGTATAAATACTTCACTATTCTCATTAATGAAATTAGAGACTGATTCATATTTTACATGGTATCGGCATTCCATTCTTCCCCCCCCCACAAATGACTAGGTCTTGCCAATTTTCCTTTTTTTTCTCCCAATCTTCCTGGGCTTTCGCTCATTTTTTCAATACGAATTCCGTTTTCTTCACCTTTTCACTTCTCCTCCAAATTGCCGTTCATTGAAATCTCGGGCAATTGTTTCTTCTCTCACAAAAATTTTATTCCTTTTGGTTTTCTCACCGCCAAACTTCCTTTCCCTTTTCGTTTTCTCTCAATTTTTTTCAAAATCGAAGATTCTAGAATTCCATTTTCTTCACCATTTTCATTTGTTCTTCCTCCAAATTCGTCAGATTCTTTGAAATCTCAGGCAAAAATTGTTTCATTCTCTCATAAAGTTTCAATTAAGCTTGATCATTAGTGTAAATGGATTCATACCAATGATGCCATTATTACTGGTATGCTTTCTTTGTTTTTCTATTTTCAAGGGTGAATACTTATCGAGAAAATAGATCTTGTTCGACGATTGGTCATAGAAGTAGTCAATTCACCATATTTCATCTTAGAAAAAAAAGCCTCACTCTTCGTAAGAATCATCGAGGATTGTTCCTGTCAAAATTCTAATAAGAACACAAACCCAGGGATGAAAATCTTAGAAAATATAATCTAGATTTTCAGGTTTGATTCATAGGGATTTTTTCACCTTTCATGGATAATTCTTTTGCTCCAATTTAAATGCAAGCTGGCACATGACTCCACACCTTTTTCCTGGCTCCATTTCTCAACCATGGTACTATGACTAAGACTCGGTTTTATTTGGATCTATTACTATCATGCATTTGGTTTACTCTTGAAATCTATTTTACATCCAAAATGAAGGCTAAATCTTCTCAACTCAGAGATCAACTCAAGGAAATGAATGAAGAGAAGAATTTCTTCTATTTTTCCCTAAAAACAAAATGAGGAGATTTTCACTTTTCTATATTATAATGATCAAGCATGCAATTGATCAATCTATAGATATGCTCTCCTATTAGATAAGTAATAATGATTGATTCATAACACAATGATGCCATTTTTTTTAATGGTATTTCTAATTAAATACATTTAGCCTTTTATTAATTACCATTGATCTATTCAATTAATTAATTATTTTGGGCCAAAAAAATTTGTTGTTTCTATAAATTCTCGAAGGGATGAATACATTATTGAGAAAATAGAATCTCATTTATAGTGTTGCATGAATTCCGTTTAAATATTATTATTTAAACTTATTTTCCCGTAAAGTTTTATTGATTGTTTTTAATTTCCATTTAAATAAGCTTTTTATTTAACAATTAATTTGGCAATATTAATAATTTCATTATTTCATCTTAGGAATAATTCATTATTCAAATAATTAATATTGCCTAATTTTAAGAAGTATTACTCAATCTTCCCACGCCTGCTACATATTTGTAGGAATTCAACTATAGATCATGGGCTAATAGTCATTAAGTGTTAATTCTTCCAATAACAAGAATTCTAATAAGAACAATGGAAATTATCGAGGAAGGAATCCATGGCAAACCAAATAAATTTACCTTTTTGCCCTGAATACTGTGCCGCTGATTGTCCAATGAATTTTGTGGAAAGATAGGGCATTTGTCTGGGAAATGCTATGGTCATTTTGATCCCAATTTTCAAGGTTTGGGAGTTTATAGTGGTAAATCTTCTTCTCAACCATGTGAACCCCCCCCCCCCCCCCCCCCCCCCCCCCCTCAAACACCCCCGCCTATCACGGTTGCATTCATAATTCTTTTGCTCTACAATTGTAAATGTTTCAAGCACAGAATGCGTTACAGCAACAAAATGACTCCACACCATATGTTCCCCGTTTCATGACTTTTAGCTACTCCTGGACTATGTTGTTGATCCTTATTGGTATCCATAAGGTACTTAGGGTCCACTATTTAATGTTTTTAATTTTCCAAATCCTAATACTAATGATCAATACATAATATAGCTATGTTTATTTATTTAATTTATCCAAAAAAAAAAATAAAAAAAAAAAAAAACCAACCCCCACCCCCCCCCCCCCACAAAAACCCCCCCCCCCCCCCCCCCCCCCCAAAAAAACCCCCCCCCCCCCCAAAACAAAGAATTGAATATCAAGGTAAAGACAAAGTTCATATGGGCAATGTTATTCCTGTTTCCATTCAACATATAGGTTGTTCAAACTTTCCTTCAAAATTCAGTCCCAAAACTCTTTTTCTAAACAATTTACTTCATGTTCCAGGCATAACTAAAAATCAAATGAGTGTTTCATCATTTACTAAAGATAATAGAGTCTTTTTTAATTCCATTCTGACTTTTTCTTGGTGAAAGATTATGTTTCCAAGGAAATCCTTATGCAAGAGACTCTTAGAGGAAGATTATATGCTTTTCATCCATCTACTGTTCAAATAAAAGGGTTGTTACAACAAAAACCTTTAAGAAGTAATTCTGTTAATAAGGAGGCATGTGTTTTGCATTCCAATATCTCTTCTACTTCTGTACTGTCTTCAAATTCTTTGTTTAGTACTTGACACTGTCGTTTAGGGCATTCCTTAGCTAGAATAACAAAATTTGTTCTTGATTCATGTAAAATTTCAATACCTAATAAAACTGCCATTGATTTCTATTTTGTCTGTTGCTTGGGAAAAGTTCATAAACTTCCCTTCTGTGACTCTTCTACTACTTACACTAAACCAATGCAATTGATCTTATTCGATGTCCTGGGTCCTTCCCTTATGTTATCTGTTGGAAACTTTAGGTATTATTTACATTTTAATGATGTCTTTTCTAGATTTACTTGGGTTTATCGTATGACACAAAAGTTAGAATCATTTTCTTGTCGTCTGATTGGGGGTGAATATAGAGTTTTTACCAAGTTTTTCAATGACAATGGCATAGTTCATAGGAATTCTAAATGGCCTTGCTAAAAGAAAACATAGGCATAGAATAGAAATGGCTCTCACACTATTAGCAAATGCTTCAATGCCTCTATCTTGTTGGGTTGAATTTGTCATAACAAGTATCTATCTTATTAATAGATTACCAACTCAATTTCTTGCTGGCAACACTTCCTTAGAACTCTTATTCAAAACCAAACCTGATTACAAAATCTTACGAATCTTTGGTTGTTCTTGCTACCCAAATTTGAGATCTTATAACACTCATAAATTTGATTTTAAGTCCAAACAGTGCTTGTTTCTTGGTTATAGCTCTCATCACAAAGGGTATATATGTTTTGATTCCTCTGGAAGAATTTTTATTTCTAGAGATGTTCTCTTTGATGAGACATCTTTTCCCTTTTTTCTCATGTTTCCATTCCCTTCAATTTAATCAGTTATTCAATCTCTTCCATCTCGCTATACCTCCTGTTATTGTTCATACACAGTCTCCATAAATATCTTCTAGTACACCTTATGTTGGTCATGAATCACAAGAAAATATTTGTCTTGCAACTTTGTCTGACCCAAGATTGTTTAGTTTTCTATGATTATCTATGGCACCCTACAGGTTCTCATATTGTGACAAATACTTCTAATTAGTCAGGTTTCATTCTAGATCAGGTTAATGACTCTTCTACTTTTGTTCGACTTGTACAAAATTGTCATTCAATGAGTACAAGAGGAAAATATGGAATTTCTAAATCTAAGGTGTCACTTGTTTCAAGAGAACCAACAAATGTGCATCAAGAATTAACTAATCCTTTTTGGAAGGCTGCTATGATTGATGAGTTTACTCCCCTGCTTAAGAACAGAATTTAGTCTTTGGTTCCTAATCCTTTAAATAGGAAAATAGTTGGATGCAAATGGGTTTTCAGAGTAAAAGAAAATTCCGATGGTTCTATTCAAAGATACAAAGCCATATTAGTGGCAAAGGGCCATCATCAGTTAGCTGGATTTGATTTTAATGAAACTTTTAGTATAGTTATAAAACCAACAACAATAAGAGTTGTTCTCACTTTAGCCTTAACTTACAAATGGAATAGTGCTTTTTAGTGGCAAAGGGCCATCATCACTTTAGCCTTAACCAACAACAATGAAACTTTTTGATGTGAATAGTGCTTTTTTAAATGGTTCTTTAACAGATGATGTCTATATGGAGCATCCAATGGGTTTTGTTGATCAGGGTTAGCCTTATTTTGTTTGCAAGTTAAATAAAACTCTTTATGGGCTTAACAAGCTCCTAGAGCTTGGTTTGAGAAGTTAAGTGCTGCTCGATGTTGTTTGGGATTCAAGGCTATCAAATCTGACCAATCTATGTTCATTTTATCCTCTCAAAAGCTGCATATTATTGTTTGTGTATGTGGATGACATCTTGGTTGCAGGAAATGATAATACATTCATCTCTTCCTTGATTGCTCAACTCAACAACTCTTTTGCACTAAAAGATCTTGGCTCCAGCACTATTTTTTTTGGCACTCAGGCTAAGTTTGGAGATCAAGGTTTGTATCTTTCACAAGCCAAATATATTATTGATTTACTTGTTAAGTTGAATATGCAGCAAGCAAATTCCATTGCTGCCCTAATGGCCAGTACAGAGAGACTTTCAAAACATGGAGGGGCTGTTTTTGAAGATGTTACTCTCTATCGTAGCACTGTAAGGGCTCTTCAATATATCTCTAACAACCCGGATTTTCGCTCAAGGGTATTTTAGCCTTTTCATTAATTTTAATCCAAATAAAATTATATTTAGTTTTCCCGAACCGTCGTGTAGCTACGAGTCTAACGAAATTGACTACGCTCAATTCCGAGTCCTGAGTAAAAAGATATGGCCTGAATACCGTTTACGTCCCAAACTCATATTATTCATTCCAGGGGCATTATCGTATTTTCCCAGCCAATCTTTTGACACAAAACCCTAGGTTACATATGTTTTTTTTTCTCATGTACTCTCCCTCACGCAGCCACACTTCTCACCCGTCTTTCGTTCTTCTGTGATTTCTCGTTCGAATCTTCAATAAATGAGCTTCACTAGGGTTTTTTGATCGTTTCCGGGAATTGAAGAAAACATCATTCATTCCTTTGTTTTCTTAGGTAATTCTTCATTGAATTCCTCTTTTTATGTCTCGTTATTGTTTCTGGGTTGTTTTCAAACAAAATGGACGTTGATTTCCTTGTTGTTCGATGGGTTATTAGGTTGTCGGCGTTAGGGTTTTTGCTTCATCGGAAAATTCAAGATTTAACTAGGTGAGTGCGTCCTTTGGGTTTTCCTTTCGATTTCCTATAATTTCAAGTTGTTTGATAGTGTTTTTCTTTTGCGTTCCCCTTTCGATTTCCTATATTTTCAACCCCGGTTTTTTGTCTTCATTCACGAGTTTGTTTGGTTCGTTGTAGCGTTATCATCGGACATTTTTGAATCGTTTCCAACCGCCTTCCCGACCAGGATCGGCGTCGTTGTTCATGCGCTCGCTTCTCCGTGAGATGATAGGGAGGGATGACCGGCCTAATCGGATTAGTGGGTTTTCAACCGGTCCAGGACCGATTTCTTGGGTCAGTTCTCCCTTCTTTGTCTTAAATATAATTGACTTTAAATTAATAATATTACTGGATCGGGTTTGTTGGAGCACTTTGGATTTATTTGTCGAAATTTAAAAAAAAAAAAATAAAAAAAAAAAAAAGACGTGATTGCTTGTTTGTTGTTTGATTATCATGATGTTGCTCGGGAGATGATTTATTGATTTTAATTATTATTATTATTGTTGTTGTTGTTGTTGTTAATATTATTATTATTATTATTATTATTATTATTATTATTGTTATTAGTATTATTGATTTTAGTTATTATTTTTAGTATTATTAATATGTGCTTGTTTGATTTGCAAATATTATATTTATTTAATTTATGTTCGTTAGCTGGTTATGTGCTATATTTAGGGCTTAATAGCGGTTCAAATTTTAAATTAATCTAATAAACAGACCTATTAAATTTGTAAAGCTGGATGCTTAGCATGGCACGTATCATGAGTGGCCTTTGTTAGGAATGGTGTCCTAGAACTTTTAATTATTTAATAATAATAATTTATTAAGAATAAATTAAATAAATAAACATAAGTTCTTTATATTATCTAGATTGATTCAATTAATGATATTAGGAATATATGGAAATATATAAATATCAAACATTCAAATAGTAAACCCTAAGTTACTCTTATGAAATCACGACTTAGTATGTGAGTCATACGAGAGGATTAAAGTCGAGATGAGTAACTTAAACATGTCTCTTTTAAACGGATAACGTTTGGGAACCTTATCCTGGTAACATCGTTGATAGCTTCGCATTTTGTTTATGACAAATGATCTAATCCCGATCATTCATGGACATGAAATGGAAGTATCATATGCAATGTTGATTGTATAAGACAGGACCACGATGTTCGATCAAATTTCTCATTAGTACCGTTTACAGAAATAATCGAATTTCAAACTAAGTTTATCAACCAGGTGATAGATTTCAATCCTGTAAAATGTGATTTTAAGTTATGTTCTTTGATTCACATAGTTGAGAGACGCGTCGCACTCAATACACTATGTGGCATCATACTAGATAGTGGAACTCATTTTCACGAGATGGAATTCATAACTTTCCTATAAATTACGGTATCGGTGCGATACCTAAACATTTTAGGAACTTTAAACTCCTCGATGTCCGATTCGAGACATGAAAAGCCCCCCCAAGTCCAATTTGTGATAGGGGTAAGGTTCATTGGGAATCCGGTTAATTACAGGGGCAACTAAATTTATCCCTCCCGAAGTTAAATTGAAGATATCCACGAGATATAAATAATGATAAATAAATGGACATAACTCATCTATAGGGGGGGGGGGGGGGGGGGGACATTGCTCACAGGAATCATTCTTGTTGAATGTGATTATGTGTTAATCATTTTGTAATTCTGAAGCCATGATTTATTGATTTTAATTGCGAAATCAAGTATTAAATGGATATTATTAGTAAAGTGAATTATAATGTTAATATTAATTATTATTATTATTATATATTATTAATTGTTTAAATAATTAGTTTATTTAAACATGAAATTAATAGTGAAATATTATTAATTAGATATTATTGATTTTTTAAATATTGAGTATATTTAAATGGTAATTATTATTTGAAATTAATTAACAATTATTAATTGTTTAAGTAATAAATTTTATTTGCATTGAATTAAATAATTAATTAATTAATAATAAAATGTTATCAATAAAATTATTAATTAATAATGAGTTTATTTAATGGAAATTAATAATTAAAATATTTATTATTAATTATTTAAATAATGAAAATTATTTAAATGGAATTAATATTTAAATATAATTTGATAATATTTAGTCGGAGAAAATATTAATATTATTAATTGTTTAAATAAAATATTTTATTTAAATGGTAATTAATAAATAAATTAATTAAGTTGGACTTATTAATTTAAGAGAGAGTTTTCAATCCTTGGATTAATGAACCCATTGAAATTGGCCCAAAATAATTAATTAAATAAATTTGATTTATTAATTATTTATTATTTAATTTTGGCCTTCTTAGATAATTTGTAGGAGATAATTATTTGAATTATATCCTATAATAATTATATAGATTTATTTACCCAAGATAAATAAAATAAAGAAAAGAAAATAATTCCTATTTATCTATGACATTTTCAAAATTGAAAAAAAAAAAAAATAATTACATCTTTTTTCTTTTTGTATTTATCTCTATAGATTAATCCTAATGGGATTAGGATTCCTATTTTTCTATAATGAGGGTTGGGTCATTCATAAATCATACAATTAAAATTCCTTAAAAGTCGGCTCTCTTCCTCCTGTCATGATACCTATTTTCCTTTTCAAAATTGGGAATAGTATGGCCCATATTTTAGTTTGTGGTCGGAAGCGTTTTCTACATTTTATACTCTATGTAGTAATTTTATTATTAAATTTAAGAGTTCATGTAGGGTAAGTACCTACCTATTTAATTATAAAGCATTGGTATAAATGGACCTAGTTAGTATCCATAAAGTATACCCATGATGATAACTTCGTTGGATTTAATTTGCTTATATGAGTTTGGTTTTAATCACCCCCCCCCAAGTCGGAGCTACAAAACTCTATGTACAAATTTAATATTAAATGAGTCCCTGCGGCAAACCTTTTTATAAATGTGGCAGTAACATTGATATTGATGGAGACCATGATGATTATACGAGGATGAGCCCCGCACTTTTATTTTGCGTAACATTGATATTGATAGACCATGATCAAGACTTGTGCGCTTTTATTTATTTTATTTTTATTTTATTTTATTGAACATTTTGTCATTTTTTTTATGAATTTTTCATTTTAAATTTATTTTAGTTGTTTTTTAATTATTTAAATTGGCGCCAAAATAAATGTTTTTGTTTCGAATATTTCTTTCGTTATTAAATAAACGCTTCCGCATTTATTCAGTTTTACTCTGATTTAACTATATTTTTCAAATGAGTTATGTGTTTACTTATTTATTCGGTTATTTCGGGTCGGATCGTTACAATATCATCATTACTTGTCCTGACCTCTCTTTTGCTATAAATAAAGTATGTCAGATCATGAAATCTCCTTTAGTTAGTCATTGAAAAGCTGTTAAACGGATATTGAGGTATCTTGCTGGATTGTTAATCATGGTTTAGTTCTCAAACCAGCTACTACTTTTAATCTTGTTTCCTTCTGTGATGCTGATTGGGCATCGGATCATGATGATCGTCGTTCAAATACTGGCTATTGTGTTTACTTTGGAGGTAACCTTGTCTCATGGAGTTCGAAGAAACAATAGGTGGTTTCTCGTTCGAGCACAGAAGCTAAGTATAGAATTCTTGCAGTTGTCACTGCTGAAATTTCTTGGCTCCAATCTTTACTTGTTGAACTTGCTATATCTTTACCTCGTTGTTCTATGATATGGTGTGATAATCTTAGCACAATTATGTAGTCAGCTAATCCTATTCAACATGCTAGAATGAAACATATCAAGCTTGATTTGTATTTTGTTCGAGAGAAAGTTGCAAAGCCATTGGTGGATGTTCGACATGTCTCTTCACAAGCTCAAAATGCAGACATTCTCACCAAACCTGTAACGTCCCGTTATTTTACAGGATTTTTTTTACTCTAATTATTATTATTTGATGTAAAACACTTAATATAATTATAGAATTGATTAATTTAAATTTTAGAATTTTAATTTAGAATTTACGAGTTTATTTCGTTTGTAAATCCTTTTAAATGGTTTATTAGCTTAAATTAGTTTTGGTCGTATTAATAATTATTAACGGACCAATTAATACTTATTAATCAACATTTGACAAGTTTTAATCGGGTTTAGTTTTAAAAGCTAAAAGCAAATGAGGGACGTAATCGTAATTTTTGAAATTCTTAAAAATATCTTTTACTATTTACTTCTTCTTCTTTAAAAGTCAAAATAATCAAAAATTACAAATTGTTCTCTTCTTTCCCTCCTCCATGGCTGACCATGGCAAGCTCTTTGAGCTCATGGGTTTTCTTCGATTCTCGACTGATTTCGATGATGTCAGTTGTGTTGGATTGCTCAGGACGAGGGCTACCTATCCAACCTAGCTTTTCGATGTTTCTCGTTCTCTAAGGGAAGCCCTAAAAAGTAAGTTTTCAAAACTTTTTACATGGATTTCTTTGTTTTTATTTATAAATGAGTTTTGAAGTTGAAATCACATATTTCTATCAAGGAATTTGACGATTTTGAGCCCGGATTTTCGAAAAACACTATTCATCCAAAATCACTATTCATCATGTAGACCCCTAATTTTGTCCGGCATTATTTAAAAATTAAAGTTTTTTTTAATTGAAAGATGAAATAAAATTGGCCATTTTCTTTTTATCATAGTTATTTAAAATGAGCACATCATATTTAAAAAGAAGGAATATTCTAGATTCCTTCCTATCTTCCTAAAAAAAATGAATTTTTAATTGTGTAGATAAAAGAGGAATGAGAAAAGAAATAGAGAAAAAGAGTAGAAATCCAAAAAAATACTTTTTCTCAAAAGAGGAAAATGTTGGATATGTGTGAGTGATTAAAATAAAAGAAAAGAAATAGTGGGAAAATTTGAATTCATTAGGCAAAAGAGGTATTAAAATAAAAATGAAAAATGAGTAATATTTCAAATATTATTTTGGGCAAAAAGAGGGGGAGATGTATTTCAAATTGTTGACTAAAGAGGTAGGTCAAAGGAGGAGGAATGAGGTTGAAAGATTTTTTCAAATTTCTAACTAAAAAGGGTAAAATTCAAAAAATAAAAATAAAAAAAAAATAAAAATAAAATTCAAAAAATAAAATAAAAACCTAAACCCTAACTTACCTCTATAAATTCATCTTATTCTCCTATTTTCAAGAGGAGAGGGAGGAGGCCTCCAAGATTCATACAAAAAAACATAATCTTCAACCTTCCAATTCCTCCATATTTCTCCATCCATCATTCATTTCTTTCTTGTCTCCCTCTATTCATACCTTTGAAAAAAATAAAATCATCTCCCAACTCCCCATCATTACCATCCATAACTTAATCATCCTTCATAAAAGAACCTTAAGTTTTCAAAAGCTACCATCCCCCCCACCATTCTCATATCATCCAATTTTATTCACACTCCATAAAATCATTTTCCATGACTCTACCCTCTCACTTTCACACACAAAGGGGATTCAAGAGGTAATAAAGATGTCATGATAATTTTTATTTTTATAGAAGCATTCTAATTCTTTTAGTTACATAATTAGTGTTGAAGTTTTCTTAAAAAACTGTTTTTTTTAGATTGAGTCTTTTGTGTTCCAATAGAAATGGTGAGTTATATTTAATAATTTTATTTATGTTATATTTTTTCATAAAACTAGACTTAAATATGAATCTATAGGAAAAAGAATCAACTAATTCCGATTTGTGGTTTGAAAGTTATGATTTTTTGAAGTTTGTTGTTCAAATGAATTTATAGGCTACGGGATTTTCTGAGCATGTTATATTTTATGATGTTTCTGTACTGATTTGTTTAGTTTAATTATTTATGACTATTTTTATTTGAAACTAGACTCATAAAGTAAAATTTAGAAACAAGAATTACTCCGTTTCGTTAAGTATAAAAAAAGATATGATTTTTCAAAGTTAGTATAAAATTCTGCACAATTTTTTTGTTGTAAAACAAGAATGAGGTACCTTTTTCATGAAAATTTGTTTGTTTTTAATTAAAGATATGAATATTTTTGGGGGTGATAGTTTTATTCGATTGTCATATTTTGTATGTCATATTTTGTATGTCATATTTATGTTTATGATTTATTTCCTTATCTTACACTGATTAACATTTATTTTTGTTAAGTTTATTGTTTTGTTTTTACTTAATGTTAAAAACTATTTTTTTTAAATAATTTTTTCTTTTTTCTTCAAAAACTCATACCAAAAAATTTCTACTATTAAAATTTGGGAGTACAAGAATACTTTGATCCCAAAGTTTATGAATTAAGAAATTTTATGGTATGATTTTAAAACCAATTTGAAATAATTTTTTTCAAAACCTTTTTCATCCTAAAAAGTTTCCTATGAATTGAAATTTGGGAGTACAAGAATACTTTGATCCCAAAGTTTATGAAATAAGAAATTTCATGGTTTGATTTTAAAAAGCAATTTAAATGATTTATTTTTCAAACTTCCCCATTCCAAAAAATTTCAAATGATTTGAAATTTTGGAATACAAGAATACTTTGATCCTAAATTTCATGAATTAAGAAATTTTATGGTATGATTTTAAAATCAATTTGAAATAACTTTTTCAAAACTTTTTTTATCCTTCAAAAGTTTCCTATAAATTGAAATTTGGGAGTACAAGAATACTTTGATCCCAAATTTCATGAATTAAGAAATTTAATGGTATGATTTTAAAACCAATTTAAATGATTTCTTAAAAAGTTTTTCATCCCAAAAAACTTCCCACAATATAAAATTTGGGAGTACAAGGATACTTTGATCCCAAATTTCATGAATCAAGAAGTTTTATGGCATGACATATAAAATTAAAGGACTTTTCTTCAAAACTCTCATTCCAAAGAACTCTCTATAATTTGAAATTTGGGAGTACAAGAATACTTTGATCTCAAATTTCATAAAATGGAAAGTTTTATGGTTTGATAATTTTATCATTGATTTTCAAAAAAATGTTTTCTAATGGCGTAATGTCACTCATAGTAATTTAATGATATCATTATAATGATTAATGATATGATCAAATTAACATGAGACATTTCAAAATAAACACACACAAAAAACTTTTTCCTAATGGCTTTATGCCACTCACAATTATTTAACAATATCATTAAAATAATTAGTGATATTGTCTAATAAATATGGGACATTCCAAAATAATAATAAAATCACTTTGTTTTAGTAAAGGGCATTTAATGACATATTTGAGATAAACCAAAAAAGTAATCGTTTTTTAAAACGAATGTTTTAGGGTGCTAATACTTTCCCTAAACATGAATAAACTCCCGAACCCATTTTTTTTAAATCGCAGACCATTTTTATTTTTGTCTTTCTCTGGTGACCAATCACACCTTTTTAAAACCAATGATTGGTGGCAACTCCTGTTTTTTTTCTTGTTCTTTTCTTTAACCTTTTTTCGGATAGAAAAGGACATGTGCGTTTTTTAGAGAGGGTCGGCCCCTCCGAGTCGTTCGAGGGGTAGCGACACATCCGAAATTACTATTCACCCGAAAATCATACTTTTTCTCATATTAGATATGAGTTGTAATATGTTGATCGATTGATGAATTTTAGGTGTGATTGCTCGTTTGTTGGTTCATGGAAACTTGGTTGTCACGCGAGTATTCAAGGTGAGAAACCGAATAAGTTGAACGATTTGTAGAATCGGAAGTTGAGATTAAGGTTTAAATCAAAAGGATTAAAGTATATGAGCGAACATGCTTAGGCTTGGGAGTTAGTTTTAATTGAGTGAGAGAACTCATGAATTTCTCGAGAAAAACATTTAACTCTTAGAAGTTCTACGTTTAGATTCGTTCCGGAGTTTAAGAATGATTATCGGAAGTCGAAGGTTTCAAGTATAATGAGGTGAATAAGAAACTTGATCATGAAACTTCGGATATTTACTGAAAGCAATAGAATCATTTGAATTGGGGACTTTATGATAAAGTTAGTAATTCAAGTTTAACTGAAGGCCGTTTGGCTTGATTTATCTATTGTTTTCTTATCAATTTCTTATTTTATGTATAAAAGGTAATTCGTGATCCATTTATCTTTATGTCCTTTCGAGTACTTTGAATGTTTATATTTATTTTTATTTGTACTTGAAAGCATATTCATATCATATTGCATAATCGAAATTGGGAGGAATAATGAGGCATGCTAAAGGACTGCGGGACTTTGCATTGTCTGGTATTATTCGTTTTATGTTTATGTATATGTATCATGAGTAATGCTAAAGGGCTGCGGGACTTTGCATGATCGGAGAAGATTGATAATAAGATAATGATGGAACTATGTGAGTTCACATTATCTAGTATTATCCATAATTACTATGATACATATACGAGGATACAGTGTATGACTTAGCCCGCCGGAGCTTCATTACCTGTATTCGGTGGGTGAGTTAATGAGGTGAATGAATTTAGCAAACGGGAGATTCATTACCTGTCATTATTCACTAGAGGTGGGAAGATATTATTGAAAAGACTTCGTATATTTTATTTTGAAAATCGAGATAATGAAGTATAGTTAGCTTGCGGGAGCTTTCATACTGTCATTATGAGCATGTGATGATTATATTGATGTAAAGGTTGTGTGCTCTTTACACTTGTTGAGCGAAATAATGAAGTATAGTTAGCCTGTGGGAGTTTTCATATTGTCATTATAAGCATTATTTTGGAAAGCGAGATAATGAAGTAATGTTAGCCTACGGGAGCTTCATTACTGTCATTATAAGCATTTGATGGTTATGTTGATGTAAATGTTACGTGTATTTTACATTTATTGAGTGAGTTAATGAATATGTTAAGACTGAGTGAGCTTAGCATTATTTATGAAAGAAAAGGGAATGTAAACTTTTTATAACCTGAGTTGCTATATAGAAAAAGAAATGAAACATTATGTATGACATACATTTCTATAGAGAAAAGAAATGAAATATGATGTATAGTCGAGTGATATAGGAAAAGGAATGAGATTGAATTGTATATTGAGAGAGTACAAGGGTGTATTGAACCTTATATATAGTATGAGATATTAAAAAGGAAAAATAAGAAAGAGAGATGTGATATGGAAACATTGTTCTAAATGTTGGTAGTTAGTTTCTCGAGTTTTGGAAGTTTTGGTAAAGAGAATGTAAGTTTTCCTTAGACACAAATCCGGATGTGGGTTTGGAGTCTAATGTTACTTTACTTTCTATTTATTTTCACTGGGCTTTCTTTTAGCTCATGATATTACAAACATTTTCAGGTAATGCTCGGGGTTATGGGAGAGGAGCTGGTGTAGTCTGATCTGGATGATGATGATGCCGAGAGGGACTAGATATATTTTTAAAGTCCATGGACACATTTATTTCATGTTTTTATCTTTTGAGTTGTATATTTGTATATAAGCTCATAAGAGCTTTTGTTTTAACTTTTATCACCTTTAACTCCTTTAATCTTTACACAAGAATTGCATTTCATGTCGTTTAAATTCTCTGATTGTGAAAAATGTAAACAGGTTGTGGATAGTCCAAGTTTTAAACATATCCACGCCAAATTTTTATTAAATATTAAGTCTTCCGTTGCAATTCGATTTTAAATTATTTAAAAGGAGTCGGGTTGTCTTGCCAACTCCAGATTTCTACTACTTCGATCCAAACTCTTGGTGAATTCTTATCCCTCATGAGTTTGTTGGGAGTGTAAATGTAGGTATATCTTTTGTAATAAGATTAGTTATGAGTTGGTTAGGCTTGTAGTTAAGTTGTTAGAGTTAGTTAATTAGTAGCTAGGCTACTTGAGCCTCTTGCATAAATACTTCACTATTCTCATAAATAAAATTAGAGAATGATTCATACTTTACCGAGGGAGAGAGTTGACTTAAATTTTTAGGTCTATTAATGATTTAACAGATATTACCCAATGTTTAGAGGTAAATATTGATATTTTCCAAAGATAAATGATATAAAACTTGGAGTTGAATCGACAAAAAGTTACACCAAATGAGTTTTGTTTTGATTATATTTACAGTGTCTCATTCAATTTTTTTTCCTCCCAACAACCAAGTACCCATATGAGTCTTGTATTTTAGCATGTCTTTGACCACATTTTTTAAAAATGCATTTATGACCAAGTTGCATTGATGCCTTTTAATTGAAAGCATGTGGAGTGAGAACAAAAAATAAAAGCTGCACAACAAAAATATTATAAAATTTAATTAGAAAAAGCAATGCACATTATATTAATTTTGTTTTAGAGAGTTGTTCCCTAACCTATGAACATGCCATAATCTATGGGGAGTTTTGCTTGTTTCTTCTCATAGTCTTTTTTTTTTTTTTTTTTTTTACATTTAGTTTAACTTAACTCTATATATATAATGATATGATGCTCTATATGCAAATTAATGAGTTTACATTATCTTTCCAAAAAAAAAAAATATTTGAACCGATAAAAGTTGGTGAAACATCATTAATGAATAATTAGATTGATGTAATATGCTCTAATTATTACACTTTATTTATCAAGTACTATTCATTTAGTGTTTGAATTACAAATCAAATGTTTAATTTCTTTTAACTATTTCAAAAAAGTTTCAAATCTAACTTTTAATATCTCTTTATGATTGAGAAAGTTGGCATGCTATTAAATTTTAATATTAACCATGTCAATGTGTAAATATATAAACAAACCTATTTTGTTTGGATTTGAAAAAAAATATATATAATACAATTAGGAGTGGGAAATTTTAAATTATGATGAGTATTTTATAACATTTGGTTTTTTATCCATTAAGTTGTCGCACTAAATTATAATTATGCATCAAAGTTGATATTAAAATTAGAGTTTAAAAATATTTATTATCATTTGCATGCAAAAGTACATAACTAATTATATAGAAATTAGGAAAGAAAATATTTTTTAAATTGATCAAATATTATTTATTATAAAAGAATATAATATGGAGTGAGGGTGTGGCAAACTATTTTTCTCTATTCATAATCATATATTAATTAGTGCAAATTATTACAAGCTCAATCAGGGGTAGAATCAGACATATTTTTGGATTGCATTTGCATTCAAATCATCTTTCAGGATTTTGTTGTCTCCCTCATTCATATATTTTAATCAATCGAAAGTGGGATATCACTATGGCAAATCTTTGTTTCCCATATAAATATTAAGAAATTATTCTCAATAGTATTTTTTTTTCCTTAACTTAATTTTAAAAAAATAATAAAACTTTGATTTATTTTATAATAACACTTTTTTTATTTTTAATAAATTAATTAATAGTTTTAGTTATTTTTTTATTATAAAATTATGAATATCATTATTGTTTTTGTATGTTTCTTTAAGATATTTTATGATTTTGATAAGTTTATTTTATAATAAATCTCTTTCATTATCTAATAAATGTTTATTGTTTTTTTAAATTATGAAAACTTTCACTTTCTTTTGAAATTTACCATTAAATAGGTACTTTTTTTTTAAATACCCCATAAATATTCATCCACAATTCATAAAATCTTTGGCCTCACTCAGATATATAAAAGAAGTTTTGAGGTTTTTTGTGTTTTTAGGTATTATTAACTTAGATCAATTTTCCATCACCTAAATCTCTCTCTCCAATATCTAAAAAGAGGTATAAAGCCCAAAATCAAATATCCTTCCAACTTAATATAATTTATTGATAATAATGATTATTTAATATAATTTACTATTAACATCAACTATCTATAAGATTTAACAAAACAACTGATATTAAAATGAAACTTAACGAAGACCAAACACACCAATAATAAAATATAGAACATATAATTTAAGTCTAATATACCCATTTTGATATCAAAATACATGAAATAAATGTATTATTATTGTGCATTATAACTTAAAAAATTAACTAAAATAGTATATTACTTTAACTTCAATAAACTGTTGAATAATAATTGACTTTTAATATTTATTATTTTTACTTTTTTTTAGGGTAAAATACAAATAAGACTTTTGTGGTTTTATTCAAATGCATGAACACCCCCTGTGCTTTGAAAATTGTAAATCACACCCTTGTAGTTCCATATTTTTTCAATCAGACCCTTCCCCATCAATGTCATTAATTTTCTTCTAATCATAACTTTTTTGTTTGAACTCCGATTTGGATGATTCAAGATGTTTTGGAATCCTCATTTCGGTATCTACACTATAGTCACTCAAAAACTTCAAAATCATAAATAAAAAAAAATTAACAGTGTCAATCATACCCAGTATTTTGATGTTAATAAACTCTTTTATTTATTAATCATTTCAAAGTTTCGAAGTGACTATTATGTAGAGCCTAAAATGAGGATTCCAAAACATCTTGAATCATCCAAATCGGAGTTCAAACGAAGAAGTTATGGCTAAAAGAAAATTATTGGCTTTGAAGGGGAGGGGTCTAAGTGAAAAAATTTGGAACCACGGGCCTGATTTGGCATTTTCAAACCACAAGGGTGTTCGTGCCTTTGAAAAAAAACAGGCATCTCATTTGCATTTTACCCTTTTTTTAAAGATGTATAATTATCAGTTAAATGAGTTTTTAAGAATCAAAACCCATGTTTTATTATTAATTTAAATGTTAATTTAATTTTGACAATATATTTCCTTTTAAAAAATTCATTGATTTTATTTTAATACATTATATGAACAATAAACCTTCTATTAAAGTAAAGAAAAAATGATATAAATGAAAATAATATATAAAATATGTTAATTTTATATAACTTTGATTTAGTGAAGTAAAATCTAATGTAAGATTGAACTTGAAGCTAAGTAAATAGAGAGGAGAAGTTATGAGTGAGAGTACATGTATCTGACTTAAATGAACATGTGGCCAATGGAATGCTGCTACTTCCTTTTCAGCAACTTTCTCTCTATTCATTGAAGATAGTACTGATTTTGGATTTGAAGTATATGAACACAAAAACATGTCTTTTTGGGAGAAAGTGAAGTGAGAGATGAACCCAGAGGCATAAGCAAGAGCTTGTTTTTTGATTCCGTTGAACAATTATCAGAATAAATCATTTTTATGAGGCAAAAAGAAAATTGTCTTGAATGTGTGTAACGAAAAGCTTATTAAAACGATTAATTATTCAATGTGGCTATCCATTTATAACTATTGAATCTATATAAAATGACGTTTTCTCAAAGATATTTTCTTTACTATTAAAAACAACATAGATCAATTATTATGAGAAGAGAGTTTTTGACAGTTACATCAAATAATTTATCGAACTATATTACGGTGGAAGAGACAGAAAACAATCTTATGCTTGTGCGGAAAGTTGCTGGTCAAGATAATTAGTAGCACCAAACCAAACTTCTCCCTTTTGAAAAAACTTTTCCAATTTCATTGAACTATCAAATGTGAATGCAAAATGGGGAGCAAAAAAAATTTGGGATAATTTGTTGTTTTTGGACTAAATGCATTTAACCCAAAAAAAAACATTGAAAATAAAAATTAAAAAAAAAGCAAAATTGCAGATGTTCTTATTGATTGGAATCAATGCATTTAATTGGAAAGAATTTTGAAATCTAAACCTTTGGCTATGTTAGTTGGAAATGTGGAGAATCTTAATTGTATTGTACTGTTTTTTTAGCGCTCTATTTGTAAAGTCCTTACTTTGCATCTTTGAAGTTTGGAACTTTGGAAGGTTCATAGGCATGAGATTTGGGAGATTCATGAATCCTTAAAAATATTCATTTTTCTTTTTATTTTTTTGTAGCACTTTCAATTTTACTTGATTATATTGGAGCCATTCATATGGGAGAAAATATAATAATGCTCATCCTATAATAAGTTGTATTATCTTCTTACTATTATTATTAATATAAAAACTTTAGGTTTAAAGAGTAATCAAATCTATAAAAATAAATAAATAAATAACAGATGAGTGTAGTTCGTATAATATATTATTAATAACAAGGTGGTAAAATTTAAAAATTACAGTTATTTGTTCAAATAATCCAATTTTTTTAATGGAATCAGAACACGTGATAAATATAGAGTACGTGTCCAGAATTCATTAAAATGAGCTGGCAGAGGGATGTGGTTTTCAATTTTACAAACTAGATAAAAAGCCTAGAGTATTCTAGAGAGGGAGAGAATCTCAATATAATAATATCCCATTTAATGATAAAAGTAATACAAAACATATATTTGAAAATAAGGCTAACTAAGACAAAACTAAATGTAACTAACTCGTAATAATTTAGTTACATTTTTCACATAAATACCACTCTTAATACTAACATGAGTGTCGTTTGCAAATCAAATAAACTATATCGGTAAGCTTAAAAATGATCTCATTTAAAAACGCATTTGAAAATTAAAGTAAATCATAATATTTATTAAAAAAAACAAATTTAATATTTAAAAACAGTGAAGGAAAGAAAAGAAAGAAAAAAAAAGAGCAATCAATATTTTCGTTGAAAATAACTCAAAAGACTGTGAAATATATATATTTTTTTTTCAATGAGTGGAGATAAAGAAAAGAGTGATCCGTGAATAATGAATCTATTGGCCTCTTTGGCTAACTTCTTCTCTATCTGACAATCTCGTGTCCTGAGATTTTGACTCATTTAATTAGTTAGCTCTTTTAATTTTATTGAATTACTGATAATTAAATATTATTTAGTTTACTAATTAATCTTTTAAACAAGTTTAAGGTTTAGAATTTTACTTCAACACATGGGATCATGTGCTTTTTGGCTGCTAGAGAGAGATGTTTGACTTGACCGAATAAAATCTTAATTTATATAATCTAAAGTTAAATTAACATCTATTGCAAAAAAAAAAGTTAAATTAACATCATAGATTTTTTGTCACATTTTTATGATTAAAATTAGTTTTTGCTATGATATGCATATGCAAAATGTACTAATTACATTGTTTAGTTATTAGTGTTAACTTTAGATTAAATTCTTCGATCAAATTTTTTATTTTGTTGGGATGCGAACAAAAATCTCACTTTGATTAGGAGAGGGGATGATTATGAGTCTATAACAAAAGGAAGAAGCATATTTCTATTGGTTTAAAGCCTTTTGAGTGAAATCAGAAGTAAAATTATGTGGACATGCATAGATCTAAAGTGGACAATATCTTACTGATATGGAGTTGTGAAGATTCGTTGTCCCTAACATATTCCTTATATATTATTGAAGATTAGAAAGCAAATCTAAAGAAAATTATATTTTTAAAAGGTAACTTTTTTTTTTACCCCTTGCGGCCATAATTCTTTAAGATAAACTGATTTTCTATTTTCTTATCCCAATTCAAGTAGATCATACTTAAATATACTTTTATTTTGACTTTAATTCTGGTAACCTATAAACTTTCATACTTATATCATTTTGATTCTTAATTTTTTTAATTTTTATTTGTTTTTATCCTTAAACTATTATTATTTTTAAATCATTCAAGTTTTCACTATTAATCTTTTTCATAAATCATTTACAAATATATATATATATATATATATTTCAAAATCTGACACGAGAAACTACTATAAATAATTTAAAATAATTGTTCATAGAGATATATATGTTCATTAGGTAGAACAGAGATAACCCCAATGAAAAAAAACATTGAGTTTTTGTTGAATAATTTGTAAAAAAATTTGTAATAATAAGGATTAAAAAAAAAGAGATCAGAATAGAATGCATAAAAAAATAAAAAAAAATAAAACATAGTTTTTAAGTAAAAGTATTTAAATTTAACTTTACTTTTACTTTTTTTTCTCCCAAGACATAGTTTTTTTTTTTAAGTAAAAAAAGGAACAAAATCTAAAACAAGACCAAGCTGATTATGCATTTTCATGAGCTGGGAAGCATATATCCAAAAAGAGGAACAAATTTTACAAATGATTATAAAAACACATGATCACTGTTTTTGTTGTGTCCAACGATCATATGTCTTGACCCATTTGACTAAATATCGAGTGTTGTTTTTTCCTCCTATAATGTCATTTTAACAAGATTCAAAGATCCCATTATTATTTTTTGTATATATTATGGTTTTGATCCAATGATATGAATATGATCTTGTTATCTAATTACATATTTCACAATTTGGTCCAAATTTTGTTCGATAAATTTAAAATCTCACAAGGTGAAAAATTTTTCCCAAGTTGTTAATGGAAGAAATCCAATAAAGTATGGGGATACAAAATCAAACAAAACTGATAAAATAAACCAGATCATACTGAATAAAAATGTGGTTAATTTCATTTGACTTTCAATTTGATTTAATTTCTTTTTACTTGATATTCTATAAAAATAATTAACAGAAAATATTATATGGTTACTTTTATTCTTAACTAAGTGTGTCAATTTTATATTTAATTCTCTGATAGAACTTTAAACTTTAATAAGTAATGTAATTATTATTTTTTTAGAGATTTATAGTTAAATGTGTGTAATGTTTGTAGTTGGATGAAATAATGATTATTTTTAATTGTGTCGAATTAAAAAATTAAAATCCAATATACAAGGGTGATACCAAATATGACAAGAATTACACACCTTTGGCAATTTGCAATTAATATTTTGCAATTGCATGTCTCATCCCCTCACAATTTCACAAGTGGAATCAAAGCCATTTTTAAAAGATGAAACAAAATTTACATAAAAAAAAAAAAACTAATTAACTAATTAACTCTATAGCTATAGCCTTAACCACATAATGATTGCTCTTTTCGATTCTTTATTATTTGGTTGCTTTTTAGCTCTTCATGCGAAGAATAAGCCAAAAGCCTTGCTGTTTTTTTCTCTTCTCCAAGCCATTTTTTGAAAGCCTACATTTTTCTTTGTTTTTGAAAATATATTTGGTTTAATGTTTTAGTCAAAGATTCCTCGATCATCCAATGAGGAGAAAATTGGGTTCGGAAAAAGCTAAACCGAAAATTATTTCACGCTTACGTTTATCTATATAAGATTACTTTTTGGTTCAAATATGTTATTTGGTTTATATATTTTATATATATTGTTTACCTTAATAAAACTACTCATACAATTTTTTTATTTTTTTATTATCTTTAAGCCAACTCATCTTGTGCTAGTTAAGTTGTTCCTACGGAATTTAATATTGACTACACCTCATGAGTTAATTTATAAATCATATCTTTTTATCTCAATAAAATTACAAGTTAAATCATCAATAGATTGAATTTTTTTTTTATTGTTATTATGAATAGTAGTAGTAACAAGTCTTTTTTTTTTAGACATTTCATCAAATTGAGAAGAGCTTTCTAACTTTTGGTTTCAAGCGAACAGAGTATATGTCTAACCAGTTGAACAATGTTTCAGATTTTAACCTATAAAAATGGAGTGGTGTGTTTTTTTTTTTTAAATTAAAATAAAAAGTATAAATTGCAAAAACTTAAAAATGTAAAGATCCTTCAATTTTTTTTTAAAACGATATCAAAGTTCAAACTATCCATAAAATTTCAATAGAAGACAAATAAAAATTGATAGCGAAAGGTAAAGTTTATTCAAAATGAACACAATTGTTTCTCCCAAATTTCTCAACACCATTATTTGAAAAAAAAAGAAGTAAAAAAGTAAAAAGTAAAAAGTAAAAAGACTTTTAAGAAGATAGATATTAGATGTCAAATTTTTTGGACAAACACAAATGACAAAGACAGAGGTAATGGGGGGTTTATCAAAATTAAATGGCATGTGAAGAATTAACAGAAACAGTACCAATAAGAAGAACTTGCGTTGGCGTGGACCAAAATTACCTCTGTAAAAAAAACTGACTTGACTGACCAATTCACATTTCACATCACATCACCACTCAAAAAGTTAGAGAAAAAAAATGGTCATTTTATTTTTTTATTTTTTTGGTAAAAATGAGATTAATTTGACATACGCATGATAAAAAGAAAATGATGATGATCTTTTTATTTGATTGATCATTCAAACTGTGATATGTCACTCTTCATAATCTCTGATCAAATTCCTTTTGATTGATCAGTTCTCTCTCTATTGTCATAAACACCAATTATTCTTTTTCCTTTTTTAAACCTTTCTCTTCATATTTTCACTTGGGATTACCAAAGATATCGTTAATTCACTCACACACTCAATCTCTCTCTCTCTCTCAAGTCTCAACGTGAACTACCCTACCCGGCTGATTTTTGGTAGTATTTTCACTTATTTTATTAAATGAGTCATCATAGTTGGATTCTTTTCTTATAACCGTCGGATTTATAATTTTAATGAGATAAACTAGATCAAGTAGTTATTGATAAAATAAATAAATATAATGGTATACATTTTTTTTATGAAACTTATTTTTACGCCTTTTTTTAATGTAATATTTTTAATTAAATAAAAAGTTAAAACAATCTTTACATTCTCATTCATACTTACAAAAAAAAAATTACATTAAATTTTTTCAATTTTCAATTTAAAAAAGAATCATTTTTTAAAAACCCTCTTTAAAGAGTGCATTTATCCCTTTAAAAGAGAAAAAAACAAATAAAATGGGTAAAGCCGTTAAATATTTAACACTATTAGTGAGGAATTATTGACATAATTTTGAACTGCACGAGTGTAATTTTCTATTTTCTTTTTACTATTAGGGATGTTCATATATTTGACCAATATTATAAGAGGCTTATCTACGGTTTACCCTACTAATAACGTTAAATAATTTAGTGATGCCCTTAATTCACCATAGAAATATGTAATATATATCGAAATATATTCCCCTCTACACCTACAAATTTAGCCCTACAAAATTACGAAGGATGCTTATAATCTTGCAAATCTTGTTTATAATATTTGTAAATATAATATTTCTAAAAATAGTAATTCAATGATGAAATAATGATCAACACACGATTCACTTCGTATGTGACATCATCCCATAAGGTTCTAGGATCACCAGTAGTCTAAAAACCAACACGTTTAACGTTACTCAACACGTGTTTACTCTGATGCACGAATCGAGCAGAGCCAAAACAGTGATATCTCACCGATCGTTTGGGCTATCAACTGTGAGTGGCTATCCTTGTCTATTTGACCATCTGCACGCAATCCAATTTGTAAATCTCGTCGTGATCAGCATCCTTGCATCTCCCTGTGGTCCTCACTCATATCCTCAATTAGCTCGTCATGTCGATAGGCATGATCCGACCAATTTTATGATTATTTATAGAGACAGGTTTCCACATATCAAGTCATCACTCTTTCAACTTTTAAGCTATTACTCTACGAAAATACCTCCATAACCTGTCTAACTTGATTATCGGAGCTTCCTTGATTGATACCACATCAATGTTTTTCTTATTCATCTTTCTGCTACCGGTATACCTGTCGGAAGACAACTCATAGTCAACAGTCATCTTTGATCGTAGATTTAATCGTTTATACTATATTTTGAGATATATATTTTTATAATTCAATCTTTACTATTGATTTTTTATTTTTATTTGAAATTTCAACCCTTTATAATAAACTCAAAATCAAAAGCAATATACAAACACAACTCATTTTGTGTCATACAAGATTTCCATTATGTTACATAAAATTTTATACCCACTAAAACTTAAAAGATTTTAATATAAAGTTAAAAAGTTTAGAGATAAACCTTTTTTTAAGATAGTACTTAGGAAACTCCAACATTCCATCTTATGGGAAGAGAGTATTGATATTAAACTACTAGAATTATATTTAAAGATAAACCTTTTATTTTGTTGATATAATATTGGACTTGAGGATTAAACTACTCCTCTAAGTAAATTATATATCTATGGACTATGACCAACCATGGCTAGCCCCCCAATTTTTTTTTATTTTTTCATACGTATATATTAATATCAAAATTTAATTTTACCCCAAAAAAAAATATATGGCCTCGCCACTGATGATTAATGAACTATGTTCAGGTTGACAAATAAATAATTTTAAAAAAGTATATAATTATGAAAAGAGCATAAATATGAAAATAGAAAGGCAAAAGATTTAAAAAAAAAAAAACAATCTTTTTATAGATAGCATAGATTTGGTGTGACCCAGTATTCTATAAAGAGGATTAAGATAATGAATGAAGTTATTAATTACCATTGACAACTGTCATCACAGTAAAAAACAAAGCCCCATTTTCACAATCCCTAGAATTTTTTTACAGTTACTGTCCAATTGTGACTTCCTGCATTAAATTCTACCTCTCTCTCTCTCTCTCTGGCCATGACGTGTGCTTTGGAAACCCTCCTCCATTATAATAATAATTAATAATAATCTCTTTTTCAAATATTAGATTCTCTTTTTTTATTTTATATATTATTATTTAATTTATCAAAAGTTAGAAAACCCACTTATAAATATCATCAATCAAAACTACTCCTTTCAAATCAAAAATCCCCCCCTTTTTCCAAAAAAAAAACAGCCATGGCTTCAAATTCTTCAGCCTCATCTTCTTCTGTTCCTACGCCATTTTACTTTGAAGAGAAATGGAAGCTATCAAAGAAAGAAGGGTCTTCATCTTCATCTTCATCTTCATTTTCATCTTCTTCTTCTTTAATGAGGAATTCATCAAAGAAACAGAGAAGATGTTCATTCAGTAGAAAGTGTGCGAAATTGGTGAAAGAACAGAGAGCCAGATTCTATATCATGAGGCGTTGCGTTACTATGCTCATTTGCTGGCATAACTATAACGATTGATGAACAAACAGAGTTTCTGATTCTGGGTTTTTTTTTCTTTTCAGAGAGAGAAAGTTAATGAATTTTCTGCTTCGGGACTTCGTTTTTAGCCAAACCCAGTTGAGATTTTCCATCAATATTGTATTCTAGAGTGAGAGAGATTTATATATATACTTGTAAATAAATTAGCTTCTGCTTCTCTTTTCCCCCTTAAATTTTGGTTTGATTTTATCAGTGAGGTTTGTAGGATTCTTAACAATGTATTCATCTTTTAGTGTTTTTTTTTTTAACTTCCATTGATTTCTTAATCCAATGCAAATTTAGTTTTCCCTTATTCATCTCTCTCTATGGATTTTTCTGGTTTTTTTCTTCCGTTGGGAGCAAATAAAGTTTAATTCCATCGGTTAGATTGGTATGATTTTGGTTATATATAAAGAGAGAGTAACATCTCGATTGGTATGAGATCGGGTTAAACTAAACAGTAAAGTCATGCGAGTTTAGATTAAAAGTCACTTTTTTTCTTCCTCAAAATCCTCTCTCAAGAATGTGAGAGAGAGAGAGAGATTCCATGTATACAGAAAACAACGGCAGGTGAGGAAGAGGGATTGATCTGGTTTTTTTTCTGATCTGACACAAATCATTCTTTAAACTTAACTAAAAAAGATATCAAAATTTAGAGAGAGATTAATTAAATAATAAGATAGAGACCTAGAAGCAGAAGCAGAGTGATGGTGAGGAATTGGGTAGTAGGTCAAACAAATTAAAAACCGCTGTTTGTTTCAGTGATTAAAGAGTTGTGTAAGAATTTAATTAATTATTTATTTTAGACCAATTTTTTGGTATAAATAATCCAATATCTGGATGAGGATGAGATCAAAAGGCCAAATTTTCCAGTAAAAAAAAGCAGCTTTAATTTTTACCTACTCCTCTTAGATAGCTGTAGAAGTAAATAGATCCTCGACTTGGAGGACATAAATGCCCATTTTACCCTTCTTTTTTCGCTCATGGTAGTAAGTTTTAGGGGTCAAATATTACCAAAATAATAATAATATCAATTCCTAATATTATTACGTATTTCCAGAAATATTGTTTATCCAATTTAATGTCAAGTCATGCCATGCAAGACAAAATCGTCTGTTCAACAGATGATTTAAGGCAGGGATGAATTGGCGAATTGTAAAACCGTCTGTTCAACAGACAATTTATGGCAGAGATGAATTGGTAAAATTGAGAACAAAATCGTTTGTTGGCAGTAGATTCCCTAACTTGACATCTTAATGATCCAATTGAGATGTATAAAAAATCAACTTTCTACTTATGACCTTTTTCATTACAATTACGATACCACAATTAATACAATTAATTTTCAATTCCTTAATTAAGTAATTTAATATATAATACGATAAAAATAAAATAACATATATTAGAAGAAAATATTTTATTTGTCTCAAGGTTATATAAGAAAAAGTAAAATTGCTAATGAGTGCCGCAAGAGGGAGGTCGCCTATTTCGAGGTGGCTGACGTCTCTGGTATTGGCGTCCACGTGGTCTCGGTTTCTCAACGACATGGGAAGGGCTAGTCTCATGTGGCTTTCTAACTATGGAAGGTTCTGCCTCATAATAATGACTGTGGTGCCTAATAATGTGAGAACCGAGAGTCGGCACCATGAAAATGGGTGAAGAAGGTCCTGAGGCAGGATGAAGACTAGATGGTGACGGAGAAATAGAGTGGAGTACCAATAGGCATCATGTTGTCATACTCTTGCTCAACGTCATCCGGCATCTCAGGGTCCACTCTAGGATGTCGTCTCACCCTTCGCACAACCGATGCATCAAACACCCTATATAATCGATGCATCACACCAACCCTGGGCCAAACCATTATCATTGAGCCAATAGCTGGCCCCTGGTGTGTCATATATCGTCGGGTAATAGTATGATATCATGCCATATATCCCACATCAACACTGGGCCACCATCAATTAGATCACTGAGAAGAAGATGATCCAGATAAACTTGATCCCATAATCCATTAAAAATCCTCCACATAGGGGTTACCATTCACCACATGACCATTGGTATATATGACAATTGCAAGATTTTTTTTCCGTAATTATCTATGCAAAAATAATTCACAATATTCAAATCAACACAATTACTCAATTCATTACAAGATCAAACTAGCATTTCACTTTTTTTTTTGTCAATTTCAACCCGACTCAATTAAATAGGAACATTTAGGTTCATTACAAGATCAAAGTAACATTTCACACATTTTTTGTTCATTTCATCCTAACTCAATTAATTATAAACATTAAGAACAAAAAAAAAAGAATAGACATGCTGAGGTGGGGGGGGGGGTTGTCAATTCAAAACTCACAAAAAGTAAAAAATTAGTACAATTTAAGAAGAAAAAAAAAAGAGTTCACTCACTGAATATATGAAATGGGAGGACCTAGACACACCGTAATCAACCTGAAGTCGCTGGAAAATGGATTTAAACTTGAAATTTCGTTTACAACCAAAAGCCTGCCCAAAAACTTTAAAAAAATCGCATATTTGGTGAAAATAAGAGTTACCTTCAATATTCAATCAATTTTTTAACTCCCCAACTAGAAAATGTGCGTTTCTGTCAAAAAACAGAGCCTAAGTGGTGGGTGGACGACGGGGACACGAGAGAAAACGAGAGAAAGAAGGAGTTAGGGCATGATGAAATGAGGAAGATGAAGTTTAAACAAACATAAATCGTTTGTTACTCCTCTGATTATAAATCTTCTGTTGTACAGACGATTTTACTCAAACTTTCAAACATCATCTGTCATATAGACGATTTAACATGCCAACTCATCCACTCCACGCCTAGTCATTAAAAACCACAATATTTTTTTAAATAGTTTCATTTTACTAATATTATGTCAAATCTTTATAAAATAATAATATTTCAAAAAAAAAATCCAAGTTTTAATACCCAAAAAAAATTGACCTATGATATTTTATAAATTGATATTCTAAAAAACTCAAAACAATTTAAAAAATAATAAAGTGCACCACCGAGTGAAGTGACAAAGTCCATTTTTTTTCAGGAAAGAAAAAAATACTATACTTTATGATTTGTCTTTTAATTTTTTAAAAGTTCTATTTTAACTATTTAAGTATTAGTATGTTTCAAATGCAGAACATATTTAAATATTGTAATTTAATCTGTAATATATATGTTAATTAATAATAAAACAGATCCTATTGTTTTTCAGTTATATGTTGGTTTAAATTTTAATGGTAACGACTATATTTAAAATCTAGGGGCAAGTTTTATGGAGTAAAATTATATTTTTACCAATATTTTGTGTTATCAAGATTATATTTTATTGGGAAGAGAGCAACTATTTAACCCGTTGAGTTATGTTTATATTGATAAAATTATTATTTTACTAAGAAAATAAAAAGAAGACATAATTAAACGTTTCAAATGAAATATTGACTACACTTTGGTTTTTATATTTATTCCATTTAAGTATTTATTGTTGAATTTCTGTCGTGCATTTAATTAAAATCTTACAATTTCAATTTTTTTTAGATATTACATCAAATTGGTTGAGAGGAGCTCAAAGGAAGGGAGTAAGTGTCTAACCAATTAAATTATGCTATTATATATTAGCGATCTAATATCCTATTTGAAGATTAATACCTACAGTTCAATTTAATACAAACATTTAATTTTTAAAAAAATAAGGAAAATCTATATTCAAAATTTAAGAATTAAAAGAGGACCATTTACAATATAAAAATCAAAATAAAATAATTATAAAGTTTTTTTTTTGAACAATTAAAATAAGATTTAAATCTTGTTTCTTTCAATATTTACTACAATATATGAATATTGGAAAATGTTCTTATGTTAACCCGTGAGTTTCTCTTTCCTTTTTATTTTGACCATTTAAGAACAAGTTTGACCCAGCTCTTTATTTCTGCAGTTGCTTTACAATGGTCAAAAAGATATGGCAAGGAAAATCTGCATCTTTTTTTTTAACCAAACAATGCCTATAAATATGAAGCCAATCAAGGACAGGGCATAGGAACACAATGCAACCATAAGAATAAATTATCATCTGAAAGAGTTTCTGAAGGAAAAAAAAAAAAGTACAAAAGGCCATTGCTAGGTCCCTTTATTTTGGTCTTGGTGTCATGTATTCATTTATGATTGTAATACAATACAGTCTAACTTTAGTGAGTTTTACAGCTAGTACAAATTGTTGATAAATTATTATATATAATTGTCCACATTAATTATTAATAATTTTTATATAAAAAAACATTTTAAGAATTTTTTTTAGGAAAGATGAAAAGACCTAATAATGTTTATATGATCGGAACTACTTTCTGTTATTGATTTTTTTTTAAAATAAGCCAAAAATAATAAAAAAAAAAATCAAAATAGATAGGTTTGAAACATATTTAACAAACTAGGGCAGTTTGTCAACGTGGCACTGACGTGGAGTCTTGGTTTAACTGGTCAACTTGGAAAACACTGAATCATTCAACGATTTCTAAGAAAACGTTGAATGGTTCAACGTTTTCCTTATGAAAACGTGATATGATTTCACGTTTTCAGAAAACGTGATATCATATCACATTTTCGAACTCAACAGCTTCGAAAACATCCCTCATGTCTTGAAAACGTGGAATGATTCCACGTTTTCTATTCAGAATACCCCCCGTTTTCTTTTCTTCTTCCTTTTTCTTTTCTTCTTCCTTCTTCTTATTTATCAATTTCACTATAATAAATTCACTATTCGATGTAGATGGGTTGATGCTTTCACATGCAATGACCTTCCGACGCATGTACTTATTTTATACCGTCATATGCTTTCACTTTGGTATGTATTCAGTCATCTTATGTATAAATGTATTACAAGTTTTTTTTTCCTTATACATATTTATTTTATTTTTTTCTATATAGAATCAATATTCAATGACTTGTCAACATCAGATGATCCTAATACTAGATTGACTTGTGAGCGTGGTTTAAGTATTATTCGTGAATCTAGACGAAATCTTGTCGCTCAGTGACCTAATGTACGATGCACACATGAACATCCTGAAAGAAGGACAGTAAGAGAGAGAGACGACAGGTTCCGGTTGAAGATCCAACTGATATTGATCATCCTACGCAGATATTTTCATCCATCACTCCACCTAACTCATCTTTTATCGGAGATCCATCAGGCTCAGTTGGTGCATCAGGCTCACACTCGCCTCACCTTTTCATGATTCCGACTCCTGGAGCTATTGACTATTCCCCATGTACATCTCTACCATTTGGTGAGGGGTCTAGCATGCAGTTTAATCAAGAACCTGTGTTCGCCCACCACCACGCTAGGTCGAGCGTGAGGTCGAGGTCGAGGTCGAGATTTAACTCCAAGACAACATCCTAGGCTTGATAGACATCCTCCATCGTGCGGGACATGATTTATTTAGCATCTAATTACTATAATGATAATTTTCTTCTATATCAAATATTTATTAATGTTTAATTTAGTGCAATATCAAACTTTTTTAGATGGTTTTAATTGGGTGTAATAGAAAACTTTTTTTTATCATATTTTGCATTTATTTTTATTTCTCATATATTTTTATTTTGAACGAGCATATAAAGATAGATTTCAATTAAAAATATATATAAAAGATATCATGCATAAAAAACGGGAAAAAAAAATTGAACCTCCAGTGAAAACGTGGAATGATTCCACGTTTTCAATGAAAGCATGGAATGATACTACGCTTTTTGCTGACATGGCAAATGAAAACGTGGTATCATTCCACGTTTTTAGTCAATGGTAAAAAACTACCCTATTTTGCTTAATAGTTTGAAAACCCGCATAAGTCTGCCCGATGATCCTTCTGTTATTACCAAATTAGTTTTGAGATAGAATTAAATGAATATTAAGATGATATATTAGATTTGAACAAGTTATTCAAACAATCTTTCTATCTAAAATAGGATCCGACCCAAGAATGATGTGAGCCAATAAGAGCCACTATTTTGAGGGTACATGTTAGAGTATATCACATCGAAAATATAAAAGAATCTAACAACAAATGTTTATAAGATCATGAGTTACTCCTCTCATTGAAAATTAGTTTTAAGATAAAAACTTGTGAATATTCAGACATATATATACAAATGTATAATTTCATAACTAACCCCTGATAATTTAAGAATGAAGACATGTGTCTATATTATTATTTTTAAGAGGGATATGTATATTAATGATGTATGACTGAAATAACATATTTTTACATACTGATTATTGAAATGTTATAATTTTTTAAAAATTATTCAAATAGCATAATTTATTCAACTAAAAAAGGAAAAAATAAAAAATAAATTCATTGAAAAATAGCAAAATATTTTAGTAAGTTATTGAATTAAAAATGTAAAAAAAAAATCATTAAAAATAACAAAATAGTAGTTCAATTATGCTAAATTTTTGACATTTAAGTAATTAGTAGGCACAAATTTACTATTTGAGACAATTTCTTTATTAATTAACTAAAAGTCATGTGATCGTGGTTTATTTAAATAGATCATGATCACTTAACTATGGTATAAATCTAAATTTTTATTTGTAATATAATCACTTTTCACTAAATCAATTAGAGTCATGGATCTTTAGATATTACACATGCATGTCACCTAATCCCATATTTCTTATAGTAATATCATGTCATCTAATTCCCATATTTCTTATAGTAATGTCATGTCATCTAATTCTCTTTTAGGGAAAAAAAGACTAGTATAATTTATAGACAAAATGTAATTCATAATAAAAATAATTGATTTTAAATTATAGGGTAAAAGGTAAACAAGCCCCCTATAGTCATAATTTATTCGTTTGAACTCAGATTTGAATGATTCAAGATCTTATTGAGTCCTCGTTTTAAGCTCCACATTTTGGTCACTTAAAAACTTCAAAATTATCACAGTAAATAAAAATATTTAGGGTAAAATACCATTTTGGTCCCTACACTTCACTCAAGTTTCATTTTCATCATTGGAATTTCAAAATTGACGTTTTTAGTCCCTCGACTTTCCAAAAATTTACCTATTAAATACTTTCGTTAATTTTTCCGTTAGCTGATCGTCAGTTAGTCATTAATGTGGGCATTATTGATGACGTGGTAAATTTTAAGTTAGGTGGCATTTAAAATTTGTCACGTCAGCCTGCCACATTATCATCACTTAAAATTTTCCATAGCAGCTTGTCACGTCATCAATAATGCTACATCAATGACTAACAGAAGGACTATAAACATAGGTTTTTGAAAGTCAAGGGACAAAAAAGCCACTTTTGAAAGTTCAGGGATGAAAATGAAAAACTCCCGTGAAAGTATAGGGACCAAAATGGTAATAATTGAAAAAGTAGCCTCTTTGGTAGATGTTCGAAAGTCAGGGGGGCCAAAAATGCCACTTTATGAAAGTTCATGGACCGAAAATAAAACTTGAGTGAAAGTTTAGGGATCAATGTTAAAATTGATATACGTCATTAAACGAGGTTATTTATTAAAAAAAATAATTTGTGCTTACAGTGGGCATTTATCTTCTTATTTATTTTTCTTAGGAATCAGTGGTGGATGGTAGCTTTTATTTGTGAAGTAGAAAAGTTTTAAATTTTTTTATACTAGCTAGTAATTTACTATCTTGGTCGAGTTGGGTCGTGTCACATCTTACATTATATCTGAAGGGATGATTTACTAAACTAGCGGAATTTGATTTAGTAAACTTATTAACATTTAATAACGGATCTATTAACATCATGCAATTTGTGATAAAAACATGTAGATTCATGCTTAATTTAAAATTAAAACCGAACTTACATTGAGTAAAATATGGAGAATCGGTTGGAGGTTTCTTTCTAACATCAAATCCTCGACACAGGATCTTCTATGCTATATCCGATCGAAAGCAAAACCGACTTGTGGGAATCGAGAAAAAGGAAGAACAAAGAAGAAGAAATTTCTTCTAATATTTTCCCTAAGGAAAATCGGCAATTGGGCAAAAACTTGAGAGAGAATTTTCACTTTTCTAATTAAAGTGAGAAGTATATGAAATATGATCCCAATGGTCATATTTATAGGAAAATATGATATCTAATCTCTATAGATATGCTTTCTCCTAATTATTAAATATAGAAAAGATAAATAATAAAATAATTATATATATATATAAAAGTCACTTTTGCCACGCCATTATAAACATGTGCTGACGCGCCATTATAAATATTCATATTATTTGCATTTGATGCATTTGAACTTATATATATATATATATATATATTTTATATTATCTTTTCTTTATATAATAATTCTATATATATATATAATTAGAAAAATTCAAATAATAATTTCTAATTAAATTATTTAGCCAAAATTAATATATTATTACCTTGAATCTTATTCATTATTTTATTTTGGGGCCTAATCATTTGTTTCATAAACCAATTGTATTTAATTCTCTCTAATTTTATTAAATTAAATAAACTCATTATTTAATTAATAATACAAATTATTAATTTCCTTTAAATAAACTCATTATTTAAATAACTAATAATATTAACTTTTAATTCCCGTTTAAATAATTTATTTATTTAAACTTAATTTTCCGTAAATTTATAATTGATATGTTATATTATTTCCATTTAAATAAACTCTTTATTTAAACAATTAATTTTTTGTATCAATATTAATAATATTAATATTAATTTTCATTTAAATAATCTCATTATTCAAATAATTAATATTACCTAATTTTAAGTAAAATCAATTCTTAATTATTTGTTCTTCCTAAGTTAAATTAATAACTTAGTTTTGCTACAACGATATTTGGGCTAGCATAGGGACCGATGGACCTATAGATCATGGGCTATAATTAGTCAATTAATTGATTAACTTCATAATCATTAATTACTTATTATTTACTATGAATAATTCCACTATAAATTCATAAACTCCCTCACTCGGATGAGTTATTGTCCATTTGTTTATCATTATTTATATACTTTGATATTATCCTTCACGTGGAACCCTCATAATTACAAAGGACAACCCCCCCGCCTTTTGCCCCTGTAATTACCGCTTTATCCTTGTGTGTTCCCCCTCCCCGATTCTCCAATGAACTTTTATCTTTAGTCGGACTAGAGATAATGTACTTCGTGATCAATAGAAGTCGTGGCGCCACTTGTTCATGTCTCGAATCGACATCGGGAGTTTCCTAAAGTCCTAAAATATTTAGGTGACCGATACTAGTTAATTTATAGGAAAGTTATGAATTCCATCTTGTGAAAATGGTTCCCCAACTACTTATCTAGTCATGTTCCCAAAAAAGAGTGTATTGAGCGTTCTTACAGATCGCTCTCAACCATGTGAATCAAAGAACATACTCCACAAATAGGTCCGCATTTCCCCCACTTTCGGGATTGAGTTTATCACGGTTGATAAACTTAGTTTGATATTCGATCTTTTCGTAAGCGGTACTAATGGAAATTTGATCGAACATCGTGGTCCTTGTCTTATACAATCACATTGCATATGATACTTCCATTTCATGTCTCCCACATGAATGATCGGGGATTAGATCATTTGTCATAAACAAAATGCGAGCTATCAAGGTGTTACCAGGATAAGGTTCCCAACGTTATCCTTTTTGTAGACACTTTTTAAGTTACTCATCTCGACTTTAATCCTCTCGTATGACTCATCTAGTTGTGATTTAAAGAGTAACTTAGGGTTTCTATTTGAATGTTTGATATTTTATATTTCCATATATTCCTAATATCATTAATTGATCAATCTAGATAATATAAAGAACTTATGTTTTTTATTTAATTTATTCTTAATAAATTATTTTATTAAATAATTGTTAGACAATTCTAACATTATATCAGGTCTAAGTTAGGTCAGGTTACTGATTTTTAGTGTTGGATCCATACAAGTTTAAGCCTATTTTGTCACATTTATTAAATGGAAGTTAGAATTAGTTGTTTCATATTTACTTAAATATCATTGATATAAGTGCATATCTACGATAAGTAGTTTGGTATATGTATGATACTCTTGATTTTAAGTATAAAATAGCCCATTTTTTTTCCAAACATGCTTAATAATATTTTTTTAAGTATTCAATTATTTGTTACTCTGATAGTATAAATGTTTGATTACTATTTTTTGAAAATTACTTTCTTTTAGATAGTTTTATTGGTGATCCACTTTTTAAAATTATTTAGTTATTTTTCTTCAAATAGATTAATGATTAATGACTCAAAACATTACGCAAAAATCTATATAAAGAAACTAAAAGTTCAAAAAATTACTTTCAAAATACTACATATACATTTAATTAATACTATGATGATTTCAAAATTTCTAGTGGAATTAGTTGTAAATTATATGAAAGGGTCAATGTTAGAGGATAATAGTAACTTTGGCACGTAAGTTAATGTATAATTAACTTTGACACCTAAAAAGAGTAAATTACAATTTTGGTCCCTAAATTTTTACGTGAGTTTCATTTTCGTCCTTGAACTTTCAAAAGTGGCGTTTTTGTCCACAACTTTCAAAAACCTACGTTTTAGTCATTCTGTCATTTACTAATGTGGCCTTATTGATGAGGTGATAGGCTGACGTGACAAATTTTAAATGCCACCTAACTTAACATTTGTCATGTCATCAATAATACCACATTAGGGACCGACTAACGGTCAACTAACAAAAAAATTTAACGGAAGAACTAAAAAGGTAACTTTTCCAAAGTCGAGGGACAAAAAACGCCAATTTTGAAAGTCCATGGACGGAAATGAAACTTGAGTGAAAGTGTAAGAACCAAAATTGTATTTTACCCAAAGATTTATGACCTCAATCATTACTAATTTTTTTATAATGATGACTCCTTTATTTATCGATGATTTCAAAGTTGACCATAACGTAGAGTTTGATTTAGGATTTCAGAAAACTTTAAATTATTTAAATCGGAGTTCAAACGAAAAAAATTATGACTAAAAGAAAGTTAACCGCGTTAATGGGAAAATGTTAAATGACATAATTTTAAAACTATAAAGGTATAAATTTTCATTTTTTTCTTCTAATTATAGGAGGTGTGTTTGCATTTGACCAAAACCACAACGTGTCTTGTTCACTTTTTTCCCCAAAATATAACAGATGATTAGTGATTACATCTTCTAATTTATCCAATTATAGTAAATGATTAAACTAGTCATTAATTTGATGGTTTTGAAAAATGAAAATGAAAATGCTTATATAATTATTAAAAAAAAAAAAACTTGTTAGATAAGTAAACAAGTCTCGTACTATTTTATGGGGCAAGGCATCAAAAGTTAGATGAAAAAAAAGGGGATTTTGGAGTGGAAAATTAGACCGGTCAATCTCATTCCCAATGTCATTTACTAAATCTCAAGGAAAATTGATTCCACAAAGATTTTCTTACTTCTTTTAACACTTTGCTTTTTCCAAAGTCTAAGTGAAAAAAATCTACTTTATTCGACATGATCATCTTCTTATATATCATATTTATTTCTTAAAAAAAAAATTTGACCATTTTTTTCCAATTCCAATTAATAATTAGATTTTTAGCTTGGCGTGCCATAGTAGGACCAAGAAACATGGGAAAAAATAGTGCGTTTTTTTTTGTTGATCTTTGATAAGAGTGTGCTTGACTCAATGATTGAAGAAGGAAAAGTTTAGAAAAACATATTATTAACCTATTAAATTCCAATGCACTCTTGTGTTGATTGAAAAGCCTATGACAAAATCATTTAATTTTATGGCCCCTAATTAACACCTCTTTTCCATTACATAGATGCCCAAAAGAGTGCCTTTACTTCATTGTTTTATTTGCCTAAAAGGAAAGCAAAATAATGTGTTTCTTTAGTTTATATCAAATTTAGGGGATTTAGAGTTTGAAATAGTGTTTTAAGTTTATGCATTTACTTTTTTAAGATAGATCCGATTTTTCTATCTTTTCAATTAATCGGATGTATTTTTTTTTTTTTAATATTGATAATAGTCTTAGATAAACAACTTTCTCTTTATGTCTCTATCTTGATTGTCTGACTTTTATATATAAGTAAAGAAAATATGACGAAAGGTAATCAAAAGTGAAAGTGATTATATTGAAATTTTTACCTAGTATTGTATAATTTTTTGTTGTTTGAATTACAAAAGTATATACATTGTTCTACAAGTTTAGGAAATTTCAAAGAAGAAATAATTGTATTTATCACTTCAAAGTCTCACACGTATAAAAGTAATGCCAATTTCATCATTCTCTTGTGTCTCCGCATACATTCATGAAAATCAATTTACCCACTATAAAGATTAAATTTTTCATATATTGTCCGTTTGTGATAACTTTTAAAAGTGTTTTTGAATAAAGAAAGCCTTTTTTAATAACCAGTAAAAACACTTTTAAAAATTCTAAAATTTATCTCAAACAGATTCTAATTAAATTTTATTATTCTAATTAAATTTTATTATTTGCTATGAGTTGATGAATCCAATCTCAAAGAGAAGAAACAAACAAATAAATAAAGGGCTGAATATATGTTTACATTTATGATGTTTTGACTTTTTTTTCAGTTACATCTTCTAACGTCCCGTTACTTTTGAAGTAAATTATTTATTTATTTAGATTTTATTTATTTATTTTCATTAAAGTATTTAAAGTTAATTTTAGAATTAGTAATTTAGAATTTAGAAGTTAATTTCATTCATAAACCTTTTTAATCGTTTTATTAGCTTAAATTAGTTTGGGTCGTATTAATAATCATTAACGGGCCAATTAATGATTATTAATCACTTTTTGGTTAGGTTAAGTGTTTTGAGTTTAGTTTTAAAAGCTAAAAGCAAATGAGAGATGCTTTCGTAATTCTTGATTTCTTAAAAAAAATATCTAACACTATTCATCTTCCTTCTTAAATTCATTTTAAGCCCAAAAAAAATTAGAATTTCATCTTCTCATTCTCTTCTCCAAAACATGGGCTTCATGGTGGGGAAAGAAATTCCTTGGGTTTTTACCGTTTCTTGACGGATCGTCTTGATTTTTAGTGCGTTGAATTGTTCAGGACGTGGGCTTTCTTTCCATCCTAACCTTGTGGCGTTTCTCGTTCTCTAAGGGAAGCCCTAAAAAGTGAGTTTTCAAAACTTTCCGTATTGTTTTCTTTGTTTTTGTTTCTAAATGAGTTTTTAAGTTGAAATCATGTATTTCCATCATGAAATTTGATGATTTTGAGCTCGGAATTTTGTAAAACACTCTTCACCCGAAAACACTATTCATGCGAAAAATCACATTTCTTCTGATTTTAGTTATGGTTTATAAATTGTATTAGATTAGTGTTATTGTAGGTTTTGTTAAACGCTTGTGAGACTTTCGTCTGACGCTTAGAAAGTTGTCTTTTTTACTAAAGTGAGTTTAAATGTGGTGGTTAGTAATTTTATGTATTGAGTTATATTATGTTCTTGTTTGATCGAGGTTAACATGTTCATTTATTAATAAGAGTTATAAATTGTTGTATGACGATTATGAACCTTAGAAGTGAGAGTTGTGTCACTTTGCTTTACCGAGTATATTTGGAGATAATTATCGGATTTGGTTGAAAAAGTAAATTTTGGTACTATTTGTAAGTCTTGTAAGGCTATGAAGAATTTTAGAAGAAATTTGGAAATTGAAGGTACTTTGAGTAGTTTTGGACCAAAGTTCCTTAGAAGTTTTCTTGGGGGTTGTTTATGTAATGCATGTGTTCTATTGTCTTTGGTAGCATTGATGTGTTAAACTTGATAATTGTTTACTTTTAAATTACGATCTTCGTGAACTTGGCAACGGCTTGGAAGTTATTTTTTATGATTTAGAGTGTTTTATTGTCATTGGTGATATTGTGGTGTTAACCTTGATTTTGCTTACTTTGGGAACTATGGACTTTGTGGAATATGGCATCGGTGATGATTATTGGTTATTGTTTATTCGATCTTATTACCTTGTGTAAGGAATAAGGATTATGGTTTGATATGGTAGTAACGTGGAGTATGGAAATTATAATGATAAAATGATTGATGTGGATTGTGGCAGTACCGTAGATTATGGAATCCTAATGATAGTACGATTGAGGTACTCGAGACTTTTGGTAAAACGCAACACTTTGAGGAGTATAAAAGATAAACATATAATTGAGTGTAAATTGTTTGGTAGATTGTTTGTTAGTTGTTTATGTTGTGATGCTCATGTAATGAATCGATTTATGGATATTTGTGTAGTCCATGGATAAAAAAGGCTATGGGCATCACTATATCGAGATACTATGTGATATGATATTGGGATATAACAAGGTCATAGATGAAACATGTTATGGGCGATGTTATATGAGGAGATCGGGATACTATGTGATATGATCTTGGGATATAACAGTGTCGTAGAGGAAACAGGCTATGAGCGATATTATATAAGGAGATTGGGATACTATACTATATGATCTTGGGATATAACATGTTCATAGATGAAACAGACTATGGGCATTGATATATGAAGAGATCTTTTATAACTCGGTTCATAATATGGGCATCCCAACTTGTTTCTTAACTGTTATGTAAATACATGCTTATCCTTTGTACAAGTGTTTTGATTCAATGGTAATACCTTATGTGGTGCGAAATGTGGTAACACAGTACGTGGTAATGTGTTGATGTGGTAACATGCGGTTCATCACATGTTGTGGTATAAAATGTGATATATGGTATGGTAATAAAGTAAGATAGAGATTCAGTTATTACTTGTAATAGTTGTGGGTTTGATATGAGTCGGAATTGAGAAGTTGATTGGTGTATGATTAGGTTGTATTGGAAGTGTAGAATGGGTAGTAAAGAACATTTTAAGCCTTTGGACACAATTTCTGGTATGGAATTCAGTTCATATGATTACTTACCTCCATTTTACTCTCACTAGCATTTTTATGCTAATGTTGCTATACTTACAACTTTTCAAGTCTTTCTCGTCGGAAAGAGCGTGGTAGAGGAGATGGTGTTGCTTGACCGGAGGACGATGGATTGGACTTGGACATGGACTTTTGTGGAGCATTTTAGAATGCTCGTTGTGTATATTTCCATCATCATTTACTTTGTGTTTTGGGCTCGTGAAAGCGTTTTAAAACTTGTAATCTGGTTTTATGTTTGTTTTAGAAATTTATTTATAATCGGAATGCACATTTCACTTTTTATGTTTCTCTTGTTATGAAATATATAAAACAAGTTTTGGATAGTCCGAATTTTAAACGTACCCATGCCCTTTTTTTTTTAAAACCAAGTCTTCGACTTTGCCTTTGTAATTAAAGAATTTAACGGAGTCGGGTTGTTACACATCTTTATTGTTTAAATTTTTTATTTCGTTCTTGAAGTTTTAAATTTATTCAATATTTTTTTTTAAAATTTTAGCTTAGTATAAACGAAAAGAATTTCAACTAAAAGAAATAAATATATACTTTATAGTATAATTGTAGACTCAAATATGAAAAGGGAATATGAATACGATAATTAATTAATTCTCTATAGTTAGATAAATGAATCATTAATTTAAATTGAGAATCTCATGTTTAGATTATAAGTAACAATTTCTCAGCCACATTTTAGTCATTTTTTTGGGATTTGCTATATAAAGCATAGCTTAAGGTCAAACAAATCCTCACACTAGATTCTCTAAAACCTTCCTTATCACTAATATTCCATGGCCCACAACTTTAAGAGTTATTTTTTATTATTTTTTCTTTCCTTTTTCATAGAAAATCCAAGATCGTTATTGACATGGGCCCATTTGATGGCCCTATCAAATCTAATCATAATAAAAGCCTTGTGGGCTTTTTCCATATAGCCATGGCCCATATTGGGCCCATCTCAGTACTTAAAAAAATATTTAATCTCTTATCCAACGGATCACAGCAAAGCCACAGGTGGTCGGAAACGCGTGGCGCGTTATGATTGGGTTGGCGGATGGGACCCGTAACAGTGGGCCCTAATATCTCACGACCATTGAGGAAAAGGACACGTCAGGAAAATATGGTTTCGTCGTGGTAGTCGGGATTTATTTCCTGCGTCGCATATAAATAATTTTCATGTTATATAAATCTTTTTTTTTTCCTTGGATTTTTATATTTGTTATGGATTGAAATAATAAAAAACTTCCAAACTAACTAACCGGTAGAGATGGGTGCAATATTAAAAAGAAAAGAAAAAAAATTATATTTGGTTCACATTACGCTAATCATAGTAAGTTTTATTCTTTATGTTTTAATCTCTAAATTTTAAAACATTTTATCGTAATCTTTAAAAATTATATAAACAATTATTTAATTTTTCATTATTAATTTATTTTGAAAAATTCTTATTTCTTTCCTCATCTAACACACTATTATTATATGTTGCTTTAAATATTTGTTCACATATGTAATCGTGTAAATGGATCAAAGATATCACACTTCATGGTTAAAAAGTTAGGATCAGAACAAAATAAATATAAAGTTTTGATCAGAACTAATTATAATTTAAACCTAAGCGGCCGTTCACTTGGTGGGTTTGTTTTCAATCTCGAGAATCAACATCCAAATTACATTGTTCATTTGGTAGGAATCTGCATATTCTCTGGCATCAAAGGATACCAGACATCATGAGATGCCCATATTTAAACCCTGTTTATCCCTACGTAGGTAGGAGAGTTTGAAATTATTCCCCATATTCTTATATTATTAAATATGTTAAATGACTATTATACCCAAAAGCTTAAACTAATGAGTAAACGTAAATTTAATCATATATCTCAACACCCTCTCACATGTGGGTTTAAATATTTATACAACACCCAAACATGTGAGATTTTAATAAATGAGTTATGTTCTAATACCAAATTAAATATATGTTAAATCCTCACTAAACTCAAAAGCTTAAGTTAATGGGTAAATATAGATTTAATCATATATATCAACACTCCCCTTTACATGTGAGTTTGGACATTTGCATGACATGCAAACATGTAGAATTTAAATGAGCAGAAAAGGTCATCAAAGTGGTTCAAACTTACGACCTCCTGCTCTGATATAACATTAAATATGTTAAGTCACCCCTAGACCCAAAAAATTAAACTAATGAGTAAGGACGATTAATAATGATAAACCAAACTGATTTAGGACCAAAACCCGAGCCTTCCTTTATTGTTTTTATTTATAAAAAAACTAAGCCAAACCTCAGCTCCCCTCTTGCACGTAGTTCATCCTAAAACCATGAGGCTAGATCCGCTTTTAGTCGTCTTTTCATGGCTTAAAACTTGAACCCAAATCGTTTAAATTTAGTAAAAATTATTTAGATTATGTTATAATTAGTTTAGAATTAATATTTTTAGATTTGTGGACTTTACGTTGGCTGGTTGGAATTTTAATCAATATCAAGGTGAGTGAACATTTTTTAATTTTGGGTAATCTTTTGGAGAAATCTAAACGATTATTCGTAGCCTTTTTAATTAACATTTAAGATGTTTAAGTTTCTGGAAGTATGAGGAACAATGTAGAATTGGAGTTTTATTAAAGTCGTTTTATGTGAATAACTGTCGTTTTGCACAGTTGTCAAATTTGGAGTTTTACGACATTTTAGTGATTCTTGTATGTTTAGATGCTTTAGTATACGTATTCTGAAAATTTATGGATGTTTTTATGATATTCTTGGTTGATTAATATTTAGGATTAGTTTAGTGGAATTTGATGCTTATCCATTAAAGTGAAAATATTGTAAAGTGCAGTGTTTGAGGAGATTTGTGAATGATGAACTTGTTGGTTTTATTTGACATTTTCTGGAATTTTAATTGATAAAATTGTGTTAATGAATTATTGCATGTGAATTTGATGAGGAATGAGAATAGGTTGTTAACTGTCGGTCTTGGAGATGAACTTACAACCTAGGTACTAGTATTAAAAGTATTGCAAAGTTTATAATGTTAGGCGTTTTAGCTATGGATGATTCCATAACCAGGTACTAATATTTTCTTTCTCTCAAAAGGAAATATTGAGGGTTCATTATAGGTTCACTTATAACCAGGTACTGATAATGTGAGGATTCTCTTAGAGGCAACATTATTAGGCGTTGCATGTTACTTGAAAGCCTTTAAATGTTCAAGAGTGGAAGGGGGAAGAGATCTTTATAGATTTCATTTGTGGATTACAAAGGACAGCTAAAGGGAATTTAGTCATTTGGGTGATTGTGGACAGACTAACAAAGTCGACACATTTTCTTCCGTGAAAACTGATTTATCAAGTGAAGACTTGGATTCATATGTATATGAGAGAGACAATACGTTTGCATGGGGTACCATTTGCCGTTGTGTTTTTTATAAAAACAATCATTTTGTCTCTAAATTTTGATAGAGTTTGCAGAGTGCGATGGGCACTAGGTTTGATTTTAGTACAACCTTTCATCCTCAGACTGATGGTCAGACTGAGCAAATTAATCAGATTTTGGAGGAAATGCTTTAGTCTTGTGCCCTAGATTTTGGTGGAAGTTGGGATACCAATTTTATTTAATGGAGTTTGCTTACAATAATGTCTATCATGATATTATTGAGATGACTCATTTTGAGGCTCTTTATGGGAAGAAATATAGATCCTCAATTCATTGGGATGAGATCAGTTAAAGGAATTTTTTTAACCCAAGTTAGTGCAACTAACAAACCATTTCATCAACTAGATCAAAGAAAGAATGAAAATGGTGCATAGTAGGCAGAAAAGCTATGTCGATGTGAAGCGTAGTGATCTTGAGTTCGCAGTTGGCGATCACATATTTTTTAAGTTAGTACCAATGAAGGGTGTTATGAAATTTGGAAAGAAAGGGAAGTTGAGCCCTAGGTTTATCGATCCCTTCGAGCTTGCTTATAGATTGGCTTGACCTCAAGCTTTGTCCACTGTGCATAATGTGTTCCATGTTTTGATGCTTTGGAAGTATATTGTTGATCCATCGCATATGATAGATTTTGAGCATGTAGTGTTAGATTCTGAAGGCAGTTGTAGGCAACTGCCTAATGGCAGTTTCTTGGAACTGCCATAGGCAGTTCCATGTTCCCATATCTTCCTAGATATGACATTTTTTCCTTCAAGTGAAAAAAATACGTAATAAAACAGAGACAAAAAGGAGAATATAGTCTCTAACAAATGAACTGTGTGAATTACTCTCAATCCTCTGTTCATCACATTATCTAAATAAGTGAAAGGATCTAGGCTGTGAAATAGTAAAGCGAGTCCGTTTCGGTGATTGGCTTTCGACGATCGATACTTAACCATTCAGGTTTCTCGTTAATTTCCGCTGCATTGCTTCAAGAGGTTAGTCTCCTCTAATATAGAAACCTACATTGGTATCAGAGCCAATTATTAAAAGTATCAAAACTTCTTTTTTTAAAAAATGTTAAGGAACATAAAAATCATTAGACCTTTAATGGCTTTTTCCTGAATTGATGATTGTTGGTTATGAAATTTTGCATGTATTTTATGTATATAATTACGAATTGATCTGCAAAATTTTGTACCATTTGGATATTAAAATCATGAGATATGAGATTTTTAAAGCCACTGTTTTTCAAAAAACTTACAAAAGTTTATGACAGTAACTTTAATCTATGATAGCGTTTTGTACAGTTATCCATTGGTCTTGAATCTTGTATAGTTAGAAAGTACATTAAGAGATCTTTCCATTGATATATTATATGATCAATTTGGTTAAAAAATGAAGAAGTTACAATGATTTGAAATCGTGTTAAAAAAAAAAAATAAGGCGATGTTCATCCCCCCATTCCATTTCGCTTTTTAAAAAAAAAAAAAAAAAAAAAAACTGAAATCTGCCTCAGTCTGGATTCGAACTCGGATCCTAAGTACAGCTTAGGAGAGATATTTGATACCACCCACTCTGCCATTAAGGGAACTTAGGATTTTATTGGTTTTAACTATATATATATTTATATATATAGAAATCTAATTAAAAAAAAAAAAAAATTGTCTCAGCCTTGTTTTGAACCCAAGACTTAAGAGTCATATTCAAAACTAAACAGACATACCCACTGAACCAATGACTCTTGTTCAGATTGATTAGGCTAGTAAATATAAATATATATATAAATATTAAAAAAAAAAGGTAAAATCAAATGGATTTTAATATATATTTATAGTACTTTATTGAAAATTCTTGACAAAAGACACATTTTTTTTTATTATTTTTTTTGTGTATCATAATTATTTGTTGATTATTTTTTTTCTGTATATGTTACAGATAAAAAAATTAATTAAGGGAATTTGTCAAGAATGTTAAAAGTACCGATGGTTCCTAAGACAAAAGCACAAAGAACAAGGCTTGAGAAAATGATAGAAGATTTATCAGAGATAAAAATCGAAGATGTTTTTCGATGTAGCTTAGTTCATATGAGAGTTTATCATAAAGTTGAACAGCACTTCCGAATATAATATGGAAGGGAGGTTTACGTGAAGAAACCAACGAATTGAAAACGCTCAAGTCCTTACTACCTTGTCAAGGACACAAGGACTTACTTGATCACATTTTGAACACAACTAATGGAGTTATAAAATGCCGTAAAATCACGATAGAATTCCTTAAACAACTTGAGATTCGTGGTGTGAAAAGGGAAAATTTTAGGATATATGGACCTAAATGCCCCCCGTGAAAAACAACGAACCAAAAATCCTTATTCTCGACATTGAAATTCCATATAAGCTTGTAAAAGATTTACATATTTCATTCCCCGTTACTAGGAAATGGTTGTAAATATGTTTTATACTTGTATTGGAATTATTTCTTTTATTCCATTTTGTGTAAATTTTTGTTTATGAATATGTTTCATAATTTACTTTACAATAATGAATAAGTTTCATTATAATTTAATTACTTAATAATGATTGATGTATCATTATTTATTTTACAAGGTGATAATTTTTCGATAAAGTTATTTAAAGACCATTGACGATGATTTTGAAACTAAGTGATATTTCGACTCAATATTCTTTCAAATAATCTTAACCAAATTATCTAATTCATGTAAAATATAAGATGTATGATAAACTATAAAGTGAATCATCTATGTATGTTTTGTAGAATTTGGTAAGATGGCTACATTTCTAAGAACATAATAGATGAATTGAACAAAGGGAAAAGTAATGGGGATAACTATGAAATTTGGGCAATGAAAATTCAGGATGTCCTGGAAGAGCAAGAGGCTCTTGAATTCATGAATCATGTGTTGGCCCACACAACAGGAAGCAAAACGCTGCTCAACACAAAAGGGACCGTGAAGCTTATGAAGTTTGGAAAAAGAAAAACTCACCACCGCATTACTTTCTTTGAGTAGCATGGAGAATGACATCATGCATGAGTTTGAAGCTATGACCTTGTAATGGACATGTGGGTCGCTTTGAAGTTGAAGTTTGGTGGAACTCGTCACCAAACTACGAACCGACAATTAAGTTTGACACTTATAAGAAGCGTCCTAATCATAACATGCGACAACACAGAGGGAAATGTCCAATATGATTAGTGAACTTAAGGAAGCCGCCACGTCCTAACCGATGAACAACAAGTTCAAGCCGCCATCCGATCACTTCCCATAGCCGGGAGCACATGAAGGTGCATCTATCTCATAATGAGGGTATTAAAACCCTCGTTGATGTTACACGTCACTTGGAACTTGAGGAAGACCGCATTGAGGCAACAAGGCCTCGAAAATGCCGACGTGTATATGGTCGGCCCAAGCTCTCATGAGGGTAAAGGGAACAAGCGTAAACATCAATGGGGAAATAAGGGTAAGGGTGGCAATAAGAAGAAGAAATATAATCAAGGTCCAAATAACAAAGGAAAAGGTCCCATGGTTCACCCAAAGAAGAACAAGGCTAAGATCAAGTGCTATAACTGTCAGAAAAAAGGTCATTATGCTCGCGAGTGTACTGAACCCAAGAAGGTATCAACTTTTAATTCATTTAAGATTCGTTCTTTTTATGAAAGTAGATCATATGTTTCCAGCTCTATTTTTTTAACTGATTCTCATCCTTCGTGGACTGTAGACTCAGGAGCCACGAACCGTGTAGCCAAAGAGCGTGGGCTCTACGTGGAATTTCGTCGAATTCCACAAGGTGCAAAATGGTTATATGTTGGAAACAATGCAAGAGTACCTGGGAAAGGGATTGGTTCCTGCAAATTGAATATGCGGAATGGACGAACATTGTTTTCGCATGACGCTTTATATGCACCCGACATACGACGAATTTAGTTTTCAGATCGGTTCTTCTAAGACTTGGTTTTACTTTCGTTATGTTTGGTACTAAACTACTTTTTAAGTTTGAACAACGTACACTATGGTGTGGTTATTTAATGAATGGTTTTATTATGTTAGATGTTGTTGATATGATATATGATAATTTAGCTAGTTTTTCCCTTATTACATCATCCGTTGATGCGAATGTTGACATTATTATGTGGCATGCTAGATTAGGTCATATAGGTCAACATAGGATAGCTAGACTAACTAAAGAGGGTTTGTTAGGCCAAATTGATAGGGTCGAACTACCAACAGTGAGAGTTGTCTAAGCGGGAAAAATGGCAAGAAAACCATTTGGTAAAGGAACTAGAGTGAAATTCCATTACAATTAATTCATTCGATATTTGTGGGCCTATGAATGTGAAGGCACGACATGGGGGTGAATATTTTATCACTTTTATAGATGATTTCACTCGTTTTGGTCACGCCTCCATTTGATTTCCCACAAATCGAAGCATTAGAGTGTTTTTAGAAAATTTGTTACATTAGTGGAAAATCAATTGGATCTAAAGGTTAAATCTTTAAGGAAGAGACCGTGGACGTGAATATTTGTCTAATGAGTTTAAACAAATGTGTGAAGAAAAAGGAATACATAGGCAACTAACCATTCCCCGAACCCCACAGAATGGGGTTCTTGAAAGGAGAAATAGAACTCTTTTTAGAAATGGTTAGGTCAATGATGGCGCAAGCAAAATTGCCAATCACTTTTTGGGGTGATGCCTTATTGATCGCTACTTATATTCTTAATCGTGTACCTTCAAAATCTGTTGCTCTACACCCTATGAGTTATGGATCAGAAAAACCGGACCTTAGTGGTTTTGAGACCAGGGGATGTGCGACTTACGTTCAGAGCCGTCACATCAACATGGAAAACTAGGTCCAAAGGGTAAAAAGAGTATTTTCATACGATACTCACAAACCTCAAAAGGGTACGTTTTCATCGGAGAACAGCAAGTGGGAGTGTAAGATCGAATCACGTAATGCTACATTCTTGGAAAATAATTTTCCATCAAGAGGTGAGATTAATCGGGAGACGTCTCTTTTATGAATTAAATATTCTAAATAATTTGATTCCATCAAGCGAATTGAGCGATACTCCTAATCAATAATCAACGATATCTCATCCAAGTGGGAGAATTTGAACACTCTGTGTGATTCAAAAGAACCACAAATAACCCGTGATTCGAACCACAAATAAGGCGTAGTAATCGTGGTAGAATTCCAAAACGTCATTATGATGATGAAATTTTCATGATTACGCCTCAAGACGAGAAGAGCGAATAATGTTCAAGAGGCTCTTCAAAGTTCTAATAAGGATAAATGGATAAATGCAATGGAAGAAGAATGGAGTCAATGAAGTCAAATAGTGTTTGGGAACTAGTTGATCTTCCTAAAGGACGCAAAGCAATTGGTAGCGAGTGGATTCTTAAAATCAAACGTAAAGTCGATGGCTCTATCGAAAGATATAAGGCCGGACTTGTAGCCAAAGGTTACACACAACAAGAAGGAATAGATTATGAAGAGACATTCTCTCATGTTGTGAGGTTTACCTCTATTCGCCTCATCCTAGCAATAGTTGCAAGTTTAGATTTGGAATTACATCAAATGGATGTTAAAACAACATTTCTAAACGGTGAATTGAAAGAAGAGATATACATGCAACAACCCATTGGTTTTGTTCAGAAGGGCAAGAACAAAAGGTGTGTAAATTAACGAGGTCAATTTATGGCCCCAAACAATCTTCCAGCAAGTGGTACATCGATTTCATCAAGTTATCACCTCATATGATTTTCATATGATTGATGAGGACCACTGTGTGTATGTCAAAACACATAAAGATAAGTTTGTGATTCTTTCATTATATGTGGATGACCATCTATTGGAGGAAAGACAAGGAGTATGTATTAGCCATTAAAGAATGGCTATCATCAAACTTTCAAATGAAAGATATGGGTGAGACGACTTATATACTTGGAGTCAAGATTGAAAGAGATCGATCCAAAAGGATGTTAGCCTTGTCACAAGGTCAATACATCAAGAAAATCCTTGAGAGATTTAAGATGCAAGAGCGCAAACCTATTGATACTCCCATCGCAAAAGGCGAAAGCTTAAGTCAAAGATTGTGTCCAAAGACTCCGGAGGAAAAAGAGCAAATGCGAAAAGTTCCTTATTCAAGTGCTATTGGAAGCCTAATGTATGCCATGATGTGTACGAGACCAGATATATGCTTTGCCGTGGGTATGGTAAGTAGATACAGCCAAACCCAGGACAAACCCATTGGAAAGTCGTAAAAGAATTCTCCCGGTACCTTAAGGGCACCATGGATTATTCACTATGTTATCAAGGAAACTATCCAAAGTTAGAAGGCCACAGAAGCTGATGGGGAGGGACCTCGGCAACGTAAACCACACGGATATGTGTTCTTACTAAATAGTGGAGCAATATCGTGGAGTAGTAAAAGGGACCTATATAGCCTTATCCACAATGGAAGCCGAATTTGTGGCCCTATCATCGGAGGACAAGAAGAGTATGGCTTAATAGATTCTTAAGTCACTTGGGTTTCATTGAATTTACGTCTAACTCAGTGTTAGTGAATTGCGATAGTCAAGCCGCTATAGCATTCACAAAGGATCCCAAGTATCATTCTAAAACAAAACACATTGATACAAAATACAATTTTGTGAGAGATAAAGGTACAGAAAGAAGTGAATGTGCAATATATATCTACGCGTGATATGGTCGTCGATCCTTTTACAAAGCCCATACCTTAGAGGCGTTTTTATGGCTATGTTAAATCTTTTAGGCTTGCGTAGAATTTAATTTCACATGACATGAAAATTGTATTCTTGATTTACTTTGGTTATGAAATAAAATTTAGTATTTTTTTTCAATTTTTTTCATACATATAATGTTTAGTACATTAAACAAAAAGTATGTCCGACAAGAGATTGACCTTCTCACATAGGTAATCACTTCCATGACTTAGTGTCGAATATAAATGAGATTTTTAGCAATATTGTTGTTAATTGATAACAACACTATGAGAGCATATGCTTAACCTAGATATCACCTTTGATAAAGAATCAAGATGAGATTATATTTATAATCGAAGGTGAATAGATCTCACTATTCACCTAACGCTCTATAAGCCGGATGGAAGTCCTCAAGTCATAAGTTGATAAGTAGAGTTGTGGACTCAAGTTAGATATTAGTATATCTGAACTATCATCTGTACAGTATAAATTAAGACATACACTCCAATGGGAATGGAGAATAATACTGTAACATGTGTTTCATACCACATATGCTATAATCGACCTAAATGGGTAACAGAAGTTAGATCTCTGCTTCTTAATAATGTAAGACCCATGAGACTAAGAAGTCTTACAAGTACCCTTAAGATCTTTGACTAAAATCTTGAAGTTTCTCTACGTTTTAGCTATCTTGGAAAGTTACTAATGGTCATGAAAGATTCGATCTAATGGGACTTATCTAGAGAGCAATCGTTTTGGGATGGAAATTTTTTGAGGAAAAGAGAAGATTATTTTAAGTGTCACATCACACTGTATTCACTGGTCGACCAATTATATTTCTGTAATATAATTGTGAATACAAGGTAATATTTTAAAAGAGATTTGGAATTACAAATGTGACTAAATGATCTAGGGAACTACATCATACACTCTACATAAACACACAATTGAGTTACCTTACATACTTAACCGTTGTAAAGTAACAGCTCTCGAATTGAAAGTATGATGGTCGCACGGCCTATTTTCTTGTATGAATTAGATCTACCGATGAAAGATAATATGTTTCTCCATGATTGATAAGTGAGAGAATTCATTGTCCAAAAGGGAACATGTAAAAGGTACGCCCATGATGGGTAACCCATTATGTGGGAGGGAGATGAAGGCATTGTAGGCAACGCCTAAGCGATTTCTTACCGCCAAGGCGGCTCCATGTTCCCATATCTTCCTAGATATGGCTTTTTTCCTTCAAGTGAAAAAAATACGTAAGAAAACAGAGACAAAAAGGAGAATATAGTCTCTAACAAATGAACTGTGTGAATTACTCTCAATCCTCTGTTCATCACATTATCTAAATAAGTGAAAGGATCTAGGCTGTGAAATAGTAAAGCGAGTCCGTTTCGGTGATTGGCTTTCGACGATCGATACTTAACCATTCGGGTTTCTCGTTAATTTCCGCTGCATTGCTTCAAGAGGTTAGTCTCCTCTAATATAGAAACCTACAGATTCGAACTTATCTTATAAAAAGCAACCCGTAAAAATTTTGGCTAGAGAAAGTAGGATTTTGAGGAACAAGACCATAGCGTTGGTCGAAGTTCTATGGAGGAATCAGTCGTCATAAGAGACAACTTGGGAACGGGAGGATGATGTGAGGAATTCGTACCTCCAGTTTTTTATCGAGTAGTGAGGCTTTCCGGGGATGAAAAACCTTTTTAGGTACAGAGTTCTATAATGACATTACAAGGTAAAAAGAATTTTCTTTTGGAGATTAGTATTTTTATCCTCAAAAGTCTTAATTAATTTCCTCAACTTAATTACTTAAACTAAAATAACTATTTTCATTTACTTTATCATGAAACCAAGATCATCATCTATGTCTCTCTCCTTTTTATTCAATTTATGTTAGAAGATATAAATAATAATTATTATACTATTTCATTTATATTGAAAAAATAAATACACATAAATATTTTTTGAATTAAACTGATATAAAAAATCTATGTAAAACTTAAAACTTTATTAAATTCAATATAATCAAATCAATATACTGATTAATCAAGTTATAATACATCATTATATTTATATAATATGAAATAAAATTAGTAGTGCTATAAATTCATATATATTAATTTAAAATAATTTAGTATGCAAAATTAGTTTTGTATTAAGTTACTTCAAATTAGTTGTCTTTGGTTTTAAGGTAATACTAAAATGTTGTACATTCCAATGAGCAAATCCTACAAAATAAATATAGGAATCTAAATATTATGAGACATCATTGTAGGGACTACTTTACTAAATTAGCGGAATTTCATTTAGTAAACTAATTAACAATTAATTTAGGATCTATTAATATCATGCAATTGGGATTAAACATTCGACTGAAACTTTAAGGCTTTTTAATAAAACAATAGCTTTTACTTACATTGAGTAAATTATGGAGAATTGGTTGGAGGTTTCTTTACAGCATCAAACCCTTCAACATCAAATCTTCTAGAATATATCCACGAACGTTAATAAAACCCGATTGTGGGATCAAACTAGAAGAAAATTGGGAAGAAGAAAAAGAATTTTCTTCCTAATTTTACTATATAAAATCGGCAAGCATAGGGGAGAGAAGAAAAAGGGAATTTCAGCTTCAAATGAATTGAATTGTGTGACTTTTGAATGACTCAAGCTTCCTATTTATAGGCCAATGGAAAATCTAATCACATTAGGAATATTCCATAGAGATAAATATAAAAGAAAAAGATTTTCCTTCTCCTTTATCTTGGTAAAATCGAAAATACCATAGATAAATAGGAAAATATTTTATTTTATTTTAATTGCTTTATCTTAGGTAAATAAATCTATATAAATATTTTTAGAATATAACTCTAACAATTATTTTCCTAAAATATACATATATGGCCGAAAAAGATTAATTTAATTAATTAATAAATTAATAAATTTAATTAATTATTTGGGTCATTTTCAGTTGGGTTCATTAATACAATTGGGCTAGAAAGTCTCTCTTAAATTAAATAAGTCCAACTTAATTAATTATAAATTTTAATTTTAATTTATTAATTACCATTTAAATAAATCATGGTATTTAAATAATTAATAATATTGATGTGTTCTCCCAACTAAATATTATCAAATAATATTTTATTATTAATTAATTTAATTATTAATTTCCATTTAAATAAAATTAATAATTTCCCATTAATTCCAAATTATTAATTACTATTTAAATATACTCAATATTTAAATAATTAATAATGTTTATATTAATTACCGTTTAAATATACTCAATATTTAAACAATTAATAATGCCTATAAAGTAACTTTCATACTTAAATTCTTTATTTTTTCAATAGTCAAACAAATGACTTATTTCATTACAACATTATTTGGGCTAGTCCAGGGACCCGATGGACCTATAGATCATGGGCTTAATAATTAGTCAATTGAGTGATTAACTCATAATAAGTTAACTACTTATTATCTAACCATGAATGATTCCACTATAGATTCATCGTTGAACTCCCCTCACTATAGATGAGTTATGTCCATTTAGTTTATCATTTATTTATATCTGTGATATATCCTTGATGTGGAACACTCATAATTACCGCTTTATCCTTGTGCTCCCGTTGATTCTCCAATGAACGTTATCTGTAGGAAAACTAGAGATAAAGTACTTCTGTGATCAATAGAAGTCGTGGCGCCACTTGTTCATGTCTCGAATCGATACATCAAGGGAGTTTCCTAAAGTTCTTAGAATTATTAGGTATCGCACTGATACAGTTAATTCATAGTAAAGTTATGAATTCCATCTCGTTATGTTCCCAAAACAGGAGTGTATTGAGCGTTCATATTCGATCGCTCTCAACCATGTGAATCAAAAAACATAACTCCATGAATAGGAGTTCACATTTCACTTAGGATTTAGATTTATCACGATTGATAAACTTCATTTGATATTAGATCATTTCTCGTAAACGGTACAATTGAGAAATTTGATCAAATATCGTGGTCATGTCTTATACAATCAACATTGCATATGATACTTCCATTTCATGTCACCCACATGAATGATCAGGATTAGATCATTTGTCTATATACAAAATGGACAGCTATCAAAAGTGTTACCAGAATAAGGTTCTCAAAAGTTATCCATTTACTATAGACACTTTAACACTACAAGAAAATAGAGCTTTGTCGTTGAAAATTTTCACCGAGATAGTTTGTAATTTGGCCGGCAAAGCTTTTGCCAGCGAAAAAAATTCAGCCGGCATAATTGGCCGTTGAAGCTCCGTAGTCAAAGGCTATGCTGACCAAATGTGTGTTTCGCTGGCAAAAGTGGCAGAGAGCAAAAAAAAATTTCCTTCATAGATTATGTATGTTCATGGAAATTTTTCCTGTTTTTCATGTCAATGAACTACCATACATAAATATCAATATCATACATCATTCTCAGACATTTGGGAGAATATTAAATAATTATCATTAGACATTAAAAATAAGTCAACATCCATAAGTCATTAAACATTAAAAATAAAGCCAACATCTATAACATGTTCCCTAAAGTTGAGGTTGGAAGTTTGAACCAAAATAAGAGTTAATACTAAAAAACACCCATAAGTCAATGCTTGTAAAGTGTTACATTCCTAGCTGGGTGAAGTCTGAGTTAAATGAACCAATAAACAACCTCCTCATATAAGAGACATCACACACAAGACCATCGTACTTATCCTTCAAATCAGTAACATTGGATTTCGATTTCTTTTTCTCTTCCACGAGCCTGGCCACCATCGGATCTTGAGTAGCCTGTGAGCGAGCTGAAGACATGAATTTAGAAACTTTAGAGTGTGCCGGTCCCGCACCGAGTGCTTTGATATAACCAGATTGATACCCCCGTACCTTCTCAATGATCTCTGCATCAGTGAGGGGCAGTTGGACGACTCCATTCACTTCCTCCACAGGAGCCACTTGTAATGCACACATCATATTCTGAAAAAAAAAACAAAAAAAAAACTCATACATATCACATGTTTAAATAATAATGAACTATAACCAAGTTTCTTAAAATAATATCTTAATGAAAGTAATCAAGTGTAGTATACTAATATATTCCTCCTCTGCCATGTCATTGATCCAAGTACCCTTATCATCGGTATGAGTAACATGAAATAGTTCAACTTGTGTAAACTCTTCCTCATGATATTTGTCTTGTGCTTGCTAAAAAAAAAAACAAATTATTAATCATATGTAAAGTAAACTAAAGTTGTTACATCTAAAGGATACATATACTTACATGATCTGTCATTACTAGTACAAATGATCATGAACCTGTCTTGTGATTTGATAAGTCCTCATAATAGGATTTTTATATAGCTAAACTTGGGTAAAAAGACCAAGTAATTCTGTAAAATAGCAAATCATTGTAGATATTTGAACTATTTTTGTGATTATCAATTCTTTTGAGACTTATTCTGATTTTAGCTCTTTTTGTATACTTTTTCCCTTTTTGCTAACTCTTGCCTTAAGGTTCCAAATGCTGACTATTTTGAGCTTAAGATTTTAGGTAGTGCTCTCGGCAGTTTTCTCTTATTTCAGGGCAAACTTCGTAGAAAGCATGCTGAGTGAATGTTGAAGCAAGCTAAATCAAGAGAAGGGAAGATATTTATTTCCTTGTCGCCAATTTCTTTCGATATGACAGGCCGCTGTCACTTCACACTACAATTCCCTAGTCATGTGTGCAACCCAATAGAACTCACCAACTACTATTTTGGCGGGAAAAAGGATTAAAAAGAGGGAAGAAGGTTGGTTGACACAAAAGTAAGCTTTTATGTATTTTAAAAGAAGCGAAGGAGAAGATGGAGACAAGAAGAGGGCGCAAGGAGTAGATTACAATAGAAGTTTAGAGTCGTTTAGTTGGTTTTTCCTCAGGAGTTAAGTTTAGTTAAAGCTTGTTATCTTAATCTTTTCTTCATGAACTACTTCTAGCAAGATAGTTTAATTTGTATATCATTTCAAGCCATGTTAGGATAAAACCCATTTGTGATGTTGTGCTAAATGGGATGTAGGATAAGCGAGATTAATGTTATGAAACTCAAGTATTTACATGAATCTGTGACGTTGAACTCTTCACGTTTTTATTCTTCTTTAAAGCTTTATGAAAATAGAGTTAGAAGAGTTCAAACAAGTATTGACAAGTCCATTGCATGACAACTTAGAGAAGAAGTAACTTATTCATTTTAATCTTAACTTTAGAAATAGACAGGGGGTTAAAAAGAATAGACAACATTAAGTTTTATGAGTTTGAAGGTAGCAGTCAATCATTTGAGGTTTTAGAGATATAATCAAGGTTAATGAGTTGTGCTAGGGCTTGTTTGAGAAAGCTTGACCCTTGCCTTTTTACTCTAAGCATGTTGTTGTCTCAAAAAATTTATGTTGTATTAAGAGTTCCATTGCAAGCCTTCCACTAGACGGTAAAAACCTATTCTAAAGACCTAACACAACATCACAATCATTCTCTCTCAATCTACACTCAGTGTTGGATTCGTTTAATTCCTGCATTACAATATCTCATATTGATAAATTGCATTGTCTTGTTGCTTACATCAATCCTTGATATTCTGATTTTGCCTTAAAATAACCATCCTCGTGGGACACGACACTCACTTACCACTACTATTACGTGTTGACCATGTGCACTTGCATGCCACCCTTCACCATCTAGTTTAATCAACATTTTCACCAACATGATTGTATTTTAGTTTTGCTCGGTTTTCAACATTTGCCACTGAGATTGTCTGCAATGAAGTTGAACAACTATGCTTTCAATGTATTAACTGAGAAAAAAATAAAAGAGATTATTTGTTTATTTACCTTAAACTTAGGGGTTTTCCTACCTATCACACAAGAACACCCAATTTTCCATGGCCCCAATTTGTGGGTGTTTAGATGCACGTGCAACTTGAATACCGTCTTTTTGTTTGATATTCTCCACGAAACTCATTCATCTTATCATTATGACAAGATATCACTACCTGCCAAGTACGGTCAAATACAATGTGGTCCTATATGAAGATATTCCAATAATAAAGAATTATTCATTGTAGTTAATATCTCAAATTTACACCAATGTACTTATATTTTACTTACCAATAGCCTCATGATCACATTGTCCTTATTAGCTTGAGTAACTAGCTTCCATTTCACAATACTATAAATCGGGATACACATATGACATAAAACTCCGAGCTCATTGATGAATAAGGTGGCATTTGAACCAATAGAAATGCATAATTCATCAGGGATGTCTATCGGGAGCGACCCCCATTATTGTGCACAGCCTGAGTGAGAGTTAAATTTTTTGTGGCACTCTACGCTTTGGGAGTTGTGAACCTAGTTACAAGAATACAAAATTATATCATATCATAATTTTGAAATAAAGTTGTACAAAAATACTATTTGATGATGTAACTAAATGAAATACGAACCCGTTGCGTGATTACTACCTCTAGACTCTTACGTAGGTCTGGGTAGTGGGAACTATCGAGAGAAGGTCACATACATGGACCACGTCTAGGCCTGCAAATGAAAGTAAGCATATTCACAATATGTATACAGTTAAAATTTGAATCATTGCACAATAATATTACTTGTTCACTAAATTCAGATCCTAAGGATATAAATTCCTTGAACTCATCATTTACTGATTCATCTTCCTCTACGTTCTGATCTTCCTTCCATTAAGACATCTTCTCTAGAACTCGTATTACCCATAATTTGTTGCTGCCATTTTATCTTGTCAGGTGGTATGTCGATTCTAACTAACGTAACACTTTCTATAAAAGGAGTGATTGTGCATCTAGTGGATCAATGTTAATATCATATTCTTCAATCTTTTTATCACTGTCTACCTCAGGAACGTCCCAAAGTCTCTTTGATTTTAAAGGTTGAACTATCCAACATTCAACACCACACTTAAGGTCTTCCACGTACAATACTTGTTCTGATTGGCTAGCCAAAATAAATGGTTTGTTTACATACCACCTCCGAGATAGATTAATGGAAATGTAACCTAGATCATTGTGGACTCTATTAGATGATGTGTCAATCCATTCACATATGAATATAATCACTCGGTTATCCCCAATGTAGTTACATTCTAATACCTCGGTTAATAATCCATAGAATGTAATGGAACCAGTGTCATGTTCCCCTGGAACTGATATACCACAACTAATGTTGGTATTAGATCGATCTAAGGTATGGAAACACAATCCATTAAAGCAACATCCATTATATGATCAGACACGAAGATCTGGCCCAAATTATAGTGCAGACAAATCCTGACTTATATTACCCGCTCTATACAATTCTCGAGCCTGTGACAACATTATATAGTAAATTAGACTTTCAACATCTCATTCTATTCAATCTTGCATTAAGGGAGAAATATATGATGCAAAGCAAGTCTTACGTGTTCTCTAAACCAATTTGGGAACTGCGCCTCTTGCTTTGTGTATATATTAACGGTTGATATTTTCTCTCGAAGAATGTCAAAATGTTTCCTATTGTGTATCAAATTAGATAAGTTTATGGTTCCTTTCGGCCTATAAGTAAAAGTTGAAACATAATAATAAAACAACTTACTGAATTAGTGGTTCAACTTCTTCACAGTTGTTCAGGATGTACCAGTGAGCTTTATTCATGTCATCTCGTGGTATTTGTCGTACAACGAATCTACCAATAGGACGATCATGGATATTGAAAATAGAAACATCACTGATTGCACGGTTTACTGCAATCCCCTCATCGTTACAGTCAAATATGTTATATCTTGTATTGATCTCTTGCAAATACCGTGAACAAAAATCTATGGACTCACTTATAATGTACCCTTTCGCGATGGACCCCTCTGGTCAAGATTTGTTCCTAACATATTGTTTCAATCTTTGTAACCTTTGCTCTATTGGGTACATCCAACTATAAGTTACAGGACCGACTATTTTTTCTTCATAGTGTAAATGCACCGCTAAGTGAACTATAGCATCAAAAAATGCAGGAGGGAATATCGTTTCAAGCTTGAACAAAATAGTGAGAATCTCCCCTTCCAGCTTATCCAAATCCTTCATTCGAATAACCTTTGAACACAAAGCACGAAAAGAGTTACTAAACTCAGCAACACTATATCAACGTTCTTGTCAACAAAAGAACAAACTACTAATGGTAAGAGGCGTTGAAGCAAAGCATGTGAATCATGACTCTTAAGTCCAAACAATTTTCCCGAGCTCACATTCACACATCATGATATATTCTATGCAAATCCATCGAGGAATCTAACATCTTACAAAAATTGACAAGCCTGATCCCTTTCTTTGGTAGACAAGTTAAAAAAGGTTGGGGGATTAACGAACTTATTTTCTAACTTATACAAATGCAACTCCATTCTTATTTTCAAATCTTGTAAATCCAACCTTGCCTTCAATGTATCTTTGTTCTTCCATTCGATTGAAAATAATGTTCCAATCATATTGTCACAAATGTTTTTTTTTATATGCATAACATCTAACTTGTGACGTAACAAAAGATTTGACCAGTAAGGGAGTTTAAAGAAACTATTTTTTTCTTCCAATTATGGTTTGAATCAGGATGCTTGCGCTTTTTGTTAAACATAGAAGGATTCTTTCCAGGCTTCAAAAACCGTAAACGACTAACGTCTTCTAGTACCTCAGAACCAACCTTTATCCTAGGTTTAGCTCTCCACTTATGCAACCCATCATGTAGCTTGCTTCTACGCAATGCATGATCTATTGGTAGATTGCGTTGATGACCCATATAACATATTTTACTTCTTAACCCCAAAGACAATGTATCTTCTAAGCATACAGGACATGCCTTATATTCTTTTGTGCTCCAACCAGACAAATCACCATAAGCTGGAAAATCGTTTATCGTCCACAATAAAGCGGCATACAATTGAAAGAACTCGGATTTTGAATGGTCAAATGTTCTAATTCCATCACTCCACAACTCATTTAACTCTTCTATTAAAGGCTCCAAATAGACATCAATATCTTCACCCGGTTACTTCAGATCGAGAATAAGCAACGACATAAAAAATACTAGATTCTTTCATGCATTTCTATGGTGGTAAGTTATTGGAATCAACATAACTGGCCATATGCTCTATGATGCACTCATGTTATTGTGAGGGTTAAAACCATTTGAGGCTAGTGCTAGACGCACATTTCGAGGGTCAGACGCAAATAATGGATATTGTTCATCAAAATGTCTCCATCCGAGTGCATCTGATGGATGGCGTATAACACCCTCTGTTTCCACCTTTTTATCCTTATGACATTGCATGTTAGTAGCAGTGTGTTTAGAAAGGAATAGTCATTTTAATCTAAGCTTAAGTGGAAAGTGACGTAATACATTATGTGAAACTTTCTTACCCTTCTTACAATTCTCATCAACAACCTCCTTGTACCGTGGTTCACCACAAACTATAGAACACTCGCAACTAGAAAACTCTTTCCTATATAACACACGATCATTCCTGCATGCATGAATTGTTTGATATCCTAAACCCAACCACTTAGCTTCTTCTTACTAAAATAATATGAATTTGGTAAAATGGAGTCAATTGGTAATGCTTCCTTCAATAATTGGAGAAGCATATCAAATGACTTGTTGCTCCAATTATTCAACAATTTAATGTGAATCATTTTCACCAAAAAATTTAGTGCAAAAAATCTTGTACATCCTTGTATAATTCCCTTCCCGCATCACCTAACAATTGTGAGAATTCATTATTCGTGGAACTATCATTTTTAACATTATGACCACTTTTATTATCATTAAACAGGCCCCGTAACTCATGAAGTACCTCAAACATTTCATCCACCCCTCCCTCATCCAAAGTGCCACGGAAATTCACTTATCTGTTTGACATATTTGCTCTATATTCCATGAATATACAAATGTCTCTCTATACTTGTAATACCCCCAAAACTGTGTTTAAACATTATATACACGGACAATGGGTCCTTCCATTTTTGTTAATAACTTTTCTCGCAACCTCTAAAAAAGACTTAATCCCTTTCTTGTAATCAGGACAAAATCTATCCCTAAGGACTATCCAACTCATGTACAATAGTACCAACAGTGAATTAAATTTAAGACACTACTAAAAAGGTGGTTTTACCTACGACTCGTTCTAATCAAAGTGTGGATAATGCATGAATGTGCCAATATGATATGCAGAGTTAATATGTGTGACTAACTTTGCTGCAAGTTAGCCACACCCACAAAGAATGAATGAATGTGTCAAACATGATATGAGCGGTTAATATGCTAACTTTGTTGTAGGTTGGGCACACCCACAGAGAATGCATGAATGTGTCAAACATGATATGAGCAGTTAATATGTGTGACTAACTTAGCTATAGGTTAGCCACAACCACAACAACTTAATTCATATATAAATATTTACAGAATTTTTTCATTAACTTTTCTAAAATGATTTAAAACGTACCTATCATTGTTTTCTATTTTTACAATGCTTTCAATTGTGTGATAGTCCCTTCAAACAAATAAAACAAGAAACAAAATATTTAATTAGTCGAAACACAAGAGAACTCAAGAAATAAAAAT